>CM056734.1:74731389-75931389 GCA_029844215.1 Przewalskia tangutica
AGAGAGGGGGAGGGATTTCAAGACTTAGAACACCCTGCACTAAGATCTTCAACTAAGTGGGTATTTATAAAGCAACTAACGGGCCAAGATCAAGACAAGCAGGCAAGTGTAAGTAAAATAAGATTTGGACAAAGTGTTTGTGGGTCCCACTTCTGCTCAACAACTAAACAAAATATCCTACCAACTCCACTCTCCACCCGCCCAAAAGACGCCTCTAAGTCCACTGCAATTGCAGGGTGACAAGTGTCGCTCGCTGTCCAAAAATAGCTGCCCCTGAAAATCCAAAAATAATAAATGACATACGAATTTTCCTTTACGCAAGCTTTGGAAATTACTTTTCATTTGAAAATCCATTCTTTTCGTGTTACGCATTGTAAAGTTTTCTACCATTGCCTACTTTAAGGCTCAAACTTTTCACGACGCCCTCACGCATATTACTGAAATACGGGTATAACAACACCAACCCATCAAAATCATCCATCTACATTCGCGAGTTCATGATTCTATCCGCTTAATTTGATTTTGGCTAGAGTTGACGCCTCGTGAGTCTTCCCGTGAGATACTAGTGTCCCTTCGTCTCCATTCTCGCCACTACGACTGGCCTTCGCCTTCACTAGTGCAATCTTTGCCGGCATTCAGAAACGGGCTATCACTTCGCTTCATGCAAATTGGAGTTCATCGTGTCGGTAGTTCAGGGTTGCAGAGATTTGTCTGCGGCTCTACCCATTAGCTCTTCCGTGCTCAACAAGGTCCGCTCGCTGCATCCGCCCATGCGTGTCACCCAGTAGTTTCGATGAAATTCGTGCCTCAATCCGGCGGGGTTGGCCTTGGCCTCATGGATATCAAGTATGGAATCGTCGCTTACTCTCTCATTCCATCTAGCAAGCACATTTTGTCATGATACACTTTCTGTCCAATGGATCAATAGACACTACTTTCATGAATCAACTATCTGGGGAGTATGAAACGCGCCTAGGATTCTCCTCTATTCAAAAGTGCTTGTCAGATCTGTGACACTTTCTTAAGCATCTTTGGGAATATAGGTAACACTATTATTGGCTTGGAAAAGTGTTATTATATAAATGGAAGATTTGATTCTGGTTGCACTAGGTACAACGCCTCATGTGCACACCAAGAGAGCATAAGCTTCGATGTCGCAAATTT
This sequence comes from Przewalskia tangutica, assembly GCA_029844215.1. NCBI lineage: Eukaryota > Viridiplantae > Streptophyta > Magnoliopsida > Solanales > Solanaceae > Przewalskia > Przewalskia tangutica. The sequence continues at coordinate 74,732,554 of CM056734.1, forward strand.
GGAAAGCGGATTTATTCCTCCTAAATTCTCATTCACTTCGCTTGGCTCACTTGTAGAAAGCGCTCGCTACTTCAAAGATACTCTCTCCTTCCTCACAACATAGAAGACAAATCGTGTGTTTTCTCGCAAGAGTGCCAACGAGACTAGATCTCACCTCTTCTTTTCATGCTCCTTTTCACTGGATAAGAAGATTTCGGGAAGTACACAAAAGAACGGGCTGGTATTACAAGCGCGGAAATGTCAAATCCATCGAAAGCAAGCGCCAAATGGATCGCTAATGTCACGAATTCGCCTGGGCTCACAAGTTCGCAGCATCGTGCCTAACCCGCACCAGCAGTCATACATCGAGTAATCACCAATATAAAACAAGACATGAAAAACAGCTTGTAAATGAGACACGCTTTACGTGAGAAAAACGCGCTTTTCGCATATATAAACATAGCTTCATGGCTACATCCCAACTGCATAACAGACTACGCATCTTCAAGATAAACAACTACGTATGGCGGACAGGCTCCCGCCATACCCCGAATTTAATGTGGTTACAAAATCACACGACTCCGAACTCGAAGCCCGACTGGATCGTGCTCTTACCGCACCCAAAGAGTCATACATCGTAGAAAATCACGAACATAAATCAATAATATAAAATAATGTAAGATAAGCACACAATCAGGAAAACTGGGCTTACGCATATATATAGAAACATCAACTCTTTCAACTCCGAATGCTTTAACCTTTTACAAACCCTACCTACAACAAGATTTCACTGCATCTTACGAATGATATGACAACAACGACGACATGTGGCTCCCTGGCCATACCCCGGGAATGTAAACACTCTACAACAACAGGGACTATACTCAAGATAATACACTCCTGAGGAACTGAGCTTCCCAAAACGTACCAATCGTGACTCCTAAGAGCGAGGATCAACGACCGTGTACCTTTACCTCGCGGTGACGTAACGCAGCCTTCTCGGGCGAGGCCGGCATAAACGCGCATCGTACCGAGTATGTGAAATCAAAATAACATCAGAATTGAAATCATAGTAGTCTATATAAAGTGCAGAGACATGATGAGCAACCAAACTACAGCTTCACAATAAATAAGCAAATATGTCAAGTTAGGGACTCACGCCAAAGTCATCACAAAGAAAACCGCATCGGTAAGTACGGCGGCATAGCCGACTTACTAAGACCTCAGCACTCACAAATGCCATAAATCAGACACGAGGTCTTTCTGCATCGCACTATTACTGATCAAAGCCGCCATTTGCCCGCAGTGATCAATGCCAAGCCTGGTCTATCCTCGAACTCTCGCATCCGTGATAGGTCACACATTGCATCTCGCATAAGGTATTCTCGAATCATGGTCCTAGACCGCCTCGAGGTACACTCTCTCAGACGATCGAAGGCGCAGAAATTTAACCTTCGTATCCGCCAGGCTCCCCGCAAGCAGAATCCCGCGATAGTCTCAAAAGACCAAAGATACCTGGGCAACAGACCGTGACAGTGGAATCCCCGTGATCGTGCTAAAAACACCCTAATGATCAATCTCGAGGTACCGCAGACTGCATAGTCACAAGGATCGCATAGGCCGTAGGAGACCGTGATCAAGGGTGGCAAGCCCTGTGATAATAAGTCAAAGTGGCATGCGATATAATAATAAGATAACAGCTTAACGCTTTAACAACAAGAATGACCCTTACATCATGATCATACAAGATACTAATACACGAGCATCCCTAACATGTTTACTTATCAAATCAACACGAAGGTATTACACTGGGCTATCACAACCAATACAATCAAGTTATTCACATAAGCGTACTTTCTACTATACGACACCTAGATCTAAGCTTTATCCCCAAAGTACTTTATACAATAACTCTTGTAGAGATATAAAAGTTACTTCACAAAACCACACACAATTCGTAGTATATGAAAATAGAGTGGTTATCTTCTTTGAAGTAAATCAAAACACTTACCTTTGTAAAATCAAGTAACAACATTATTTTCCAAACGCCCAAGTTTGCCTAATTTAAAATGCTCACTGTGCTTATTTTAGAAAGGTTTCAGATTTCATAGTCTTATTCATTTAAGAATATAATTCTCTTTTAAACTATCCGAGAAACATGTTTTGATGTGTAGCAGTAGATATCTGTTTATAACAATCTTATTACAAGCATGGCGCATGATCTAGGAAATATCATTTTGTCTCATCTTAATTTCTGATGCAGATGGAAGTTTCACCTGGTTTTAATAATACTAAACTGGCCAAACATTTCCTTTTATTAACGCCATGCAGCGGGTTTGCTCGTATACACATTCTGGATTCAAATCAAGAAACATTCTTAAGCCGTTATACCTAACTTTCCATAAAGCTAGTATAACTCTAAGTTTTCAAAACCAAGTGATTACTCCTTCTTTCAAAATGATTCAAAATCTTTTGATATACTTCCAAGTTCTTTATTGTTATACCCTCGTATTTCTCAGAGTAACGACGTAAGGGAATATCGCATAAAAAGTCTAGCCTTAAAGTTTAGGCAAAACGCTTTTTTGGGCACAACTCACAAACGAATAGTTTTTCCACGTAAACGCTTTCCACACCTTCGTAGGTAAATTCCGCTTATGCCATTACTAATTTTTATGGATTTTTCCGAGAGACGAAACATTTTGGACCAACTAGGAGGGCGACACTTTGGCACCTCCCATGATGGACTTGAATCGCCCATTGACGAAAATGGAGAGGTTGGGCACGTTTTTTGTGCCTCGCGACAAAGTCGGGCGGAGTCAAGTGGATATTTGTGTATAGTTAATCCCCTTCACCCTACACTTGCCTTGCACTTGTCTTAATCTTGGCCATTGGTTGGCCACTTCTGACCTATAAATACCCCCTTAGAGACGGTAAGAGTTCTTCATCCACAAATCTTTCCAAGTCTTGAAAATCCTCTCCTCTCCTTGTAGCCTTTCTGGTCCAACACCTCCCCTCCCCTCCTCGGAAGGCCCTTGGCCGAATACACCCCTCTAGCCTAGTAGCTCGGGCCGAGGCCCCCTAGCCTAGCCAAAACCTACCCTCCCTTTGGTAGAAAAGTTGCCTCTCTCTTGTATTGTTATAATGCCCAAAATAATTCTAAAGCCCAAATACCTTAGTACTTTAGTGTGTCATGGCTAAGAACTTCTAAGGTTTCTCGAGCATACAACTTAGAGCAAACCTTGCTCAAAGCGCGACTTTTTCTAGGATATTATTGGGCTTACCGAGGTAACTTCAATCCTAACCTCTTTTGAATTATTATGTAATACATACCAAAGTAGTATGTTATAAGAATAAGTATTAAATACCTTAGAAGAATATTTATCGCAGTATTAGGAATCAACTGCTACTACGTATGGCTTGTTTAAAAAGAAGAATAATCAATCAGCATTTTTACATGTGTGACCTGCTTTCACAAAGTTAGACTTATATAGCTCACCGGTAGGGAAGTTGCTGCCCGACTTTCCGTGAATCAGGAACCTCCGCTTAGAAATGACTCTCGTGAGTAGTCTTTGATAGATATCTCGTGACTATTATAAAGCCGACTTCTTCACAAGGCCGACATAAGGTCTAACTTCGCAAAGTGGTTTTCACGTAGAAGGTATGCATGCTGATTCTTCCTAAAGCATGATATTTTACAATATATATAATTACGGCAATGTCTTTTGACTTAAGCTCCTCGAATAATACTTACACGCAGAATGCCTCACCTGGGCTTTAAGTTCCTCGAATAACACTTACTAAGAATGCCTCACTGGCTTTAAGCCCTAATAATAAAGATCTGGAAAGATTTCAAAAGTTAACATCAATCACTTTTAATGTAAGAGAACTAATTGGTTTTTAAACGTAAAACTTAAGAGTTATACTAGGCCTTACGTGGAAGTTAAGTATAACCACTTAAGATTGATAAAGAAACAGCTTTTGCCTATGTTGCTTATAATGTATTTATATCAATCAAATGAAAAGAATAATAAGCATGGTTTGATAAGTAGACACGCATATGATGCTATGTGTGTTAGTGTCTTGTAACGCTTGGTGAAAAAGAGTATTCTTGTTGGGTGCTTATGTTGTTTAACGGCAAGTCGTTAGGTTAAGTAGCATCACCACCTCGACATATTACGGGGTTAAACCGCTTCTCCGACGCGTGGTGGTGGCTCAAAGCGTGTCCTGGGACCATGATTCGAGAATACCCTACGCTGGTCCAAGCCGGACCTGCGTGCGGAGCTACGAGTTCCGCAGTTAGTGCGCTGGTTATACCACGCCGTCTACGCGCTAAGGGCGACGACGAGTCCAGACGATGCCGGTGAGTAAATTTACCACCGACGCGGGTTACACCCTACGCGCCTACGCTGATTGGCCTGGAAGCGCCATGACTACGGAGTCCGTGATTAGGCTTGCATGGTGATACTCACGGGCAATCGGTCTTCGCTTCTTCGATCATTCGCACTCAGAAAAGACCTCAAGCTATGCATGCTTACCTATCGCCGCTTTCGTTGCGGATGCGGCACTATGCGCGCTTTCGTCGTTTACATACATACTTGCAAAACTGCTTTTAAATGATATGTTCATTTAAGTATTTTTACGCTTCATACTTAGTACCGCTAAAATCGACCTCCTTCTGGGCTGCTCATGCCGCAGTAGGCAAGCAAAGCAGATCCACATTCTGTGGATCTCTACGTCGTGCTGAGCTCCATCTTTCCGGAGGCTCTACTGGGTATGATCTCCCCGTTGTAGATAGTTTTGCGTTGTGGTATGGCGCCCCGTCCGCCATAGTTGTATAATTCTAGAGGTCCGTAGTCATGCATGCTGTTTGACGTAATCAAGCTAAACTACGTTTATATATATATGCCGAAAGGCGATGTTTTTCACATAAACTTTGTCTTATTTATAAACTGTTTCATGTCTTGCTTTATATTTCCGCCGACACTGATGTATGACTACTGGGTGCCCCAGAGACACTACACGGCCCCTAACGGCCGTGACAAAAGTGGTATCGAGCGCTAATCCTGAAAGTGCTATGACCGTATCTAAGAAGTTTGATTATCGTGTTGTGCACCACACCAATAATCGTGAGGCTATAAGATATTTAGGATTGGTTTCATTCTTCTCATTCTCGAGATCGTGCTTTTAGAATAGGCGATAGGTCGACCTCTAACATATTCCTTTCGTAATAGCTTACGCCTCCACGAAGGCAACCGCCTGGCGCAAGGCAGCCGAGGAGTCGCTAGCAGACACCCAGAGTCACGAGGGCTCGTGCCCGCCTATACCGTAGACGGCGAAGTTCTATGACGCCGCCACCCAAAGAGATCACAAGACCCACACCTCCCGCCCCACACCGGGCAGGAGTTAGGGTACAAGGAGATGGCCCACATAAAGTCAGGCCCGACACGAGGAGAGGCCGGATGCGCGCCTGGGGCCCAGCCCAAATACGGCCGCACCCGTGGTACACCCGAGGCGTATAGCCTGAGGCTACGAGATTTCGAGTCAGAGCCCGCCGTAGTTTTACTGGTCGAGGCCGAGGGATGATCCGCAGGAGTTCATCCGCGCCTTCAGAGGATCATGAGGTGATCAAGGCCTCGTGAGACAGAGTCCGGACCTTTGTTCAGATCGGCCGCGTGATACCGCAGCCGATCGGTTCGATCCACGGAGTTATCCCGGGAAAGCACGCCCCCACTACTGGGACGAGTTCTCGTGAGGCTTTCCTCACTCACTTCTTGCCTCCACAGATGAGGAGGGCGCTGGCCGATAGATTTTTACCATCGAGGCAGAGGACGACCGTGAGTACAATGTCGAGTTTGATTCTATCGCTCGATATGTCCCAAAGATTGGTAGCAGATATGGAGGATAGGTGCACCGCTATGTCACCTGCTAGACGACTATATGGCCGAGTCACGTGGTGTTTTCCACTCGGTATGGACATTACCCGCACGCAGTTCATGCTCTGACGCTGGCGAGCGAGAGACCGCCGATGTGACAGCCAGGCTAAGACCAGACTACAGTGGTCTTTGTGGCTATCAGGCGGCCTCAAAGAAGAAGCCTAGATTTGCACCACACTCAGCCTGCAGAGCACTCCTCGCGCCGCCTCAAGACAAACAGATATTCGGGCGCACTGTGGCCCTGTGACTCTCAGACGCCCAGAGCGGCAGAGGTGGTCGCCGACGACCACGCCTCGCCAGGCCGAGCGCAGATCCCACTCGGAGTTGTGGTGCTACGGGAGTTTGTTTCGGCCAGCGCAGGCCAGGGTCACTATGCGCAGGAACCGTCCATCGCGTATAAAGCGCGGCTATGGTGGGTCACCTGTTCTTTCACGGCCTTCATCCTCGACAAGCACGCCCGAGGGCAAGGTACTCACGGACCGGCAAAGTCGCGCGCAGGTCGCGGACGCGTCTCAGCTTAGCGTCCTCGAACCAGATGGTGCTTTGTCCAGCCGACAGATCGTGAGGCCTCACCGATGTCGCCACAAGTACTTTATCGCTTCTGGTTTGACGGGTATGCCTGATAGATCCGGTTCTACTGTCCTATATATCTCCCCTTGTCGCTAGTAGGATAGGATAGAGCCCGAGTCCATAGACCTTTCGAGGTAGCTACGCCAAATGGTGATTCAGCAGCTCTACTGGTATATGTGAGCTTGCCCCGTGACTATTTACGTCAGTTTGACCAGCCGACTTGACAGAGTTGCAGATGATCGACTTCGACGTGATCACGGGGACGGATTGGCTAGCTTCTGCTACGCCAATGTAGATCGCAGAGAGAGTAGTACGTTCCAGCCTGCGAGCCATTGGCTGAGCGATGAGCACCAGATCGCTGGCGGTAGGTTTATTTCCTACCCAAGGCTAGGAAGATGGTGCGTAAGGGGTATATCTACCATCTCGTCGTGTTTGATAATCAAGCCGCGTACCAGATTTTCACTGGGCCCAGAGTCACGAGTTCCCGACGCAGCCTGCACGACCTCCCGTATCCTCCCGGTGGGAGATTGAGTTTTGTGGCTGACATATTGCTGCACACTCGCCTATTTCCATTCCGCCATACGTAACGGCACCCGCCGAGTTGAGGAGTCAAGGATCACCAGAGATTTGGTCGGAGAAGCGGCTTCATCAAAGCCTAGTGTTTCTCCCCGGGAGCGCCAGATTGTTCGCGAAGAAGGACGGACGCCGCGCATGTGTGTTGATTACAGCAATTTCAACAAGGTGACCATTAAGAACAGATACCCTTCCTGTGATTGATGATTTGTTCGACTGGGCCAGGGTGCGTAGATGTTTCTTCCAAGATTGACCGCGATCGCTATCATCAAAGTAGTCGAGAGGCGGATGTCCCTAGGATCGCATTCAGACCCGTGACGGCATTGCGAAGTTCGTGGTCATGTCTTTGGTTGACCAATGCTCCCATGCAGATTCATGGATTTGATAAACCGAGTGTTCAAACCATTTTTCGACACGCTTGGATAGTGTTCATTGATGATATCTTGGTTTATTCTCGCCAGCAGGAGCATGCGGAGCATTTGGCGGTCAGGCCGACAGCTTCTCCAGATCAAAGCAGTTGCACGCCAAGTTTTCCAAATATGAGTTTTGGTTGACTTCGCGGCGCTTTCGGGCATATTGCTCCGGGCCGACGGCATTCGAGCGATACGCCAAGATCGAGCAGCCAGACTTGGCCTAGACCTACCATCTCCGGCTGCAGGTTCGCAGCTCGGGCCTTGCAGATATTATCGGCGTTCAGAGAGAAGTTTGCTTCTATCTTCGCATCATTGACTAGGCCGACTCGTGGCACCAAGTTTCAGCGGATCGATGCCATGAGCGTGGTTTCCAGCTGAAAGAGAGACCGACGACCGCCTCGCTCTACTTTTCCGCAGGTCCGTATGGTTATGTCGCGGTATCAGACGCGTCCGCATCGGGTTGGGATGTGTTGACGCAAAGATGGCAGATTATAGCATACGATCCCGACACCAAGAAACACGAGGAACTACCCCACCCATGATTGGAGTCGCAATGATTCACGCCAAGATCCGAGACACTATTTGTACGGGTTCACGTGGATATTTATACAGTACTACAAGAGCTCTCCAAAGATATCTTCAGCAGGAGTCAACTTACGCACGAGACGGTGGTTAGAGTTGCTTAAGGATTACGATGTTGATATCCCGCACTCACCCAAGGCCAACGTCATGCGTACGCCTTACCGTAGTCGACGGGAGCCTATCGACGCAGAGAGAGGGACATGGTTCGTGATTTGAATCGCTTAGCGAGCCTCGTGTCCGCTTGATTGATTCCGATAGCAATGGGTTAGAGTTCGCGGCGCTGCCGAGTCTTCCATCGCCGGCGAGCGAAGAGGCAACAGCTCAAGGATCCACTTTGATTCGGAGCATCGTGATACATCTCTTCGCGGAGGGCAAGGGTCTCAGGTAGCACCGACGGGTGCTAAGGTTTGAGGGCGCATCGCGCTGTTCCAGATGTTTCAGACTTCGCAGAGTTCTCGGGAAGTACACACATACAAGCATTTATCCATCCGGGTCGACTCAAGACGTACCACGACCTTAGATCCGTACAGCGGATGGTTGAAGAGGATCGCCAGCAGTTCGTAGCTCGCCCGTGTTGTCGCAGTGAAGGCAGAGTACTGCAGGCCCGTGGTTTGTTACGCACGATTGAGATCCCGACCGAAGCCGGAGGTAATCAACATGGACTTCATCACAGGTTACCTCGCACTCGTAGGATACATGATTCTATACGGGTTATCGCCGACAGTCGCACGAAATCAGCCCACTTTCTTCCCGTCAGACGACTTTTTCACCGAGGATTATGCCGCATTTACATCCGAGAGATCGCCAGATCGCATGGAGTCCCTACTGATCATATCGCATGCAGGAGCCCGCTTACGCTAACTTCCTGAGGTCCTTCCGCAGGGCTTAGTGGACGCAGTAGCCCGAGCATCGTGATTTCATCCACGCATGCATCTGACAGCAGAGCGCACCATCCGCACTTCGAGGATATGCCGCGAGCCCGTGTTATTGACTTCGCGGTAGTCGAGGATCATTTGCCTCAGTCGAGTTCGCGATAATAATAGCTACCACCCAGATTCGATGGCGCCTTCCGAGGCCTTGTATGAGGAAGTGATCGCTTCATAGGTTGGTTCGACGTGGGCGAGGTGCACAGGGACCAGATTTGGTACAGCAGTGCTGGATAAGGTGAAGCTTATCCAGAGCCGCTATCGATAGCTCGTAGCTCGCATGGTCGACGCAGATCATCGCCGCCGATCTTGAGTTCGAGGTTCATGATTGGGTTTTCCAGCGCCACCTGCGGCGGCGTGATGAGATTCGGAAGAAGCGGGAAACTCAAATTTCAGGTACATCGGGCCGCTTCGATTGTCCGCAGGTGCAATGTCGTTTCATGAGTTCGATCCGCCGTCCGATCCGAGGCAACAGCATCCGCTTTTTCACGATCTACGCCGGCGAGATGTATCGGGATCCATCTAGTGGTACACCCGATTGACGATGTCCGTGTGACCGAAGGGTTATCGTGATGAGGAGATTCCCATAGCGATAGTCGATCGCCGTTAGCGCCCGCGACCAAGGACGTGGCTTCACAAAGTCTTCGGCGAACGAGCTCGTGAGGAGACGACGCGGAAGCCGGCGAGGACATGAGGCGGAAGTATCCTCACCTATTCTCTACACCTCCGTAAATTCACTTTCCTACTTGTAAATTTTCATTATCGCTTCGCTTAAGTGTCGCTTCCTGCGGGCTACGTGGCATTTACTACCGCTTAAGCTATGAAGAATCTTATCGTTAATCGTTTTGGGAAGGAACATTCGGGACGAATGTTTCCGAGGAGGAGAATGTTATACCCCAGATTTCAGTACGACGTAAGGAATACGTAAAAAGTCTAGCCTAAAGTTTAGGCAAAACGCTTTTTTGGGCACAACTCACAAAACGAATAGTTTTCCGATGAAACGCTTCCACAACTAGAGGTAAATTCCGCCATGCCATTACTAATTTTTGCGGATTTTTCGAGAGACGAAACATTTTGGACCAACGTGAGGGCTTACACTTGCACCTCCCATCGATGGATTGAATCGCCCATTGACGAAATGGAGAGGTTGGGCACGCTTTTGTGCCTCGCACAAAGTCAAGGAGTTGGTAGGATATTTGTGTATAGTTAATCCTCACCCTACACTTGCCTTGCACTTGTCTTAATCTTGGCCATTGGTTGGCCACTTCTTGACCTATAAATACCCCTTAGAGACGTAAGAGTTCTTCATCCACAAATCTTTCCAAGTCTTGAAAATCCTCTCCTCTCCTTGCAGCCTTTTCGCCCAACACCTCCCCTCCCTTGGAAGGCCCTGGCCGAATACACCCCCTCTAGCCTAGTAGTTTGGCCGAGGCCCCCTAGCCTAGCCAAACCTACCCCCTCCCTTGGTAGAAAAGTTGCCTTCTTGTATTATAATGCCCAAAATACCCTAGCCCAAATACCTTAGTACTTAGTATAAGTTGTGAAGAACTTCTAAGGTTTCTGGAGCATACAACTTAGAGCAAACCTTGCTCAAAGGCGACTTTTCTAGATATTATTGGGCTTACCGAGGTAACTAATCCTAACCTCTTTGAATTATGTATCACATACGAGTAGTATAAGAATAAGTATTAAATACTTTCAAGAATATTGCATTAGAATTGAACTGCTACACAAAGAGAAGGGTTTAAAAGAAGAATAATCAATCAGATTTACATAGGACTGTTTTCACAAAGAGACTTATATAGCTCACTGTATGGAAGTGCGCCCGACTTTCCGTAGAATTGTGAACCCTCTGCTTAGAATGACCTTCGCAGTAGTCTTGATAGATATATGCGACTATTATAGTCGACTCTCTCACACACATATTCAACTTGGCAAGGTGGTTTTCACGGTATGTATGTGATTCTTCCTAAAGCATGATATTTACAATATATATAACTACGCAATGTCTTTGACTTAAGCTCCGATAATACTTACGCAATGCCTCACGCTTAAGCTCGACAACACTTACTAATGCCTCACGCTTTAAGCCCGAATAATAAAGATCCAAAGCATTTCAAAAGTTAATACCGAATCACTTTTAACGTAAGAGAACTAATTGGTTTTAAACGTAAACTTAAGAGTTATACTAGCCTTATGGGAAGTTAAGTATAACCACTTAAGATTGATAAAAGAAACATTTTGCCTACGTGTTTATAATGTACTTATATTCAATTGTGAAAAGAATAATAAGCATGGTTTGATAAGTAGACATGATATGATGCATGTGTTAAAGGTCTTGTAACGCTTGTGAAAAAGAGTATTCTTGTCAGGCTTATGTTGTTTAACGATAAGTCGTTAGGTTAGTGTAGCATCACTCACCTCTTGACATATTACCGGTTGTCGCCCCGACGCGGTTAGACTCGCGGTCCGGGGACCATGATTCGAGAATACCCTACGCTGGTCCAAGGGACCTATGCGGAGCTACGGAGTTCCGGTGTTAGCGTGCGGGTTATACCTCACGCGGCCTACGTGGCCATGCGCGACGACGAGTCCAGACGACGCCGAGGAGGCTACCCTCGACGCGGGTTACGTATCTACGCGCCTATGTGATTGGCCGGCGCGACTACGGAGTCCGTGATTAGGCTTGCATGGTGATACCACGCAATTGGCCTCGCCGATCATTCGCACTCCTAGAAAAGACCCGCTATGCTTACCTATCACGCCTTGTTTACATGCGGGCACTATGTGCGGTTTTCGTTGTTTCATACATACTTGCAAAACTGCTTTTAAATGATATGTTCATTTAAGTATTTTTACAAGCTTCATATACTTAGTACCGTTGATCGACCTCCTTCTGGGCCGCGCTCATGCCGCAGGCAAGCGTGCTAGATCCACATTCTTAGGATCTCTACGCTGTGCTCGAGCTCCATCTTTTCTGAGGCTCTACTTTTGGGTATGATCTCCTGTAGATAGTTTTGTACAAGTGGTATGGCGGCCCCGTCTCCGCCATAGTTGTATAATTCTTAGAGGTCCAGAGTCACGTTGTACAAAGGTCGGATGTAACTGCTAAACCATGTTTATATATATATGCCGAAAGGCGATGTTTTCTCACATAAACTTTGTCTTATTTTATAAACTGTTTCATGTCTTGCTTTATATTTCCGCTGATTACTCTGATGTATGACTACTTGGGTGCCCCGGTAAGGCACCAGTCATGGGCCCCGGAACGGGTCGTGACATTTATTAACACATAACAAGCCAGTTATAGTTCAAATCAGTTACCTTTTAAAAACCACAAGTATTTTCTTACCAACATAAAGTTGTTATAACCAACTTCCCATAAAGCCGTTATAACACTTTATGCTTTAAACCAATCAAATACATTTAGCACATGTACATCTACCGTACTACATAGTTCACACATATCATGCTAGAAGAGATAGGAAGAGGTTCACATACCTCGCGACGAGTATCGACTAATAGCAAAACGCTCCAAGCACTTCGCCGCCTACTCCTGCCGCGAGATCGCGCCACATATAGTACTTCAACCCATAAGGCCACAAGGCGCTTTATTAACATATAGATCTTATCGTAGAACATTCTACGTAAAATTTGGCAGCACTCTCCCGCCACAGAAATCTCCTCCTATAACGAGGCCGCCATCAAGCCAACCGGGGGTTTATACATCTAACCTGACGTGTACAATTTACTACAAGAATGCTACACAAGTTCATCAGAATACACCCATGTAATTACAGCCAGCTTTATTCTTCTGTGCTTAAGTCAAAAGACATTGCCGATGCACTACGCTCGCCTCTATATATAGTATACTCCAACTATATATTCTAACAACATGTAATTTCCAATTACAATAGGACAAGATAATTACCTGATAAGCCCATAATTATCCGAGTTTAAATGTCGATCCCGAGCAAGGTTTAGCTCCTACCACGCCCGACCCGCCTCCAACAACCCTTAGAAGTTCTAACCAACTTCTACTACTACTCCAACTAACTATGGAGATTTTCCTTGTGGTTTCGGCTTTGTGACCTGACGGAAGTATAATAGTATTTCCGGTTTTTAGTATAGGTATAACCTTAGAATACTACAAGGTATATGGCTAAGGTAATTGGGCATTACAACAATACTTTGAGAGTATTTCTACCAAGAGTGGGTATTTATACGAGACAACACCACAAGTGGTGTATACCCTCTGCCTAACCCACTGTGGGGCACTACTCGGCCAAGGGGGAGAAGGGCTCTCGCCAAGGCCTCACAAGGGGAGGGGGACGAACTATACTCATGCTGGAGGGAGGAATTTTAGACTTAGGAAATTATTTGGATGAAGAAGTCTTCAAAGGGAGAGGGTATTAATAGACAAGCCAAGTCCAACCAATGGCCAAGATCTCGCTATGCAAGGCATAGGGCCAAGATCTTGCCAAGTACACCCTAACCAACTAACACACAAAATATCCTACCAACCCTTGACCACAAAGGCCTCACTTTCGCCACCTTTACCGCCCACACTCCACCAATGGAGGTGCGCTGGCGCCTCTTGTTGGTCTAACACGCTTCGCCTCTAAAAATCTGCAAAAATATAAATGACATAGCCGGAATTTTCCCTACGAAAGTCAGGAAAACGCTTCATTAAAAACCACTCTAACCGGGTACAAAAATAAATCGCCAAGCCAAATCTTTCAAGTTCAAATTTTCACGCACGCCCCACGCACATACTCAAAATACGGTATAACATTCTCCTCTTAGAAACATTCGCCCGAATGTTCCTTCTAAGTCTCAAAACTAACGCGCGCCAAGATAGTCTTCACTACTATACTTACGAACAATCCTTGCCACACATGGCCACATAAACAACTTGGCGCAAAATACTTACATTCAAGTCCACGAGGAAACACTCTACCATCACCACAAACACCTCTCTCCAGGGTCTAAAATCTACGTCTTCGCACCTTCTCATTACAAAAGAAATGATCACATCAATGCTCGCCATACATGCTTGCTTCTTCCCGATACCACTTTTGTCACTTTGCCATGAGGTTCTAGTGTCACCTGCGACCCAACAAATGGTACCGACTACACGCGATCCTCGAGGATGTCAGACACTTTGTACACTCAACTCTACCACATTTCGAGCATCGTCAGTTTCAAAACTCGGTTACTATCTCTAACGTGGTCATCATTACAGTGGAACTCTTCGACGGATCTCCGATCTCCTTCTCAACCTAACAATACGAAAAGACCGACGCATCGCTTCCTAAGTCGGACGGCATCATAACATATAGGCAACCCACCTATTATCCACATGAACTCAAAAGGCCCAAAGTAACACGCTAAGTTTCTCTGCTTTCCGAATCTCGCCACACCCTAACCGGTTGTACTTTCAAGAAGACCGATCGTCAACTCAACTCTGCGCCGCCGATCATCCGCACGATTTCTCGAGCCGCTGTAACCTCTTCTAGACAAGCTTTACCTATCCATACCGCTGAATGCTCGAACCAACTATCTAATCTTGCCAACATCGATCAATCGACCGCGACTTACACATCCGCCTCTTACAAGGCTTCATAAGCGCGACATCCGAACACCGAAACGGTAGCTTAAACACTCTCCACAGAGACAAACAATCCTCGCTCTGTAAAACTTTTTAGAAAACGAAATAGCCACAACCTCGGGCTTCACTGTTCGTATGGCGCGGCGTAGGCACCTGCAGCCTTACAACCTTTCTCGATATAACATCTCGCATAACCTTCACGAGTAAACGGTCTTTGCTAGAAGACAAGACGGCCGACCTCCTCGCCGTATCATCGTCGAACGTGATCCACGACCGCACGTGGTTAACTAAACTCGGCCTAACACCTCGTGACCTTACCACAAGTGACCACCACAAACCGATTCCCACCACCAAACATGCCGCTGGCCGACCCGCAACGCGCCTCAACCCGACCCTTAACGCGCTAAACGCTTAGTTCTCCAAGGAAAACTCTCACTAATTCACGCTACGAAACCTAGCGGTCTTCTTAGCTCAACTACCCTCTTTCATTCCACACTACTCAGTGACTTATCCCAGAACATAGCTCACGCACTATGCACTCCTATGGGTGGTCAAACATAAACATACGCCTTTACCGAGACGGCCTTACCTCTAAGGTCTCTACGTATAAAACCTCTAAGGCTCACACCTTCTCTATCCCCAAATCTTACTTGGTTAACTAACCAAGATTTCTAATCACAATATACACTCGCTATCGTAACACAACACTTAAGATATACTCATCTCATCATACGCTACTAATCTCTGAGGGTTAAGGATATGCTCAGATCTACCGCTTCACTCCTTAGTCGTTTAAACAAACTCGCCTGCAGGCTTATACGCTGAAGATGACAAACTACCCACCGATCCTCAAGGCTACGCCCTCCTACAAGGACACTCTTTCGACATCGCACTGACGGCCGAGGTACAACAAGCACCAACTAAAAGACGATATTCCCCGATGACGCTCACTACACCTAATACCGAGGAACATCAACTCACCGGGCCGAACTCTACGTAGTCAGAATCAAAGCTCGAGCTCGACTAACTCTCGCATACCCCGAACGCCCCGAACCCCGCGGAGGACCTTTCGTGACCGTGGATGTGCATAATCTAACTACCGCGAGGTGACTCGCCTCAAAAGTTACCAGCGACTTTGCCGCCCGCCTTCTTCTCGCCCTCGTTAACCTGGCCGATCTTCACGCCTTCTACCGCCACAAGCATAAGCCCGCATACGTGCCATGCTCAAGCCTAATCAAGAATTACTCGCACAACCTCTCTTAGGTAGTCATCAAGACTCGCGTACATCCAGATACTCTCGTAGCCAAATCCATAGCTAGTCAGTGGTCGCTTTCTTGCAATCTAAATTCACTGCTGGCCGTGGAACCGGTTGTTCAAATATCATGGCCGCAGAGGAATCGCCGCCGGCAAACTCTGGGCTAGCGACGCCGCAAAACTCCCCGAACGAAGCACCACCCTGTGTGATGATCGGGTCGTGCCCACGAACCCTTCTCTCAGATTTACTCGCAGCCTCCTCGGCCGCTTTGCCTCCCGGGCCCGGCCGCTCACGCGAGGCATAACGGTAGTGGAAAGAAATATGTTGAGGGTCCAGCTTACAACATACTCTAAGGCACGATTCGTGAGTGAGAAGAATAGAAACCAATCCTAAATACCCTATAGCCTCCTCGACATCGCGTGGTGCACAACACACCGATAATCAAGACTTCATCGATACGTCAGACACCTTCCGAGGATTAATCGCTTGATACCACATTTGTCACGCACCAACCTGCCCGCGGATCGTGCCTTACCTCGCACCCCAAAGAGTCATACATCGTAGAAAATCAGCGAACATAAATCAATAACATAAAATAAATGTAAGATAAGCACAACTCAGAAAACTTGCCTTACTGATATATATAGAAACATCAACTCTTTCAACTCAATGCTTTAATTTTTTACAAACCCCGCCTACAATAAGATTTTGCACTTACGAATGATATGATAACAACGACGGACAGGCCCCGCTATACCTCAATGTAAACACCTACAATAACAGGGACTATACTAAGATAAGCCTCCGAGGAACGGAGCTTCCCAAACGCCGAATCGTGACCCAAGAGCGAGGATCAACGATCGCGTACTTACCGCGGCATGAACGCAGCTTCGGGCGAGGTCAAGATAACAAAAATTTACCAGTATGTGAAATCAAAATAACATCAGAAATGAAATCATAGTAGTCTATATAAAGGTGAGACATGTATGATAACCAAACTACGTCACAATAAATAAGCAAATATGTCAGTTAGGGACTCACGCCTCAAAGTCATCACAAAGAAAACCGCACGGTAAGTACGGCGCATAGCCGACTACTAAGACCTCGCATCACAAATGCCATAAATCAGACACGAGGTCTTTCTACACCGCACCACATGATCGGCCGCCATTTGCCCGCAGATCAATGTGCGTGTCTATCCTCGAATCCTCGCAGCCCGCATAGGTCACACATGCATCCGCATAAGGTATTCTCGAATCACGGTCCTGCATCGCCCGAGGTACACCCCCGCATCGGCGCTTAACCTTCGTATCCGCCAGGCTCCCGCAACCCGCATAGTCTCAAAAGACCGCATAGTCTCACTGCATCGCATAGGAATCCCCGCATCGTGCTAAACACCCGAATGATCAATCCCGAGCTACCGTGACTGCATAGTCACAAGGATCGCATATGCCGTGACAGACCGCATCGCGGTGGCAAGCCCTCGTATAATAAGTCAAAGCCGGTATGTGATATAATAATAGTACAACGCTTAACGCTTAACAACGTAACAACAAGAATGACCCCTTACATCATGATCATACAAGATACTAACACACGTAGCATCCTAACATGTTTACTTATCAAATCAACACGGAGGTATTACAAGGCTATCACAACCAATACAATCAAGTTATTCACACATAAGGTACTTTCTACTATATGATTAACTAGATCGGTTTTTATCCCCAAAGTACTTTATACAATAACTCTTAGAGATATGTTACTTCACAAAACCACACAATACCCGTAGTATATGAAAATAGAGTGGTTATCTTTTGAAGTAAATCAAAACACTTACCTTTGTAAAATCAAGTAACAACATTATTTTCCAAACGCCCAAGTTTGCCTAATTTAAAATGCTCACTGCTTATTTTAGAAAGGTTTCAGATTTCATAGTCTTATTCATTTAAGAATATAATTTCTTATAAACTATCCGAGAAACATAAGCCTTATGCAGAGTAGGATATTCTGTTTATAACAATCTTATTACAAACCATGATCTAGGAAATATCATTTTGTCTCATCTTAGCTTCTATGTAGATGGAAGTTTCTATCGTTTTAATAATACTAAATCACAAAACATTTCCTTTATTAACGCCGCATGGTTTGTCGATACACATTCGATTCAAATCAAGAAACATTCTTAAGCCGTTATACCTAACTTTCCATAAAGCTAGTATAACTCTTAAGTTTTCAAAACCAAGTATTACTCCTTCTTTCAAAATGATTCAAAATCTTTTGATATACTTCAAGTTCTTTATTAACACATAACAAGCCGCTTATAGTTCAAATCCTTACATTTTAAAACCACAAGTATTTTCTTACCAACATAAAGTCGTTATAACCAACTTCCCATAAAGCCGTTATAACACTTTATGTTTTAAACCAATCAAATACATTTAGCACACGTGACGCTCACCGTACTACATAGTTCACACATATCATGCCAAGAGATAGGAAGAGGTTCACATACCTCGCGACGAGCATCGACTAATAGCAAAACGCCCAAGTACCTCAAGCCGCCTACTCCTTGCCAAGATCGCGCCACACGTAGTACTTCAACCTATAAGGCCACAAGGCGCTTATTAACATCTAGATCTTATCGAGAACATTCTACGTAAAATTGGTAAGACTCTCCCGCCACAACAGAAATCTCCTCCTCTAACGAGGCCGCCATCAAGCCAACCTGGGGTTTATACATCTAACCGACGGTACAATTCTACTTCACAAGAATGCTACACAAGTTCACTGAATACACCCTATGTAATTATAGTTCGCCTTTATTCTTCAAAGCTTAAGTCAAAAGACATTGCCGATGACTACGTCGGGCTTCTATATATAGTATACTCCAACTATATATTCTAACAACATGTAATTTCCAATTACAATAGGGACAAGATAATTACCTCGATAAGCCCATAATTATCCGAGTTTAAATGTCGATCCCGAGCAAGGTTTAGCTCCTACTCCAAGGCGCCTCCGACTCGCCTCCAAACAACCCTTGAAGTTCTAACCAACTTCTACTACTACTCCAACTAACTATGGAGATTTTCCTTAGTGGTTTTGCCAGGACCGACGGAAGTATAATAGTATTTCGGTTTTTAGTATAGGTATAACCTTAGAATACTACAAGTGTATATGGCTAAGGTAATTGGGCATTACAACAATACTTTTGAGAGTATTTCTACCAAGAGTGGTATTTATACGAGACAACACCACAAGTGCAGGTGTATACCTCGCCCACCCCACTGTGGGGTACTCTCGCTGGGGGGAGAAGGGCTCGGCCAAGGCCTCACAAGGGGGAGGACGAACTATACTACAATGAGGAGGAATTTTAGACTTAGAAATTATTTGACGGGTCTTCAAAGCGGAGAGTATTTATAGACACGCCAAGTCCAACCAATGGCCAAGATCTCGCCAAGTGCAAGGCAAGTGTAGGGCCAAGATCTTGCCAAGTGCACCCTAACCAACTAACACACAAAATATCCTACCAACCCTGACCACAAAGGCCTCACTTTCGCCACCTTTACCGCCCACACTCCACCAATGAGAGGGTGCCGGGCGCCTCTCTTGGTCCAACACGCTTCGCCTCTCGAAAATCCGCAAAAATATAAATGACATAGCCGAATTTTCCCTACGAAAGTCAGAAAACGCTTCGCCGAAAAAACGACTTAACCGGGTCAGGCACAAAAATAAATCGCCAAGCCAAATCTTCAAGTTCAAATTTTCTACGCACGCCCCACGCACATACTCAAAATACGGTATAACAAAAACTATATACAACAACAGGAGATCATACCCAAAAGTCGAGCCTCCTATAAGACGGAGCTCCCGACACCAAAGCAAAAGATCCTAAGGATGTGGATCTAGCACCGCTTTCCTTACCGCAAGATGAACGCAGCCTACGAGGTCAAGACAACAGTACCAAGTATGTGAAATCAGAAAGTACTTAAATGAAATCAAAGCATTTAAAACCATTTGCAAATACAATCAGCTTCAATTGCACATAGTGCCACATCACAAACAAGAACAATAATAGGTAAATCGTAATGTGTCTTTTCTAGGCCGCGAATGATCGGCAAGGCCAATCGCCTATAGTATCATTATGCGTGCCTAATCCCGACTTCCGCAGATCCAGATAGGTCACACACGTACCCGCACGAGGTATTCTTGACGGGTAGCTAACCCCTGCACTCCTCGAACTCCCGCACCGCATAGTCCGAATACACCGATAGTCACATTGCATCGCATAGGCATCCTCGTGACGCTAAAACACCTGTAATGATCAACTCGAACTCCCGCAGCCCGCATAGTCTCACGCATCGCATAAAGCCGATAGACCGCATCGCGTGGCAAGCCCTGATAACAAGTCATGGGGTAGGATATAATAACAAAGATAACCGACTTACCGCTTAGCAACGTAAGCACAACAAGAATGACCCCTTTCACAACATCACAAGACACTAACACACGAGCATCATAATATGTCTATTTATCAATCAATCTTACTACACCCATGTAAATCAATACAAGGTTTTTATAAGCAAATAAGTAAACAGCTTTATCTTTCTTAAGTTGTTATACCTAACTTTCCATAAAGCTAGTATAACTCTTAAGCTTTTAAAACCAACTGCTTTCTCTTCCAAAAATGATTCAAGATTCTTTGAAATGCTTCAAGATCTTTATTATTCAGCTTAAGTCAAAAGACATTGTCGTAGTTATTATTCAGCTTAAGTCAAAAGACATTGCCGTAATTATTATTCGCTTAACACTCGACGCCTACCGCATCATATATATATTTAAAATATCATGCTCAAGAGCATAGGAAGAATCACATACCTTCTACAAATCCACCGCCAAGTCGAATATGTCGCGCAGAATCAACCTATAATAGTCAAACACGCCTATCAACGCCTAGACTATTCTCAGAAATGCTCTAAGTAGAGGGTTCTCTATTCTACGGAAAATCGGCAAGACTTCCCTACCCGTCGAGCTACTCAAGCTCATCGTGGAAAACATTCTAAGTAAGTATAGTTCAATTATTCTTCTTTAAACCCTTCATCGTGATAACAGCTCAATTCTATTCTTTAGTATCCTTCAAAGGTATCTTATACTCAAGTCTATACTATTCTTATATGTAATATCCAATTACAATAAGGACAAGAGTATTTACCTCGATAAGCCCAAAATTATCCAAGTTAAACGTCGCTCCCGAGCAAGGTTTAGCTCCTAACTTGTACGCCCGATAGCTCTAAGAAACCCATGAAGTTCTACACAACTTCTACTAAAATACTATAAGGAATTTGGGCTAGGTATTTTGGAATAGTGACTATACTTGGAAGACAACTTTCTACCAAGGGAGTGGTAGGTTTCTGCCAGACTACTAGGCTAGGGGTGTTTCGCCAATGGCCTTCACAAGTGGGGAGGGAGTGTTTGGACGAAACACTACAAGAGAGGGGAGGATTTTTCAAGACTTGAAATTGATTTGTGGATGAAGAACTCTTCATATTAAGGGGTATTTATAGGTCAAGAAATGGCCAACCTATGGCCAAGACGGCCAAGTGCTAGGCAAGTGTAAGGCGGAGATTTAGGCAAGTGTCCTTATCCATCTACTACACAAATATCCTACCAACTCCTTGACTAAGGAGAAGGCACAAAAACGCGCCAACAATGCCCCACTTTGTTGCCTAAACGAGGGTGACAAGTGTCACCTCCCGCTGGTCCAAAATATTTCATCTCTGAAAAATCCGCAAAAATTATAAATGACATAGCCGAATTTACCCTACGCGAGTTTAGTAAAACGCTTCATTTAAAAACGATTCTTTTAGTGAGTCAGGCATAAACTTTTTCGCCCATAATGCCTAACTAAGGCTAAACTTTAGACGCATTAACTCCACGCACATACCGAAATACGGGTATAACATTCTCCCCTCCTTAGAAACATTCTTCCCGAATGTTCCTTCCCAAGACAGCTAACGATAAAGCTTAAACAGTTTGCAAATGCTACATACGGCCACAAACATCACTTAAGCATAAAATGACAATGAAAATTTACAAGTAGGAAAGTGAATTACCGAGGCGGGAATAAGTGAGGATACTGCCTCATGTCCTCCCGCCTTCCCACGCCATCTCCTCCTCGAGCTCGCTCCGCCACAAGACTTTGACTGCCACGCCCCGTCCGCAGACGCCTAACTCGACGATCGACTATCGCTATGGGAATCTCTCATACGAGCAACCCCTGGCCACATGTACATCGCCAATCGGTGTACCCTAGATGGATCCCCGATACATCTCTCAAAGATAGAAACGTGAAAAACCGATGCACCGCCTCCAGATCGGACGGCAGATCCAACTCATAGGCAACCTGCCTACCTCGCGACAATCTGATACGCCCAATGTACTGGCCGAGTTTCTTTCTTCCCGAATCTCATCACACCCTTCACGGGTGACACCTTCAGAAAACCCAATCATCAACCTCGAACCCATGCCGACGACGATGATCTGATATGACTGGCCGACTTCAGCCGCCAAGAACCTCTCCGGATAAGTTTCACCTTATCCATCGCTCGTTGCACCAACCGTCCTACTAATCGCACTCGCCACATCAAACCATCCTATCGGGCGACCGCACTTCCTCCCATTGTCACGACTGCTCCGGCCCATGATCGCGCCACCGGCACCCAAGTAGTCATACATCGAGTAATCACGGAAATATAAAGCAAGACATGAAACAGCTTTATAAAATAAGACATACGCTTTACGCGAAAACATCGCTTTCGGGCGTATATATAAAATCATGGTTTTCAGCTACATCCGACATCGCATAAACATGACTATGCACTTAAGGAAATATACAACTATGGCGGACAGGTCCCGCCATACCCTCGATCAGACAAAACTATCTACAACAGGAGATCATACCAAAAGTAGAGCCTCCTAAGAGACGGAGCTCCCGACACCAACGCAGATCCTAAGGACGCGATCTAGCACCGCTTGCCTTACCGCGCATGAACGCAGCCCTCGGCGAGGTCGCGATAACAGTACTAAGTATGCGAAATCAGAAGTACTTAAATGAAAACATATCATTTTTAAAACCGCTTACAAATATGTATGAAACAACCATGAAACCGCATATAGTGCCACATCACAAACAAGAGCAACAATAGTAATCAGAATGAGTCTTGTCTAGGCCGCGAATGATCGAACAGGCCACTCGCCTCATCATCATTCCGCAGCCTAACTCGACTCCCGAGTCCGCATAGGCCACTCACACGGGCCCGCATGAGGTATAACCCCGCATCGAGGGTAGCTACCCTAAGATCGCCCCGACTCGCCGTCCGCACGCCACACAGACCGCATGAGGCATAACACCGCATACCAACTCCGAACTCTCGTAGCCCGCATAGGCCCTCGACCCGCATGAGGTATTCTCAATCACGGTCCTGCATCACTCGAGTCTACCCCCGCAGACGGAGGCGCCTTAACCCCAGATTATCTCAAGAGGCGAGTGATAGTATACTAACATAACAACTTATCTTTAAACAACATAAGCACAACAAGGATACTCACCTATACAAACGTTACAAGATACTAACACACATAGCATCATATCATGTCTACTTATCAAACCATCTTATTATTCTTTCACAATACGAGTCCGTTATAAACACATAGGCAAACTTGTTTCTTTTATCAATCTTAAGTGGTTATACTTAACTTCCCATAAAGCTAGTATAACTCCTAAGCTTCGCTTTAAAACCAATTAGTTCTCTTCTCATAATATGATTCAAAGAGTCTTTGAAATGTTTTCGCTTCTTATTATTCAAAGCTTAAGCCAGGCATCACAGTAAGTATTATTCAAAGCTTAAGTCAAAGACATTGCCGTAGTTATTATTCACTTAATACATGTACGCTCACCGCACTATATATATATTGTAAAATATCATGCTTTAGGAAGAATCACATACCTTCTCAAATAAAACCACCGCCAAGTCAATATGTCGCACAAGAGAGTCACCTATAATAGTCACAGATATCTATCAAAGACTACTCAAGGTCATTCTAAACAGAGGGTTCACAATTTACTGAAAGTCACAGCACTTCCCTACCCGCGAGCTATATAAGTTCACTGTGAAACATTCCCATGTAAGTACAGCTTCAATTATTCTTCTTTAAACCCTTCTATCGTGATAATAGCTCAATTCTATTCTCGTGATATACTTCTAAGTATTTATACTTATCCTTATACTACAACAAGATATATTTTCTAATTCAAAAGAGGGTTAGGATTAGTTACCTGGTAAGCCCAATAATATCCTAGAAAAGTCGCTACTGAGCAAGGTTTTGCTCCTAAGTTGTATGCTCCAGAACCCTGAAGTTCTTCACAACTTCTACTAAGTACTAAGGTATTTGGGCTGTGGTATTTTGGGCATTATAACGATACAAGAAGGTAACTTTTCTACCAAGGAGGGTAGATTTCTGGCCAGGCTAGGGGCAGCTCTCGCCACACTACACAAGGAGGGAAGGGGTGTTGACGAAAGCTTAAGGGAGAGAGGAGAGGATTTTTAGACTTGGAAGATAACTTTGTGGATGAAAACTCTTCATCTCTAAGCGGGTATTTATAGTCAAGCCTTCGCCAACCAATGGCCAAGATGAAGACAAGTGCAAGGCAAGTGTAAGGCCAAGATCAAGCCAAGTGCACCCTAACCCCTACTCCACAAACACTCCACAAAACACTCCACAAAACAAGGCCTAAGCAAGGAACCAATCGCCAAGGCCAACATCCTCTCGACGCCCAATCGCCCAAAGCCATCCCACTTGTTTCCAATGCGAGGGTGACACATGTCACCCTCCCGCTGGTCCAAAATGTTTCGCCTCTAAAAATCCGCAAAAATAAGAAATGGCATAGCCGAATTTACTCTACGAAGTCGTGGAAACGCTTTCGCCGAAAACGATTCTTTTAATGAGTCAGGTACAAAATAAAACGCCCAAGGCTTATCTTTAAGGCTAGATTTTCGCATTTATTCCCTCACGCATATACTCGAAATACGGGTATAACATTCTCCTCCTTAGAAACATTCGTTCCAATGTTCCTTCCAAGACAAGCTTATCAAGAAGTTTAAACAAGTAGCAAATGCCACACGCGCCATAAAACAACACTTAGGCATAAATGATAAAGGAAATTTACAAGAGGAAAGTGAATTACCCGAGGTGTGGGAATAAGCGAGGATACTTCCGCCTCATGTCCTCCTCGCTTCCCATGTCATCTCTCCTCGAGCTCGCTCCGCCACAAGACTTTGACTAAGCCACGCCCTTCGCCCGCAGACGCCTAACTCCGACGATCGACTATCGCTATGGAATCTCTCATACGATAACCCCTGGTCACCTGACATCGCCAACGGTGCACCCTAGATGGATCCCCGATACATCTCCTCAAAGATAGATACGTGAAACACCGGATGCACCGCTTCCAGACGGACGGCAGATTCAACTCGTAGGCAACCTTGCTTACCTCGCGACAACTAAACGCCCAATGTACTGGGCCGAGCTTCCCTTCTTCCCGAATCTCATCACACCTTCATGGGTGACACCTTTAGAAAACCCAATCATGAACTCGAACTCAAGATGCCGACGACGATGATCTCGTGATACGATTGCCGACTCGAGCCGCCAATAGCCGCCTTGATAAGCTTCACCTTATCCATCGCCGTACTCAAACCGTCCCACTAGCCGCCCCGCCCACATCGAACCAACCTATAGGCGACCGCACTTCCTCCCATACAAGGCCTCATAAGGCGCCATCCGAATACCGAGTGGTAGCTATTATTATATGCGAACTCAACCAGAGGCAAATGATCCTCCCAACTACCACTAAAGTCAATAACACAAAGCTCGCAAAGATATCTCAAGCAGTCCGATAGTGCGCTCGCCCGCCCGTCGTCTGTCGTGGATGAAATGCAAGATTGTGCTCACTCCGCCCCTAAACCCTCTCGAAGGACTTCTAAGTTAGCCGAATCGCTCCTGGTCTGATATGATCGGGTAGGGACTCATGCACCGACGATCTTCTGATGTAAAGTTCGCATAATCTCACCAAAAGTCGCCCCGACGGAAGAAAGCGGCTGATTTCGCCACCGCCGACGATAACCCATATAGAATCATGTCTCCTCCGAGTGCGAGGTAATCCCGCGACGAAGTCCATGTTGATTACCTCCCACTTCCGTGCCTGGATCTCTATCGCTCAGAATAAACCACCGTGCCTCGTGCTCTACCTTCACCGCCGACAACACGCATCGAGCTACGAACTCGCAACGCCCTCTTCAAGCCATCCCACCAATACACGTATCTAAGCGTCGTGGTACATCTTGGTCGACTTTGATGGATAGAGTAACGCGCTACCGTGCTTCCCAAGAACTCGCCGCCAAGTCCTCAAACATCCGAACACACACCGCTTCTCAAACCTTAGCACCCCATCAAAGCTACTCAAAAGGACCCTTGCCCTCACGAAGAGTCAGATCACGATATCGAATCAAAGCCGATCTCGAATCGCTGCCTCTTCACCTCTCGACGACGGAAGACTGCAACCTCACGAACTCTAACCCCACCGCTATCGTAATCAATCAAACGACACCAAGGCTCGCTAATCGATGCAAATCACGAACCATGTCCCTCCTCTCTAGCCGCACATCCGATAGGCTCCCATCGACCTACGACTAAGAAAGATCCGCCACAACATCGCCTTCCCGTGGTATAGATATCAACATCGTAATCCTTAAGCAACTCTAACCACCGCCTCGCCGTAGTTCACTCCTCCGTCAAGATATACCTGAGGCTCTGTGGTCCGTATAAATATCCACGCGAACCCCATACAAATAAGGCCTCCGCATCTTCAAAGCGCGAATCACTACCGCCAACTCCAAATCACGCGGGTAGTTCCTCGTGTTTCTTCACCGCCGATGCATATGCTATAACCCCGCCATGCCGCATCAATACACATCCCAACCCGATGCCCGACGATCACAATACACGACATAACCATCCGACCTCCGAAGAGTAAGAACGGGGCGCGCCGCCTCTTCTTCAAAGAATCGAAACCCCGCCACAAGCATCACCATCAAACTTGCGCCTCGAGTCACCTAGTCAATGGTGCGTAGATAGAAGCAAACTTCTCCACGAACCGATAATAACTCGCAAGGCCTAAAATCGCGAACCTCGCTGAGTAAGAGGTCTCGCCAAGTCTCGATCGCTTCGATTCGCCAGACAACTCAATGCCATCACCCACAATATGCCTAAGAAACGCCATCAAGTCAACCAAAACTCACATTTGGAAAACTTGGCGCATAAATCGCTGGTCTCGAGAATCACAAGATAGCCTCAAATGCTCCGCATGCCCCGCCTGAGCGAATAAAACCAAGATATCATCAATGAACACTATCACAAACGTGTCCAAAATGGCTTGAACACTCGGTTCATCAAATCCATGAATACCACGAGCATTGGTCAACCCAAAAGACATGACTTCAACTCATAATGCCCGCATCGTCCGAATGCAAATTCTGGGACATCCACCTCTCGACTCGCACTGATGATAGCCCGATCGCAGATCAATCTTGAGAAACATCTCGCACTTCGCAATCGTCGAACAAATCATCAATCTCGTGGGGGGTATTCGCTTTAATGGTCACCTTGTTCACCGCTCAGAATCAACACATGCGCAGCTGGGCCCCGCCCTTCTTCTTCACGAACAATACCTACGCTTCTGCGGAGAAACACCGCCTAATGGCCCTTCTCTAGCAAATCCCTAAGCCGATCCTTCAGCTCTCTCAACTCGGCAGCCATTCGTATGGCGAATGGAAATAGGCCGGTATCCGCAATATGTCAATACAAACTCAATCTCTCTCGTGAGGGATACCCGAGGTCATCCGGGAACACGTCTGGGAACTCACGACTACGGAATCGATCGAAAATCTGCACCGCAAATTTCGTGATCAAACACTGAACTAGATGGTAGATATACCCTTTCGCACCATCTTCCTAGCCTTGAGGTAGGAAATAAACCTACCCTCTACGATACCGCGTTCTCCCACTCAACAACCGGCCTCGTGAAATCGAACTGTGATTACTTTCTCTCAGCCTACATTGGCATAGCAAGAAGCTAGCCAATCCATCCCCATAATCACGCCGGTCAATCATCTCCAACTCTATCAAGCTCGGCTAGGTTTGACGATCAGAACGGTCACAGACAAGCCCTATATACCCGCCGAGCTACCACCGAATCACCCATCGCGTAGCTACCTCGAAAGGATCTATGGACTCGTGCTCTATCCCTATCCTACTAGCAACAAGGGAGATATATAGATGTGGTAGAACCCGATCTATCAAGGCATAAACATCAAACCAGAATCGATAAGGTACCGTGACGACATCGTGAGGCCTCGATCCCGCTTACCGGACAAAGCATAAACGCGGTTCAGGACCGCGAATCGACTCGAGCCACGACCACCGCGACTGGCCGACCCATGAGCACCCTCGCCCGGGCGAGTAATCAGAGGAGATGATGAAACGCCACGTAACTCGGCCGGGCCTTACCACCGCCACGCCGGCCGACAAGCCGCAGTGACCGCCGCTACAATCAGAATAAGATCCATAAGTAGTACCACACTTCCGTAATGGGATCTACCGTGACGGCCACACCGGGTGGTCCCGATCGCCGCACTCGCTACTCGACGCCCGCCCCTGGCCTCGGGTCCGCCAAAACTCGGGCCGTGGCCGAGACGGCGCAGAGTGCTCGAGCTGGCCGTGGTGCGACCCAGATCGCCGCCGAGGCCGCCACCACGAGCAACCACCGTAAGACCTCCCGCCCCGGCCTTCTTCTCGCCGTCCCGCCCACTCGCCGACCTCGCGCCTCGCATCCAAGGGCGCGAGCTCGCACGCGGTAATGTCCATACCCTACCGAGAGAAACCCCGCACATGACTCGCCATAGTCGCTTCAGCCCGCGACATACGTGTACCCTATCCTCCATATCGCACACGCCGGGACATATCGAGCCAATGAATCAAACTCGACATTGTACTCCCGACAGCAAGGCCCTCTCTGCCTCAAGAAGAAAATCTATCACCCGCCTCCTCATCCGCGAGGCAAGAAGTGAGCGAGGAAAGCCTCCGAGAACTCATCCTAAGTAGCCGGGACGCAGGTTTCCCGATAACTCCCATGAATCAACCAATCGATCGCGTATCACGCAAATTATGGAACCAAAGATCACGACCGTCTCCGACGCCCGATCACTCAAAATCCTTCAAGCCGACGGATGAACTCGCGATCATCCTCCGCCGACCCATAAAACTCCGGGCTACAACTCAAGAAATCTCGTGAGCCTCAAACTATTCGCCTCGGGTGTACCACGGCGCGATCGAGCTGAGCTGAACTGAACCGCCGCATCCAACCTCTCTCGACGGGCCACAACTTTAGCCAAAAGTCGCCATCTCCTTGTACCTAACTCTCCGCCCAGCCGCGGGAGGTGTGGGCACCGTGGTCTGTGGCTGGGCCGGCGCCATAGAACTCGCTGCCTCTCGTATAGACTGGGCCTCGAGCCCTCGTGACTGGTGTCTCGCTAGCGCCTCTGCCGCTTGCCCTTCTCGCCCGGTTGCCTTACGCGAGGCATAATCACATAGAAAGGAATACGTTAGAGGGTCCAACCTATAACATGCCTCTAAAGCACGATCTCGTAATGAGAAGAATGGAAACCAATCCTAAATATCCTATAGCCTCCTCGACATTGGCGTGGTGCACAACACACCGATAATCAAGACTCTACTAGATACGGTTCAGACACTTTCCGAGGATTAATCGCTCGATACCACTTTTGTCACGCACTGCCCGGCCCATGATCGTGCCTTACGGCACCAAGTAGTCATACATCGAGTAATCGGAAATATAAAGCAAGACATGAAACAGCTTTATAAAATAAGACACGCTTATGCAGAAAACACGCTTTCGGGCGTATATATAAAATCATGGTTTTGCAAGCATCCGACATCGCATAACATGACTACGCACTTCTAAGGAAATATACAACTATGGCGGACAGTGGCCCCGCCATACCCTCGATCTGCATAAAACTATCTACAACAGGAGATCATACCAAAAGTAGAGCTCCTAAGAGACGGAGCTCCCGACACCAACGTAGATCCTAAGACGCGGATCTAGCACCTCCTTGCCCTTACTACAGATGAACGCAGCCCCCGGCGAGGTCGCATAACAGTACTAAGTATGCGAAATCAGAAAGTACTTAAATGAAAACATATCATTTTTAAAACCTACAAATATGTATGAAACAACCAAGGAAACCGCATATAGTGCCACATCACAAACAAGAGCAACAATAGTAATCAGAATGAGTCTTGTCTAGGCCGCGAATGATCAAACAGGCCACTCGCCTCATCATCATTCTCGCAAGCCTAATCTCGACTCCCGAGTCCGCATAGGCCACCACGGGCCCGCATGAGGTATAACCCCGCATCGAGGGTAGCTACTCCTCTGCATCGCCCCGACTCGCCGTCCGCATGGCCACACGCACCGCATGAGGCATAACCCCGCATACTAACCCGAACTCGTAGCTCCGCATAGGCCCCCGACCCGCATTGAGGTATTCTCGAATCACGGTCCTGCATCACCGAGTCTACCCCGCATCGGAGGCGCCTAACCCCAGATCATCTCAAGAGGCGAGTGATAGTATACTAACATAACAACTTATCTTTAAACAACATAAGCACAACAAGGATACTCACCTATACAAACGCTACAAGATACTAACACACATAAAGATCATATCATGTCTACTTATCAAACCATCTTATTATTCTTTTCACAATATGAGTCGTTATAAACACATAGGCAAACTTGTTTCTTTTATCAATCTTAAGTGGTTATACTTAACTTCCCATAAAGCCAGTATAACTCCTAAGCTTCGCTTTAAAACCAATTAGTTCTCTTCATAATATGATTCAAGAGTCTTTTGAAATGTTTTCGCTTCTTATTATTCAGTTAAGCCGAGGCATTGCCGTAAGTATTATTCAGCTTAAGTCAAAGACATTGCCGTAGTTATTATTCAGCTAATACATGTACGCTCACCGCATTATATATATATTGTAAAATATCATGCTTTAGGAAGAATCACATACCTTCTCAAATAAAACCACCGCTAAGTCAATATGTCGCAGAGAGTCACCATAATAGTCACAGATATCTATCAAAGACTACTCAAGGTCATTCTAAACAGAGGGTTCACAATTCACGGAAAGTCGGGCAAGACTTCCCTACCCGTGAGCTATATAAGTTCATCGTGAAACAAATTCTATGTAAGTACAGCTCAATTATTCTTCTTTAAACCCTTCACCGTGATAATAAATCAATTCTATTCTGTGATATACTTCTAAGTATTTATACTTATCCTTATACTATAACAAGATATATTTTCTAATTCAAAAGAGGGTTAGGATTAGTTACCCTGCAAGCCCAATAATATCCTAGAAAAGTCGCTACCGAGCAAGGTTTTGCTTCTGTTGTATGCTCCAAGAACCCTGTAAGTTCTTCACAACTTCTACTAAGTACTAAGGTATTTGGGCTAGTGGTATTTTGGGCATTATAACGATACAAGAAGGTAACTTTTCTACCAAGGAGGGGTAGATTTCTGCCAGGCTAGGGGTAGGCTCTCGGCCACACTACACAAGGAGGGAAGGGTGTTGACGAAAGCTTAAGGGAGAGGAGAGGATTTTTAGACTTGAAGATAACTTTGTGGATGAAAACTCTTCATCTCTAAGCGGGTATTTATAGTCAAGCCTGGCCAACCAATGGCCAAGATGAAGACAAGTGCAAGGCAAGTGTAAGGCCAAGATCAAGCCAAGTGCACCCTAACCCTACTCCACAAAACACTCCACAAAACACTCCACAAAACACTCCACAAAACAAGGCCTAAGCAAGGAACCAATCGGCCAAGGCTAACATCCCTCTCGACGCCCAATCGCCCAAAGCCATCCCACTTGTTTAATGCGAGGGTGACACGCCACCCTCCCGCTGGTCCAAAATGTTTCGCCTCTAAAATCCGCAAAATAAGAAATGGCATAGCCGAATTTACTCTACGAAAGTCAGGAAACGCTTTCACTGAAAAACGATTCTTTTAGTGAGTTGTGTACAAAATAAAACGCCCAAGGCTTATCTTTAAGGCAACTCAGACGATTCCTTACGCATATACTGAAATACGGTATAACACCCATACAAGGCCTCATAAGGCGCCATCCAATACCGGAGTGGTAGCTATTATTATATGCAAACTCAACTAGAGGCAAATGTATCCTCCCACCTACTCGGTCGATAATACGTGCTCGCAGATATCCTCGGTAGTCGGATAGCGCGCTCGCCTGCCTCGTCTGCGGATGGAATGCACTAAAGCTCACCAGGTCCCTAAACCCTTCTCGAAAGACTCTGCACTTAGCCATAACCGCTCTCGTCGATATGATCGAAATAGACTCCATGCACCGACGATCTCTGATGTAAAGTCCGCATAATCTCACCAAAAAGTCATCCCGACGGAAGAAAGTGGGCTGATTTCACAATCGTCGACGATAACCCATATAGAATCATGTCTCCTCCGAAAGTGCGAGGTAATCCCGTGATAAAGTCCATGCTGATCACCTCCCACTTCCGTGTCGGGATCTCTATCGTCGCAACAAACCACCGTGCCTCGTGCTCTACCTTCACCGCCGACAACACGGCACCGAGCTACGAACTCGCAACGCCCTCTTAAGCCATCCCACCAATACACGATCTGGGCGTCGTGGTACATCTTGGTCGACTTCGACGGATAGAGTAACGCTACCGTGTGCTTCCCAAGAACTCCGCCAAGTCCTCAAACATCCGGAACACACAACCTACCTTAAACCTTAGCACCCCATCGTGCTATCTCAAAAGGACCCTTGCCCTCACGAAGAGCCGTATCACGATACCGAATCAAAACCGGATCCTCAAACTGTTGCCTCTTCACCTCCTCGACGATGGAAGACTCGGCAACCTCTCGAACTCGAACCCCACTGCTATCAGAATCAATCAAACGGACACCAAGGGAGGGATTTTTAGACTTGGAAAAATGATTTGTGGATGAAGAAATCCTTCAACTAAGGGGGGTATTTATAGGACATTCAATGGCCAAGATTGAGACAAGTGGTGGGCAAGTGTAGGGTGAGGATTTGGACAAGTGTTGTGTGGGTCCCACTTACTCATCTACCACACAAATATCCTACCAAACATTGACCAAATGTTTTAGGCCCAAAAAATGAAAAAAACGTGCCACCAACTCCCCATGAATGCCGTCCAAGTTGAGGGACAAGTGTCGCCCTCTCGTTGGTCCAAAATATTTCATCTCTCGAAAAAATCCGCAAAAATTATTAATGTTGCAACCGTAATTTTCCCTTCGCAAAGTTTGGAAAACGCTTCGCCTTTAAAACAATTCTTTTCGTGGGTTGTGAACAAAATTTTCGTCCCTTTGCCTACTTAAGGCTTAAACTTTTATACGTACGCCCTCACATACATACTCTGGAAATATGGGGTATAAAATTCTCCCCTACATTCGTCCCGAATGTTCCTTCTCAATACGGATAACGATAAAGTTCCTCTAACAAGTTGCCAACGCCACACCTGGCCACAAAATAACATACGCGAAAATACTTAACCCAAGTCCACGAGAAATCATTCCTACATCACAAAAGCTCCCACCCTGGTCTAAAGGATACTCCCTTCGCATCTGCACTTCACAACAAAATGATCTCTTTATTCTGCTAACACACGTTCACTTCTTTCCTCACTCGTCGTACTTTCTAACACTTGAACTCTTTCTAGTATACGCACTCATACTTCACCATCGCTCAGCTTTCCAAAATCTCTGGAGTCACAACCTCCAAACTTGGTCATCTTACTAGCCTCAATCTCTTTTAAGGCCATCCCCGGCCTTCACGATCCGATTCTGGTCGAACATATCCACGAACTCATACGATGGTTACCTAAACCTAGGCCTAGCACCCTCGTGACCCTACCACCTGGTGGGACCACCTCGAACTGACCCCACCACATTTCAGGCCGCGGGTTGACCCGCGATTGGTCCTCAACCCGACCCGCTATCGCGCTAAACACCTGTTCCCCCGATCCGGAACAATCTCACAAATCAAGTCACGAAAACCTAGTGGTCTTCTTAGCTCAACTACCCTCTTTCATTTCATACCACTCAGGGGCTTATCACACAATTATATCCCACGTATACTATGCACTTTGAAAAAGGTCAACACAAACATAAATCTTTTACTCAAGATGGCCTCGCATCTAAGGTCTCTACGTATAAAACTCTAAGGCTCACAATTTCCATGTCCCCAATCTTACCCTTTTTACTAACCATGATTTCTAATCACAAGTTAACATAATGCTATCTAAACATAATACTTAGAACTTCATCATAACATCAACGCATACTAGTCTCTTAGAGGGGTAAGAATATACCTGTACCATCTGCTCCACTCTAATCATAGGCCCACTGGGCAGGCTTATAGTCGTAGAAGGCGATGATCTCAAGCATCGACCCTGGTGGCTGCGCCATTCTACCGTATCCTCCTTTTAGGACAGTCCTCGCCACATGGCCCCGACGGCCGCAGTGAAACAAGCACCGCAGTTAAGACGACACTTCCCGATGACGCTTACGATCGCGCACACCGAGGAAAGCATGAACCCGATCGGCCGAACCCATGTAAACCTACGAACTAAGCCCGAGCTCACCAACTCCCCGAATACCCCGAACGCCCCAAGATCGTGGAGGACCACTATGTACCGCGAGGTACATAATTCCACTCGCCGAGGCGGTTCGCCGGAAGTTACCAAAGGACCTCTGCCTGCCCTCTTCTCGCGATCTCGCCATTCCGCCGACCTTCGCCTCACATCCAAGTGCATAAGCTCGTGATGCTGGCAATGTCCATGCCCTACCAAGAGCTACACCAACAAGCTTCGCTAAGTAGTCATCAAGCCCGGTGACGAGCGTGCACTCGCCCTCCATGTCGCTACCAATGCGGGACGCATCGAGCACGAGTCAAACTCACATTGTACTCCCAACTGCACGCCGGTCGCCTCAACGCTAAAAATCTGTCGCCCCGAGCCCTTCTCATCCGCGAGGCAAGAAATGTGCAAGAAATGCCCTCGAATTTGTCCCATACGGCCGATGTGCATACTTCCCGACAGCCCCACGAATCAAACTACCGATCGCAGATTACGCAGCTGACGCGAACATAAGACCACCGACTCGGTCTCCAAGCTCGATCACTCACGATCCGCAGAATCGCCGAATGAACTCCCGCGATCATCCTACGCCACCGTGAACTCGTGGCTACAACCGTAAAGTCCCGTAGCTCAAACTATCCGATCTTCCGTGAACTATGGGTACCATCGAATCGCCGCGCCCACCTATCTCATGTATGGCCACGATCCCGCCAAGAATCGCCATCTCTTTGTACCCGAATCCTCTCGCCTCCAGCCGTGGCACTCGAGGCTCAGTATCGTGGTCTCAGCAGCCACCGCCGCGCCCTAAACTCGGGGGGCAAGGCCGCAAAACTTGCCGCTCAAGCACTATCTCGTGTAATGACCGGCTCGCGCTCGCATCTCTCAGATCTCATTAGCAGCCTCTCCGCTCTTGCCCATCCGCCCGCTGCTTGGCGCGAGGCATAATCGTAAAACGAAATACGCTGAGGTCCAACTTATAACACAACTCTAAGGCACGATTCGTAATGAGAAGAATGGAAACTAATCTTAAATGTCTCGCAGCCTGATTATAGATGTGGTGCACAACACACCGATAATCAAGACTCTACTAGACACGGTCTGTAGACACTTTTCGAGGATTAACTGCTCTGATACCACTTTTGTCACGACCCGAACCCTGGCCCGTGACTGGTCCCTTACCCGGGCACCCAAGTAGTCATACATCAGAGTAATCAGCAGAATATAAAATAAGACATGAAACAATTATAAAATGAAAATAGTTTATCCATGAAAATATCGCCTTGCACGATATATAATAAAACTTTGAACAATAGCATCCCCATTTACAAACTCCGCCACAACAGATTACTGCACTTAAGAATGTAATAATACCTATGACGGACAGGCCCGCCATACCCCGAATGTACAAGAACCTACAACCAGTGGAAACATACCAAAAGATGTTTCCGAGAAACGAGCTTCCTAATACACGAATCGTGATCCTACGAGCGAGGATCAACAACCGTGTACTTCACCGCAAGATGAACGCAGCCCCCCGAAGGAGGTCAGTACAACAGGTACCAAGTATGTGAAACTGAGAAATACTGTAAATGAAATCATAACAACCTAAAATAAAACAGGAGACATGTATGATAACAAAACTACAGTTCACAACATAAAACAATATGTCAAGTCGTGGACTCACGCCTCAAAGTCATCCTCACGCCCGTGGAACTCCTTCCTCACCGCCAGCCTAGGTATAATTGTGTGATACTTATAACATGTCTCGGCCCAGCCCATGGGAATCGAGGTGATATCGTGTGGAATACATGTCTCGCCCATCTCATGGGACTCTGAGGAATCGGGAATACATGTTCTACCATCTCGGGACTGATAGGAATCGCACATGTCTCGCCCATCTCACGGGACTCGATAGGTATCGCACATGTCTCGCCCATCTCACGGGACTCGAGTAGGTATCGCACATGTCTCTGACCATCTCATGGACTCGATAGGTATCGCACATGTCTCGCCCATCTCATGGGACTCGATAGGTATCGTGACATGTCTCGCCCATCTCACGGGACTCGAGAGGAATCATACATGTCTCGCCCATCTCACGGGACTCGAGGTGGAATCATATGGAATACATTCCCTGCTCATCCCATTAACGCGTGTCATGTGAATACATTCCCGCTCATCCCATGAACGCGTATAGAATTGACTCATAACATTTAAACGCTCTTAAGACAGATTAAGATAATACCATGTTTTCCTTTTAAAATCAACTAAGGCAATATTATGCCCTTCTTTTTAAACCAAAACACTTTCCTTCTTAAAGTCAAGTAACAACATTCTTTTCCAAAAGTTCAAGTTTGCCTAATTTCAAATACTCAAGTTTCCCATTTTCGAAAGGTTTCGTAGTTCATAGTCTTAATCACTTAATAACATAATTCACTTTTAAAACAATTTGAGTAACATATGCCTTATGTGTGAGCAGGTTATTCTTGTTTATAACAATCCTTATTAAAGCAGTCATGATCTAGGAAATGTAATACAATTTTGTCTTATCTTAGCTTCTATGCAGATGGAGGTTTCTACTGGTTTTAATATAATTACTTACTTGTCAATACATTTTCCTTTATTAACGCTTCAGGGTTCGCTCGATACTTATTCTCATTTCCAAATCAAGAAACATTATTCTTTAAAAATCAAGTACTCATTACTCATGAATGAGGTTTCACACTTTTTAACAACATTCATATTAATTCAATTAAGTCAAGTCGCTTATCTTTTAAGATCAAGTCTCTTAACTTCTAAAGTCAATAAACCATTCTTTTTATCTCTCTTAAGTTGTTATACCTAACTTCCCATAAAGCTAGTATAACTCTTTCAAAAAGTATTACTCTTCTTTCAAAAGCGATTCTTAATTCTTTTGAAATACTTCAAGACTCTTATTATTTAAAACTCAAGTCAAAAGACATCGAAGTAAAACCACGCTCGCTAACACACGACGCCTACCGCACTATATATATATTCTTTTAAAATATCATGCTCAAGAGGATAGGAAGAATCACATATCTCGCGACGATTATCGACTATTAGCAAATAGCTCCAAAGCATCAGAATCCCGCTTAGCCCTTTCCACCCTTCTCGAGTAGAATACGCTACTTGCAGATTTTTAACCTATAACGGCCATACAAGTCTATCAACGCCTAGACTACTCAGAGAATAATTCTAGATACGATTCCTTATTCTACTGAAAATTGGGCAGCACCTCCTACCCACAACTACACAATTCTATCAGAAATACACCCTATGTAAGTACAAATACTTTCTTCTTTAATATTCTTCCGATGTGATTTCGCTTAAATTCTTTTCAGAATATCCTTCTATTACGCTCAATTCTCTTCTCAGAATATCCTTCATGTATCTTATACTCATTTTATACTACTACAGATGTAATTCCCAATTACAATAGAAGGACAAGAGTATTTACCTCGATAAGCCCAAAATTATCCAAGTTTTAATGTCGATCCCGAGCAACGCTTAGCTCCTATTCGAACGCCCAACCCGCTCCAACAACCCATGAAGTTCTACGCAACTTCTTCTTAATACTTCAAACCGCTATGAAGATTTTCCTTGTGGTTTCTGCCAGGATCAAGGGAAGTATAATAGTATTTCTGGCTTTTAGTATAGGTGTAACTCGAATACTACAAGGTATTTGGGCCAAGGTATTTTGGAATAAGAATAATACTGAGAATACTTTTCACCAGTATGGGGTATTTACGAAACAACTAGGAAAGGGGGTTTCGCCAAGGCATCACAAAGGGGAGGGAGAGTTTCGACGAGCTTTGCAAGAGGGAGGGATTTTTATACTTGGAAAATGATTTGTGGATGAAGAAATCCTTCAACTAAGGGGGTATTTATAGACATCCAATGGCCAAGATTGAGACAAGGTGGGCAAGTGTAAAGCGAGGATTTGGACAAGTGTTGGTGGGTCCCACTTACTCATCTACCACACAAATATCCTACCAAACATTGACCAAATGTTTTAGGCACAAAAATGAAAAAATGTGCCACCAACTCCCATGAACGCCGCCCAAGTTGAGGGACAAGTGTCGCGCCTCTCGTTGGTCCAAAATATTTCATCTCTCGAAAAATCCGCAAAAATTATTAATGTTGCAACTGTAATTTTCCTTCGCAGTTTGGAAAACGCTTCGCCTGAAACAATTCTTTTCGTGGGTCAGGAACAAAATTTTCGCCCCTTTGCCTACTTAAGGCTTAAACTTTATACGCACGCCTCACGATATACCGAAATACGGTATAACAAAGAACATCACCTCCGAGTGATCACCCCTTCCCTCCTTCATTTCTTGTTTTACGCTGAGGATCGAGAACCTCAATGATTGATTGTAAGATTTCGCTTATTCTATTTATAATATTACCATTTACCGAAAAAAGATTTTATATTGTTGTTAGCCTTACATTTTACTAGTACGAAGTATATGTGTTGAAGTTTTATAAGTGTTATGGATTGTTGTAGCCTAAAATCCAAAATGACATATTAGCCATTTGAAGTTGGATTACAATTTGGTCAGATGAATCGCTACACGTTACTCAAGATTATAATAGTTATAATCGATTGCGACTTGATATCTTGTCATGCTAACAACTTGGATTAAAAAGGAAATTGGATAAGAATTGGTGTTGTTGTATCCCAAGATTGCCGGATTTACACTTTTTTTTAGGTAAATGCAAATATTATTACTAATAACGAAAAGAAAAGTGGCTACAATCAGTCGTTGAGGTACCTCAAGCCTCAACGTAAAGTAAACAAGAAGTGAGGGAGAGGAGAGGTGGTGTTATACCCCGTATTTCCAGAGTATGTATGCGAGGACGTACGTACGAGAATACGGCAGAAAGATTGGAAAGAAAGAAAGAGGTGACTTTTCCACGGAAAAGTTTCCGCCATGAAGGAAAAGGTTCGTTAACGGAATCGATTCCGCATTCGTATTCGGACTTCCTGGAATATTAGAGAATTATGGAATTTTATTTTCGGCAATGTCTTTTGACTTAAGCCTGAAGAATAAAGAATCGAATCGAATCAGATTTACATAGGATCAGACAGAGACTTGTGTAGAATTGTACACGCCCGTTAGACGGTAAACCCGTTGGCTTGGTAGCCTACGATAGAGGAGATTTACGCCATGGGGGAGGCGTCGAATTTTCTTTAGAAAGATAGAAAACTTGTGTTTTGGGGTTAATAGACGCTTGACCTTATAGTGAAAGTTCAAGAGTAGCGATTCTACTCGAGGAGCGGAAAGGGCTAGCAAGCGTTGTAGTACTGGAGCATTTTGCTTATTGTCGATAAATCGTCGCGAGGTATGTGAACCTCTTCCTATCTTTTCTAGCATGATTGTTGTGAACTATGTAGTACGGTAGACGCATACGCAAGTGATTTGTTGATTTAAAACATAGGTGTTATAATAGCTTTACGGGAAGTTAGTTATAACGACCTTATGTAAGTGAAAATGGTTTATCGATGTTAAGTTAAGAGACTTGATCTTATAAGATAAGAGACTTAACTTATTTGTTTTAATGTGATGTTTGTGTGAAACCTCATTCGTGAGTAATGAGTACTTGGTTTTAAAGCGGATAATGTTTTACCGATTTCGAATCGAACGTGTATCGATTGCACCACCGCAGCTAATAAAGGAAAATGTATCAATAATGACGTGTTGTATTAAAACCAAGAGAAACCTCCATCCGCATGAAGCTAAGATAAGACAAAATGATATTACATTTTCTAGATCACGGTCGTCAGAATAAGATCGTTATAAACAAGAATAAACTACTCACATATATGACATATGTTACTCAATTGCTCTAAATAGGAATCAAGTGATTAAGTTTGGGAACTATGAAACCATTTGAAAATGAGAAGCTCGAGTAATCAAACTAGGCAACCGAACTTAGGAAAAGAATGTTGTTACTTGATTTTGAAAAGAAGTTGGGTTGGTCATTCTAATACTACTGTATCGGTGACTTTTATAACAAGAATGGATCTCTTTTAAAAGAACTTAACGATGTAGTACTTTGGGGTTAAAACCCGACTTTGGCATAAAATGAAAGTACTTGAGTTGTGTGAAACTTGCCTATGCTTGTTGTTGTGAAACTTGCCTATGCTTGTTGTTGTGAAACTTGCCTATGCTTTGATGATAGCCTTTATTGTACAAGCCGTGTTTCGTGTTACCGCTCTCGATGCAGGTCGTTGACCGCCGAGAACTTACTGACGTGCTTACAGCGACGAGAAATTCCACCGCACGCTCGCTGATAGTATTATTGTTGTTAATCGCTTCGACATACCGACACGATGCGTAGCGCACGCATGCTTCCATTTTGGTTAAGGTCTTGGTTAATCGCTTGATATATCGACACGACGCGTAGCGCACGCATGTTTCATTTTGATTATCGCCAGGATTTCTTCGACATACCGACACGATGCGAGCGCACGCATGCGCCCATTTGGAATGTTGTCTTATTTTTCCTTCGACATACCGACATCGACGCGTAGCGCACGCATGCTTCCATTTGATTGCCTGGTTTGTTGAGGTCACATGGACACGCCTACACCGGCGCAGACTCCGGTACGTGGCCGGGACATTGGTATTATTGTCGCATCATGGACATGTCTACACCGATGCAAGATTCCGGCACGCGCCATAATGCGAACCCGATTGATGTTGCGGGCGCGAGACCCATAGTTATATCGGAGTGATGATCGCTTTATGTCGCGAACTATAGTTTGGTTATCATACATGTCTCCCGCTTTATATAGACTAGTATGATTTCATTTACAGATTGCATGCTTTCACATACTTGGTAATTGTATCGACTCTCGGGCCGCTCATGCCGCAGTAGAGGTACATCGGCCGTGGTTCCTCGCCATGATCACGCCAACAGATTAAGCTCCGCTTCTCCGAGGCTTATCTTTTGGCAGTGTTCTCGAGTCAGAGGTTCTTGTACATTCGTGGTACGGCGGCCCCGTCCCGCCATAGTCATCAGATATCTTGAGGTCTCAGAGTAATCGCAAGTGTGGTTGTAAAAGGATTAAACTGCTCGGTTTTATGTATATACCAAGGCAACTGCTTTGGTTGGCCTGCTTATTTATTATATCTCTTGTTTCATGATTCATGTTTTATTTTCCGCCGGTTTTCTCTCGATGTCAGATCACTAGGGTGCCCGGTAAGGCACCAGAACCCGCCCCGAACGGGTCGTTACAAAAGTGGTATCGTGAGCGCTAATCCTGAAAGTGTCTACGCATCGCGTCTAGTAGAGTCTTGATTATCGTGTGTCAGGCACCACATCTATAATCGTGAGGCTATAGGACATTTAGGATTGGTTTCATTCTTCTCATTCCGAGATCGCGCCTTAGAGTCAGAAAGTTGTACCCTCTCCGACGATCTCGCTTTTACCGCTATGCCTCCGCCGCAAGGCAACCAGAGCCCGTATGGCAAGGCACCGAGGGTGCCGCGAGCGAGATACAGAGGAGTACGAGGCGCAGCCCGCACAAGACTGAGGTTGTGCTTCAGACGGCTGGTTTCGCGACGCCGCCAAAGACCAAAGAGAGTTTAGAGCCGCAGCAGTGGTCACGAGACTACAAGACTGAGCCTCCACCCCACACCGAGCAGGAGACGGGTCACAAGGAGATGGCCCGCCATTGGCCGTGGTCAGGCTGACATGAGGACAGCCGGACGCAGCAGCCCGGCCCAAAGAGCACCGCCGTTCACCCCCGAGCAGATAGTTCGAGGCTACGGACTTTCGAGTTGTAGCCCGCCAGAGTTTTACGGGTCGAGGCTCGAGGATGATCCGCAGGAGTTCATCCGCAGCTACCGATCACGCGTGATCAAGGCTTCGTAAACCGAGTTCGCGACCTTTGTTCGCATCGGCCGCGTGATACCGCAATGATTGGTTTGATTCACGGAGCTTTCCGGGAGAGTATGCACCTCCAAAGCAGATGGGATGAGTTTTCGGGCTTTCTCACGCACTTCTTGCCTCCGCAGATGAGGAGGGCACCGCCGGCTGCATTTTTGTTAATGAGACAGAGAGGCGCACCGTCGTGGAGTACAATGTCGAAGTTCGATTCTTTCGCTCGAGCATGTCCCTCGCGCGAAGGCGTATATGAGGATAGGTGCATCGCCACGCCACCGCTAGATGATTATATGGTCGAAGTCTTGTGCGCGGTGTTTCTTCACCGCATGGACATTGCCCGCACGCAGCTCATGCACCAGGACGCGAGGCACGGAGGGGTCGACGGAACGACCGATCAGCCAGAAGAGGCCAGACTACAGGTCCTTCGTGGCTTTCGAGGCGCATCGCCAAAGAAGAAAGTTAGTTATATACCCCACCGCATGCAGTGGTCCTCCACCGCCTTCGTGAGCGTGTCGTGGCTCCAAGGGTTCAGATTTTCTGCAGAGCGGGTGTTAACCACCGGCCACCCCTACCTCAGGACTATCAGGTAGACTCCATTTTGGAGAGTGTCGTACAGATTGGGAGTTTGTTTTGCATGACAGCAGGCCATTTTGCGAGGAACTGTCACCAAGGGTAGCACGGATGTTACGACTCACCTTCGTGATCTGTGGCTGGTTTATCACCTTCTACAAATATGCATACTGGCAGGCGTGCCTATGATTAGAGTGGAGCCAGAGCTTCGCATATCCTTAACCTCTAGAGTTTTGGCATGCTTGTTATGATGATCTCATTATTGTGTGCTATTTACTGATAGCATTGTGATACGTGTGAGTTAGAATGCATGGTTAGTTGGAAGGATACGATGAGGCATGGTAAGTGTGAACCTTAGACTATTTCACGATCGAGACCTTAGGTAAGGTCGCCTCGAGTAAAAGATTCGCTTTATGTTTGACCTTTTAAGGGTGAGTAGTATACGGGATTTATTTGTGTGATAAGTCCGTGGGTAGTGGAGACGGAAGTGGTAGCTTATGATGTGAATTAGTAAGATTGTTCCGAATCGGAGAACAAGAGTTTGGCACGGTCGGGGTCGGGTTTAGGACCATTTGCGGGTCAACCCAGAACCCGGTTTGCGGGCCGTTCCGGTGGTCCCGCCAGTGGTAGGGTCACGAGGTGCTAGGCCCAGTTTAGACGACCATCGATGAGTTTGTGGACGTGTTCGACCGTAATCGCTCGCGAAGGCCAGAATGGCCTTGGGATATTACGCCAGTAAGATGAC
Organism: Przewalskia tangutica; assembly: GCA_029844215.1. Classification (NCBI taxonomy): domain Eukaryota; kingdom Viridiplantae; phylum Streptophyta; class Magnoliopsida; order Solanales; family Solanaceae; genus Przewalskia; species Przewalskia tangutica. The sequence continues at coordinate 74,776,472 of CM056734.1, forward strand.
CAAGTTTGAGGTGGTGACTCAAGGTTTTGGGAACTGCGATGATCAAGCGTGGTACGATACTAGAAGAGTTCGTGTTCGAGAGCGGCACGACGAGTAAGGCTTAAGATAACGCAGTTATGTCGTGACTAAGCCGCGGCGCTGCAATTTGTTAGAAGAGCTTCATCGATATCCGCTCAGGAAGGAACATTCGACGAATGTTTCGGGCGAGGAGAATGTTATACCCCGATTTCCAGAGTACGATGCGAGGACGCACGCATTTGAGAATACGCAGAAAGATTGGAAATAAGAAAGAGGTGATTTTTCCACTAAAAGTTTCCGCTTTTAAGGAAAAAGGTTCGTTAACGGGAATTCGATTCTGCATTTGGTATTCTGACTTCCCGAATATTAGAGAATTATGGAATTTTATTTTCTGCAATGTCTTTTGACTTAAGCCCAAGAATAAAGAATCGAATCGAATCAGATTTACATAGTGATCAGACAGTAGTAGACTTGTGTAATTGTACACGCCCGTTAGACGGTAAACCCCCGGTTGGCTTCGTAGCCGCCTCGATAGAGGAGGAGATTTACGTCATGGGGAGGTGTCGCTAATTTTCTTTAGAAAGATAGAAAACTTGTGTTTTGGGGTTAATAGACGCTGACCTTTATAGTGAAAGACTAAGAGTAGCGATTCTACCGAGGAGTGGAAAGGGCCAGTGCGTTGTAAGACTTGGAGCATTTTGCTTATTGTCGATAAATCGTCGCGAGGTATGTGAACCTCTTCCTATCTTTTCTAGCATGATTGTTGTGAACTATGTAGTACGGTAGACGATACGTGCATAAGTGATTTGTTGATTTAAACATGGTGTTATAATAGCTTTACGGGAAGTTAGTTATAACGACCTTACGTAAGTGAAAATGGTTTATCGATGTTAGAAGTTAAGAGACTTGATCTTATAAGATAAGAGACTTAACTTATTTGTTTTAATGCGACGTTGTGTGAAACCTCATTCGTGAGTAATGAGTACTTGGTTTTTAAAGGGATAATGTTTTACCGATTTCGAATCGAACGCGTATCGACGCACCACCGCAGCGCTAATAAAGGAAAATGTATTGAATAATGATGTGTTGTATTAAAACCAAGTAGAAACCTCCATCCGCATAAGCTAAGATAAGACAAAATGATATTACATTTTCTAGATCATGGTCAGAATAAGATCGTTATAAACAAGAATAAACTACTCACATATATGACATATGTTACTCAATTGCTCTAAAAAGGAATCAAGTGATTAAGTTTGGGAACTATGAAACCATTTGAAAACGAGAAGCTTGAGTAATCAAACTAGGCAAACCGAACTTAGGAAAAGAATGTTGTTACTTGATTTTGAAAAAGAAGCGGGTTGGTCATTCTAATACTACGTATCGGGTGACTTTATAACAAGAATGGATCTCTTTAAAAGAACTTAACGATGTAGTACTGGGGTTAAAACCCTGACTTTGGCATAAAATGAAAGTACTTCGAGTCAGGTGAAACTTGCCTACGCTTGTTGTCGTGAAACTTGCCTATGCTTGTTGTTGTGAAACTTGCCTATGCTTGTGATGATAGCCTTTATTGTACAAGCGCCAGGTTTCGTGTTACCGCTCTCGACAGAGGTCGGTTGACCGTTGAGAACTTACTGACGTGCCAAGCGACGAGAAATTCCACCGCACGCCTCGCTGATAGTATTATTGTTGTTAATCGCTGACATACCGACACGATGCGTAGCGCATCGCATGCTTCCATTTTGTTAAGGTCTGTGGTTAATCGCTGATATATCGACACGACGCGAGCGCATCGCATGTTTCCATTTTGATTATCGCCAGATTTCTTCGACATACCGACACGACGCGTAGCGCACGTATGCGCCCATTTGGAATGTTGTCTTATTTTTCCTTCGACATACCGACACGACGCGTAGCGCACGCATGCTTCCATTTGATTGTGCCTCGTTGTTGAGGTCACATGGACATGCCTACACCGATGCGTAATTCCGGTACGTGGCTACGACATTGGTATTATTGTCGCATCATGGACATGTCTACACCGATGCAGATTCCGGCACGCGCCATAATGCGAACTCGATTGATGTCGGGCGCAGACCCATAGTTATATCGAGTGATGATCGCTTTATGTCGGAATCAGAGTTTGCTATCATACATGTCCCGCTTTATATAGACTAGTATGATTTCATTTACAAGATTGCATGGGCCACATACTTGGTACCGTTGTAATCGACTCTTTCGGGGCCGCTCACGCCGCAGTAGAGGTACATCGGCCGTGGTTCCTCGCCATAGATCACGCCACAGATTCAAGCTCCGCTTCTCCGAGGCTTATCTTTTGGTGTTCCTCGAGTTGTAGGTTCTGTACATTCTGTGGTATGGCGGGCCCCGTCCGCCATAGTCATTGTATATCTTAGAGGTCTGTAGTAATCGCGCAAGTGTGGTTGTAAAAGGATTAAACTGTCGGGTTTTATGATATACCAAGGCAAATCGCTTGGTTGGCCTGCTTATTTATTATATCTCTTGTTTCATGATTCATGTTTTATTTTCCGCCGTTTTCTCGATGTTGTATCACTAGGTGCCCGGTAAGGCACTAGAACGCCCCGAACGGTCGTTACATGGTGGTCACTCAAATGGTGCCATTACAAGAGGGGATAAAATCATGAGAACTCTATAAGATGTTGTTTTGATTCTTGCAACGACCTCTTCTCGGAAAGCCAGGCCTTCAAAGAGCAATTGTGGGCGGAATTTTACACGCTTAGTAGGCGTAATCCTCATTGTTAATTGCATTGTCGGGCCTTAAACGCGGCGTGTTTGGTTATTGAATTCGCCTTGAAAAAGGTGGCAAAGGTGTAGAAACAAAGGAAGTGTTGTCCGATTTTCCGTAGAATTTAGCGACTTAGCACCTAGAATATTCTACGATGAAGTAAGAAGTTAATGGACGATATGGCCATTATAGGTTGAAGTACTAAGTATAGCGATTCTACTCAAGGATGGAATAGCTATCAAGGTTGAAGTACTTTGGAGCATTTTGCTACTTGTCGATAATCGTCGCGAGGTATGTGAACTCTTCCTTCTTTTGGCATGATTCTATGTATGGAATATACATGTAGTAATATTTCATGTTCCCTTCTACTCTTAGAAGTTAAGAGGTATGTATGTGATTTACTCTATGTAAAGGTTATGTCTAGGTTATCCTAAGTTCTACCAAGTCTTACTGGGACGCTGGTAAGAGTCGTTAGAGTATTTGAGCCAAGTTGACTTGGCTAATTTTACTAAGACAAATGAGACTAAGTATCGAGCAAGCCATTGCAGCGTTATTAAAGGAAAATGTAATGACAATTGATTATATTAAAATGAGTAGAATTCTCCATCTGCATAGAAACTAAGATAAGACAAAATTGTATTACATTTTCTAGATCATGGCTACTTGAATAAGATCGTTATAAATAAGTATAACTTATTCACAACGCACCAAGGTATATGTTACTTAATTTAAAAGAGTTTACGTATGAAGTTGTAAGACTATGAATCTCAAATTCTTAAAAGGTTAAGAGACTTTATTTTTCAAGTTATGAGACTTGATTCTTAAAGGAAGAAATGAATTGGTTTACAAGTATAGAATACTTGATTTGGAAAGACTTGATTTTCTAAAGTTAAGAAACTTGTTTTCTTAAAAGTTAAGAGACTTGAAATATTTTGAAAGCTATGCATTTCGATTTGAAAATATAAGTCTCGTTATAAAATGAATGAATTTGTCTAAGACATAAAGAGTTATAACGGCTTTATGGGAAGTTGGTTATAACAACTTTTTGGAAGATTAAAAGAATGGTTTGCTTCAGTATTATAAACAAATAATGACTTGAAATAAAGAAGGGCAAATCGTTTCAAAGGTACCAATTGCTTAAGATTTTTAAGAAAGAAGTCACTTAATTTAGAAGCCGGTAAATGTATTTCTAAAAGGTATTGTGGACTGTCCGAAAAGTATGTATGACTTGATACTACTGCTATTAGTATCTTGGAAGTTTCATTTGAAAAGAGCCATTCTAAAGCGAGTATAGGTGAGTACGCTGGGTTAAATTCCGAGACTATATGATTTTACCAAGGCCCCGTTGGGCCGGCAAGATACCTTTACGGGCAGACTACGGACCTTACCGCTGGCCCATTGGTCCGGCAAGATACCTTACGGGCGACTACGCGGATCTACCGCTGGCCCCGATTGGGCGGGCAAGATACCTTACGGGCGTACTACATGACCTACCGCTGGCCCCGCATTGGGCGGCAAGATACCTTTACGGGCGTACTACGTGATCTACCGCCCCCAGATTGGGCGGGCAAGATACCTTATAGGCGTACTACGTGACTTTATCGCATCCCGCATTGCCGGCAAGATAGGCGCCCCTCCATAGCGGCGGATTATGTTATGTAAGGTAAGTAAGTTATACGGTAATGAACTTGATGATTTTCCTAAGTATGCGTAAGAAAGTGACTATAACTTTTATTGAAAACGTGAAAAGATAATAAGGTACGATTAAGTTCACGAGATGGTAATGACATGGTAGGTTCGTATTTACCCTTTTACACTTACCTCCGCCATGATTTTATACAGATATGTTTTAATTGTTGTACCTTACTCGCTCCATATTCGTACCTATTGTAATCGATTTCTTCGGGGCTGCGTTCATGCCCGTAGGTTTTAGGTACACAGGTTGGTGATCATTGCTCTTAGGATCTCGGTTCAGTTTTTGGGAAAAAGCTCCATTTGCTCCGGAGGCTTATCTCTTGGTACGGTTTCCCCTGAGGTTGTAGATCATGTATATTCAGGGGTATGGCGGGGCCCTGTCCCGCCACTGTTGTTATGTTAAAACTCTTAGAGGTCTGTAGTCATATATTGTGGGTCAGTTTGTAAAGGAAAAGAGGCAACTGCTTCGGTTGTATATATATATGTCCAGGAAGGTAGCCCTATCGGCTAACCTGTTGTTTTACTTCTGTTGTTTTATTTTATAAGTTTCATGTATGTTCCGCTGATTATCTCTGATGTATACCTGTAAGGGTGCCCAGGTAGGGCACCAGTCGCGGCCCCGGGGTCGGGTCGTGACATTTATAATCATCACTACAACAATATGAAATCTTATAACACTAAAGAGAATAAGATTATTACCTAGACAAGCTTTAATCCGTCTTCAAGACCCGAAGTCGCTCCTTAGAAACTTAGCGCCTCTTCTTGACACTCCAATTCGCCACTTGAAGCCCTTAGAAGATCACAAACAACTTTCCTTCAATTTCCAATCCAAACCCAGGAAAGTGGCTTAGGTTTTTACCGTGCGACTAACGCAAAAACGATACTTTTCCGGGATCTTTCTATTCAGATACCCTTACAATACCCTTAGGAACCTTGGTTTAAAGTGTGGAGATTATTGAACAACAATTGAATTTTTTTTTCTTGAAACCCTAGCCATTGCCGAGAGCAACATAAGAGAGGAACAAGTTTTTCTTGAAATTTGTCTAAGTGTGGGAACTAGTCTTGCTACTAGTATGTTTAAATAACAACATGGAGGTTCAAGATGAGAACAATTGGGTGGCTTGGATCCAATCTACTAAAAGATCTAGCCAAGTGGCTCTTGACTAAGTCAACAATATCAAACTCTAAGTTTAGCAAGACTTGGCCATCCTAACCTTGGTCAAATGACCATTAAACCCATGTCCATTTCGTCCAAGACTTTATAAGGGGGGTGACACGTGTCACCCTCCCGTTCGTCGCAATATATCGTTTCCCGACATTTCCATAATTCCGATAAATTTTTACCAGTCTCAAATCTTAACATTTTTGAGTTCTTACGTACGTTCCTATAAACATGTCCTGGATATACGGGGTGTAAAACAACTCTTACCCTTGGTCTGAATAAAATCTTATTGTCCGAGAAGGCCTTATATACCTAAGGTCTCGGCGGTTATCAATATTCTTAGGCTCGCAATTTCCATGCTCCAAGCCTACCTTATCAGTCCCCCCGTAAACGGGTACAATAAGTTCTCATAATACCATAACCATGTTGTCTTGATCACAACAATTAATACTTACTCCATACGGATCTCATCCGTACAATTGTCTTAAGCCTACCACGTAGCTTAATCTATTTACATGGCATTCCATTAAGTTCCTTAACATGACTTCTTAAGGGTTCACTACCCTATCAGACAACTTAACATTTCCTAATTATCTCAAAATAAAACATAAGACCTTGGCGTGAATTCATTAACTGTTTCATACCTTCCCGGTATCTATTTAGTCCTTACCAAATCCTGGTAATCTAAAATCACTCTAGGCAACACGCTGCCGATTTCATACATAAATCCGTATAGTTGTACTTCATTATACCAACTATACTACAATCATTACCAACCCGATACGCAATCCACATAATCCTTCCCGGTCATCACGCCTTTCTCATACCGCAATCAATATAACTCGTTAGGGAGACGACTTAACAACACAAATTCTATCGCACGATCTTAGAGTGAGAAGAATGGAAACCAATCCTAAATGTCCCGCAGCCTCCGATCAGACGTGGTGCACAACACACCGATAATCAAGACTTACTAGACACGGCCTCAGACACTTTCCGAGGACTAATCGCTCGATACCACTTTGTCACGACCGACCACGCCGCCATCGATGCCCTACTCCGCACCCTTACAGGTATACATAGATAATCAGCGGAACATACATCAAAATTATAAAATAATTCAACAAGACATAAACAACAGGTTAGCCGATAAGGCTACCTCCATGGACATATATATACATATATAGCCAAAAGCAGTTACATCCTTTTTCTTTTTTCTTTACACAACCCAATCCACAAGATATGACTACATACCTCTAATATTTTTGGACAAATACTATGACGGGACAAGGCCTCGCCGTACCCCTGAATATACATAGCCATGACAAGCTCCGGAACATTAGAGCCATCTCAAAATGCTGAACCAGGATCCTAAGCCCGCAGATCCACAATTGTGTACCTAAACCTGCAGACAAGAACGCATCCCCGGCGTGGTCAAGATCGCCACGACCCGACCAAGTCGCGATCGTGCCCTACCCGCACCCTTACATGTATACATCAGAGATAATCAGCGGAACATACATCAAACTTATAAATTAATTCAATAAGACATAAACAATAGGTTAGCCGATAAGGCTACCTCCCTGGACATATATATACATATATAGCCAAAAGCAGTTACATCTTTTTTTTTTCTTTACAAAACCCAATCCACAAGATATGACTACAGACCTCTAAGATTTTGGACAAATACTATGACGGGACAAGGCCCCGCTGCACTTCGAATATACCTAGCTATAATGACAAGCTCCGAACATCGAGCCATCTCAAAATGAACCAGATCCTAAGCTCATGATCAACAATTGTGTACCTAAACTCGCGACATGAACGCAGCCGGCGGGTCGCACACGTGCACCGAATATGGAACAGAGATAAGGTACAGTAATCAGATCATAACTATACAAAAGAATGACAAGGGAAAGTATAAAAAGTAAATACCAGATCCTACCATGCCATTACAACTCATGAACTTAATCGTACATCATTATCTTTTCCCATTCTTTTCAATAAGAGTTATAGTCAAATTCTTACGTACATACTTAGGAAGAATCATCAAGTTCATAACCATTTAACTTACTTATCTTTCATAACATAATCCGGCCATTTATGGAGGGACGTCTATACTGCCCGGCCCAATCTGGGACGCGATAAAGTCACATAAGTCTGCCCATAACGATAACGCCCACCTAACTGGGACGCGATAAAGTCACATAAGTCTGCCTATAAAGATATACTGCATAAAAATAGGAAGCTTATGTTCAACTTAGGGCCACCTGCCCATAGTATCATTTGGCAATCCTACTCCTGGTACTAATTCACCCGCATAGGTCTTGTGGACCCGCAATGAGGTCATCCTCCTCGCATGGGACTATTTCACCCGCATAGGACTATTTCACCCGCATGGGCCCGGTGGGCCCGCAATGAGTACAAACGCCGCACTCGCATCATGGGTAGCAAATACATGGAATAAGTAGTAGCCCGGGGGTTTACCCCGTAAGAATTACATAACCTAGCTCAACCGACTATCATACATAACATAAGCACTACCGGCTTATCATACATAACATAAGCACTACCGGCTTATCATACATAACATAGACACTACCCAAAGTACTACGTACCTTTATCCTTTCAAAGATGACTCTTTCTCGTATAACCCCCCAAGATACTAACACCCGTAGTATCAAGGCTTGTCTACACTTCAAAACAAGTCACTTTACTTTTAAAAATACATTTTTAAGCTTCTAAACCAAGTGACTTTCACTTTAAAAATATTTAAGCAATTGATGCCTTTAAATCAAATTGCCCTTCTTTATTTCAAGTCATCTCTTTGTTTAGATTACTAGAGAAAAACCATTCTTTTAACCTTCTGTAAAGTTGTTATAACCAACTTCCCATAAAGCCGTTATAACTCTTTATGTCTTAGACAAATTCATTCCTTTTATAACCAAGAGACTTATACTTTCAAATCAAGTTACATAGCTTTTCAAAATACTTCAAGTCTCTTAACTTTTAGAAATCAAGTTTCTTAACTTAGAATATCAAGTCTCTTTAGCTTAGAATATCAAGTCTCTTATCTTTACGAAATCAAGTTACATATGCTTTTCCCAAATCAAGTATTCTATACTTTTAAATCAAGTCACTCCTTCCTTTAAGAATCAAGTCCCATAACTTGAAAAATAAAGTCTCTTAACCTTTTAAGAATTTAAGGTTCATAGTCTTAAAACTTCATAACGTAAACTCTTTTAAATTAAGTAACATATACTTTTGTGCGTTGTGAATAAGTTATACTTGTTTATAACGATCTTATTCAAGCACCCATGATCTAGAAAATGTAATACAATTTTGTCTTATCTTATCTTCTATGCAGATGGAGAATTCTACTCATTTTAATTTAATTGATTGCCGATACATTTTCTTTTATTAACGCTGCAATGGCTTGTTCGATACTTATTCTCATTCGCAAGAATTTAGCAAAGTCAACTTGACTCCAAATACTTCCTAACGACTCTTACTAACATCCCCCATAAGACTTGGTAAGAACTTAGGATAATTTAGACGTAACCTTTACATAGAGTAAATCAACATACATACCTCTTAACTTCTAAGAGTAGAAGGAATCATGAATAGCACCACATGTATATTCCATACATAGAATCATGTCAAAAGAAGGAAGAGGTTCATATACCTCGCGACGATTATCGACAAGTAGCAAAATGCTCCAAAGTACTTTAACCTTGATAGTTATTCCATCCTTTAAGTATAATACGATATACGTAGTACTTCAACCTATAATGGTCATAATACGTCCATTAACCTCTATCTTCAAACGTAGAATATTCTAAGTGTAAAGTCACCAAATTCTACGGAAAATCGGACAGCACTTCCTTTGTTTCTACGTACTTTTCCACCTTTTCAAGGCCCGAAAATCAATAACCAAATGCCACATTTAAGGCCCAACAATTTAGCAAATACAAAGGGGATTACACGCCTAATAGGACGTGTAAAATTCTGCCCCACAATCAATATAAAACTGTCCAATAATTCCAAGCCATATTCGGCTACAATATCACAACAATTATCAATTTCCTTTCAATTCCTTTTTCAATCCAAGTTATTATTCCAACATGTTATATACACAATAACAATACATCAACTATAAATCCTTTCTTCCTTAACATGCGATGATTATAAATACCGTCCAAATTAATTACAACATTAATGGCTAACTTGTCCATTTTTGGATTTTAACATGTCGACATGATCCAAATCTTTCCAAACATTATTATATATACCACATGCTCATTTCTTAACTACTATAACATGTAATCTTCAATTACATTAAGAAGATGAAGATTTTACCTCAATAAGCCCTAATAATGTCCAAGCGTAAAAGTCGATCCTTAGCAACTTTTAGCTCCTCTTCTTGTGTTCCAATCCGCTCCAAGCACTCCTTAGAATCTCATGAAGAACTCCTCTTTAAGTTCCATCTTCAAAGTTGAAGAACACCTTAGGGTTTCACCTTGCGACTAACGTAAAAACGTCATTTTTCCGGGACGCCTATACTGCCCGACCCATTCTGGTACGCGATAAAGTCACATAAGTCTGCCCATAAAGGTATACTGCCCGGCCCAATCTGGGACGCGATAAAGTCACATAAGTCTACCCATAAAGGTATACTGCCCCACCCAATCTGGGACGCGATAAAGTCACATAAATCTGCCCATAAAGGTATACTGCATAAAAATAGGAAACTTATGATCAACTTAGGGCCACCTGCCCATAGTATCATTTGGCAATCCTACTCCTAGGACTATTTCACCCGCATAGGCCGTATGGACCCGTATAAGGTAATTTCTCAAGATGATCAGATCCGCTCGCATAGGTCGATAGACCCGCATGAGGTAATCTCTCGCATAGGACTATTTCACCCGCATAAGCCCTACTTGACTGCACGAGGTATTCTCGTGATCATGGGTAGCAAATCCACGGAATATGAAAATGCCACAAACCCGGGGAAAGACCCCGTAATGTACAATACATCACTAGCACAACCGGCTATCATACATAACATAAGCACTACCAGCTTATCATACATAACATAAGCACTACTGGCTTATCATACATAACATAAGCACTACCGGCTTATCATACATAACATAGGCACTACCGGCTTATCATACATAACATAAGCACCACCGGCTTAGCATACATAACATAAGCAAGTTAAGAAATCCCCTAACTTTTTATTAGCCTTAATTAACATGTACTCTCATTTTAGTTAACTTAAGGCACTAACATGTTATTAGAAATCCGGGATTTTAACCCAAAGTACTACATACTTCCATTCTTTTCAAAAGACTCTTTTTCATATAAAACCCCAAGATACTAACACATGTAGTATCAAGACATGTCTACATTTCAAACAAGTCACTATATTTTTAGAAATACATTTCTAGGCTTCTAAATCAAGTGACCCTTACTTTAAAACTTTAAGCAATTGGTACATTTAAATCAAATTGCCCTTCTTTATTTCAAGTCATTTCTTTGTTTACATTACTAGAGAAAACCATTCTTTTAACCTTCCATAAAGTGGTTATAACCAACTTCCCATAAAGTCGTTATAACTCTTTATGTCTTAGACAAATTCATTTTTGTTATAACCAAGAGACTTATACTTTCAAATCAAGTTACATAGCTTTCAAAATACTTCAAGTCTCTTATCTTTAGAAATCAAGTTTCTTAACATTAGAAATCAAGTCTCTTATCTTTAGAATATCAAGAAATCAATACTTTCCAAATCAAGTATTCTATACTTTTAAATAAAGTCTGTCACGACCCGACCCCGGGCCCGCGACTGGTGCCCTACCTGGGCACCCTTACAGGTATACATCAGATATAATCAGCGGAACATACATGAAACTTATAAAATAAAACAACAAGAATTTAAACATCAGGTTAGCCGATAAGGCTACCTCCCTGGACACATATACATATACTTAAACAACCGCAGTTACATCATTCTTCTTTACAAACCGACCTACAAGATATGACTACATACCTCTAAGAATTACAACTGTGGTGGGACAGGGCCCCGCCATACCCCTGATTGTACATAAATCTACAACGCTGTGTGGAAACTGCATCTAAAAGATAAGCCTCCCGAGTGAATGGAGCTTCTTCCTAAATCAACAGATCCTAAGAGCAAGGATCACCAACCTGTACCTAACACCCGCGGCATGAACGCAGCTTCAAGGGCCGCATAACAAAAATTTAGTATGGAATGTAAATAAGGTACAGAACCAAATCATAATCAGATAAAAACATGACAGGGGCAAGTATAAAAATGAAATACCAGATCCTACCGTGCCATTTTAACTCCTGAAATAAATCGTATATTAATCGTTCTTTTCATTCTTTCAATAAAAATTAACATCATATTCTTACATACTTACTTTAAGGATTTAATCCAGTTTTTCCACATAACTTACATATCTTACATAACATAATCCGGCCCTTTATGGAGGGACCTCTTGTTTGGGAGCTTACTTTGATTATCCATACGTGATAACGTAATCCGGCCCATTTGCGGGACACTGTAATCGATAAATCATGTGGCATAATCCACCCGCATGCTGCCTCAGATATCGTGGAATCATGTAGCATAATCCGCCCGCTCAAGGAGCCTGGTGTAAGATGACGAACCCGCCTATGTGTAGGCTCGTAATATGGCGTAATCCGCCTATGTGTAGGCTTGGTGTATCTCATAACGAATCCGCCTATTTGTAGGCTCTGTATTTATAACATAATCCGACCTATTTGTAGGCTCCTGCAGATTTTCCTTACATAACATTTTTAAACCATCTTTTCACTTCTTCTTAAGTCGTCATAACAACTTCCCATAAAGCTATTATAACAATCTTTCATTTTAGAGAACTTAAGATACTTTTATTCTTACAACATTAGGGAAACTAGACCCAAAAATACTACGTACATACATACTTAAAAAGAATCATAAAACTCCTTTCTTTTTAAAGCTCAAGTCACACCCTCTTTTGGAAACTATCTTCTTAACTTTTGAAATAAATTAAGAAGCCATACTTTTTAAATTTTAGTCATTTCCACTCATAAAATCAAGGCTTATAGTATTAACACCTCGCAGCATACACTCTTTAAAATCATGTCATCTACACTTTAGAAATCAAGTCCAATAACTTGAAAAATAAAGTTTCATAATCCTTAAAAGACAATCAAAGTTCATAGTATTAAAACTTCATAACATACATTCTTTAAAGTCCATTTACTTATACTTATAAAATCATGTCATCTACACTTTAGAAATCAAGTCCCATAACTTGAAAAATAAAGTTTCATACACTTCCCAAAACCAAGTAGCTTATTCTCTTTAAAACCATATAACTTCCACTTTTAAAATCAATCCCTTTTTCACATATAAATTCAAGTCATTTTCAAACATAAAATCAACTTACTTACTTTAAATAAATCAAGACACATAGCTTTAAATCAAATCTCATAACTTTCTAACCATTCTTACCAACATCTCCCATAAGACTTGGTAAGGACTTAGGATAATTTAAACATACTTTTAACTTGGAATCAACAACGTGAATACTTCTTAACTTCTAGGTGTAGAAGGAATCATGAAATAATATCACATGGCTATTTCACTTCCTTTGTTTCTACGTACTTTTCCACCTTTTTCAAGGCCCTAAAATCAATAACCAACATGCCACATTTAAGGCGCAACAATCCAACAATTCAAAGGGGATTACACGCCTTAACAGGACGTGTAAAATTCTGCCCCACAATAATACAAAACAATCCAATAACTTTAGGCAATATTTGGCAATATCAAGGACAACAACAACATCTATTTCTTTCCAATTCCCTTCAATCCATAATGTCGTCCTAACATGTTATATAGTTGCAAATAATTCAAACAACTATAATCCTTTCTTTATATAACATGCGACGACTAAAACTAATAACCAAATTGAATTACAATCTTAGGGTTAATCATGCAACTTTTGGATTAGGGTTTCCAATATCCATAACACTTATCAAACTTCATAATATATACCTCATGCTTGCTAATATCCATAACTACAACAATAAGTAATCCTTAATCTTTAAAACGACAAAATGGTTACCTTGATAAGCCCTTATATAACTCCAAGATTAAAGTCGCTCTATAGAAATCTTAGCTCCTTTCCTTTACGCTCCAATCCTCTATTTGAAGCCCTTAGAAGTTCACAACCAACTTCCCTTCAATTTCCAACTTCAAAGTTGAAGAACACCTTAGGTTTTCGCCTTGCGACTAACGTGAAAACATCGTTTTTCCGGGATATTTCTATTGACATATCCTTACAATACCTCTAGGAACCTTGGTTTAAAGTATTGGGATTATTGAACCACAAATAAAAAAAATTTCTTCTTCCTATTGAGCAAAACCGAGAGCTCTTCTCTATCTCCCTAAGTGTTCTAATTTTTTTCTAAGTGTAAAAGACTTGTCTTGCAACTTAGGGTGAATATATAACACAATGGAGGGTCAAGATTAGAACAAATGTGTGGCTTGGATGAATGGGATTTAAATATCAAGCCAAGTGGCTCTTTGACTTAGTCAATTATGTCAAGCTAGGCTTCAAGACTTTGTCATCCACATTACTACTTAACCTTGGTCACAAGACCACTAAACCATGGTCCATTTGAGCAAGCCCATGTGGGGGGGTGACACGTGTCGCCCTCCCATTCGTCCATAAAATTTTGTAACCCTCGTGGGCCCCACAAAACGTAAAATTTCTCGGGTGGGCCCTACGTGACTAAATCCGTAAATAAATTTCCATACTCTCCCAATAATGTATTTGAGAATCCAATTCGCATCAACAAACATTTTTCCCTTTCCGAAGTTCGGAAGATTTTCCCCTCGGAAAAACAATTATTTCTTTCGTACAAATTTTCAAGTCTTGTGTTCTCACGTCTATTCTCGTATACTTGTCCTGTACTTCCGGGGTGTAACAAAGTCATTCCTTCCTTTAAGAATCAAGTCCCATAACTTGAAAAATAAAGTCTCCTAACCTTTTAAGAATTTAAGGTTCATAGTCTTAAAACTTCATAACGTAAACACTTTAAATTAAGTAACATATACTTTTGTGCGTTGTGAATAGGTTATACTTGTTTATAACGATCTTATTAAGCCCTACAGCACTGCATTTAGGTATTCCTCGTGATCACGGGTAGCAAATCCACTAATACGCAATGCCACAAACCCGGGGAATGACCCCGTAATGTACAATATATCACTAGCACAATAGGCTATCATACATAACATAAGCACTACCTGTTACACCCCGTAAATTCAAGAAGATAAGATAAGAACATACCAAGGAATATAAGATTTGAAAGTGGAAAGATAAGTGGACAAACATGTGTTGGACGGATTTTGAGTCTACATTGGAGTGTTGTACCCCAGTTATTAAGAATTGCAAGGTGTTTAAAAAGCCTAGTGTGTAGTCCGTTAAATCTAGTTCCCAACGAAACAAACCGCTCGTCGATAGGACATCGAGGTCGAAAGTTATGGAAGTTACAAGTTCGGCGCAATGTGCAAAACAAAGGTTTCGTTCGTGGTCACAGCGCGCCGGGAGCGTGGCGCGCGCCGTTGTACCGGGGTTCGCAGAGGTTGCAGCGCCGCGCACCGAACGCAGGTCGCGCCGAATGCAGGAATTTCTGGCGGAGCTCACGCGGCCAGCGGCTGCGCGCCAAGGCGGAATTTTTCTCACAGAAAGGGCGAAATCGTGGATATTTTGTTAAAAGCCCATGAGGGTGACAAGTGTCCTCCCATCCTTTGACCAGAATAGGTCCTATTTTAGGCCAAGTCTTGGAAGACTTGGCCATTTCATTTTGGAAACCTCCTAAGAACTCCTCTCCCTTTTCTCTAGATTTTGAAAACCTAGCCTAAGGAAATTGTCGAGCATGCAAGAAGGCAAAGTGTGGTGAACTTGTGGGAAGCGCCGCGGGCGAGTTGACGGAAAGAAGTGGAAGAAAGGGGCTTTTGTGGGCTTTTCCAAAGGTAAAAGTTTCCTTCTCGATATGAGTTAATACTTGTTATAGTAGTTTAGAAACGAGCCCGAGGTCGTTATATTTAAGTTTGATTAGATTGATCTTGTTGTCTTGTTGAAAACCGAAATGGGCATGATAGCCTTAAGATTGTAACTTCAATCGATTACTAATTTAGTCGCCACATGTTGTAAAGCGGGGGATTGTAGTTATCAAGATGTCTAGGAAAGATATCATGTTAGACCTAAGAACTCGATTGGAAAGAATTGGAAAGGATTTAGGATCGTCAGATTGTTGGCCGTGTCACGACTGCCCGGCTCGTGGATCGTGCCTTACCCGCACCCAAGTAGTCATACATCGTAGAAATCAGCGAATATAAAACAATACAAGAAACAATATGCAATGATAAACAAATATCGAGAAAAATTTGCCCTTCTGATATATATATAACAATTTTTGAACAAGCTATATCCTTTTTTTCAAACCCCGCCACAACAGATTACATGCACTCTAAGAAAGTGATAATAACTATGACGGACAGGCCCCGCCATACCTCGAATGTACAAGAACCCTGCACTGTGGTAACATACCAAAAGATAAGCCTCAAGAAACGGCTTCCCAACACGCCGAATCGTGATCCTATGAGCGAGGATCCACAACCAATGTACCTCTACCTGCGGCATGAACGCAGCCCCCCGAAGGAGGTCAGTACAACAGGTACCAAGTATGTGAAACTGAAAAAAATATACTGTAAATGAAATCATAGTAGTCTATATAAAGCAGGAGACATGTATGATAACAGAACTACAATTCATAATATAAAAGCAGTCATGTCAAGTCGTGACTCACGCCTCGGTCATCCTCATGCCCGTGGAACTCCTTTCTCACCGCCGATACCTATGTATTAGTTATGTGATACGTAATATGTCTCGCCCATCTCATGGACTCGAGGTGAAATCGCATGAATACATTCCCGGCCCATCTCATGGACTCAGATCAAATCGTGGTATACATTCCTGCTCATCCTACGAACGCTGTCGCATGAATACATTCCTGGCCCATCTCATGGACTCGTATCGTGGTGAATACATTCCCTGCTCATCCTGAACGCGTGTCGCAGAATACATTCCTGCTCATCTCATGAACGCGTAGTCGAGTGAAATACATTCCTGCTCATCCTACGAACGCGTAGTCGAAAGTGAATACATTCCCGCTCATCTCGCGAACGCGTAGTCGAGTGAAATACATTCCTGCTCATCTCACGATCGCGTAGTCGAGTGAATACATTCCCGCTCATCTCATGAACGCGTAGTCGAGTGAATACATTCCTGCTCATCTCATTAACGCGTAGTCGAGTGAAATACATTCCTGCTCATCCTACGAACGCCAGAGTGAGTGAAATACATTCCCGATTCATCCCATGAACGCGGTAGTCGAGTGGCCATAACATTTAAACGCTCATTTAAGACAGATTAAGATATTACCATGTTTTCCTTTTAAAACAATTAAGACAATATTATGCCTTTCTTTTTTTTAAACCAAAGCACTTTCCTTTAAAGTCAAGTAACAACATTCTCTTCCAAAAGTTCAAGTTTGCCTAATTTCAAATATTCACGCTTTCTTATTTTCAAAGATTTCATAGTTCATAGTCTTAATCATTTAATAACATAATTCTCTTTTAAAAACAATGAGTAATATATGCCTTATGTGTGAGTAGATTATTCTTGTTCATAACAATCTTATTAAAGCAACATGATCTAGGAAATGTAATATCATTTTGTCTCATCTTAGCTTCTATGCATGGAGGTTTCTACTAGTTTTAATAATACTTTATTAGTCATTACATTCCCTTTATTAACCTCACAGGTTTGTTCGATACTTATTCTCATTTCCAAATCAAGAAACATTATTCCTTTACAAACCAAGTACTTATTACTCACGAACGAGGTTTCACGCTTTTTAACAAAATACATATTAAATCAATTAAGTCAAGTCTCTTATCTTTGAGATCAAGTCTCTTAACTTTTAAAATCAATAAACCATTCATTTTATTACTCTTAAGTCGTTATACCCAACTTCCCATAAAGCCAGATAACTTTAACTTTCAACACCAAGTGTTACTCTTCTTTCAAAACAGCTTTCTTAATTCTTTTGAAATACTTCAAGATTCTTATTATTCGTGCTTAAGTCAAAAGACATTGCCAGAAACTACATTCAGTTAACACACGTACGTCCACCGTACTATATATATATATTTTTAAAATATCATGCTCAAGAGTATAGGAAGAATCACATACCTCGTGACGATTATCGACTATTAGCAAATAGCTCCAAAGTATCAGAATCCGCTAGCCTTTTCCACCCTTCTAGTAATACGCCACTTGCAAGATTTCAACCTATAATGGTCATACAAGTCTATCAACGTCTAGACTACTCTGTAGAATACTTCTAGATACAGATTCCTTGTTCTACGGAAAATTGGGCAGCACTTCCCTACCCGCTAAACTACACAAGTTCATCAGAATACAAATTCCCATGTAAGTACAACAATCTTCTTCTTTAATATCCTTCGATGTGATTTCATTCAATATTCTTCGTAATATCCTTCTATTACAGCTCAATTCTCTTCTATGTATCTTATATATATTTCTATACTACTACAAGATGTAATTTCCAATTACACTGTAAGGATAAGATTATTTACCTCGATAAGCCCAAAATTATCCAAGTTAAACGTCATTCCGAGCAACGCTTAGCTCCTACTCCGCGCTCCAACCCGCCTCCAAACAACCCTTAGAAGTTCTACGCAACTTCTTCTTAATACTTCAACCGCCATGAAGATTTCCTTGGTTTCGCTTTTGTGACTTAAGGGAAGTATAATAGTATTTCGGCTTTTAGTATAGTGTAACCTTGGAATACTACAAGGTATTTTGGCCAAGGTATTTTGAATAGTAACAATATTTGGAGAATACTTTTCTACCAAGGGGGGGGAGTATTATACGAAACAACTAGGCAAGGGGGTTTCACGAGGGCCTCTCAAGGGAGTGGGAGGCTTGACGAAACTACACTAAAGGGGAGAGATTTCAAGACTTGAGAATGATTTTGGATGAAGAAATCCTTCAACTTAGGGGTATTTATAGGACATTCAATGGCCAAGATCAAGCTGGGGGCAAGTTGTTATACCCGATTTCCGAGTATGTACGCTATGGCGCACGACAAAAGTTTAGCCTTAAAGTTAGCCAAGTTCGAATTGTGCACAACTCGCTAAAAGAATCGCTTTCCGACTAAACGCTTTCCACACTCCGTAGGAAAATTCCGCTATGCCATTTCTAATTTTGCGGATTTTTCCAGAGACGAAACATTTTGACCAACGGAGGGCGACACTTGGCACCTCCAATCGTGGATTTGAAATCGCCCATCGACGAATTCGACTTGGAATGTCACGCTTTGTGCCTTTGCACAAGTCAAGGAGTTGGTAGGATATTTGTGTGTAGTAGATAGAATGGACACTTGCCTAAATCTTCACCCTACACTTGCCTTGCACTTGGCATTATTCGCCCTTGGTCACATGGCTTGACCTATAATACCCCCTTAAGACGAAGAGTTCTTCATCCACAAATTCCTTTCCAAGTCTTGAAAATCCTCCTCTCCTCGAGCTTGTTTCGCCCAACAACACCTCCCCTTTGAGAAGCTTAGCCGAGGCTACCCCTAGCCTAGCCGAAATCTACCCCCTCCTTGGTAGAAAAGTTGCCTTCTAGTATTGTTATAATGCCCAAAATACCCTAGCCCAAATCCCTTAGTACTTAGTAGAAGTTGTGAAGAACTTCTAAGGTTTCGAGCTATCTGAGCGCATAACTTGAGAGCTAAGCCTTGCTCTGATCGACTTATATCTAGGATACTATCAGCTTACCGAGGTAAATAATCCTAACCCTCTTTGTATTAGAGAATGCATCGTAAAAGTATAAGATTAAGTATTAAATACTTAGAAGAATATTCAGATCAATTGAATCATATCACAGAGAAGCGGTATAAAAGAAGAATAATTGAACTATACTTACATGTGACTGCTTTCACAAGAGACTTATATAGCTCACCGTAGGGAAGTCACGCTCGACTTTCCGTAGAATTGTGAACCCTCCGCTTAGAATGACCTTCAGAGTAGTCTAGACTTTGATAGATGTCTGTGACTATTATAGGTCGATTCTCACACACATATTCGACTGGCAGTGGATTTCACGGTATGTATGTGATTCTTCCTAAAGCATGATATTTTAAATATATATATAGTACGGTAGACGCATACGTGTTAACCGAATAATAACTACGGCAATGTCTTTCGACTTAAGCCCGATTAATACTTACTGAATGTCTTGCGACTTAAGCCCGAATAATAAAGATCTTAAAAAGTCTTTCAAAAGAATTATAACATACCAAAGAAGAAGAATAGTTGTTTTTTTAAAACAAGAAGCTTAAGGGTTATACTAGCTTTATGGGAAGTTATATAACTACTAAGTTTTATAAAAAGGAACATTTACTTACGTGTTTATAAAAGACTTGTATTGATTTCAAAGGCATAATAAGATGGTTTTAATGAGTAGACTTATCGTGATGCTACGTGTTAGTATCTTGTAACGCTTGTGTAAAGAGGTCACTTTACTTATGTTTATGATGTTTAAACTATAAGTCGTTATGTTAGTACTATATCACTCACCTCGAGATGATACCGGGTTAAGCCGCCTCCACGCGGGTAGACTCAGCGGTCCGGGACCATGATTCGAGAATACCTCACGCGGTCCAGGGGCCTGCGCGAGCTACGAGTTCCGTGTTAGTATGCGGGTTATGCCTCACGCGGTCTACGCGCTACGCGACAATGAGTCCAGATTTACGCCGAGGAGTAGCTACCCTCGACGCGGGTATACCTCACGCGCCCACGCGAAGTGGCCATGCGACTACGGAGTCCGTGATTAGGCTTGTAGAATGATAATATGGGCGAGTGGCCCCGCTCGATCATTCGCACTCAGAAAAGACCTATTACGCTTACCTATTGTTTTGTTTATGATACGGCACTACGCAGCTACATCGTTGTTTCGCATATTTGTAAACCGGTTTTAAAATGATATGATTTCATTTCAGATTTTACGCTTTCACATACTTAGTAATTGTAATCGACCTCCTTCGGGGCCGCGCTCATGCCGCAGGTGGCAAGGTGTGCTAGATCCACATCCTTAGATCTCAAGGCTGGTGTCGAGCTCCATCTTCTCCGAGGCTCTACTTTTGGGTATGATCTCCCCGTTGTAGATAGTTTTGTATACTGTGGTATGCGGGCCCCGTCCCGCCATAGTTGTTTATTTCCTGGAGGTCTCAGAGTCATGTTGTATACTGGGATGTAATCGCAAACCTTGGTTTATGTATATATGCCAAAGGCAACCCTTTCTCGTAAACTGTATCATTTACAATTATTTCATGTCTTGTTTTATATTCCGCTGATTTTCTCGATGTATGACTACTTGGGTGCCCGTAAAGCACTACCACGCCCCTAACGGGTCGTGAAAGTTGTATCGTGAGCGCTTAATCCTCCGAAAGTGTCTACGCATCGTATCTAGTAGAGTTCGATTATCTGTGTGCGCACCACACCAATAATCGTGAGGCTATAGGATATTTAGGATTGGTTTCTATTCTTCTCACTGAGATCGTGCTTTAGAGGTGTGTTATAGGTTCGACCCTCTAACGTATTCCTTTCAGAATAGCTTATGCCTCCACGTAAGGCAACCCGCCCGTGGCGGCAAGGCACCGCGGAGCCGCTAGCATGACACCTAGAGTCACGAGGGCTCGTGCCCGCCTATACCCGAGACGGCGAGTTCCACGACGCCGCCGCCTTAGCAGAGACTACAGCATTCGCACTCTCCGCCCCACACCGGGCGAGGAGATAGGTACAAGCGAGATGGCCCGCCATCGCCAGATCGTGGGCGACACGAGGACAGCCGGATGCGCAGCCTGGCTCAGCCCAGCCTGGGCCGCACCTGGTGCACCCGAGGCGTATAGTCCGAGGCTACGAGATTTCGAGTTGTAGCCCGCCAGAGTTTTACTGGTCGAGGCCGAGGATGATCCGCAGGAGTTCATCCGCCGCCTTCAGAGGATCACGCGGTGATCAAGGCCTCGAGACCGAGTCCGTGACCTTTCGGTTCGCATCGGCCGCGTGATACCGCCGATTGGTTTGATTCACGGAGCTTTCCGGGAGAGCATGCACTCCAACAAGATGGGATGAGTTTTCGAGGTCTTTCACTCACTTCGCCTTCCACGGCATGAGAGCACGCCGATAGATTCGTGGCCGAGGCGCAGAGGACGACCAGTGGAGTACAACGCTGAGTTTGATTCGCTGGCTCGATATGTCCCCCGCATTAGTAGCATATGGAGGACAGGTGCATCGTTACGCCACGGCTAGACGATTATATGGCCGAAGTTCAGACGGTGGCTCTTCACCGTGCATGGATATTACCCGATGCGTGCTCACGCCTGATGCGGCGAGCGCAGAGGCCGACGAGCCGATGCAGCAGCAGTAAGAGGCCGTGACGAGGGTCTTCTCGTGGCTATCGTGGGCGGCCTCAAGAATACCTAGATTTGCACCACGCCACCAGAGCACTCCCGCACCGCCCTCAAGACACCAGAGTATTCGAGGGCGCACTGTGGCCCTGTGGCTTCGTGACGCCCAGAGTAGCAGAGGTATCGCCGACGACCACCCCGTGGCCGATGTGGTAGATCCCATTACGGAAGCGTGGTACCGCTTGGGAGCTTGTTACGCCAGGCCGCAGGTCACTTTGGCGAGGGATCGTCCGACCGGGCAACACGTGGTAGGCTCACCTTCGTGTTCTCGCTGCCGCTTCATCATCTCCTACGCTTACTCACCCCGAGGGCGTGGTACTCACGGGTCGCCAGGTCGCGGCAGGTCGTGGCTCGGTCTCAGCCTAGCGGTCCTCGTAACCGCATTTATGCCTCGTCCACCGGGCAGATCGTGAGGCCTCACCGATGTCGCCACAGTACCTTATCGCCTCCGACATTATGATGCGTATGCCTTGATAGATCCGGTTCTACTGGCCCCATATATCTCCCTTGTTGCTAGTAGGATAGGATAGAGCCCGAGTCCATAGACCCTTTCGAGGTAGCTACGCCAGCCGGGTGATTCGGCAGTAGCTCTACGTATATAGTGGCTTGTCCAAAGGACTATTTACACCGCCGACTCAGCCGACTTGACAGAGTTGGATATGATTGATTTCGACGTGATCACGGGTATAGATTGGCTAGCCTCTGCTACGCCAATGTAGACCGCAGAGAGAGTAGTACGGTTCCAGCTTCCGAGGAGCCTTGTCGAGCGAGGGGAACATCAGACGCCGGCGGGTAAGTTTATTTCTACCTCAAGGCTACAAGATGGTGCGTATGGTATATCTACCATCTCGCTCGTGTTTGATATCGAGGCCGCAGCGCGATTTTCACCGGCCAGAGTCGAGAGTTCCTGCACGTGTTTCCGCACGACTCTCCGCATCCTCCCGGAGGGAGATCGAGTTTTGTATAGACGTGTTGCTGCACACTCGCCTATTTCCATTCCGCCATACGTAATGGCACCGCCGAGTTGAGAGAGTCAAGGATCAACTTAGGATTTGCCGGAGAAGCGGCTTCATCGTGCCTAGTGTTTCTCCCCGGGAGCGCCGCTATTGTTCGTGAAGAAGAAGCACGACGCCGCGACGTGTGTTGATTACAAATGTGAACAAGGTGACCATTAAGAATGTATACCCTTCCTGTGATTGATGATTTGTTCGACCACCATAGGCGCGAGATGTTTCTCCAAGATTGATCTGCGTCGCTATCATCAAAGTAGTCGAGAGGCGGATGTCCCAGATCGCATTCCGACCAGACGCATTATGAGTTCGTGGTCATGTCTTTTGGGTTGACCAATGCTCCGCGATATTCACGGATCTGATGAACCGAGTGTTCAAACCATTTTTGGACACGCTTGTGATAGTGTTCATTGATGATATCTCGTTTATTCTCGCCAGAGCAGGAGCACGCGGCATTCGGCGACTGTGGCCGATACTTCTCGACTAGCGCTATACGCCAAGTTTTCCAAACGTGAGTTTTCGTTAGCTTCGTGGCTTTTTCAGCATATTGTTCGGGCCGATGACATTCGAGTGGATACGCCAAGATCGAGGCCAGACTTGGCCTAGACCTACCATCCGGCTGAGGTTCGCAGCTCGGGCCTCGCAGTTATTATCGGCGGTTCAGAGAAGTTTGCTTCATCTCTCGCCCCATTGACTAGGCCGACTCGTAAGGCAACTAAGTTTCAAGTGGACTGACGCGTGCGAGCGTGGTTTCCAGCTGTCGAGAGAGACCGACGACCGCCTCGCTCTTACTTCTTCCGCAGGTCCAGATGGTTATGTCGCATCGTGACGCGCCGTGCATCGGATCGACGTGTTGACGCAGCAGGTAGAGTTATAGCGCACGATCCCGACACCTTAAGAAACACGAGAGAACTACCCCACCCATGATTTGGAGTCGCGCCGTGATTCACGCCAAGATCCGAGGCACTATTTGTACGGGGTTCACGTGGATATTTATACGCACTACAAGAGCCTCCAGATATCTTCACCAGAGGAGCCGAACTTACGGCGCAGACGGTGGTTAGAGTTGCTTAAGGATTACGATGTTGATATCCCGTACCACCCGGAAGGCCAATGCCAGGCGTATGCCTAGTCGTAGGTCGACGGGAGCCTATCGACGCGCAGCCAGAGAGAGGGGCATGGTTCGTGATTTGCATCGCTTAGCGAGCCTCGTGTCCGTATGATTGATTCTCGATAGCAAGCTGGAGAGTTCGCGAGGTTGCCGAGTCTTCCATCGCCGGCGAGGCGAAGAGGCAACAGCCAGGATCCAGCTCGACACGCATCGTGATACGCTCTTCGTGCGGGAAGCGGTCCTTTGAGGTAGCACCACGGGTGCTAAGGTTTGAGGCGTGCTGTGTGTTCCAGATGTTTCGTGACTTCGCCGCAGTGTTCTTGGGGAAGCACACACAAGCATTACTCATCCATCCGGGTCGATCAAGACGTACCACGACCTTAGATCCGTATCGCGGATGGCTTCAAGAGGACGCTGCAGAGTTCGTAGCTCGCCCGTGGCCGCAGCGCAGAGCACCGCAGGCCCGTGGTTTGTTACGCATTTACGAGATCCCGACCGAAGCCGAGGTGATCAACATGACTTCATCACGTGATTGCCTCGCACTCGGCGAGACATGATTCTATATGGGTTATCGCCGACAGTCGACGAAATCAGCCCACTTTCTTCCCGTCAGACGACTTTTTCTACCGAGGATTATGCCGACTTTACATCCGAGAGATCGCCGACCGCATGGAGTCCCTATTTCGATCATATCGCATGCAGGAGCCTGGGCCACGCTAACTTCCGGAGGTCTTTCCGTATGGTTTAGGACGCAGTGAGCTCGAGTAATCGTGATTTCATCCACGCATGCACGGACAGCAGAGCGCACTATCCGCACTCGAGGATATGTCATGAGCCCGTGTTATTGACTTCGTGGTAGCCGGAGGATCATTTGCCTCAGTTGAGTTCGCAGATAATAATAGCTACCACCCAAAGATTCGACGGCGCTTACGAGGCCTTGTATGAGGAAGTGCATCGCCGATAGCCTGGTTCACGTAGGCGAGGTACGCTAGTGGACCGACTTGGTGCAGCAGTGGATAAGGTGGCTTATCCGAGAGCGTTATCGATACCGTAGTCGCATGTAAGTCGATGCAGATCATCGCCGCAGATCCGAGTTCGCATGATGATTGGTTTTCTCAAGGCGCCACCCATGGCGGTGCGATGAGATTCGAAGAAGGGAAACTCACCAAGGTACATCGGGCCCTATCGATCGTTCGCATGGTAGGCAAGGTTGCTCACGAGTCGATCCGCCGTCCGATCCGGAGGCGCATCCGGTGTTTCACGCTTTATGTCGAGGAGATGTACGGATCCATCCGATCGACGACGCCCAGTGACCGGCGGGTTATCGATGAGGAGATTCCCATAGCGATAGTCGATCGCCGTTAGCGCCCGCGACCAAGGACGGGCTTCCACAAAGTCTTGTGGCGAACGAGCTTAGTGAGGAGATGACGCGGAAGCCGGTATGACACGAAGTGAGGTATCCTCACTTATTCCCACACCTCCGTAACTTACATTCCTATTTGCTGGTTTAATTTTCGTAAATTGTTAAGTGTTATATCAGGCTACGGTGGCACTTGCAAACCGCTTGCTTTATCGATAATCGTTTGGAAGGAACATTCGACGAATGTTTCGCGAGGGAGAATGTTATACCTCGTATTTCGAGTATGTACGCGAGGTGTACGCATAAAAGTTTAGCCTTAAAGTTAGCCAAGTTCGAAATTGTGCACAACTCGCTAAAAGAATCGCTTCCGACTAAACGCTTCCACACTTCCGTAGGGAAAATTCCGCCATGCCATTTCTAATTTTTGCGGATTTTTCCGAGAGACGAACATTTTGGACCAACGGAGGGCTTACACTTGGCACCCTCCAATCGTGGATTGAAATCGCCCATCGACGAATTCGACTTCGAATGGCACGCTTGTGCCTTGCACAAGTCAAGGAGTTGGTAGGATATTTGTGTAGTAGATAGAATGGACACTTGCCTAAATCTTCACCCTACACTTGCCTTGCACTTGGCATCATCTTCGCCCTTGGTTGGCCATGGCTTGACCTATAAATACCCTTAAGACGTAAGAGTTCTTCATCCACAAATTCCTTTCCAAGTCTTGAAAATCCTCCCCTCTCCTCGAGCTTGTTTCATCCAACAACACCTCCCCTGAGAAGCTTAGCCGAGGCTACCCCCTAGCCTAGCCGAAATCTACCCCTCCTTTGGCAGAAAAGTTGCCTCTAGTATTGTTATAATGCCCAAAATACCCTAGCCCAAATCCCTTAGTACTTAGTAGAAGTTTCAAGAACTTCTAAGGTTTCTCTCGAGCTATCTGAGCGCATAACTTAGAGCTGCCTTGCTCCTGATCGACTTATATCTAGGATACTATCGGGCTTACCGAGGTAAATAATCCTAACCCTCTTTGTATTGTAGAATGCATAATCGTAAAGTATAAGATTAAGTATTAAATACTTAGAAGAATATTCGTATAGAATTGAACTGCTATCACAAAGTAGGCGGTATAAAAGAAGAATAATTGAACTATACTTACATAGACTGCTTTCAAAGAGACTTATATAGCTCACCTGCAGTGGAAGTGCGCCCGACTTTCCGTAGAATCGTGAACCCTCTGCTTAGAATGACCTTCAGAGTAGTCTAGACTTTGATAGATGTCGCGACTATTATAGGTCGATTCTTCATACACATATTCGACTTCGCAGTGGATTTCACGGTAAGGTACGTGATTCTTCCTAAAGCATGATATTTTAAATATATATATAGTACCAGACGCATACGTGTTAATCAATAATAACTACGGCAATGTCTTTCACTTAAGCTCGATTAATACTTACTGAATGTCTTGCGACTTAAGCTCAATAATAAAGATCTTAAAAGTCTTTCAAAAGAATTATAACACGCTAAAGAAGAAGAATAGTTGTTTTTTAAAAACAAGAAGCTTAAGGGTTATACTAGCTTTACGGGAAGTTAAGTATAACGGCTTAAGTTTTATAAAAAGGAACAGCTTTACTTATGTGTTTATAAAAGACTTGTATTGATTTCAAAGGCATAATAAGATGGTTTTAATGAGTAGACTTATCAGGATGCTACGTGTTAGTATCTTGTAACGCTTGTGTAAAGAGGCCGCCTTACTTATGTTTATGATGTTTAAACTATAAGTCGTTATGTTAGTACTATATCACTCACCTCGAGACGATACCGGGGTTAAGCCCTCCGACGCGGGTAGACTCAGCGGTCCTGGGACCATGATTCGAGAATACCTACGCGGTCCAGGGGCCTACGCGAGCTACGAGTTCCGTGTTAGTATGCGGGTTATGCCTCACGCGTTTACGCTACGCGACATGAGTCCAGATCGACGCCGAGGAGTAGCTACCGACGCGGGTATACCTCACGCGCCCACGCGAGGGCCTACGCGACTACGGAGTCCGTGATTAGGCTTCAGAATGATAATATGGGCGAGCGGCCCCGCTCGATCATTCGCACTTAGAAAAGACCTATTACGCTACCTATTGTTGCTCTTGTTTATGATGTGGCACTATGTAGTTACATCGGTTGTTTCGATATTTGTAAACCGGTTTTAAAATGATATGATTTCATTTCAGATTTTACGCTTCACATACTTAGTACCGTTGTATCGACTCTCCTTCGGGCCGCTCACGCCGCAGGTGGCAAGCAGTGCTAGATCCACATCCTTGATCTCAGCTGGTGTGAGCTCCATCTTCTCCGAGGCTCTACTTTTGGGTACGATCTCCCGTCAGAGATAGTTTTGTACAGCCAGGTATGGCGGCCCCGTCCCGCCATAGTTGTTTATTTCAGAGGTCTCAGAGTCATGTTGTACACTGGGATGTAATCGCAAACCTTGGTTTATGTATATATGCCGAAGGCAACCCTTTTCTCGTAAACTGTATCATTTACAATTATTTCATGTCTTGTTTTATATTCCGCTGATTTTCTCTCGATGTATGACTACTGGGTGCCCGTAAAGCACTACCACTGCCCTGAACGGTCGTGACACGCGGAGGGTCAAGATTTGGACATGTGCTCATGGGTCCCACTTGCTCATCAACTACACAAAATATCCCAAAAATATCCTACCTAATCCTTGACTAAAAACAAGGCACAAAAACGCAAGGAATGCCCTTTGCCGCCCACTTTCGAGGGTGACATGTCACCCTCCCGCTGGTCCAAAATATTTCATCTCTGAAAATCCGCAATAATTATAAATGACTTAGCCGGAATTTTCCTTCGCAAAGTTTGGAAAACGCTTCGCCGAAAACGACTCTTTTCGCTAGTTGTGCACAAATTTCGCCACTTTGCCTACTTAAGGCTTAAACTTGACGACGCACTCACGCATATACCGAAATACGGGTATAACATTCTCCCCTCCTTAGAAACATTCGTCCCGAATGTTCCTTCTCAAGACGGATAACGATAAAGTTCCTCTCAACTTAAACAAGTTGCCAATGCCACACCTGGTCATAAAAATAATACACGCGCAAATATTCAACCCAAGTCCCCGAGAAATCATTCCTACATCACAAAAGCTTTCACCCTGGTCTAAAGGATACTCCCTTCGCATCTTCACTTCACAACAAAATGATCTCTTTTATTCTGCTAACACACGTTCACTTCTTTCCTTACTCGTCGTACTCTTCTTGAACACTTGAACTCTCCCAAGATAATGCACTCATACTTCACCATTACTTCCCCCAAAATTTCGGGAGCCACTACCTTCAAACTTGGTCATCTTACTAGCCTCGATATTTTTTAAAGGCCATTCCCGGCCTTCACGATCCGATTCTGGTCGAACATATCCACGAACTTATGCAACAGTTACCTAAACTTGGGCTTTGCACCCTCGTGATCCTACCACCGGCGACCACCTAATCGACCCCACCTTAATCCGGGTTACGGGTTGACCCGCAATACGTCCTCAACCCGACCCTCCGTCGTGCCGAACTCTCTTGCTTCTCGATACGGAATAATCTTACCTATTCAAGTCCTGAAGGCTACCACTTCCATCTTACACAACCCATGGAATTATTGTCACGACCTGCCCGGCTCGTGGATCGTGCCTTACCCGGCACCCAAGTAGTCATACATCGAGTAATCAATGAATATAAAACAAGACATGAAACAGCTTGTAAAATGAGACACGCTTTACGTGAGAAAATGTCGCTTTCTGCATATATATATAAACATAGTTTTGCGCTACATCCCAACTGCATAATAGACTACGCACTTAAGAAGATAACAACTACGGGCGACAGGCCCCGCCATACCTCGAATGTACAAAACTATATACAACAACAGGAGATCATACCTAAAAGTCGAGCCTCCTATACATTGAGCTCCCGACACCAAAGCAAAGAGATCCTAAGGATGTGGATCTAGCACTGCTGCCTCTTACCGCGCATGAACGCACTTCAAGGAGGTCAAGATAACAGTACCAAGTATGTGAAATCAGAAAGTACTTAAATGAAATCAAAGCATTTAAAACCATTTGCAAATACAATCAGTTCAATTGCACATAGTTCCACATCACAAACAAGAACAATAATAGGTAAACCGTAATAGGTCTTTTCTAGGCCGCGAATGATCGAAGCAAGGCCAATCGCCCATAGTATCATTATGCGTTTCAATCCTAGACTTCGCACCGCATAGGTCACACACGTAACCGCATGAGGTATTCTCGACGGTAGCTAACCCCGCATTCTCCCTCGACTCCCGCACCGCATAGTCTCAATAGACCGCATAGTCACATGCATCGCATAGGCATCCTCGTGACGGCTAAAACACCCTAATGATCAATCCCGAACTCCCGCAGCCCGCATAGTCACACAGATCAGATAGCCGATAGACCGCATCAAGGTGGCAAGCCCTGTGATAACAAGTCAAGGGGGTAGGTGATATAATAACAAGATAACCGACTTACCGCTTAGGAAACGTAAGCACAACAAGAATGACCCCTTTCACCACATCACAAGACACTAACACACGTAGATCATAATATGTCTACTTTTCAAACAATCTTCCTATACCTTATAGAAATCAATACACGGTTTTTATAAACAATTAAGTAAACAGTTCCTTTTATCTTTCTTAAGTTGTTATACCTAACTTCCCATAAAGCTAGTATAACTCTTAAGCTTTTGTTTAAAAACCAAATATTTCTCTTCATAAAAATGATTCAAGATTCTTTTGAAATGCTTCAAGATCCTTATTATTCGTGCTTAAGTCACAAGACATTGCCGTAAGTATTATTCAGCTTAAGTCAAAAGACATTGCCGTAATTATTATTCGCTTAGCACTCGCACGCCTACCGCACTATATATATATTTAAAATATCATGCTCAAGAGTATAGGAAGAATCACATACCTTCTCTACAAATCCACCGCCAAGTCGAATATGTCGCAGAGAATCACCTATAATAGTCAAATACGCCTATCAACGCTCAGACTATTCTCAGAAACAGCTAAGTAGAGGGTTCTCTATTCTACTAAAATTGGGCAGCACTTCCTACCCGCCAAGCTACTCAAGTTCATCAGAAAACAAATTCTATGTAAGTACAGCTCAATTATTCTTCTTTATACCCTTCATCGTGACAACAGTTCAATTCTATTCATTAATATTCTTTCATATCTTATACTCAAGTCTTAACTATTCTTATATGTAATATCCAATTATAATAGAAGGACAAGAGTATTTACCTCGATAAGCCAAAAATTATCCAAGTTAAAAATAGCTCCTGAGCAAGGTTTAGCTCCTAATTTGTACGCTCCGATAGCTCCAAGAACCCTTAGAAGTTCCCAACAACTTCTACTAAAATACTATAAGTGAATTGGGCTAGGGTATTTGGAAGACAACTATCTACCAATGGGGTGTTTCTAGGCTAGTGGGGAAGGTGTTTCGCCAAGGCTTTCTGTGAGGGGGAGGTTGACTAAAACACTTCAAGAGAGGAAGGATTTTCAAGACTTTGAGAGGATTTGTGGATGAAGAAAACCTTCAAGGTAGGGTACTATTTATAGGCCAACCAATGGCCAACAAATGGCCAAGATGAAGCCAAGTGCAAGGCAAGTGTTGGTTGTAGATTCACCCAAGGGTCCTTATCCATCTACTACACAAATATCCTACCAACTCTCGATTGTGCAAAGGCACAAAAACGTACAATCCAAGTTTTTCCTCAAGTTGTCGTTCAACGAGGTGACAAGTGTCACCCTCCCGTTGGTCCAAAATATTTCATCTCTCAAAAATCCGTAAAATTATAAATGACATAGCCGAATTTACCCTACGCGAGTTTAGTAAAACGCTTCATTTAAAACGATTCTTTAAGTGAGTCAGGCACAAACATTTCGCCCAAAGTGCCTAACTAAGGCTAAACTTTTTGTACGTACGTCCTCACGTACATACTCTGGAAATACGGGGTATAACAATTATCCCACATATACTATGCACTCCGATAAAGGTCAACACAAACATAAATCTTTTACTCAAGATGGCCTCGCATCTAAGGTCTCTACATAAAAACTCTAAGGCTTACACTTTCCCTGTCCCCAAACTTACCCTTCTAACTAACCATGTTTCTAATCACCATTTTATCATAATGCTATCTGAACATAATACTTAACACTTCACCATAATAACAACGCATACTAATCTCTAGAGGGTAAGAATATACCGCACTATCCGCTCCACTCTAATCATAGGCCCCGCAGGCATAGTAGTAGGCGATGATCCCGCCATCGACCCGATAGTTGCGCTATTCGCTTGTACCTCCTATAAGCACGCCTCGTCACATGGCCCGACGGCCGCAGTGAAACAAGCACCGCAGCAAGACGACATTCCCGGACGACGCTTGCCACATCGCGCACATCGGTGAGGACATGAATCTCGGCTAGAACCCGTGTATATTCAGAACCTGAAGCCCCGAGCTCGACCAGCCCCGAATACCCCAACGCCCCAAGGCATCGAGGACCACTCAGATCGGGCGGAGGTACATAACTAGCTCGCACGAGGCGGTCCGCCTCGAAGTTACCAAAGGACCCCGCTGCCCCGGCCCTCTTCGGGATTCGTCATTCCGCGACCTCTCCGCTCCTCACATCCTGGGCAGCATAAGCTCGCATGCGGCAATGTCCATGCCCTGGCCAAGAGCTACACCAACAAGCCTCTACTAAGTAGTCATCAAGCCCGGTGACGCGGTGCACTCGCCCTCCATGTCGGCTACCAATGCGGGACGCATCGAGCTAATGAGTCAAACTCACATTGTACTCCCGAACCGCACGCCGGCCTCGCTCAACGCTAAAAATCTGTACCGAGCCCTTCTCATCTGGAGGCAAGAAATGTGCAAGAAATGCCCCGAGAACTCGCCCATACGGCTGAAGTGCATACTCTCCCGACAGCTCCCACGATCAAACCACGATCGCAGATCACGCAGCCGACGCGAACCTAAGACCACCGACTCGGTCTCCAAGCCTTAATCACTCTCACGATCCAGAATCGCCGAATGAACTCGCGATCATCCTCGTGCCTCGACCAGAACTCGGGCGGCTACAACTCGTAAAGTCCCGTAACCTCAAACTATCCGATCTCGTGAACCACGGTACTACTGGGGCCAAGGCCCAAATTATCCTCATGTTTCGCCACGATCCCGCCAAGAATCGGGCCATCTCTTTGTAACCCATCTCCTCCGCTTCCAGCCGGACCGAGGCTCATCGTGGTCTCAGCAGCCCACCGCCGCGCTCTAAACTCGCTGGGCAAGGCGCGCAAAACTCGCTGGCTCAAGCACTATCTCGTAATGATCGCCTCGTGCCCCTCGCATTCTCTCATCATACTAGCAGCTCCTCTGCCTTGCCTATCTGGTCCGGTTGCGCGGAGACATAATCGTAAAACGAAATGCGCCGAGGGTCCAACTTATAACACGCCTCTAAGGCACGATCTCGTAATGAGAAGAATGGAAACCAATCCTAAATGTCCTATAGCCTCGACATAGATGGTGCACAACACACCGATAATCAAAACTCTACTATTACACGGTCAGACACTTTCCGAGGATTAATCGCTTCGATACCACTTTTGTCACGACTCCGTTCGTGGATCGTGCCTTACCCGCACCCAAGTAGTCATACATCGTAGAAATCAACTAATATAAAACAATACAAGAAACAATATGCAATGATAAACAATATCCGAGAAAATTTGTTCTTCTAATATATATATAACAATTTTTGAACAGCTACGCCCCTTTTTTTCAAACCCCACAACAAGCATTACGCACTCTAATAAAGTGACAACAACTATGACGGATAGGCCCCGCCATACCCCGAATGTACAAGAACCTACTGCACTGTGGTAACATACCAAAAGATAAGCCTCCAAGAAACGGCTTCCAACACGCCGAATCGTGATCCTATGAGCGAGGATCCACAACCAATGTACTTCTACCGCTGCATGAACGCACTCGGGCGAGGTCAAGATAACAGTACCAAGTATGTGAAATCAAAAATACCGAATGAAATCATAGTAGTCTATATAAAGCAGAGACATGTATGATAACAAAACTACAGTCATAATATAAAAGCCATGTCAAGTCGTGGACTCACGCCTCGGTCATCCTCATGCCCGTGGAACTCTTCCTCACCGCCAGCCTAGGTATTAGTTATGTGATACGTAATATGTCTCGCCCATCTCATGGACTCGCGTGAAATCGTATGGAATACATTCCCGGCCCATCTCATGGACTCGTATCAAATCAGTGGTATACATTCCTCGTTCATCCTACGAACGCGTGTCGCATGAAATACATTCCTGGCCCATCTCACGGACTCGTATCGTGGTGAAATACATTCCTGCTCATCCTACGAACGCGTGTCATGGTGAAATACATTCCTGCTGATCCCACGAACGCGTAGTCGAGTGAAATACATTCCTGCTCATCCTATGAAAGCGTAGTCGAGTGAAATACATTCCCGCTTCATCTCGCGAACGCGTAATCGAGTGAAATACATTCTCGCTCATCTACGAACGCGTAGTCGAGTGAATACATTCCTGCTCATCTCACGAACGCGGTAGTCGAGTGAATACATTCCTGCTCATCTCATGAACGCCAGAATGAGTGAATACATTCCCTGCTCATCCCATTAACGCGTAGTCGAGTGAAATACATTCCTGCTCATCCTACGAACGCTGTAGTCGAGTGGCCATAACATTTAAACGCCATTTAAGACATGATTAAGATATTACCATGTTTTCCTTTTAAAACAATTAAGACAATATTATGCCTTTCTTTTTTAAACCAAAGCACTTTCCTTTTAAAGTCAAGTAATAACATTCTCTTCCAAAAGTTCAAGTTTGCCTAATTTCAAATATTCACGCTTCTTATTTTCGAAGATTTCATAGTTCATAGTCTTAATCATTTAATAACATAATTCTCTTTTAAAACAGCTGAGTAATATATGCCTTATGTGTGAGTAGATTATTCTTGTTCATAACAATCTTATTAGCAATATGATCTAGAAATGTAATATCATTTTGTTCATCTTAGCTTTATAGACGGAGTTTTATCGTTTTAATAATACTTTATTAGTCATTACATTCCTTTATTAACGCCGTTGTGGTTTGTTCGATACTTATTTTCATTTCAAATCAAGAAAATATTATTCCTTTACAAATCAAGTATTATTACTCACGAATGAGGTTTCACGCTTTTAACAAAATTCATATTAAATCAATTGTCGTTCTTATCTTTTGAGATCGTCTTTAACTTTTAAAATCAATAAACCATTCATTTTATTACTTTTATGTCATTATACCCAACTTCCCATAAAGCCAAGATAATCTCTTAACTTTCAAAATTACATTTTTTCAAAACAGTTTCTTAATTCTTTTGAAATACTTCAAGATTATCAATGTTCATACAAGTCTATCAATGTCTTTTGACTTAAGCCTGAATAATAAGAATCTTGAAGTATTTCAAAAGAATTAAGAAACTGTTTTGAAAGAAGAGTAACACTTGGTTTTGAAAGTTAAGAGTTATACTGGCTTTATGGGAAGTTGGGTATAACGACATAAGAGTAATAAAATGAATGGTTTATTGATTTTAAAAGTTAAGAGACTTGATCTCAAAAGATAAGAGACTTGACTTAATTGATTTAATATGAATTTTGTTAAAAAGCGTGAAACCTCATTCGTGAGTAATGAGTACTTGGTTTGTAAAAGAAATAATATTTTACTGATTTCTAAATCGAATATGTATCGAACAAACCATCAAGCAATGCTTAATAAAGGGAAATGTATTGAATAATTAAGTATTATTAAAACCAGTAGAAACCTCCATCTGCATAGAAGCTAAGATGAGACAAAATGATATTACATTTCCTAGATCATGGCTACCTTAATAAGATTGTTATAAACAAGAATAAACCTACTCACACATAAGGCATATGTTTCTCAATTTGTTTTAAAGGAGAATTATATTATTAAGTGATTAAAACTATGAACTACGAAACCTTTCGAAAATGAGAAACTTGAGCATTTGAAATTAGGCAAACTCAACGCTTGGAAAATAATGTTGTTACTTGATTTTAAAACATGAACATATTTCGTACTACTTGATAATAGTATCGAGTTGTTTTTACGTAAAGAGGTCTTTTGAAAGGATAAATGTATGTAGTACGTCAGTTAAAACCCGGATTTGTTGTAATAAAATAAATGTCATGAGTATGATTAAACTTGCCTATACTTGTGGTGATAGCCTTTGTTGTGCAAGTGTTGTATTTCGGCTACCGCCTCTCGCCGAGGCCGGCCATTATCCGATCGTCGATGGACATACCGACACGATGGGTGGCCCACGCATGCTTCCACTAATCGATCCTTTCGACATACCGACACGATGGGTGGCCCACGTATGCTTCCATTAGAGAGTTATCTTGTTATTTGCTCGACATACCGACACGACGGGCGCCCACGCAGTACGCTTCCATTCTAATTGTTATCTTGTTATTTCCTTCGACATACCGACACGATGGGTGGCCCACGTATACTTCCATTAGAGAGTTATCTTGTTATTGGCTCGACATACCGACACGATGGGTGGCCCACGAGTATGCTTCCATTCGATTGTTATCTTGTTATTTCCTTTGGAAATATCGACACGACGGGTGGCCCACGTATGCTTCCATTAGACGGTTCCATGGCCATGCTTATACCGAGGTAAGATGCCGGGCATGCGTCACAGCGGGTTATATTTGAGTGATGACTTTGAGGCGTGAGTCCTCGACTTGACATGACCGCTTATATTGCGAATCGTAGTTTTGTTATCATACATGTCTCGCTTTGTTTTAGATCGTTATGATTTCGCTTACGATTTTCCGCCACATACTTGGTACCGTTGCATCGACTTCCTTCGGGTCAGATTCATGCCGCAGTAGCGGTACATCGCTGGACGATCCTCGCTTCTAGATCACAAATCAGCGCTTGGGGAAGCTCCATTTCTCCGAGGCTTATCTTTGCATGCTACCCCGAGTCCAGAGGTTCTTGTACATACAGTGGTATGGCGGGCCCCGTCCCGCCATAGTTGTCGTTACATTCTTAGAGGTCCTGTAGTACTGCCAAGTGTGGTTTGTAAAAAGGATTAAACTGCTCAAACTTTGTATTTATATATATGCCGAAGGCGACTTTCTCTCGTATAAAATGTGTTTCATTTTACATTGTTTCATGTCTTGTTTTTATGTTCCGCTGACACTGATGTATGACTACTGGGTGCCCTGTAAGGCACCAACACGGCCCCGAACGGGTCGTGACACCGCCATTATGGTTTTTAAAATTCTTGCAGGTCCGTAGTAATCGCCAAGTGTGGTTTGTGCGGATGAATCGCTCAAGTTTTCATTATGTACAAAAAGGTAACCGTCAGTTAGCCTGCTTTATTTCACTATTTTCTTTCATGAGTTTTTATTTCCGCCGTTTTTCTCTCGATGTTGTATCACTAGGTGCTCGTAGACACTACCACGCCCGAGGCTCGGGTCGTGACAAAAGTGGTATCGTGAGCGCTTAATCTCTGGAAAGTGTCTACGCATCGTATCTAGTAGTAGTCTGATTATCGGCGTTGTGCACCACATGTATAATCGTGAGGCTATAGGATATTTAGGATTGGTTTCATTCTTCTCACTCGAGATCGTGCCTAGAGCCGTGTTATAAGTCGACCCTCCGACGTATTCTTTGTATACCGCTGATGCCTCCACGCAAGGCAACCAGAGCCCGTATGGCAACGCAGCTAGGGAGTCATGAGTAGAGCAGCCAGCCGCTCTCATCGAGACCACGGCACCGAGCCTCCACCCCACACCGGAGCAGGAGACGGTTACGCTGATATGGCCCGCTTATTGGCCGTAATCGTGGCTAGGCACGGGATAGGCCGACGCAGCAGCCTGGCCCCAAAGAGTACCCGCGTTCACCCGAGGTCGATAGTTTGAGACTACGGATTTTCTCGAGTCGCAGTACCGCTGTAGTTCTATAGATCGAGGCCCGAGGATGATCCGCAGGAGTTCATCCGACAGCTACGATCGCGAGTGATCGTGGCTTCGAGACCGAGTCGGTGGTCTTAGGTTCGCATCGGCCGCGCGTGATACCGCGCCGATCGTTTGATTCGCGTGAGCCGTCCCTGGGAGCATGCACCTCCGCTGGTTGGGCGAAGTTCTCGAGGCTTTCTGGCCATTTCTTGCCTCCACAGATGAGGAGGGCACGCCGGCAGATTTTTGATGCCGAGACAAAGAGGCGCATACCGGGAGTATAATGTGTAGTTTGACTCATCGCTCGGATGTCCCCGCCCGTGGCCGAGCATGGAGGATAGAGTGCACCGTTATGTCACCGGCTCGATGATTATTTAATGGAGGGATGCACAAAGAAGAGCTCTTCGGGCATGGAAATTGCCCGCATCCAGGCTTATGCGCAGCAGACTGAGGAACGTAGAGGCCGACGGAATAACCAAGATCAGCAGAAGAGGGCCAGGGCAGCAGGGTCCTATCGTGACCTCCGAGGCAGCAAATTTCAAAGCAGAGACTAGTTATGCTCCTCCGCCAAGACGGCGCTCCACCACGCCTTCAAGACGTCGAGATTCGTGAGCAGGTCGTGGCTCCAAGGTTTCGTGTTTTGGGGAAACAGGTTGTTAGTCTTACGACCACCCCTACCTCGCTGCGGGCTATCGTGGTAGGCTCCATGACGGGAGTGTCGCGCTAGTATGGGAGTTTGTTTTACATGCGACAGCAGGCCATTTTGTGAGAAATTGTCCAACCAAAGGTAGCGCGATGTAGACTCACCTTTCGATCGCAATGGTTCATCCCCTTCTTTTGTGCGCTGCAGGAAGGAACATGAGTAGAACGACAAAAAGGAAAGTGAAGCAATAGTTACAGTATATTCTTAACCCTCTGAGACTAGTAGGCTTTGATGTCACGGTGATGTGTTAAGTGTTATGTCTTGATAACTTTGTGTTAAAACGTGATTTGGAATCCCGTTAGTGAAAAGTGGTAAGTCCGGGACGAGAAATTTTGAACTTTAGAATTTATAACAATCGAGACCTTAGGTAAGGCTGCCAGAGTAAAAGATTTTTACAAAGGATCTTTGTCTGAGTACATAGTACACGGAGTATATTCGTGATAAGGCCATGAGCGGAATAACCGATTCTTTTGTAAGTGCATGTGAAGACTATACGCTCGTGTCACGATTCGACCCTCGGAGTCGCGATCGTGCCCTACCCGCACCCTGCCTGTATACATCGAGAATAGCAAAGGAACATACACAACATAACCATACGTGTAAATAAAAACGCCATAGGCTAGCCGATCAAAGCCGCTTCCATAATATAAACATAATCAAAAGTACAACTCGCCTACACCTCAACCACATACGTGAATACAGCACTTAAGAATAACAATCGAACAATCGGTGGACAGGCCCCGCCATACCCCGAATATACGACCCATCTCAGTGGAAACCGCATCAAGAGCTAAGCCTCCGAGCAAACGGAGCTTTCAAAATCAACCGAGATCCTAAGAGCAAGGATCACCAACCCGGGTACCTAAAACTCGCGGCATTTAACGCAGCCGGGCGGGTCAAGATAACAAAAATTTAATATGGAACAGAATATAACGTACAGTAAACAAATCATAACTGTACAAAAGAATGACAGGGACAAGTATATAAAGTACATACCAGATCCTGCCGTGTCATTACCACTTATGAACTTAATCGTACCTTATTATCTTTTCCCATGTTCAATCAAAGTTATAATCACACTCTTATGTACATGATTAGGGAAATCATTAAGTTCATTACCATAAAACTTACTTATCTTTCATAACACAATCCGGCCCTTTTTTGGAGGGACGCATATACTACCCGGCCCAATCCAGGACGCGATCAAGTCACCCAAAATAGCAAAGTGTGGCTGTGGAATCCCTCATCACTGCCGACAGCTATAAGTGTAAAATATAACCATGTGACGCGCCCGTGGCATCCCACCTCACCGCCGGGCGCATACATACACAATACATATATATATCTCCCGCCCGTGGAATCCTACATCACCGCCGATACTATAAGTGTAAAATATAAACACGGGTCTCATGCCCATAACATCAATCAAGCAGTGGTATAACATCTCGGGGTTACCCTCATTTATACTCTTACCGAGCAGGGGTAAAAGAGTGGTATAGCATCTCGGGGTTTACCTCACTTATACTCTACCCCGAGAAGCGTGGTACAACGCCTGGGCTTTCCTCATTTATACTCTACCCTATCTCAACCGGCCGACAAACAACACATGAGAGTGTGGTACAGCCGCCTGGGGTTTACCCTCACTTATACTCTTACCCGACAAGTGGTACAACGCCTGGGCTTTCTCACTTATACTCTTACCCTATC
This sequence comes from Przewalskia tangutica, assembly GCA_029844215.1. Taxonomy (NCBI): domain Eukaryota; kingdom Viridiplantae; phylum Streptophyta; class Magnoliopsida; order Solanales; family Solanaceae; genus Przewalskia; species Przewalskia tangutica. The sequence continues at coordinate 74,816,802 of CM056734.1, forward strand.
TCGACCGACCATCAAAGAAGACATAAGCACTACTATGTCTTTTATAAAAATCCGAATTTAACCTAAGTACTACAAATAACGGAAGCATACCCGGAATCCCACATCACCGCTTGACGCCCAAGTAACTTACAACAAGACAAACGCCTTCCAACCGAGAGTCGCAACATAATAAAACATAATACTTGTACTCAAAGGCTATCACTAAAGACACATAGGTTAATTCTCAATTAACCAAGCCAAAGTACTAATCAAGGCACAAATAGAATAGTTCTCATTTAACAAGCCAAAGTACTTATCAGGGCGCACTTAGACAAATTCTCAATTTATCAAGTCAAAGTACTAATCAAGGCACACTTAGACAAATTCTCAATTTATCAAGCCAAAGTACTAATCAAGGCACACTTAGACAAATTCTCAATTTATCAAGCCAAAGTACTAATCAAGGCACACTTAGACAAATTCTCAATTTATCAAGCCAAAGTACTAATCAAGGCACACTTAGACAAATTCTCAATTTATCAAGCCAAAGTACTAATCAAGGCACACTTAGACAAATTCTCAATTTATCAAGCCAAAGTACTAATCAAGGCACAAATAGAATTATTCTCAATTAAACAGCAAGTACTACGTGACGACATTCTTTTCAAAAGACTCCTTTCCAAATAAAACTTCCCCGATACTAACAACCGTAGTATCAAGTCCTATCCACCTTTCAAGACAAGTCACAATACCTTTTTAGAAATACAATTACCGGCTTCTAAATCAAGTGACTTCTTCATTAAAACCCTTAAGCAATTGGTACCTTTAAAACAATTTACCCTTCCTTAATACAAGTTATTTCTTTGATTACTTCATTAGAGAAAACCATTCTCTTAACCTTCCATAAATCCGTTATAACCAACTTCCCATAAAGCCGTTATAACCCTTTATGGTTTAGACCAACACGTTCCTTTTATAACCAAGAGACTTCTACTTTTTGAAACCAAGTATTATATACTTTCAAATCAATTCTCATAACTTTCAAAAATACAATTAGTCTCTTAACCTTTAGAAAACAAGTGAATCCTTTTATTATAAAACCTTAGGCAATTGATGCCTTAAAAACAAGTTGCCTTTTCACTAAAATCAAGTCATTTATCTTTCCATAAAGCAAATATAACTAACTTCCCATAAAGCCGTTATATTCACTTTATACCTTAGCCAAAAACAATTTCCTATCCAAGGGACTTATACGTTTAAAACTAACAAGTATCACATACTTTAAAACTCTTCAAGTCCCTTAACTTTAATAAAACATTAGACATCCTTAATACTTCGGCAAGTGAGTTAATGTCCTAACTCACCCGACTTGGCTATTCATAAAACTAGTAAAGGATATCAAGGTGTTGTACGTCTACCGTACTACATACGTGCAACTAGTCATGCTCAAAGTTAGGAAAAGTTCTACATAGAGTAAATCACACGACCACCTCTTAACTTCTAAGAGTAGAAGGAAACATGAAATGATACCTCAAGTATATTCCATACATTGAATCATGCCAAAGGAAGGAAAAGGTTCACATACCTCGCGATGATTATCGACAAGTAGCAAAATGCTCCAAAGTACTCCAACCTTGATAGCTATTCCACCCTCCAAGTAGGATACGCTATACTTAGTACTTCAACCTATGATGGTCACAATACGTCCATTAACCTCTTACTTCAAACGTAGAATATTCTAAGTGCTAAGTCACTAAATTCTACTAAAATCTGACAAAGACCTCCTTTGTTTCTACTCACTTTGCCACCTTTTCAAGGCCGAATACAATAACCAAACAGCCCCAATTGGCTCACCACAATCTATAAGGTAGTCCAATACAAATAAATAACCATACAGCCCCAATTGGCTCACCACAATATGTATGTAATCCAATACAAAAGAATAACAAACTATTACAAACTACAAGTACAAATTCGCCACCTGAGTTCAACAATACCAATTCTTATCCAATTTCCATTTCAATCCAAATTGGTAGCATAACATGATATCAAGTCGCATTTGATTATAACAACCATAATCTTTAAGTAAGTAACATGCGACGCATTTCTAATAAACGACCAATTAGTAATCCAATTTTTCGTGGCTTGTATACATTTCGGATTTAGCTTCAAGCAATCCATAATACTTATAACTTCAACCTATCAATCTTCATTCTAGCAACAAGTAAAGCTAACAACAACAATAAAATATATAATCTTGTAACACCTTTAAAAGACAAGATTATACCTCAACGATTCTTAATCCAACTCCAATCCGAAGTCGCTTCTTAGTAGCTTAGAGTCCCTCCAAGACACTTCAATCCGCTTGTTGAGACCCTTAGAACAACACCAACAATTATCCTTCAAATCTCCAAACAAAACCTAGAAAGACCATTAGGTTTTCGCTTTATGACTAATCCGAAAACTACCTTTTCCAAGATTTTTCTATTGAGATATGCTTACACTACCCTCATGAACCTTGGTTTAAAGTGTGGAGCTAAAAGGATCACAAACAAATTTTTTTCTTTCTCTTCCCTCTTGAACCCGAGAGCTAAGGCTCTTTGTTCTTCAATTTTGTGCAATTTTTTTCTAAGTGTCGCTCTCTCTACTAGTAGTAATATAAAGGGTCATGAGGGACAAGATGCAACCATTTGGGTGGCTAGGATGAAGTCTTAAAAATATCAAGACTAATTGACCTTTGACTTAGTCAACATTCTCACGTTACACAAGTTGCAAGACTTGTCTTGCAACAAAGGTCCAATGACCCTCTCGCTCGCACACCCGACCAAGGCATCACATAAGGGGGTGACACGTGTCGCCTCCCATTCGCCATAATAATACGCATTTCGACAATTTCATAATTCCGCTAAAATTTTACAAGTCTCAAATCTTACCACTCATGAAGTTCTTACGCACGCTCTAAAGCACGCCCCGCAAATACGGTGTAATCGTCATGCTTTGAGATTTAGAAGGAACATTCTGACGAATGTTTCTAAGGGGGAGAATGTTACACCCGTAAATTGAAGAAGATAAGATAAGAACATACCAAGGAATATAAGATTTGAAAGTGGAAAGATAAGTGGACAAACACGTGTCGACGGATTTCAGTCTACCTTGGAGTGTTGTACCCAGCTTGTTAAGAATTTCAAGGTGTTTAAAAGCCTAGTGTGTATTCCGTTAAATCTAGTTCCCAACGCAACAAACCGCCATCGATAGGACATCGCTGGAAGTTATGGAAGTTACAAGTTCGGCGCAATGTGCAAAGCAGTTGGTTTCGCTCGTGGTCACGCGGCCGGCCGAGCAGGCTGCGCGCCGTTGTACTGGGGTTCGCAGAGGTTGCAGCGCCGCGACGCCAGATTGCAGACCGCGCACGAATGCAGGAATTTCTGGAAGTGGGCGCGCGCCAAGGCGGATTTTTCACAGAAAGGGCGAAAATCGTGATATTTTGTTAAAGCCATGGAGGGTGACAAGTGTCCTCCCATCCTTTGACCAGAATAGGTCCTATTTTAGGCCAAGTCTTGGAAGACTTGGCCATTTCATTTTGGAAACCCTCCTAAGAACTCCTGTCCCTTTTCTCTCTAGATTTTGAAGAAAACCTAGCCTAAGGAAATTGTTCGAGCGGCGGCAAGAAGTCAAAGTGTGGGTGAACTTGTGGGAAGCGCCGCGAGTTGACGGGAAAGAAGTGGAAGAAAAGGGCTTTTGTGGGCTTTTCCAAAGGTAAAAGTTTCTTCTCGATATGAGTTAATACTTGTTATAGTAGTTTAGAAATGAGCCTGAGGCTGTTATATTTAAGTTTGATTAGATTGGATCTTGTTGTCTTGTTGAAAACCGAAATGGGCATGATAGCCTTAAGATTGTAACTTCAATTGGATTACTAATTTAGTCGCCACATGTTGTAAAGGGGGATTGTAGTTATCAAGATGTCTAGGCTAGATATCATGTTAGACCTAAGAACTCGATTGGAAAGAATCGGAAAGCGATTTAGGATCGTTGTATTGCTGGCCAAGAATGGCATGGAAATTATTGGTTTATTGTTTTTGTTGTTGTGCGGAATTTTACACGATTGTTAGGTGTGTAATCCCCTTGTAATTGCTGGAATTAATCGAGCCTTAAACGTGCGTAGGTTATTGAATTCGCCTTGAAAAGGTGGCATAGTGAGTAGAAACAAAGGAAGTCATCCAAATTTCCGTAGAATGTAGGACCTTGCACTTAGTTTATTCTACGCTCAAGCTAGAGATTGATAGACGCTTTATGACCCTTAAAGGATTCAAGTACTACGAGTAGCTTATTCTACTTAAGGAGATAGTATTGTGGAGCATTTTGCTAATCGTCGATAATCGCCGCAAGGTACGCGATTCTTCCTATCCTCTTCAAAGATGATTATTTAGAAATATATAGTGCAAAGAGATGCACGTGTGTTAAAGGAAATTGATTTCTGTTGTGCCTTGACTTGATATGAAGTGTAAAGGTCTTGATTGTTTGAAAAGTAGGAAAATCCTATTCGCTAGTAATGGTACTTGGCGGTTAAAGAATAAGCCCTCTTCGTCTCATAAGGGCTTATAGTTGTAATCGTTGGTTTAAAACATAAAGTGTTATAACGGCTTTATGGAAGTTTGTTATAACCACTTTATGTAGGTAAAAGAATGGTTTGTTGATTTAAAAAGATAATAGACGTGACTTATAATTGACATAAATGGTGTTGAAAAGTGTCAAACCTCATTCGTGGGAACATAGTACTTGGTGTTTCAAAGAATAATGTTGCATAAATTTCGGAAATCGGAATAAGAATCGAACAAGCCAATGCAATACATAAAGGAAAAGTAATGACAATTAATTATATTAAAACTAGTAGAAACCTCCATCCGCATGAAGCTAAGATAAGAAAAAATTATATTACATTTCCTGCATCACGGTCGCCTAATAAGAATTATTGTAATCAAGTTTTGATCTTCTTAAAAATTCCACAGTAAGGATCTCTATTTCTAAAAGAAAAGAGACTTAAGAAGTTGAAGTGTTTTGGTTTAAAAGAAAGGCAGGGTTTTGTCTTGACTTGTTTTAAAACATAAAGTGTTATAATAGCTTTATAGGAAGTTAGTTATAACGACTTTATGGAAAATAAAGAAATGGATTCATTATTGGATTTAGAATGGTAACTTGATTTTGGGAAAAGAGAAGTAACGTGTTTTCAAATATTGAACTCTTGTGATGGAAAAACATGTTGGCTTGGTTATAAAAGGTAGGAGTACCTTGATCTTAAAGCGGTTAGATACTGGGGTTTAATGGTATACTGACGGTGCTAAGGTTTAAAGTACTTGAGTCAGGTGTAACTCGCCTATGCTTGTCGTGATAGCCTTTGTTGTGCAAGTGTTTGATTGTGTGCTACCGAGCCTCTCACGAGGGTCATTATCCGGGTGATTGTGACATACCGACACGCTGGGTAGCCCACGCATGCTTCCACTATAACGATCCTCTCGACATACCGACACGCTGGGTAGCCCACGCATGCTTCCATTGTGAGTGTTATCTTGTTATTTGTCGACATACCGACATCGCTGGGTAGCCCACGTATGCGCCCACAGCTGGTATTATCTTGTTATTTGTCCGACATACCGACATCGCTGTAGCCCACGTATGCTTCCACAGGATTGTTATCTTGTTATCTCCTTCGGGCATACCGACACGCTGACGGGTCCACGGTACGCCCACTAGGACGGTTCCAGGCCATGCTTATACCGAGGTGAGATGCCGGCACGCGCCATCGTGCGTTAAATTCCCGTTGTATTTGAGTGATGATTTCACCGCACGAGTCCCCGACTTGACAAGATCGCTTATATACGCATCAGAGTTTGGTTATCATACATGTCTCCCGCTTTATATAGACTATTATGATTTCATTTACGATTTTTCGGGCCATACTTGGTACCTATTGTATCGACTCCTTCTGGGCCGCGCTCATGCCGCAGTCGAGGTACATAGCTTGTCGATCCGCACTCTAGGATCGCCGTTTCGCTTCTGAAAGCTCCATATCTCCTAAGCTTGTCCCGTGGTACGCCCTCGTTGTAGACTTTGTACATTCAGGCATGGCGGGCCCCGTCCCGCCATTATGGTTTTTAAAATTCTTAGAGGTCTCAGAGATCACAAGTGTGGTTTGTAAGAGATGTAACTGCTCAAGTTTTCATTATGTACAAAAAGGTAACCGTCAGTTAGCCTGCTTTCTTATTTCACTATTTTCTTCATGAGTTTTTATTTCACGGTTTTTCTCTCGATGTCAGATCACCAGGTGCCCGGTAAGGCACTACCACTGCCCGAGGTCGGGTCGTGACACTACCAGCGTATCATACATAATATAAGCACTACCGGCTTATCATACATAACATAAGCACTACCGGCTTATCATACATAGGCACTACCGGCTTATCATACATAACATAAGCACCACCGGCTTATCATACATAACATAAGCAAGTTAAGAAATCCCCTAACTTACAGGTATACATCAGAGATAATCAGCGGAACATACATGAAACTTACAAAATAAAACAATAAGAATTTAAACAACAGGTTAGCCGATAAGGCTACCTCCTTGGACACATATACATATACTTAAACAACCGCAATTACATCCTTCTTCTTTACAAACCGACCCACAAGATATGACTACAGACCTCTAAGAATTACAACTGTGGTGGTACAGGGCCCCACCATACCCCTGAATGTACATAAATCTACAACATCAGGGAAACCGTACCCAAAAGATAAGCTTCCGGAGTGAATGGAGCTTCTTCCCAAAAACTGAACAGAGATCCTAAGAGCAAGGATCACCAACCTGTGTACCTAACACTGGCGGCATGGACGCAGCCTGGCGGGGCCGCATAACAAAAATTTGTATGGAATCAAATAAGGTACAGAACTAAATCATAATCAGATAAAAAAATGACAGGGGCAAGTATAAAAATATTTTAACTCCTGAAATCAATCGTATATTAACCGTTCTTTTCCTTCTTTCAATAAAAATTAACATCATATTCTTACATACTTACTTTAAGGATTTAATCCTGTTTTTCCACATAACTTACATATCTTACATAATGTAATCCGCCCTTTATGGAGGACTCTCGTTTGGGAGCTTACTTTGATTATCCATACGTGATAACGTAATCCACCCATTTGCGTGACACAGTAATCAATGAATCACGTGGCATAATCCGCCCGCCCGGGCCTGCATCGTGGAATCATGTAGCATAATCCGCCCGCCGTGGAGCTCTGTATCAGGAATCATGTAGATAATCCGCCCGCCGGAGCTCAGCGTAAGATGACGTAACCACCCATGTGTAGGCTCGGGGTAATATGGTGTAATCCGGCCTATGTGTAGGCTCGGTGTATCTCATAACGTAATCTGACCTATTTGTAGGCTCGGTGTATTTCATAACATAATCCGGCCTATTTGTAAGCTCGGTGTGATTTTCCTTACATAACATTTTTAAACCATCTTTTCACTTCTTCTTAAGTCGTCATAACAACTTCCCATAAAGATATTATAACAACCTTTCATTTTAGAGAACTTAAGACACTTTTATTCTTACAACATTAGGGAAACTAGACCCAAAAATACTACGTACATACATACTTAAAAAGAATCATAAAACTCCTTTCTTTTTTGTCACGACCCGACCCCGGGCCCGTGACTGGTGCCCTACCTGGGTACCCTTACAGGTATACATCAGAGATAATCAGCGGAACATACATGAAACTTATAAATAAATCAACAAAGATAAAATCAACAGGTTAGCCGATAAGGCTACCTCCCTGGATAGTAAATACATAAACGGCGCTTACTCCTTTCCTTTACAAACCGACCCACAATACGTGACTACAGCACTTACGAATTTTAACGTGAATAACAAGCAGGGACAGGCCCCGCCATACCCCAATATACATGAATCCACAACCTCGTGGAAAACTGCATCAAGAGATAAGCCTCCAGAGCAAATGGAGCTTTTTCCCAAAATCAACCGAGATCCTAAGAGCAAGGATCACCAACTGTACCTAAACTCGCGGCATTTAACGCAGCCCCTCGGGGGTCATAACAAAAATTTAATATGGAACAGAAATAAAGTACAAGAACAGATCATAATCAGATAAAAGAATGACAGTGGCAAGTATAAAAGTACATACCAGATCCTCGCCGTGTCATTACCACTTATGAACTTAATCGCACTTATTATCTTTTCCCATTTTTAATAAAAATTATAGTCACTTTCTACGCATGTTTGGCTAAAATCACAAGTTCATTACCATATAACTTACTTATCTTTCATAACATAATCCGCCCTTTACGAGGGACGATATACTACCCGCCTAACTGGGACGCGATCAAATCACGCAAATATCAAAGCGCGTCTGCGGAATCCCCATCACCGCCGATAACTATAAGTGTAAAATATAACCACGTGACGCGCCCGCAGCATCCCACCTCACCGTCGGGCGCATACATACACAATACATATATATATCTCCGCCCGTGGAATCCCACATCACTCCCGACACCGTAGTGTAACATATAACCACGTGACGCGCCTGGCATCCCACCTCACCGCCGGGCGCATACATACACAACACACATATATATATATATATAACGTGGACGCATGCCCCTAATCCTCATCGATAAGCATGGCCATAACGCGCCCTCGACATCCTCATCGTAGGCGCAGTCTTCACGGGAGCTAGCCCATGGAGTAATAATATAACATGCCCCTAATCCTCATCGCTGGTACATGTCTTCACGGGAGCCAGCCCATGGAGTAATAATCGCATAGCATGGTCGCATGCCCTAATCCTCATCGTGATAAGCATGGCCATGGGTAATAAAACAACCGAATCTAACCCGCCTCGTCACATGCCCCTAATCCCACATCGTATAAGCATGTCCAAGGATCAATCATAATGGACGATACCCGTGGAATCCCACATCACCGCTTGCACGCCCAAGTAAACTTACAACAAGACAGCCGACCCTCCAACTGAGAGTCACGACAATGTAACATATAATACTTGCACTCAAAGCTATCACAAGCAAACATAGGAAAGTTCATTAAACCTTTAGACTTCCATTTTTATAAACTCATGGCACTTCCGTTTCACACATAAAAATCCGGGAATTTAACCCCAAGTACTACACACCTCTACTACTTTAGAAAGACTCTTTTTCAAATAAAACTTCCAAGATACTAACAACCGTAGTATCAATTCATATCTACTTCCAAGACAAGTCACAATACTTTTTTTAGAAATACAAATACCGGCTTCTAAATTAAGTGACTTCTTTCTTAAAAACCTTAAGCAATGGGTACCTTTAAAACAATTTGCCCTTTTTTATTTCAAATCATTTCTTTGCTTACATTACTGAAGAAGACCATTCTTTTAATCTTCCATAAAGTTGTTATAACCAACTTCCCATAAAGCCGTTATAACTCTTTATGTCTTAGACAAATTCATTCCTTTTATAACCAAGAGACTTATACTTTCAAAAATACTTCAAGTCTCTTAACTTTTAAGAATTTGAGATCCATAGCCTTAAAACTCCATACGTAAATTCTTATAAGTTAAGTAACATATACTTTGGTGCGTTGTGAATAAGTTATACTTATTTATAACGATCTTATTCAAGTAGCCATGATCTAGAAAATGTAATACAATTTTGTCTTATCTTAGCTTCTATGCAGATGGAGAATTCTACTCATTTTAACATAATTTGATTGTCCTTACATTTTCCTTTATTAACGCTGCAATGGCTTGCTCGATACTTATTCTCATTCGTACATAAATTAGCCAAGTCAACTGCTCCAAAGTACTTCCTAACGACTCTTACCAACATCCCCATAAGACCTGCAAGGACTTAGGATAACTTTGACATAAACTTTACATAGAGTAAATCACACACCTACCTCTTAACTACTAAGAGTAGAAGGAAACATGAAATAATACCACATGTATATTCCATATATAGAATCATGCCAAAGGAAGGAAGAGGTTCACATACCTCGCGACGATTATCGACAAGTAGCAAAATGCTCCAAAGTACTTCAACCTTGATAGCTATTCCATCCTTCAAGTAGGATACGCTATACTTAGTACTTCAACCTATAATGGTCACAATACGTCCATTAACCTCTTACTTCAAACGTAGAATATTCTAAGTGCTAAGTCACTAAATTCTACGGAAAATCGGACATCACCTCCTTTGTTTCTACTTACTTTGCCACCTTTTTCAAGGACGAATTCAATAACCAAACACGCCACATTTAAGGCCCAATCAATGCAATTAATCAATAGGGGATTACACGCCTACTAGACGTGTAAAATTCCGCCCACAAACGATATAAAACTAATACAACCTACAAGTCCAATTCGGCCACATAGAGTATAATAACACCAATTCTTATCCAATTTCTATTTCAATCCAAGTTGTTAGCATAACATGATATCAAGTCGCAATCGATTATAACCACTATAATCTTCAAGTAATTAACATGCGACAATTCTAATAAACGACCAAATTGTAATCCAACTTCACAAGGCTTAAATGACATTTCGGATTTAAGACTACAATCAATCCATAATACTTATCAAACTTCAACATATAAACCTCATGCTAGCAACATGTAAAGCTAACAACAAACAATATATATATAATCTTGTAACACCTTTAAAAGACAAGATTATACCTCAACGAATCTTAATCTAACTCCAAGTCCGAAGTCGCTCCTTAGAAACTTAGAGCCTCTTCAAGACACTTCAATCCGCTACTTGAGACCCTTAGAACAACACCAACAAATTTCCTTCAAACTTCCAAACCAAAACCTAGAAAGCAACTAGGTTTTCACCTTGCGACTAATACGAAAACTATCTTTTTCCAAGATTTTTCTATTGAGATACACTTACAATACACTCAAGAACCTTGGTTTAAAGTGTGGAGCTTAAAGAACAAGAAACAAAAAAAATTCTTTTCAATGGGCATGAACCCGAGAGCAAGCTTCTTGGAGCTCTTGAAATTCTTGAAAATTTGGCTAAGTGTTGAGCTTGTCTTGCTACTACTAGTATTATAAAGAACAATGGAGGGTCAAGATGTCAACAAATGGGTGGCTTGGATGAGGTCTTATTAAATATCAAGACTTTGTGGACCCTTTGACTTAGTCAATTCTCTCAAGATCACAACTTGCAAGACTTGTCATCCTACAAAGGTCAAATGACCCTTAAGCCCTTGCTTAAAATCGTCCAAGGCTCCATAAGGGGGGTGACACGTGTCGCCCTCCCATTCGTCACAATATTACGTTTTCCGACAATTTCATAATTCCGCTAAATTTTTACAATCCTCAAATCTTAACACTTGTGAGTTCTTACGTACGTTCTTAACACATGTCCTGCAAATACGGGGTGTAACATTCTTCCCCCCTTAGAAACATTCATCCCCGAATGTTCTTTCGGAGTCAAACTTATAATTAGCGACATAGTTTCCTTTCACAACCCCGACATACCAATAATGCCACACATGGCCCTAATACCTCGCACACGCATATCTGTCCATCATAAGCCCAAAAGAGATTATCTTTCGTACTTCCAACTCCTTCTAACATATACATAGTCTCAATAAAATCTGTTCCTAACACTTAAACATACCACAACTATCATGCATACAAGTTTCTAAAGGGCCAAAGACATACATGAAATCATATAGGCGGTTCAAAGGACCGCTAAAATCGAACTTCCACTACGACTCGCCACACACGGCATAAACATCCCGCCTAGCTATGGAAGGCGAAGAACCCGAATCGATCCAAGAGATCGCGCTTATCCCACTCAGCCATCTCTCGGCCTGGATTCCACGAAATGGCCTTGCCGCCGCAAGCATAACAAGTCGCCAAGTAGTACGACACTCCCAAAATGGAATCTACTACGCTGACCACACCGGCAGCGTGGCTTCCCCGCTACTATCCTGACATTCAGGAACTCGCACTCGCTCGCTCCCAAATACCTACGACCAAACCTCCGCCGTAAAACCGGAAGGAGCACTCGTATCGGCTGAAATGTGGACTCTACTCAGCCGAGGCCGTCCGCCGCGAATTTCCTCGAACCTCGCTGCCCCGGCCCTCTGGCTGGCCCGAGTCTAGATGACTCTCTCTCTCGCCCTCTATCCCCGCGCATAAGCTTGCATCTCCGTAATATTCATACCGGCCAAGGGCCACTCCTGTGCATGCAGAATCATATAACGGTTCAGCCCCATCACATACGGTGAACTCGTCCGCCATATCAGCCACAATAGTGTGCGATACCGACAACGAGTCAAACTCTGTGTTGTATTCCCGACGGTCCTCCCATTCTCGCCTTAATGACAAGAACCTATCAACACGGCTCTCTCATTTCGTGAGGCAAAAGTGATCAAGAAAGGCCTCCGTGAACTCATCCCAAATCACGACGAGCACCCACACCTCTCGACAGCCTCCCAAGACTCAAACTACCAACGCAATATCGCAGAACCGTAAGAAGCTAACAAAACTCGACTGCCTCCGAGGCCCTAAGCACTGCATAGTCCGTCAGAGCCGAACGAACTTCGAGGATCATCCTCGATCTCGAACCAAAAACTCTGTGGACTACAACCTAAAATCCCGAATCCTCAAACTTCGGCCAGGTTAGCTACTCGCTCGCTTACGCCGCCTACCACTATGCTAGTCAAAAGTCCGACCGCTTCCATAATCTCTAAACTCGCTTCGCCGCGGAATCGAGGCTCGCACCGAATCCCATGGAGCTATCGCCGCTTCCGGCCTTCTAATACCGCCGGGCGTGGCCGAGCTCGCGATCCGCCTACTACCTCGTGCATAGTCTGTGGTCCGAGTCCTGTAACCCTCATGATCACTAGCGCCTCCCGTCGCTTTGCCCTTCGGGCCCCGTCGCCTCCGGCGAGGCATAATCATACATAAGAAGCGGGCCGAGAAGATTCAACCTACTAAGACAGCCTCTGCATGATCTCGCAGAGAGAAGAATGGAAACTAATCCTAAATGTCCCGCACTCGACATAGACGTGGCGCACAACACACCGATAATCAAGACTCTACTAGACACGGCTCAGATACACTTTCCGAGGACTAATCGCTCGATACCACTTTGTCACGACCACCCTGCTCGCGATCGGTGCCCTACCCGGGCACTCTTACGTATACATCGTAGATAATCGGAATATACATGAAACTTATAAATAAATCAACAAAGATAAAATCAACAGTTAGCCGATAAGGCTACCTCGGATAGTAAATACATAAACGGCAGCTTGTCTCATTTCTTTACAAACCGACCCACACATGTGACTACAGCACTCCTAAGAGTTTTAACATAATAACAAAGTGGACAGGCCCCGCCATACCCCGAATATACATGAATCTACAACCTCGTGGAAAACTGCATCAAGAGATAAGCCTCCGAGCAAATGGAGCTTTTTCCTAAAAATCAACCGAGATCCTAAGAGCAAGGATCACCAACTCGTACCTAAACTCGGCATTGAACGCAGCTTCGGCGGGGCCGCATAACAAAAATTTAATATGGAATGTAAATAAAGTACAAGAAATGATCATAATCAGACACAAGAATGACAGGCAAGTATAAAAGAAGTACATACTGCATCCCGCCGTGTCATTACCACTTATGAACTTAATCGCACTTTATTATCTTTTCCCATTTTTAATAAAAGTTATAGTCACTTTCTTACGCATATGTTTGGGAAAAATCGCCAAGTTCATTACCATATAACTTACTTATCTTTCATAACATAATCCGCCCTTTACGGAGGGACGATATACTACCCTACCAACTGGGACGCGATCAAATCACGCAAATATCAAAGCGCGCCCGTGGAATCCCCATCACCGCCGACAACTATAAGTGTAAAATATAACCACGTGACGCGCCTGTGGCATCCCACCTCACCGCCGCATACATACACAATACATATATATATCTCCCGCCCGTGGAATCCCACATCACTACCGACACCGTAGTGTAATATATAACCACGTGACGCGCCTGGCATCCCACCTCACCGCCGGGCATACATACACAACACACATACATATATATATATATATATATATATATATATATATATATATATATATATAACGTGCCGCATGCCCCGAATCCTCATCGTATAAGCATGGCCATAACGCGTCCCTCTGATCCTCATCGTAGGCGCAGGTCTTCACGGGAGCTAGCCCATGGAGTAATAATATAACATGCCCCTAATCCTCATCGCGGTACATGTCTTCACGAGCTAGCCCATGGTGTAATAATCGCATAGCACGGTCGCATGCCCCGAATCCTCATCGTATAAGCACGCCACGGGTAATAAACAACCGAATCTAACCCGCCCCGGTCACATGCCCCTAATCCCACATCGTATAAGCATGTCCAAGGATCAATCATAATGGACGATACCCGCGGAATCCCACATCACCGCTTCAGACGCTCCAAGTAAACTTACAACAAGACAGCCGGCCCTCCAACTGAGAGTCACGACAACGTAACATATAATACTTGCACTCAAAGCTATCACAAGCAAACATAGGCAAGTTCGTTAAACCTTTAGCCTTCCATTTTTATAAACTCATGGCACTTCCATTTCACACATAAAAATCCGGGAATTTAACCCCAAGTACTACACACCTCTACTCCTTTAGAAAGCCTCTTTTTCAAATAAAACTTCCAAGATACTAACAACCGTAGTATCAAGTCATATCGTCTTCCAAGACAAGTCACAATACTTTTTTTTAGAAATACAAATACCGACTTCTAAATCAAGTGACTTCTTTCTTAAAAACCTTAAGCAATTGGTACCTTTAAAACAATTTGCCCTTCTTTATTTCAAATCATTTCTTTGCTTACATTACTGAAGAAAACCATTATTTTAATCTTCCTTAAAGTTGTTATAACCAACTTCCCATAAAGCCGTTATAACTCTTTATGTCTTAGACAAATTCATTCCTTTTATAACCAAGAGACTTATACTTTCAAAAATATTTCAAGTCTCTTAACTTTTAAGAATTTGAGATCCATAGCCTTAAAACTTCATACGTAAATTCTTATAAGTTAAGTAACATATACTTTGGTGCGTTGTGAATAAGTTATACTTATTTATAACGATCTTATTCAAGTAGCCATGATCTAGAAAATGTAATACAATTTTGTCTTATCTTAGCTTCTATGCAGATGGAGAATTCTACTCATTTTAACATAATTTGATTGTCCTTACATTTTCCTTTATTAACGCTGCAATGACTTGCTCGATACTTATTCTCATTCGTGCCATAAATTAGCCAAGTCAACTTGGCTCCAAAGTACCTCCTAACGACTCTTACCAACATCCCCCATAAGACTCGGTAAGGACTTAGGATAACTTTGACATAAACTTTACATAGAGTAAATCACACACCTACCTCTTAACTACTAAGAGTAGAAGGAAACATGAAATAATACCACATGTATATTCCATAGATAGAATCATGCCAAAGGAAGGAAGAGGTTCACATACCTCGCGACGATTATCGACAAGTAGCAAAATGCTCCAAAGTACTTCAACCTTGATAGTTATTCCATCCTTCAAGTAGGATACGCTATACTTAGTACTTCAACCTATAATGGTCACAATACGTCCATTAACCTCTTACTTCAAACGTAGAATATTCTAAGTGCTAAGTCACTAAATTCTACGGAAAATCTGACAAAGACCTCCTTTGTTTCTACTTACTTTGCCACCTTTTTCAAGGCCGAATTCAATAACCAAACACGCCACATTTAAGGCCCAATCAATGCAATTAATCAATAGGGCATTACACGCCTACTAGACGTGTAAAATTCCGCCCACAAACGATATCAAACTAATACAACCTACAAGTCCAATTCGGCCACATAGAGTATAATAACACCAATTCTTATCCAATTTCTATTTCAATCCAAGTTGTTAGAATAACATGATATCAAGTCGCAATCGATTATAACCACTATAATCTTCAAGTAATTAACATGCGACAATTCTAATAAATGACCAAATTGTAATCCAACTTCACAAGGCTCAAATGACATTTCAGATTTAAGACTACAATCAATCCATAATACTTATCAAACTTCAACATATAAACCTCATGCTAGCAACATGTAAAGCTAACAACAAACAATATATATATAATCTTGTAACACCTTTAAAAGACAAGATTATACCTCAACGAATCTTAATCTAACTCCAAGTCCGAAGTCGCTCCTTAGAAACTTAGAGCCTCTTCAACACACTTCAATCCGCTACTTGAGACCCTTAGAACAACACCAACAAATTTCCTTCAAATTTCCAAACCAAAACCTAGAAAGCAACTAGGTTTTCACTCATGACTAATACGAAAACTATCTTTTTCCAAGATTTTTCTATTGAGATACACTTACAATACACTCAAGAACCTTGGTTTAAAGTGTGGAGCTTAAAGAACAAGAAACAAAAAAAATTTCTTTTCAATGGGCATGAACCCGAGAGCAAGCTTCTTGGAGCTCTTGAAATTCTTGAAAATTTGGCTAAGTGTTGAGCTTGTCTTGCTACTACTAGTATTATAAAGCACAATGGAGGGTCAAGATGTCAACAAATGGGTGGCTTGGATGAGGTCTTATTAAATATCAAGACTTTGTGGACCCTTTGACTTAGTCAATTCTCTCAAGCTCACAACTTGCAAGACTTGTCATCCTACAAAGGTCAAATGACCCTTAAGCCCTTGCTTAAAATCGTCCAAGGCTCCATAAGGGGGGGTGACACGTGTCGCCCTCCCATTCGTCACAATATTACGTTTTCCGACAATTTCATAATTCCGCTAAATTTTTACAAGCCTCAAATCTTAACTCTTGTGAGTTCTTACGTACGTTCTTAACACATGTCCTGCAAATACGGGGTGTAACATTTTTAAGCTCAAGTCACACCCTCTTTTGGAAACCATCTTCTTAACTTTTGATATAAATTAAGAAGTCATACTTTTTAAAGTTTACTCATTTCCACTCATAAAATCAAGGCTTATAGTATTAACACCTCGTAGCATACACTCTTTAAAATTATGTCATCTACACTTTAGAAATCAAGTCCCATAACTTGAAAAATAAAGTTTCATAATCCTTAAAAGACAATCAAAGTTCATAGTCTTAAAACTTCATAACATACATTCTTTAATGTCCATTTACTTATACTTATAAAATCATGTCATCTATACTTTAGAAATCAAGTCCCATAACTTGAGAAATAAAGTTTCATACACTTCCCAAAACCAAGTAGCTTATTCTCTTTTAAAATCAATCCCCTTTTCACATATAAATTCAAGTCATTTTCAAACATAAAATCAACTTACTTACTTTAAATAAATCAAGACACATAACTTTAAATCAAATCTCATAACTTCCTAACCATTCTTACCAACATCTCCCATAAGACTTAGTAAGGACTTAGGATAATTTAAACATACTTTTAACTTGGAATCAACAACGTGAATACTTCTTAACTTCTAGGAGTAGAAGGAATCATGAAATAATATCACATGGCTATTTCACTTCCTTTGTTTCTACGTACTTTTCCACCTTTTTCAAGGCCCGAAAATCAATAACCAACATGCCACATTTAAGGTGCAACAATCAAACAATTCAAAGGGGATTACACGCCTTAACAGGACGTGTAAAATTCAGCCCCACAATAATACAAAACAATCCAATAACTTTAGGCAATATTCGGCAATATCAAGGACAACAACAACATCTATTTCTTTCCAATTTCTTTCAATCCATAATGTCGTCCTAACATGTTATATAGTCGCAAACAATTCAAACAACTATAATCCTTTCTTTATATAACATGCGGTGACTAAAACTAATAACCAAATTGAATTACAATCTTAGGGTTAATCATGCAACTTTCGGATTAGGGTTTCCAATATTGATAACACTTATCAAACTTCATAATATATACCTCATGCTTGCTAATATCCATAACTACAACAATAAGTAATCCTTAATCATTAAAACGACAAGATGGTTACCTTGATAAGCCCTTATATAACTCCAAGATTAAAGTCGCTCCATAGAAATCTTAGCTCATTTCCTTTACGCTCGTCCGCTATTTGATGCCCTTAGAAGTTCACAACCAACTTCCCTTCAATTTCCAACTTCAAAGTTGAAGAACACCTTAGGTTTTCGCCTTGCGACTAACGTGAAAACGTCGTTTTTCCGGGATATTTCTATTGAGATATCCTTACAATACCTCTAGGAACCTTGGTTTAAAATATTGGGATTATTGAACCAAAAACAAAACAAATTTCTTCTTCCTATTGAGCAAAGCCGAGAGCTCTTCTCTATCTCCCTAAGTGTTCTAATTTTTTTCTAAGTGTAAAAGACTTGTCTTGCAACTTAGGGTGAATATATAACACAATGGAGGGTCAAGATTAGAACAAATGTGTGGCTTGGATGAATGGGATTTAAATATCAAGCCAAGTGGCTCTTTGACTTAGTCAATTATGTCAAGCTAGGCTTCAAGACTTTGTCATCCACATTACTACTTAACCTTGGTCACAAGACCACTAAACCATGGTCCATTCGAGCAAGCCCATGTGGGGGCGGGGGGGTTGACATGTGTCGCCCTCCCATTCATCCGTAAAATTTGGAGGAGCAAGTGGTTAGCCACTTGGCTCATTGTTGTGGGGGACATATGTTCCAATGTCAGGTGGACATATGTCCCAAAGTTGTGGACACTTGGTGGAAGACTTCACTTGCACAAGCAACCAAATCTACCTTACACATGTTTTAATCTTGGCCCTCGAGTGTCCTATAAATACCCTCAAGTGCAAGACTAAATCTTCATCCCTTAAACATTTTCCAAGTCTCAAAATCCCTCTCCTCTTGAAAGCTCTCGCCCAAACTCCCTCCCCTTTGTGAAGCTCCTCACAAACACACCCCTTCCTAAGTTGTTCTCGCCAAGACTCCCTTGGTTGAAAAATATTCTCCAAGTATTGTTATTTTTCCAAAATACCTTAGCCCAAATCCCTTGTAGTATTCCAAAGTTACCTCTATACTAAAAGCCCTAAAATACTACTATACTTCCTTTAGTCACAAACGAAACCCTAGGGAAAATCTTCATAGTTGGTTGAAGTACTAAGTAGAAGTTGTGTAGAACTTCTAAGGGTTTCTTGAAGCGGATTGGAGCGCATGCATAGGAGCTAAACGCTGCTCAGATCGACATTTAATCTTGGATAAATTTGGGCTTAGCGAGGTAATGATCTTTATCCCCCTATTGTAATTGGATATTACATGTTGTTGTAATGTATAGTTGAGTATACTATATGAAGAATGAATATTAAAAAGGATTGAATCAGATTTACATCGACCGTATTTACGAGACTTGTGTAAGATCCGTGAAGTAGAATTGAACACGCCCGGTTAGACGGTAATCCCGGGAGTTGCCGCCCGTAGCGCCCGAGTAGAGGAGGAGATTTGTGTGGTTACGTGGGAGGTGCTGTCAATTTTCTAGAATATGGAACCGTGTATTTAAGAATATTCTACGGCGATCTACAAGTTAATAGCCGCTTTGTGGCCTTATAGTGGAAGTATCACGAGTAGCGACTTACTGGGGGTGGAAAAGACTAGCAAGGTTGTAGTACATGGAGCAATTTGCTTATTGTCGATAATCGTCGCGAGGTATGTGAACCTCTTCCTATCTTTTCTAGCATGATGTTGTGAACTATGTAGTACGGTAGACGTACGTGTGCTAAACGAATTTTGGTTGGTCTAAAGCATAAAGTGTTATAATGGCTTTATGGGAAGTTAATTATAACGACTTTATGTAGGTAAAAGAATGATTTACTGATTTTAAAAGATAAGAGACTGGACTTATATTTGACTTGATATAAAATGTGAAGAACTTGAATTGTATTAGAAGTTGTGAAACCTCATTCGTGAGTAATGAGTACTGGGTTTTTAAAAAGAATAATGTTACATTAATTTCGAAAATGGGAATAAGAATCGAACAAGCCAATGCAGCGTTAATAAAGGAAAAAGTAATGACAATTAATTATATTAAAACCAAGAAAACCTCCATCCGCATAAGCTAAGATAAGACAAAATTGTATTACATTTCCTAGATCATGGCTGCTCTAATAAGAATCATTATAATCAAGTTTTGGTTTTCTTAAAAATTTCAAAGTAAGGAACTTGATTTCTAAAAGAAAAGAGACTTAAGAATTTGAAGTGTTTTGGTTTAAAAGAAAGGCATGGTTTTGTCTTAAATTGGTTTAAAACATAAAGTGTTATAATAGCTTTATGGAAGTTAGTTATAACGACTTTATGGAAACAAAAGAATGGTTTTATTATTGGATTTAAAATGGTAACTTGATTTTAAAACATGACGTATTTGGTACTATGGATAATAGTATCGAGTTGTTTTTACGTAAAAAGAGATCTTTTTGAAAGGATTAATGTATGTAGTACTTTGGGGTTAAAACCGGATTTGTTGTAATAAACCGAAAGTCTATGAGTATGTTGAACTTGCCTATGCTTGTGATGATAGCCTTTGTTGTGCAAGTGTTGTATTTGCGCTACCGCTCTCTCGCCGAGGGTCGGCTATCCGTTGATCGATGGACATACCGACACGACGGGTGGCCCACGCATGCTTCCACTATATCGATCCTTTTCGACATACCGACACGACGGGTGGCCCACGCATGCTTCCATTAGGAGTGTGATCTTGTTATTTGCTTTGGACATACCGACACAACGGGTGGCCCACGAGTATGCTTCCATTATGATTGTTATCTTGTTATTTCCTTTCGACATACCGACACGATGGGTGGCCCACGTACGCTTCCATTGTGAGTGTGATCTTGTTATTTGCTTCGACATACCGACACGATGGGTGGCCCACGAGTACGCTTCCATTATGATTGTTATCTTGTTATTTCCTTCGACATACCGACACGACGGGTGGCCCACTGCATGCTTCCATTAGATGGTTCCATGGCCATGCTTATACCGAGGTAAGATGCCGGCATGCGTCGTTGTCCGGTTAAATTCCCGTTATATTCGAGTGATGACTTTACAGCGCGAGTCCCCGACTGACACGATCGCTAATATATATTGTGAATCGTAGTTTGCTATCATACATGTCTCGCTTTATATAGACTATTATTATTTCATTTACAAGATTTTCGCCGCATACTTGGTACCTATCAGATCGACCTCCTTCGGGGCCGCTCATGCCGCAGTAGGGTACACCGCTGTCGATCCTCGCCATAGGATCACAGTCATTGCTTGGGAAGCTCCGCTTCTCCGAGGCTTATCTTTCGCATGCTTTCCGAGTTGTAGGTTCTTGTACATTCGGGTATGGCGGGCCCCGTCCCGCCATAGTTGTGGTTACATTCTTAGAGGTCCGTAGTACCGCGCGTGGTTGTAAAGCGATGTAATCGCTCAAATTTATGATATATGTAAGAAGGCAACCGCTTTGGTTGGCCTGCTTATTATCATATCTATTGTTTCATGTTTAAGTTTTTATTTCCGCTGATTTTTCTCTCGACGTAGTATCACCAGGTGCCCGGGTAAGGCACCAACACGCCCGGATCGGGTCAGACAAAAGTGGTATCAGAGCGCTTAGTCCTCTGAAAGTGCTCCATGCACCGTGTCAGTAGTCTTGATTATCGCATGTCACGCACCATATCTATAATTAGTAGTCGCAGACATTTAGGATTGGTTTCGATTCTTCTCACTCGAGATCGCGCCTTAGAGCCAGAATATAAGCTGGACCTCTCGACGATTTCGCTTTTACCGCTTATGCCTCCGCGCAAGGCAAACTGCAGAGCCCGGCGGCAAAGAAGCAGAGGAGTCATGAGTATGTCACGACCAACCCGGCCCGTGACTGGTGCCTTACCCCGGGCACCCTAGTGATACAACATCAGAGAAAAACCAGCGGAAATAAAAACTTAAACATACAAATAGATATGGATTAAGATAAAAGAAAATAGGCCAACCAAAACGGTTGCCTTTCAACATATATATATATATCGACCTTTGAACAGTTACAATCCTTACAACCCCGCCACAACAAAGGCATGCACTTAAGCTTTTTATTAACAACTATGACGGACAGGCCCCGCCATACCCCGAATGTACAAGAACCTGCTGCACTGTGGTAACATACCAAAAGATAAGCCTCAAGGAACGGAGCTTCCCAATACGCTGAAATGTGATCCTATGTGGATCGACACCGACGACTCTACTCGCAGATGAACGCAGCCCCGGGCGAGGTCAGTACAACAGGTACCAAGTATGTGAAAATGAGAATACTGTAAATGAAATCATAATAGTCTATATAAAGCAGGAGACATGTATGATAACCAAACTACAGTACACACATAACAACTATATCAAGTCAGGGACTCACGCCCTCCAAGTCATTACTCAAATATAATTATGGGTCTCACGCCACAACATCAATCATGCCCGTGGAATACCTTCCTCACCGCAGCCTATGATATGATAACCCCAAGTACACCAACACCAAGTCCTACCCGATGCCAAAGCCGCATTAACAATACTATACAACCAAACCACGGCCGACACTCGGCAAGTACGAAAGCCGACTACCGATACTAAGGTCGGCCACGAGTCGACCGGCCAAGACGAGGGCTAACTACTGTGTACCGCGTCGATCACGAGACTTCGCTACTACACCGAACGGGCAAGTGCGAGGGCTAACTACTGTACCAAGGCCGAATCACCACGCAGACGGCAAGTACGAAGCCACCACCGTATACCAAGGCCCAACAAAGAAACCTCGCGGAGAGCTAGTCCATGGAATAACACTATCAACGCGAGCGCATCTGCGGAATTCCTCCGCCACCGCCGCACGCCCAAGTAAGTTCTCAACAAGTCAACCGCCCTCCATCGAGACGCGTAGTATAGAAACACAATTCTTGCACAACAAAGGCTATCACAATAAGCATAGACAAGTTTCACAACAACAAGCATAGGCAAGTTATACACAACTCAAGGTACTTTCATTTTATGTCAAAGTCCGGTTTTAACTCTAAAGTACTACGACGTTAAATTCCTTTTAAAGATCCATTTCTTTTACAAAGGTTACCCGACACTGTAGTATAAAAATAGAGTGACTAACATTGTTAAGTAAACTAAAACACTTCCCTTTGTAAAATCAAGTAACAACATTATTTTCCAAACGCTCAAGTTTGCCTAATTTCAAATGCTCAAGTTTCTCATTTTCAAAAGGTTTCAGAGTTCATAGTTTTAATCATTTAAAACAATTTGAGAAACATATGTCTTACGCATGAGTAGGTTATTCTTGTTCATAACAATCTTATTAAAGCAGCCATGATCTAGGAAATGTAATATCATTTTGTCTCATCTTAGCTTCTATGCAGATTGAGGTTTCACCGGTTTTAATAATACTTAATTATTCAATACATTTCCTTTATTAGCGCCGCAGTTGGTTTGTTCGATACTTATTCTCGATTTCCAAATCAAGAAACATTATTCCTTTTAAAACCAAGTACTCATACTCACGAATGAAGTTTCACACTTTTTAACAAAATTCATATTAATTCAATTAAGTCAAGTCTCTTATCTTTTAAGATCAAGTCTCTTAACCTCTTAAAATCAATAAACCATTCTTTTATCTCTCTTAAGTCATTATACCTAACTTCCCATAAAGCTAGTATAACTCTTAAGCTTTCAAACCAAGTATTATTCTTCTTTCAAAAGGATTCTTAATTCTTTTGAAATACTTCAAGATTCCTATTATTCGTGCTTAAGTCAAAAGATATTGCCGTGAAACTACATTCGCTAACACACGACGCTCACCGCATTATATATATATTCTTTTAAAATACTTCCAGATTCTTATTATTCGCTTAAGTCAAAAGACATTGTCGTGAAACTACATTCGCTAACAAACGACGCTTCACCGTACTATATATATATTCTTTTAAAATACTTCCGCATTCTTATTATTCGTGTTTAAGTCAAAAGACATTGCCACACGACGCTCACCGCATATATATATATACCTTTAAAAATATCATGCTCAAGAGTATAGGAAGAATCACATACCTCGCGACGATTATCGACTATTAGCAAAACGCCCACGGCTTATAACCCTACTTAGCCTTGTCCACCTTCCCAAAGAGTACATGCTACTCAGAATACCAACTAATAAAGGTTATAAGACTATCAGAATACGGTCCCATGTAAGTACTTTAATCTTCTACTTAAATATTCTTCCGATGTGATTTCACTCAAGTCTTATCTCAGAATATCCTTCTATTACGCTTCAATTCTCTTCTATGAATCTTATATTCATTTCTATACAACTACAGATGTAATTTCCAATTACAATGTAAGGATAGGATTATTTACCTCTAAGCCCAAAATTATCCAAGTATAAACGTCGATCCCGAGCGACGCTTAGCTCCTACTCGGCGCCCAACCTGCTCCAACAACCCTTAGAAGTTCTACGCAACTTCTACTTAACACTTCAACCGACTATAAGGTTTTCCTTAGGTTTCGCTAGTGGCTAAAGGAAGTATAATAGTATTTTCCTGCTTTTAGTATAGGTGTAACCTTGAATACTATAAGGTATTTGGGCCAAGGTATTTTGGTATTATAACAATACTGAGAGTATTTCTACCAAGAGTGGTATTATACGAAACTACAAGGCAAGTGGGGTACTTTCGCCACACCACTGAGGGGGAGTACCCTCGCCAAGGCTTCTCAAAAGTGGGGCTTGACGAATACAACTCACAAAGGGAGGGATTTCAAGACTTGGAAAATGATTTTGGATGAAGAAAGTCTTCAAGTAAAGGGTATTTATAGTCAAGCAATGGCCAACCAATGGCCAAGATGAAGCCAAGTGCAAGGCAAGTGTAGGCTAGGATTTACCCACGTGTACCTTATCCATCTACCACACCAACTATCACAAAATATCCTACCTAACCAAGACCACCAATTCGCCCATTACCGCCACAATCACGCCCAATGCGGGGTGACATGTCACCCTCCCGCTGGTCCAAAATGTTTCGCTCTCCAAAAATCCGCAAAAATTATAAATGA
The DNA here is from genome assembly GCA_029844215.1 of Przewalskia tangutica. Lineage (NCBI taxonomy): Eukaryota > Viridiplantae > Streptophyta > Magnoliopsida > Solanales > Solanaceae > Przewalskia > Przewalskia tangutica. The sequence continues at coordinate 74,841,990 of CM056734.1, forward strand.
CATAGCCGAATTTTCCCTTCACAAGTTTAGTAAAACGCTTCATTAAAAACGATTCTTTTCTGTGATTGTGTACAAATTTCAACCTTGCCAACCTTAAGGCTTAAATTTTTATACGCACGCCTCACGCATACTCCGAAATACGGTATAACATTCTCCTCCTTAGAAACATTCATTCCGAATGTTCCTTCTCAAGACTGATAACGATAAAGTTCTTCTAACAAGTTGCCAACGCCACACCGCCACTAAATAACACACGCTCTCTTCCTTCCTTACTCGTCGTGCCCATCTCGAACACTTGAACTCTTCTAGTATACGCATCACACTTCACCATCGCTTCAGCTTCCCAAAACTTTGAGTCACCACCTCCAAACTTGGTCATCTTACTAGCCTCAATCCCCTTAAGGCCATTCCCGCCTTCACGATCCGCTTCGTCGAACATATCCACGAACTCATACGATGGTCATCTAAACTGGCCTAGCACCCTCGTGACCCTACCACCGCGACCACCTCGAATCGACCCAACCCCAAACCGGCTACGTTGACTCGCAACATGGCCCCAACCCGACCCACTTAACGATCAAGCTCTTGTTTCCAGATCCGAACAATCTTACCTATACAGCCATGAAAGCTACCACTTCCATTTTACACAACTCACTAATTATGCCACAATACATTTATACGCAAACCAAGTATTTCGACAAAGACTAACCGTGAAAATCTTTTATTCAAGCCTACTTTATATCTAAGGTCTCAACGCAATATTCTAAGGTTCATACCTTCCCGACTCCACACTTATTCTTTCAACTATCCATGTCTCTAAGCCACACTACACACAAAGCTATCTCAGACATAGCACTCAACATACAATCATCAGATCACGATGCAAAACTCTGTAGGTTAAGGATATACTGAAAAGATAGGCGTTCAAAGGACCGCTAAATTTGGGAACTTCCACCGCGACCGCTGTGGGCTCACGCGTGTATGAACATCCCGCCTAGTTATGGAAGGTGAAGAACCCGCAATCGATCTCGTAGTTTGTGCTATCCTACCGCATACTCGGCCTGACAGCCTCGCCAGATGGCCCTATTGGCCGCAAGAATAACAATCCCCTGTTAGTACGACACTCTCCTTACGAAGTTTCCCATAACCGCCACACCGAGACAAGTGGCGACTCATCCGCGAGCACTTACTCCCAAAATCTGAAACCCGGGAGCCCCGACCGCTCCCGAATAATCCAAACATCCCGACGGCGGGGACCACTTGCATCAAGTGAGGCGCATAATCGCTCGGCCGAGGCGTCCGCCTCGAAAGTCACCAGCGACCCCGCTGCTCGCCTCTTCGCTGATCTTGGTCATTCCGCCGATTTCTCCGCCTCACATCCAAGTGCATAAGCTCGCACGCGGCAATGTCCATGCTCGCCAAGAGCTACACCAACAACTTTCTCGCTAGGTAATCATCGAGCCTCAGAATATATCTGCACTCGATCCTCCATACTAGCTATTAACGCGGACGCACGCCAATGAGTCGAACTCACATTATACTCCCGAACCGCACGCCCGCTTCGCCGCAATACCAAAAATTGTTTACCGAGCCCTCTCATCCGCGAGGCAAGAAATGTGCAAGAAATGCCTCGAGTACTCGCCCCATACACCGGAAGTGCATTCTCTCCCGACAGCTCCCACGAATCAAACCAATGATCACGCGTATCACGCACCGATGCGAACCTAGACCACCGACTCGGCTCCGATGCCTCGATCACTTCATGATCCAGAATCGCTTGATGAACTCGTGGATCATCCTCGTGCCTCACCCATAAAACTCAAGCGGCTAACTCGAAAATCCCGTAGCATCAAACTATCTCGATCTGGTTAACCATCGCGCATCGAATCGCCAAGGCCCAACTTATCCTCAAGTTCCGCCACAACCCCGCCAATAATCGCCAACTCCTTGTAACCCATCTCCTCTCGCTTCCGCATCGCGGACTGAGGCTCGTGCATCGTGGTCTCAGAGATCGCCGCCGCTTTACTCGCAGCCTCCTCTCGCTTTGCCCTTCGCCCGGTTGCCTTACGCGAGGCATAATCGTAAAACGAGATACGCTGAGGGGTCCAACTTACAACATGCCTCTAAGGCACGATCTCGTAACGAGTAAGGCGGAAACTAATCCTAAATGTCTCGCAAATCTCCGACATAGACGTGCACAACACACCGATAATCAAGACTCTACTAGACACGGTCAGACACTTTCCGAGGACTAATCGCTTCGATACCACTTTTGTCACGACCCGAACCCGAGCCCGTGACTGGTGCCTTACCCCGGGCACCCTAGTGATACAACATCAGAGAAAAACCAGCGGAAATAAAAACTTAAACATACAAATAGATATGGATTAAGATAAAAGAAAATAGGCCAACCAAAACGGTTGCTTTCAAAGATATATATATATATCGACCTTTGAACAAGCATAATCCTTACAACCCCGCCCACAACAAAGCATGCACTTAAGATTTTTACAACAACTATGACGGACAGGGCCCCGCCATACCCCGAATGTACAAGAACTGCTGCACTGTGGTAACATACCAAAAGATAAGCCTCCAAGGAACGAGCTTCCTAATACGCTGAAACGTGATCCTATAAGCGGATCGACACCGATGTACCTCTACCGCGCATGAACGCAGCCCCGAAGGAGGTCAAGACAACAGTACCAAGTATGTGAAAATGAGAATATCAGAATGAAATCATAATAGTCTATATAAAGCAGAGACATGTATGATAACCAAACTACAAGATACACACATATAACAAATATCAAGTCGTGACTCACGCCTCCAAGTCATTACTCAAATATAATTACGGGTCTCACGCCCACAACATCAATCATGCCCGTGGAATACCTTCCTCACCGCCAGCCTATGATATGATAACCCCAAGAAGTACACCAACACCAAGTCCTACCGATGCCAAAGCCGCACTAACAATACTATACAACCAAACCACGGCCGACACGGCAAGTACGAAGCCGACTACCGATACTAAGGTCGGTCACGAGTCGACCGGCCAAGACGAGGGCTAACTACTGTGTACCAAGGTCGATCACGAGACTTCACTACTAATCGAACCGGCAAGTGCGAGGGCTAACTACTGTGTACCAAGGCCGAATCACCACTTAGACGGCAAGTACGAAGCCACCACCGCATACCAAGGCCCAACAAGAAACCTCGGAGAGCTAGTCCATGGAATAACACTATCAACGCGAGCGCATCTGCGGAATTCTCCGCCACCGCCAGACGCCCAAGTAAGTTCTCAATAAGTCAACCGCCTCCATCGAGACGCCAGAGTATAGAAACACAATTCTTGCACAACAAAGGCTATCACAATAAGCATAGACAAGTTTCACAACAACAAGCATAGAAAGTTATACATAACTCAAGGTACTTTCATTTTATGTCAAAGTCCGGTTTTAACTCTAAAGTACTACGTGACGTTAAATTCCTTTTAAAGATCCATTTCTTTTACAAAGGTTACCCGATACTGTAGTATAAAAATAGAGTGACTAACATTGTTAAGTAAACTAAAACACTTCTTTGTAAAATCAAGTAACAACATTATTTTCCAAACGCTCAAGTTTGCCTAATTTCAAATGCTCAAGTTTCTCCTTTTCAAAGGTTTCGTAGTTCATAGTTTTAATCCTTTAAAACAATTTGAGAAACATATGTCTTATGTGTGAGTAGGTTATTCTTGTTCATAACAATCTTATTAAAGCAAACATGATCTAGAAATGTAATATCATTTTGTCTCATCTTAGTTTCTATGCAGATGGAGGTTTCTACCGTTTTAATAATACTTAATTATTCAATACATTTCTTTATTAGCGCCGCAGTTGGTTTGTTCGATACTTATTCGATTTCAAATCAAGAAACATTATTCCTTTTAAAACCAAGTACTCATACTCACGAATGAAGTTTCACACTTTTTAACAAAATTCATATTAATTCAATTAAGTCAAGTCTCTTATCTTTTAAGATCAAGTCTCTTAACCTCTTAAAATCAATAAACCATTCTTTTTATCTCTCTTAAGTCATTATACCTAACTTCCCATAAAGCTAGTATAACTCTTAAGCTTTCAAACCAAGTATTATTCTTCTTTCAAAAAGGATTCTTAATTCTTTTGAAATACTTCAAGATTCCTATTATTCAGGCTTAAGTCAAAAGATATCACAGAAACTACATTCGCTAACACACGACGCCTACCGCATTATATATATATTCTTTTAAAATACTTCCGATTCTTATTATTCGGCTTAAGTCAAAAGACATTGTCGTGAAACTACATTCGCTAACAAACGACGCTCACCGTACTATATATATATTCTTTTAAAATACTTCCGATTCTTATTATTCGTGCTTAAGTCAAAAGACATTGTCACACGACGCCTACCGTATCTATATATATATACCTTTAAAAATATCATGCTCAAGAGTATAGAAGAATCACATACCTCGCGACGATTATCGACTATTAGCAAAACGCCCACGCTTATAACCCGCTAGCCTTGTCCACCTTCCCAGAGTACATGCTACTCGCAGAATACCAACCAATAAAGGTTATAAGACTCAGAATACTACCCCATGTAAGTACGCTTAATCTTCTACTTAAATATTCTTCCGATGTGATTTCGCTCAAGTCTTATCTCAGAATATCCTTCTATTACGCTCAATTCTCTTCTATGAATCTTATATTCATTTCTATACAACTACAGATGTAATTTCCAATTACAATGAAGGATAGGATTATTTACCCTGTGTGAAGCCCAAAATTATCCAAGTATAAATGTCGATCCCGAGCGACGCTTAGCTCCTACTCGGCGCCCAACCCGCCTCCAAACAACCCTTAGAAGTTCTACGCAACTTCTACTTAACACTTCAACCGACTATGAAGGTTTTCCTTAGGTTTCGCTTAGTGGCTAAAGGAAGTATAATAGTATTTTCCTGCTTTTAGTATAGGTGTAACTCGAATACTATAAGGTATTTGGGCCAAGGTATTTTGGTATTATAACAATACTGAGAGTATTTCTACCAAGAGGGTGTGTATTATACTAAAACTACAAGGCAAGTGGGGTACTTTCTACCACACCACTAGAGTGTGGAGTACCCTCTCGCCAAGGCTTCTCAAAAGTGGGGCTTTGGACGAATACAACTCACAAAGGGGGAGGGATTTCAAGACATGGAAAATGATTTTTGGATGAAGAAAGTCTTCAAGTAAGGGGGTATTTATAGGTCAAGCAATGGCCAACCAATGGCCAAGATGAAGCCAAGTGCAAGGCAAGTGTAGGGCTAGGATTTACCCATGTGTACCTTATCCATCTACCACACCAACTATCACAAAATATCCTACCTAACCAAGACCACCAATTCGTCCATTACCGCCCACAATCACGTCCAATGTGAGGGTGACACATGTCACCCTCCCGTTGGTCCAAAATGTTTCGTCTCTCGGAAAAATCCGCAAAAATTATAAATGACATAGCCAGAATTTTCCCTTCGCAAGTTTAGTAAAACGTTTCGTCGAAAAACGATTCTTTTCGGTACTTGTGTACAAATTTCGAACCTTGCCAACCTTAAGGCTTAAATTTTTATACGTACGCCCTCACATACATACTCTGGAAATACGGGGTATAACAGAGTAGAGCACGGAGGGTTACCAGGAGAGAGGCCCAGTCTTTACCCGAGGTGGTGCTACAGACGGCGTATTCTACGATGCCGCCAGCCCCAACAGAGTTTAGAGTCAGCAGTTGGTCGCCGAGACCACAAGACTGAGCCTCCAATCCCACACCGAGAAGAGGAGTTGGGTACAAAGAGATGGCCCGCCATCGCCGTGATCGTGGCGACATGAGGATAGGCCGGACGCAGCAGCCCAGCCCAAAGAGTACCCACGGTTCACCCGAGGCCTGATAGTTTGAGGTTACGGACTTTCGAGTTGTAGCCCGCCGCAGTTCTACTGTGTCGAGGCCCGAGGATGATCCGCAGGAGTTCATCCGACGCTATGCCGATCACGAGAGTGATCAAGGCTTCGAGACCGAGTCGCTGACTCGGTTCGCATCGGCCGCGTGATACCGCAGCCGATCGTTTGATTCGCGAGCCGTCCCCGGATAGCATGCACTTCCACCGTATGGGACGAAGTTCTCGTGAGGAATTTCTTGACATTTCCCGCCTCCACGTATGAGGAGGGCTCGCCGACAGATTTTTGATGTCGAGGCAGACGGCGACGGCTCGAGTACAACGTGAGTTCGACTCGCCGCCCGAGCATGTCCCGGTGTTAGTGGCAAATATGCAAGACAGAGTGCACCGCCACGCCACGACTCGATGACTACTTGGCGTAGGCTTGCTCTGTAGCTCTTCACCGCATGGACATTGCCCGCACGCAGCTTATGCACTGGTGCGAGGAGCGAAAGGTCGGCGTAACGACCGGATCAGCAGGCAGGCCGTAACAGCAGGTCTTTTGGCGACTTTCGAGGCGGACCGCCTCATCGCCAGACTAGTTATGCGCCCGCCAAGACAGAGCGGTCCTCCACGCCTTCGTGGCATCCAGAGTATTCGTGAGCAGTCGTGGCTCCGCGGTTCAGATTTTCGGAGCGGGTGTTAGCTATCCAAGCCACCCCTACCTTGTTATGGCCGTTGTGGTAGGCTCCATTGTGGGGAGTGTCGTGCTAGTTTGGGAGTTTGTTTTACATGCGACAAAGGCCATTTTGAGAAATTGTCCGACTGCAGGTAGCGCGGATGTAGAGACTCTACTCGTGATCTATGGCTGGTTCATCACCTTCTACAACTACACTGCAGGCGTGCCTATGATTAGAGAGAAGCTGTAGATACAGTATATCCTTAACCCTCAGAGATTTATATGCTTGATATGATGATCTTATTATTGTGTGCTATGTACGGATAGCGTTGTGTTTCAGGAGTTAGAAAACACGGTTAGTTGAAAGGATAGGTACGGGCATGGAAAGGGTGAACCTTAGAATATTTCATGTCGAGACCTTAGATGTAAGGCCGTCTTGAGTAAAGAATTTCGCAAATGATCCTCGTTTGAGTGCATTATATGCATAAGGTGTATTAGTGTGATAAGTCCATGGGTAGTGCGAGACGGAAGTGGTAGCTATCATGGCGTGAATTAGTAAGATTGTTCCGTATTGGGAACAAGAGTTTGGCGCGACATGGGTCGGGCCGAGGACCATTCGCGTCAACCAGAGTCTTGAGGTGGGGTCAGCTCGAGGTGGTCCCGCCAGTGATGGGGTCACGAGGGTGCTAGGCCCAATTTTAGGTAACCATCGATGAGTTCGTGGGTATGTTCGACCAGACCGACCACGAAGACCGAATGGTCTTAAAGGAAATTAAAGCTAGCGAGATGACCAAGTTTCGAGGTAGTGACTCCAAGGTTTTGGAATCAAGCAATGATCAAGTATGGTACGATACTATAGAGAGTTCTGATATACGAGAAGCGGCAAGTGCGAAGGGCTGAACACGTGTTGCAGAACCAAGTGATCATTTCTTTTGTGAAGTGAAGATGCGAAAGAAGTATTCTTTAGACCATGGGTGGAAGCTTGTTGTGAAGTTAGAGGTGTTTCCTCGTTGGCTTGGATTTGAGTTTTGTGCGTACGTTATATTATGGCCACGCCATGGCATAGTGGTTTCCTAGGCATAAGAGGGAAGACTATACCGCACGTATGTTTGGAGATTTAGAAGGAACATTCGACGAATGTTTCTAGGGGAAGAATGTTATACCCCATAGTTCCGTGGTATGTATGTGAGGACATACGCATTTAAAAATAATGATGCAATTTTGGAAAGAAAGAAAGGTAGATTTTTCGACTAAAAGTTTCCGTTTCATGAGAAAGGTTCGTTAATAGGAATTGATTCCCGCATTTGATGTTCGACTTTTGGAATAATTGAGAATTATGGAATTATATTTCGAATTGATCACGTAGGCCCACTGGAGGAATTTACTTCATGGGCCCGCTTTGTTTTCGCTTTTTTTTGGAATTATGGATTTTTCCGAGAGATGAAATATTTTGGACCAATAGAGGCGATACGTGTCACCCTTAGGTGGCACGTGTTGGACGAAATGAATGGGCTAGTGGCCAAGTCAACAAGTCAAGTCTTGGAAGACATTTTCTTTTGGTGAGTGGGGTTAGGTATGGACGGTTTTGGAGGGGTTTAGAGGAGAAAGTGGTTAGCCACTTGGCTCATTGTTGTGGGGACATATGTCCCAATGTTGTGGCGGACATATGTCCCAAAGTTGTGGTGGACACTTGGTGGAAGACTTCACTTGCACAAGCAACCAAATCTACACCTTACACATGTTTTAATCTCGCCTCGAGTGTCCTATAAATACCCTCAAGTGCAAGACTAAATCTTCATCCCTTAAACATTTTCCAAGTCTCAAAATCCCTCTCCCCTCTTGAAAGCTCTCGCCCAAACTCCCTCACCCTTTGTGAAGCTCTCTACCAAACACACCCCTTCCTAAGTTGTTCTCGCTGAAGTACTTCCCTTGGTTGAAAAATATTCTCCAAGTATTGTTATTATTCCAAAATACCTTAGCCCAAATCCCTTGTAGTATTCCAAAGTTACCTCTATACTAAAAGCCCTAAAATACTACTATACTTCCTTTAGTCACAAACGAAACCCTAGGAAAATCTTCATACTTGGTCAAGTACTAAGTGAAGTTGTGTAGAACTTCTAAGCGGTTTCTGAAGCCGATCGAGCGCATGCATTACGAGCTAAACGCCGCTCAGATCGACATTTAATCTTGGATAAATTTGGGCTTATCGAGGTAATGATCTTTATCCCCTATTGTAATTGGATATTACATGTCATTGTAATGTATAGCCGAGTATACTATACGAAGAATGAATATTAAAAGGATTGAATCAGATTTACATCGACCGTATTTACGAGACTTCAGTGTAGTATTCGTGAAGAGAATTGAAAACGCCCTTAGACGGTAATCCTCGGGATTTGTTGGCCTAGTAGCGCCCGAGTAGAGGAGAGATTTGCGTGGTTACGTGGGGTGGGAGGTGCCGCCAAATTTTCTCAGAGAATATGGAACCGTATTTAAGAATATTCTACGGCGGATCTGAAGCTAATAGCCGCTTGTGGCCTTATAGTGGAAGTACTACGAGTAGCGCACTTACTAGGGTGGAAAAGACTAGCAAAGTTGTAGTACTTGGAGCAATTTGCTTATTGTCGATAATCGTCGCGAGGTATGTGAACCTCTTCCTATCTTTTCTAGCATGATGTTGTGAACTATGTAGTACGGTAGACGTACGTGTGCTAAATGAATTTTAGTTGGTCTAAAGCATAAAGTGTTATAATGGCTTTATGGAAAGTTAATTATAACGACTTTATGTAGGTAAAAGAATGATTTACTGATTTTAAAAGATAAGAGACTGGACTTATATTTGACTTGATATGAAATGTGAAGAACTTGAATTGTATTAGAAGTTGTGAAACCTCATTCGTGAGTAATGAGTACTGGGTTTTTAAAAAGAATAATGTTACATTAATTTCGAAAATGGGAATAAGAATCGAACAAGCCAACGCAGCTAATAAAGGAAAAGTAATGACAATTAATTATATTAAAACCAGAGAAACCTCCATCTCGCATAGAAGCTAAGATAAGACAAAATTGTATTACATTTCCTAGATCATGGCTGCTCTAATAAGAATCATTATAATCAAGTTTTGGTTTTCTTAAAAATTTCAAAGTAAGGAACTTGATTTCTAAAAGAAAAGAGACTTAAGAATTTGAAGTGTTTTGGTTTAAAAGAAAGGCATGGTTTTGTCTTAAATTGGTTTAAAACATAAAGTGTTATAATAGCTTTATGGGAAGTTAGTTATAACGACTTTATGGAAACAAAAGAATGGTTTTATTATTGGATTTAAAATGGTAACTTGATTTTAAAACATGACGTATTTGGTACTATGGATAATAGTATCGAGTTGTTTTTACGTAAAAAGAGATCTTTTTGAAAGGATTAATGTATGTAATACTTTGGGGTTAAAACACTGATTTGTTGTAATAAACCGAAAGTCTACGAGTACGCTGAACTTGCCTACGCTTGCGATGATAGCCTTTGTTGTGCAAGTGTTGTATTTCTACGCTACCGCTCTCGCCGGAGGGTCGGCTATCCGTCGATTGATGGACATACCGACACGACGGGTGGCCCACGCATGCTTCCACTATATCGATCCTTTCGACATACCGACATCGACGGTGGCCCACTGCACGCTTCCAATAGGAGTGTGATCTTGTTATTTGCTTTCGACATACCGACACGACGGGTGGCCCACAATTATGCTTCCATTATGATTGTTATCTTGTTATTTCCTTTCGACATACCGACACGACGGGTGGCCCACGTACGCCCATTGTGAGTGTGATCTTGTTATTTTCTTCGACATACCGACACGATGGGCGCCCACGCAGTACGCTTCCATTATGATTGTTATCTTGTTATTTCCTTCGACACACCGACACGACGGGTTGCCCACGTATGCTTCCATTAGACGGTTCCATGGCCATGCTTATACCGAGGTAAGACGCGGCACGCGTCACTATGCGGTTAAATTCCCGTTATATTCGAGCGACGACTTTACGCGCGAGTCCTCGACTTGATACGATCGCTAATATATATCAGGAACTGTAGTTTGTTATCATACATCTCTCCTGCTTTATATAGACTATTATGATTTCATTTACATTATATTCAGTTTCACATACTTGGTACCGCTGCATCAACTCCTTCGGGCCGCGTCACGCCGCAGTAGGGTACACCGCTTGTCGATCCTCGCTCATAAGATCACAGTCAGCGTTGGGAAGCTCCGCTTTCTCCGAGGCTTATCTTTTCGCATGTTTCCGAGTTGCAGGTTCTTGTACATCTGTGGGTATGGCGGGCCCCGTCCCATCATAGTTGTGGTTACATTCTGCAGGTCCGTAGTACCGCAAGTGTGGTTGTAAAAGCGATATAACTGCTCAAATTTCTCAGATATATGCAAGGCAACCGCTTTGGTTGGCCTGCTTTATTATCATATCTCTTGTTTCATGTTTAAGTTTTTATTTCCGCTGATTTTTCTCGATGTAGTATCACCAGTGTGCCCGGTAAGGCACCACCACGCCCGGATTGGGTCAGGATATTCCTTTCCGGTTCTAAGATTTTCCCCTAAGAAAAACAATTCTTTCTTTCGTACAAATTTTCAAGTCTTGTGTTCTCGCGTCTATTCTCGTATACTTGTCATGTACTTCTGGGGTGTAACATTATTCCCCCCTTAGAAACATTCATCCCCGAATGTTCTTTCGGAGCTCGATCTATCATTTCTCGGCATAGTCTCATAAAACTGCACTTAGTGAAACCTAATTATGCCACATATGGCCCTAATACACCGCACTTGCATATCCATCCATCATAAACCAAACGAGGAAACAAATCCAAAGTGTGCACCATCACTGTTACTCCCATTCATGGCCTAAAAGGATTACCTTTTCGTACTTCCAACTTACTTCTAGCATACATACATAATCACAATATTATCCGTTCATGATATTTAAACATACAACAACCTTATCATGCATACAAGTCTCTAAAGGGTGAAAGATATACCTGAAATCATATAGGCGGTTCAAAGGACCACTAAAACTGGGAACTTCCACCACGACCTCTGCCACGGCTCCGGTGTATGAACATCCCGCCTAGCTATCAAGGCGAAGAACCCGCAATCGATCCAAAGAGATCGTGCTATCCCACTTGTAACCTCCTACTAGACAATCCTCAACATATGGCCCCGACGAGCACATGTAAAATGTGCACCAAGAGCACGACGACATTCCCACGCGACGCCGCCACACCGCGGAACACCGAGGAAGAGCGGTCCTGATCGCTTAGAACCCATTTGCCCGCGACCAAACTCGAGCTCGACCAGCCCCGATTACCCGGCCGATCCAACCTCCCGCCGTAAAATCGGTAGGAGCACTATGTGGTTCCGGAAATGTAGACCTAGTCACGAGGCCGCCCGCCTCGAAGTTACCCCGTTCTGCTGCCCCGCCTCTGGCCGACTCGTCCGCTGGTCCTCTCTCCTCGCCTCAATCCCTCGTGCATAGGTCTGCATCCCCGAAATATCCATACACGGTCAAGCGGCCACTCCTGCAGCTGATCATATAACTGCCTAGTCCAATAACATAGCGAACTCTATCACCATGTCACCACAATACAGTGCGATACCGCCAACGAGTCAAACCTGTGTTGTACTCCCGACGGTTCTCCCATTCTCGCCTCAATGACAAGAATCTATCAACACGGCCTCCTCATCTCGTGAGGTAAAAGTGATCAAGAAAGGCCTATGTGAACTCATCCCAAATACCGGAGTGAGCACCCACACCCCTGCACAGCTCCCATGACTCAAACTGGGCCCAACGCATATCGCGTAATGTGTAAGAAGCTAGCACCACCGACTCGGTCTCCGAGACCCTAAGACTGATAGTATGATGTATCCGCTGACAAACTCCCGAGGATCCTCCTCGATCTCGAACCATAGAACTCGGGTGACTACAACCTAAAATCCCGAATCCTCAAACCGTCACTCTGTGGTTAGCTACATGCTCATGCCGGGCCGCTCTACCACTATGCTATTAAATAACCTGATCTGCTCTCCATAATCTCTATACTCCGCCCCTGGCTGAGGGACTGGAGGCTCAGGTATCGGAACCCCTGGAGCTGCGTGTTACACCCCATAAATTCAAAAAGATAAGATAAGAACATACCAAAGAATATAAGATTTGAAAGTTGAAATATAAGTTGACAAACATGTGTTGGACAAATTTTGAGTCTACCTTGGAGTGTTGTACCCCAATTGTTAAGTATTTTTAGGTGTTTCAAAAGCCTAGTGTGTAGTCCGTTAAATCTAGATCCCAACGCAACAAACCATTCGCCGATAGACATCGTGAGTCAAAAGTTACTAAGTTATGTTAGGTGCGCAATGTGCAAAAAAACAAGCTTTGTCAGTAATCCGCGCGCCGGACGCGGTCGCACACGGCTGTACGGAGTCCATGGTCAGTACGCGCGCGAATGCCGGAACTTTTCGAAATGGGAATAGGATCAACAAGCCAATGCAATGCTGATAAAGGAAAGAAGTAATGACAATTAATCATATTAAAACCAGTAGAAACCTCCATCTGCATAGAAGCTAAGATAAGACAAAATTGTATTACATTTCCTAGATCATGGCTGCTCTAATAAGAATTATTGTAATCAAGTTTTGATCTTCTTAAAAATCTCAAGGTAAGGAACTCAATTTCAAAAGAAAAGAGACTTAAGAATTTGAAGTGTTTTGTTTTAAAAGAAAGGCATGGTTTTGTCTTGTATTGTTTTAAAACATAAAGTGTTATAATAGCTTTATGGGAAGTTAGTTATAACGACTTTATGGAAAATAAAGAAATGGATTCATTATTGGATTTAGATTGCAACTTGTTTTCAAATATTGAATTCTTTGTGACGGAAAACATACGTGGCTTCGTTATAAAAGGTAGGAGTACCTTGATCCTAAAGGGTTAGATAATTCGATTTTTAAATGGTATACTTGACGTTGTGCTAAAAAGTGTTTAAAGTGCTTGATTTAAACTGAATGTGTTCGATACACGTGTTAGTATCGTGGCTTTTACGCAGAAGAGGTCTTTGTTTTGAAGGAATGAAAGTATGTAGTATTTTGGGGTTGAAACCCTAATTGTTGACATGAAATGAAAGTACGCTGAACCGCCTATGCTTGTTGTGATAGTTTTGTTGTGCAAGTGTTGTATTTCGTGCTACCGCCTCTCGCCGGAGGGCCGCTATTTGGTCGATTGACGGACATATCGACACGCTGGGTAGCCCACTGCACGCTTCCACTATATCGATTCTCACGGACATATCGACACGCCGAGGCACACGTATGCTTCCATTGTGGTGTTATTATTGTTATTTGATCGACATACCGACACGCTGGGTAGCCCACTGTATGCTTCCACGCGAGTATTCTCTTGTTATTTGTTTCGACATACCGACACGCTGGGTAGCCCACTGTATGCTTCCATGGCGAGTATTCTCTTGTTATTTGTTTCGACATACCGACACGCTGGGTAGCCCACGTATGCTTCCATGGCGAGTATTCTATTGGTTATTTCTTTTGACATACCGACACGCCGGGTAGCCCACGTACGCTTCCACAACGAGTATTATCTTGTTAGTTATTCGACATACCAACACGCCGTAGCCCACGTACGCTTCACAGGATTGTTATCATGTTACCTCCTTCGGGGCATACCGACACGTTGGACGGTCCACGTACGGGCCCACTAGGACGGTTCCAGGCCACGCTTATACCGAGCGAGACGCCGGCACGCGCCATCAGGCGTTAAATTCCCGGTTGTATTTGAGTGATGATTTCACCGCACGAGTCCCTATCTTGACATGTCCGCTATTTGTCAGGTAATCGTAGTTTGGTTATCATACATGTCTCCCGCTTTATATAGACTATTATGATTTCATTTACAATATTTTTCGCCACATACTGTACCTGGCCAGATCGACCTCCTTCGGGGTTGCGCTCACGCCGCAGTCGAGGTACATAACTTGCCGATCCGCACTCTTAGGATCGCCGTTCGCCTCTGAAAGCTCCATATCTCCTAAGCTTGTCCTGTGGTACGCCTCAAGAGTAGACTTTTGTACATTCAGGTATGGCGGCCCCGTCCCGCCATTATAGTTTTAAAATTCTTAGAGGTCTCAGTAGACTGGTGGCAGAGTTTGTAAGTGATGTAATCGCTCAAGTTTTCATTTATGTACAAAAGGTAACCGTGGTTAGTATGTTTTCTTATTTCACTGCTTTCTTTTATGAGTTTTTATTTCCGGTTTTTCTCTCGATGTTAGATCACCAGGTGCCGGTAAGGCACTACCACGCCCGAGGTCGGGTCGTGACAAAAGTGGTATCAGAGCGCTTAATCCTCTGAAAGTGTCTACATCGTATCTAGTAGAGTCTTGATTATCGCGTGTTGTTCACCACATCTATAATCGTGAGGCTACAGGATATTTAGGATTGGTTTCATTCTTCTCACTCGAGATCGCGCCTTGTGAGCCGTGTTATAAGTTCGACTCCTCCGCGTATTCTTATGTACCCGCTACGCCTACGCAAGGCAACCAGAGCCTGGAGGGCAAGGCAGCAGAGGAGCTACGAGTAGAACACGAGGGTTACGAGGCACAGCCCGGTCATTACCGATAGTACTTCGCACGACGAGTTTTACGACGCCGCTAGCCCCAAAGAGTTTAGAGCGGCAGCTTTCATCGAGGCCACGATACCTGAGCCTCCAGTTTCACGACCAGGAGCCGAGGAGATGAGTTATAATGAAATGGCCCAGTTCCTAGCTAGGTTTGTGGCTAGGAATGAGGACATACGAGAGCCGGTGGTTCCGGATCAATGATTCACCTAGATCCGATAACTGAGACTTCGGATTTCGAGTTGCGCCGCGAGTTCTATGGATAGAGAGCCGAGGATGATCCTCATGGTGTCGTGCTAGTTTGGGAGATTGTTATACCGCCGTCGGGCCATGGACGGGAGGATGTCCAAGCAGAGGGATACAATAGGATGACTCACCTTCGGATCGGTGGTCGTTCCTCGCCTTATATAGCTAGGCTGCAGGCGTGATTATGATTAGAGCGACAAAGCGGAAAGCGAGGCGAGTTGCAGAGATATCTTCACCCTGTGAGACGGGTTTATGTTGTTATGGTGGATATATGCTGAAAGTGCTATGTACTGATAGCATCAGGTTAGTTGTGAATTAGAAAACATGGGTAGTTGAAAATGGGTAAGTCTGGAGATGAGACAATTGTGAGCTTTAGGATTTATAACAGTTAGGACCTCGAATGCAAGGCCGTCTTGAGTGGAAGATTTTGCAGTGATCTTTGTCGGAGTACATAGTTTACGGGGAGTATATTCGGGTGATAAGTCCATGAGTGGCATAACTGATTCTTTATAAGTGCAGTGGTGAAAACTATACCGGCGTCTGCGTTTTGGAGACTTAGAAGGAACATTCGGGATGAATGTTTCTAAGGGGGAAATAATGTTACACCCCGTAAATTCAAGAAGATAAGATAAGAACATACCAAGGAATATAAGATTTGAAAGTTGAAAGATAAGTTGACAAACATGTGTTGGACGGATTTTGAGTCTACCTTGGAGTGTTGTACCCCAGTTGTTAAGTATTTTTAGGTGTTTCAAAAGCCTAGTGTGTAGTCTGTTAAATCTAGATCCCAACGCAACAAACCGTTCGTCGATAGGACATCGGAGTCAAAAGTTATGGAAGTTACAAGTTAGGTGCGCAATCAGGCAAAGCAGTTAGCTTCGGTACAGGCCGCGTACAAGCTGACGCGCATGGCGCGCGCCGTTGTATCGAGTCCGCTGGGTTGCAGGCCACGCGCCGAATGCGTGGCCGACGCCGGAATGCTGGAACTTTTCGGAAATGGGAATAGGGATCGAACAAGCCAATGCAGCGTTGATAAAGGAAAGAAGTAATGACAATTAATCATATTAAAACCAGTAGAAACCTCCATCTGCATAGAAGATAAGATAAGACAAAATTGTATTACATTTCCTAGATCATGGCTGCTCTAATAAGAATTATTGTAATCAAGTTTTGATCTTCTTAAAAATCCCAAGGTAAGGAACTCAATTTCTAAAAGAAAAGAGACTTAAGAATTTGAAGTGTTTTGTTTTAAAAGAAAGGCATGGTTTTGTCTTGTATTGTTTTAAAACATAAAGTGTTATAATAGCTTTATGGGAAGTTAGTTATAACGACTTTATGGAAAATAAAGAAATGGATTCATTATTGGATTTAGATTGGTAACTTGTTTTCAAATATTGAATTCTTTGTGATGGAAAAACATACGTGGCTTGGTTATAAAAGGTAGTACCTTGATCCTAAAGGGTTAGATAATTGGATTTTTAAATGGTATACTTGACGTTGTGCTAAAAAGTGTTTAAAGTGCTTGATTTAAACCTGAATGTGTTCGATACTACGGGTGTTAGTATCGTGTGGCTTTTACGTAGAAAAGAGGTCTTTGTTTTGAAGGAATGAAATTATGTAGTATTTTGGGGTTGAAACCCGGAATTGTTGACATGAAATGAAAGTACGCTGAACCGCCTATGCTTGTTGTGATAGCTTTTGTTGTGCAAGTGTTGTATTTCGTGCTACCGCGCTCTCGCCGGAGGCCGACTATCCGTTGATTGACGGACATACCGACACGCTGGGTAGCCCACGTATGCTTCCACTATATCGATTCTCGACGACATACCGACACGCCGAGGCCCACGTATGCTTCTATTGTGGTGTTATTATTGTTATTTGATCGACATACCGACACGCTGGGTAGCCCACGCATGCTTCCATGGTGAGTATTCTCTTGTTATTTGTTTCGACATACCGACACGCTGGGTAGCCCACGAGTATGCTTCCATGGTAGTATTCTCTTGTTATTTGTTTGGACATACCGACACGCTGGGTAGCCCACCGTATGCTTCCATGGTGAGTATTCTATTCGTTATTTCTTTTGGACATACCGACACGCTGGTAGCCCACGGTATGTGTCACGACCAACCCGTGGATCGTGCCTTACCCCGCACCCAAGTAGACATACATCGTAGTAATCGGAACATAAAGACAATACATGAAACCAGTGTAATAAGACAGTTGAAATAAGAAGACAAAGCAACTAAAACTTACCTTCAAGATATATATAAATAGCAACTTTTTCAACATGAACAGCTTAATCCTTTTACAAACCTCGCCACAACAAGATTACATACCTCTAAGAATGATACGACAACAATGGCGGACAGGGCCCCGCCAAACCCCTGAATGTAAACACTTACGACGACAGGAGACTATACCACTGATAAGCCTCCGGAGAAACGGAGCTTCCCAAACGCGGAAACTGTGACCCTGAGAGCTAGGATCAACGACTGGTGTACCTCAACTGCGGCATGAACGCAGCCTTCAAGGAGGTCGATAACAAAAATTTAGTATGTGAAACTAAAAATATCAGAATGAAATCATAATAGCCTATAAAGCAGTGAGACATGTATGATAACCAAACTACGCTCACAATAAATGAGCAAATATGTCAAGTCGTGACTCACGCCTCAAAGTCATCACTGAATATAACTACGGGTCTCAAGCCCATAACATTAATCATGCCCGTGGAATACCTTCCTCACCGCCTAGCCTATGATAGAAAAGCACCAAGGAATACACATGAACACCGTGTCCCACTGTGTCCAAATAAAACAAAGACAGTAGGTACGAAGGCATAGCCGACTACTAACACCTACGCATTAATAAGGTCATAAATCAGATTCATGATATCCGCTCTGCATCACATGATCAAAGCTGGTCACTCGCCCGCAGTATCCAATGTGCGCGTCTAGCCGTGGAACTTCTCGCAGCTCCGCATAGGCCAACCTCATAGGCCCGCATGAGGTATAACCCCGCATCGAGGGTAGCTACTCCCCGGCATCGTCCTGGACTCGCAGTCCGCATGGCCACATAGACCGCATGACCATAAAGGCCGCACACTAACCTGGAACTCCCGTAGTTCCGCATGGATCCCCTGGACCCGCATGAGGTATTCTCGAATCATGGTCCTGCATCACCGAGTCTACCCCGCATCGGAGGCGCCTTAACCTCCGGAAATAAGTCAAGGTAGTGGTACAATACCAACATAACTACCGATAGTCAAACAACTTTAAGCACATGGCGGAAAACACTTTACACTAACATCACAAGATACTAACACACATAGCATCCTAGCATGTTTACTTATCAATCAACAAGAAAGTATTACAAGGCTATCACAAACCAACACAATCAAGTTATACACACAAGGTACTTTCTACTATATGTCAACAAGTTCGGGTTTTTATCCCCAAAGTACTTCATACATTAAATCTTTAAAAGATACGTTACTTTCACAAAAGTCACACAATACCCGTAGTTATGTGAAAATAGAGTGATTATCCTTTTAAGTAAACCAAAACACTTACCTTTGTAAAATCAAGTAACGACATTATTTTCCAAACGCCCAAGTTTGCCTAATTTCAAATGTTCACGCTTTCTTATTTTAGAAATGTTTCAGTAGTTCATAGTCTTATTCATTTAAGAATATAATTCTTTTAAACTATCCGAGAAACATAAGTCTTATATGTGAGTAGGATATTCTTGTTTATAACAATCTTATTACAAAGAATCATGATCTAGGAAATATCATTTTGTCTCATCTTAGCTTCTATGCACGGAAGTTTCTACCGTTTTAATAATACTTAATCACAAAACATTTCCTTTTATTAACGCCGCAGTGGTTTGTCGATACACATTCGATTTCCAAATCAAGAAACATTCTTAAGCCGTTATACCTAACTTCCCATAAAGCTAGTATAACTCTTAAGTTTTCAAAACCAAGTATTACTTCTTCTTTCAAAATGATTCAAAATCTTTGAAATACTTCAAGTTCTTTATTAACACATAACAAGCCAGTTATAGTTCAAACCAGATACCTTTTAAAAACCACAAGTATCTTCTTACCAACATAAAGTTGTTATAACCAACTTCCCATAAAGCCGTTATAACACTTTATGTTTTAAACCAATCAAATACATTTAGCACATGACGCTCACCGCATACATAGTTCACACATATCATGCTAGAAGAGATAGGAAGAGGTTCACATACCTCGCGACGAGTATCGACTAATAGCAAAACGCCCAAGTACTTCCAAACGCCGCTACTCCTAAGCCAAGTAGATCGCGCCACACGTAGTACTTCAACCTATAAGGCCACAAGGCGCTTATTAACATTTAGGTCTAATCGTAGAATATTCTACGTAAAATTCTAAAGACCTCCCCGCAACAACAGAAATCTCCTCCTCTATCGAGGCCGCTACCAAGCCAACCGCGGGGGTTATACATCTAACCCTAACTGCACAATTCTACTCCAATGTACTACTACAAAAGTCTACTTTAATACCGTCCTATGTAATTACAACAAGATTCTTCTTTAAATTCAGCTTAAGTCGCAAGACATTGCTGTAAGTTTTATTCAGCTTAAGTCGCAAGACATTGCCGATAACTATGTTCCGTACTATATATAGCATACTTCAACTATATAATCTAACAACATGTAATTTCCAATTACAATAGAGGGACAAGATATTTACCTCGATAAGCCCATAATTATCCAAGTATAAAGTCGATCCCGGCAATCGCTTAGCTCCAACTCCGAGCGCCCAACCCGCTCTAAACCACCCTTAGAAGTTCTAACTAACTTATACACAATACTCCAACGGACTATGGAGATTTTCCTAGGTTTTGGTTTGTGACAGACGGAAGTATAATAGTATTTCGGCTTTTCAGATAGTATAACCTTAGAATACTACAAGGTATACTACTAAGGTAATTGGGCATTATAACAATACTTTGAGAGTATTTCTACCAAGAGAGGGGTATTATACTACAACTAGGCTAGGGGTACCCCACTACTAGCACCCCTAGGAGTGTGGCTACCCTCTACTACCCCACTGCGGGGAAACTCTGCCATGGGGAGAGGGCTCTCACCAAGACACTACACTAAGTGGGAGGAAGGCTTTCAAGACTTAGGCACTGTGGATGAATTAGTCTTCAGTGGGGTATTTATAGTTCAGCAAAGGCCAACCAATGGCCAAGATCTTGCCAAGTGCAAGGCAAGTGTAGGCCAAGATCTTGCCAAGTGCACCTTAACCAACTACACACAAAATATCCTACCAACTACTTGACAAAATAGTCACCATTTCGTCCACTCTACCACACTAATGAGAGGTGCTGGCGCCTCTTGTTGGTCCAAAATGTTTCGCCTCTGAAAAATCCGCAAAAATTAAAAATGACATAGCCGAAATTCCTTACGAAAGTCGTGGAAAACGCTTCGAAAAAACGACTCTAATCGGGTGTTGTGAACAAATAAATTTCGCCAAGCCTAATTCTCAAGTTCAAATTTTCTACGCACGCCCCACGCATACCGAAATACGGTATAACATTCTCCTTCCTTAGAAACATTCGTCCCGAATGTTCCTTCTAAGTCTCAAAACAACGTGCGCCAGTATAGTCTTCACTACCATACTTACGAAACAATCCTGCCACAATGGCCACAGAAACAACTGCGCAAAATACTTACATCCAAGTCCAAGAGGAATCACCTCTAACATCACCACAAACACCTCTCTCCGGGGTCTAAAATATACTTCTTCCACACTTTTCCAAACAAAAGAAATGGTCACATCAATGCTCGCCATACATGCTCGCTTCTTCCCGATACCACATTTGTCACTTTGCCGCGAGGTTCTAGTGTCACTCCAGCGACCCAACAAATGGTACCGGACTACGCGATCCCCGAGGTCGCCGTGACACTCGAACTCTTACCACATTTCGACATCGCTTCGCTTCCAAAACTCGGTTACTATCTCTAACGTGGTCATCATTAATCGAACACTGGACGGATCTCCGATACTTTCCCGATCATAACAATACGAAGATCGACATACCGCCTCCTAAGTCGGACACGAAAAGCTAACATAAAGGCAACCTGGCCTATTCTTCACATGGACTCAAAGGCCCAAAGTAACTCGGGCTAAGTTCCCTCTGTCTTCCAAAGCTCGTCACACCCAATCCGGGGTGGTACTTTCAAGAAGACCGACCATCAACCTGAACTCTAAGCGTCGTCGCCGATCATCCGCACGATTTCTCCGAGCCGCCGTAACTTCTTCTGACAAGCTTCACTATCCATACTCACTGGAACAAGCTCAACCAATGTCGAACCTCGCCAACATCGAACCACTGATCGGCAACTTACACATCCGCCCTACAAGGCTTAATAAGGCGACATCCGAACACTGAAATGGTAGCTTAAACACTCCCTCCACCGGAGACAACAATCTCCACAACTACCCCTGAAATACACACACTGGCCCGAGGGCGAATGCGATTCCGAGACTCACCTGAGTTCTTAACCCTGCTTGGTAAAACTTCCAGAAACCAAAAACAGCCGTACCCTGGACTCCACTGTCTGCCATAAGGTGAAGGTAGGCACCCCGTGCAGCCTTACAACTTTTCTGATAAAATCAACACTGCCGAGTAAACTGTCTTTGCTAGAAGACAAGACGGCTGACCTCCTCGGCCCGACCACTGGTCGAACGCATCCACGAACTCGTATGCTGGTTAACTAAACTTGGGCCTAACACCCTCACAACCCTAACACAAGGCGGGACCACCACAACCTGACCCTACCACCTAAACTTCCGCTGGTTGACCCGCAACGTGGGCTCAACCCTACCCGAACGCCGCACAATACTAGCTCCCGATCCTAACAATCTCACTAATCACGTTTCGAAAACCTAGCGGTCTTCTAGCTCGACTACCCTCTTTCAAATCACGCTACTCAGGGACTTATCCCACAAACATAGCTTACGTGCACTATGCGCTCCGATAAGGATCAAACATAACACTACACCTTTACTCGAGACGGCCTTACCTCTAAGGTTTCTACGCATAAAACTCTAAGGCTCACACTTTCTCTATCCCCCAATCTTCCCTACATTAACCATGATTTCTAATCACAAATATTAACACATCGCTATCAAAACATAGCACTTATGCTATACCCATCTTATCACACATACCGAACTCTGGAGGTTACTTGATATGCCCTGACCCATCGCTTCACTCCTAGTCGTTGTCACGACCCGACCAAGCTCGCGATCGTGCCCTACCCGGGCACCCTTACAGTATACATCGAGATAAACTACGAACATTCATAAACTTAAACAATGAAGTAAATAATAGGTCAGCCGATAAGGCTACCTCCCTGGATATAAACAAATCCAACAGCAGTTACCTCAATTTTTTTTTTTAAGGTGACCCAAAAGATATGACTACAGACCTCTAAGAGTTTACATAACAACCGTGACGACAGTGGCCCCGCCATACCTCAATGTACAAAAGTCAACGACTTGAGGAACCATACCAAAACAAAGTCTCCGAGAAATGGAGCTTTCAGAATCAACCGTGATCCTGGGAGTGCGGATCAACAAGCTATGTACCTCAACTCGGCATGAACGCAGCCCAAGGAGGTCAGTACAAAATATGTACCAAGTATGCAAAACTGAAAGTACTGTAATTTAAATCATAATAGTCAAAAATACAGGTGAAGACATATATGATAACCAAATTAGCGATAATCGTGCCTCGCGTAAGTGGAAGTAATGAAAGTCGGCTTTACCTTATACACTGCCTCAACATATGAACCATAGTCACACCAGGCTATGAACCCCACTCAAATATCCAAGCGCTACCGATTCCCCATCACTGCCGACTGCTAGGTGTAGACTCTAACACTGTGACGCGCCCGTGGCATCCTTCCTCACCGCTTCGCAGACACACAAATCTAACCATGTATATACCTATATCCTCCGCCCGGGATCCTCACACGCCGACACCATAAAGTAAATACAACCATGTGACGCGCCGCGTGGCATCCTACCTCACCGCTGCGCATACATACACAATACATACATATATACATATATCATGCCCGTGGAATCCTCATCTCGGTACATGACTTCACGAGGTGTTCCTCGCATCGTGGGTAGCAAATCCACTGAAACCAGTGGTATAACGATCTGGGGTTTACCCTCATTTATACTCTTACCCCGGAAGGTGGTATAACGATCTTGGGGGTGTACCTCATTTATACTCTTACCCTCAAACTACATGCCTCTAATCCTCATCGTAAAGCATGTCCCCTGCATACCCGTGGAATCCCACATCACCGCGGTATGTCCCTGAACTCATACTAAGACCATGGAAGCATACCCGTGGAATCCCACATCACCGCCGATACGCCCAAGTAAACTCATACTATGACCGAAACATACCCGTGGAATCCCACATCACCGCCAGACGCTCCAGAGACTCATAGGAGGTAATGGAGGCATACCCGTGGAATCCTCCCTCACCGACAGTACGTCCAAGTAAACTCCCAATTTCTTTAGACTTTCATTAACATACAAAATGGATCTCATTTTACGACCTTAGGCACTTTCCATATCCCTTAACAAGTCCTGGGAAAATCCAACCCAAAGTACTATGTGTTTCTATTCCTTCCAAGATCCCTTTTCCACATAAGACCCCAAGATACTAACACCGTAGTATCAAGGCTTGCCTACATTTCAAACAAGTCACTATACTATTAGAAATATGCTTCGGCTTCTAACTCAAGTGACCCTCATTTTAAACTTTAAGCAATTGATGCCTTTAAATCGAATTGCCTTTCTTAGTATCCATTCTTTTATCTAGGCTTACCTTATTCGAGAAAAACCATTTCTTTAAGCTTCCATAAAGTTATTATAACCAACTTCCCATAAAGCCGTTATACTAACTTTATGCTTTAGAACCAAGACACCCTTATCCTCCCATAAAGCCACATAACTAACTTCCCATAAAGCCGTTATAACTCTTTTATGTCTTAGACCACTTTGTTCTCTCTATAACCAAGAGGCTTGTACTTCAATTCAAGTTACCCTACCTTCAAAATACTTCAAAATCTTAACTTAGAAAACAAGTTTCTTAACTTAGAGTCGTCTCTTATCTTTAGAATAGTTCAAGAATCAATACTTCCTAATCTAGTATTCTATACTTGATCATGTCAAGAAATCCTTGTCTACCTTATTAGGATAAACCATTCTTATAACTCTTTCTTAAGGACACGTGAGTTAATTCTCTAACTCAACCAACTAGACATCCTTAAAACAAGTCAAATATGTCAAATGACTTCACTTCATTTAAAATCACGACGCCTACCGCACTCATACGCTTATAACTACTCATGCTCAAGAGATAGGAAGAGTTCTACATACCTCTTTTGCTTAATCCACTTGTCAAGTCCAATATGCCATCCGTAGATGTCAACCTATAATGACCATAATACGCCTATTAGCTTTTAGCTTCAACGTAATATATTCTAATGAAAAGTCCCTTGTTCTACGAGAAATTTGGACAAAGACTTCCTTTGTTTCTACTTACTATGCCACCTTTTCAAGGCCGAAATTCAATAACCAACGCCACATTTAAGGCTCAATTCATTCAGAATTACAAGGGATTACACGCCTACTAATACGTGTAAACTTCCGCCCCACAACAACACAAAATAAACCAATAATTTCCATGCCATTCTTGGCCAACAATATAACCAATACTAAACCCCTTTCAACTCTTTCCAATCCAAGTTCTTAAGTCTAACATGATATCTAGCCCTAGACATCTTCAACAATTTCAATCTCCCTTTACAACATGCGACGACCCAAATCTATTCAAATAAAACAACCTCAGGCTCAACTCTATACTACTACAATAAAACAAAATTTCTTAGGCTCAATTCTAAATCACTAAAATATAACAGCCTCAGGCTCACATCTATACTACTAAAATATAACAGCCTTAGGCTCATAACCAAGAGAAAGGGGAAACTTTTACCTTAAGGAATAGCCCACAAAAGCCCCTTTTTCTTCCACCTCCTTCCGTCAAAATCGCCCACCAGCGCTTCCCACAAGTTTACCCACACTTTTCCTTCTTGCCGCCGCTCCAACAATTTCCTCTTAGGCTAGGTTTTCTTCAAAAAAAATCAAGAGAGAAGGGAGAGGGGTTTTCATGTGAGGGTTTGGGAAGAAAATGGCCAAGTCTTCCAAGACTTGGCCCTAAAATAGGACCACTTCCTGGTCAACATGATGGGAGGGACACTTGTCACCCTCCCATAGGCTTTTAAACAAATAACCCCCGATTTTCGTCTTTTCCCGCAGAAAATCCCGCCTCGGCCTCGCCACGGCCAAGGCTCCATTTCGTAAAATAATTTCCGCATTCCGCGCTGCCCTCAGATTCAGCCAAGGCTGAAACCCCGGATCCTCAAGATAACCGGGCGCGACCTCAGATTCCGGCCAGTCTGCACTCGAACCGAAATCGCCTTCCTAGCTGCGCACCAAACTTGAAACTTCCATAACTTTTGACTCCGAGGTCCTATCGACGAACAGTTTGTTGCGTTGGAAACTAGATTCAACGAACTTCATACTAATCTTTTAAAACTCTTCAAAACTCCTAATGAACTAGGAGATATACCACTCCAAAGTTGACTGAAAGTCTGCCCACAACTTTTTTTGCCAACCCAACTTTCCAAATTCAAATCTTATTTCCTTTCGTATGTTCTTAACTTAACCTCTTGAATTTACGGGGTGTAACAGTCGTTCTAATCAAACCTGCCCCGTAGGGCGCATAGCTAAGGAAGGTGACGAACTACCCACCGATCCTGAAGGCTAAGTCCTCCTACCAGGACACTCTTTCGACATCAGACCCTGACGGTCATAGGTACAACAAGTACGAACTAAAAGACGACATTCCCCGGGATGACGTCGCCAAATCAGAACCGGAAGCCCCGAGTTCTAACCAACTCCTCGCATACCCCGAACGCCCCAAATCCGTGGAAGACCACTGCATTGTGGATGTGCATAATCAAATCTCGCGAGGTGACTACTAAAGTTACCAAAGGACCTTCCGCTCGAATCTTCTCGCCCTCGTTAACCCGTCGATCTACGCTTTCTACCGCCGTATAAGCTCGCATACGTGCCATGCTCGCTTCAATCAAGAACTACTTGCACAACCTCTCGTTGATATTCATCAAGACTCGCGGTACATCGGTATACTCTCCGTAGTTAAATCCATAGCTAGTAACAGGTCGCCTCTTTGCAATCCATATTCTCTGCTCGTCGTGGAACCGGCGTTCAAATATCATGGCCGCAGAGGAATCGCCGCTGCTAAACTTTATCGGGCTAGCGATGTCGCAGAAATCCTCGAACGAAGCACCTAACTCAGTGATGATTGGGCACGTGCCCTCGTAACCCTCTCCGAACTCTACTCGCAGCCTCCTCGGCCGCTTGCCCCGCCCGGGTTTGCCCTACTCGGAGGCATAACGATAAGGGAAATAATTTCGTCAGAGGGTCCAACTTACAACACAGCCTAAGGCACGATCTCAGAGTGAGAAGAATAGAAACCAATCCTAAATACCCTATAGCCTCCCTGATTATTGATGTGGTGCACAACACACCGATAATCAAGACTCTTGAATCGATACGGCTCGTAGACACTTTCCGAGGATTAATCGCTTCGATACCACTTTTGTCACGACCAACCTCGCCCGTGGATCGTGTCTTACCCCGCACCCAATTAGACATACATCAGAGTAATCAGCGGAACATAAAGACAATACATGAAACCAGTGTAATAAGACAGTGAAATAAGAAGACAAAGCTAACCAAAAACTAAGTACTTTCAAGATATATATAAATAGCAACTTTTTCAACATGAGCAGTTTAATCCTTTACAAACCCCGCCACAACAAGATTACTGCACTTAAGAATGATACGACAACAACGGCGGACAGGCCCCGCCAAACCCCGAATGTAAACACTTACGGCTTATTGTGGACTATACCACCGATAAGCCTCCGAGAAACGGAGCTTCCCAAACGCTAAATCGTGACTCGAGAGCTAGGATCAACGATCGTGTACCTCAACTGCGGCATGAACGCAGCTTCGGCGAGGTCGATAACAAAAGGAGTATGTGAAACTAAAAATATCAGAATGAAATCATAATAGCCTATAAAGCAGAGACATGTATGATAACCAAACTACGCTTCACAATAAATGGCAAATATGTCAAGTCGTGACTCACGGCCTCAAAGTCATCACTCGAATATAACTATGGGTCTCAAGCCCATAACATCAATCATGCCCGTGGAATACCTTCCTCACTGCCGGCAGTCTATGATAGAAAAGCACCAAGGAATACACATGAACACCAGGTCCCACCTGTGTCCAAATAAAACGATCTGACAGGTACGAAGGCATAGCCGACTACTAACACCTACAAGATTAACAAGGTCATAAATCGTATCATGATATCTGTCTGCATCACATGATCAAAGTTGGTCACTCGCTCGCAGATCAAATGCGCGTCTAGCCACGAACTTCCCGCAGCTCCGCCTAGGCCAACCTCATAGGCCCGCATGAGGTATAACCCCGCATCGAGGGTAGCTACTCCCCGGCATCGTCCTGGACTCGCAGTCCGCATGGCCACATAGACCGCATGACCATAAAGGCCGCGACACTAACCCGAACTCCCGTAGTTCCGCATGGATCCTCGACCCGCATGAGGTATTCTCGAATCATGGTCCTGCATCACCGAAGTCTACCCCGCACGGAGGCGCTTAACCTCCGGAAATAAGTCAAGGTGAGTGGTACAATACCAACATAACTACTGATAGTCAAACAACTTTAAGCACGATGAGGAAAACCCCTTTACACTAACATCACAAGATACTAACACACATAGCATCCTAGCATGTTTACTTATCAATCAACAAGAAAGTATTACAAGGCTATCACAAACCAACACAATCAAGTTATACACACAAGGTACTTTCTACTATATGTCAACAAGTTCGGGTTTTATCCCCAAAGTACTTCATACATTAAATCTTTAAAAGATACGTTACTTTCACAAAAGTCACACAATACCCGTAGTTATGTGAAAATAGAGTGATTATCCTTTTAAGTAAACCAAAACACTTACCTTTGTAAAATCAAGTAACGACATTATTTTCCAAACGGCCAAGTTTGCCTAATTTCAAATGTTCACGTTTCTTATTTTAGAAAGGTTTCAGAGTTCATAGTCTTATTCATTTAAGAATATAATTCTCTTTTAAACTATCCGAGAAACATAAGTCTTATATGTGAGTAGGATATTCTTGTTTATAACAATCTTATTACAATGATGATCTAGGAAATATCATTTTGTCTCATCTTAGCTTCTATGCAGATGGAAGTTTCTACTGGTTTTAATAATACTTAATCTGTCAAAACATTTCCTTTTATTAACGCTGCAGTGGTTTGTCGATACACATTCTGATTTCCAAATCAAGAAACATTCTTAAGCCGTTATTACCTAACTTTCCATAAAGCTAGTATAACTCTTAAGTTTTCAAAAACCAAGTATTACTTCTTCTTTCAAAATGATTCAAAAATCTTTTGAAATACTTCAAGTTCTTTATTAACACATAACAAGCCAGTTATAGTTCAAACCAGTTACCTTTTAAAACCACAAGTATCTTCTTACCAACATAAAGCTGTTATAACTAACTTTCCATAAAGCCGTTATAACACTTTATGTTTTAAACCAATCAAATACATTTAGCACATGTACGTCTACCGTACTACATAGTTCACACATATCATGCTAGAAGAGATAGGAAGAGGTTCACATACCTCGCGACGAGTATCGACTAATAGCAAAACGCTCCAAGTACTTCCAAACGTCGGCTACTCCTTGCCAGTAGATCGCGCCACACGTAGTACTTCAACCTATAAGGCCACAAGGCGCTTATTAACATTTAGGTCTAATCGTAGAATATTCTACGTAAAATTCTACAAAGACTCCAAACAGCGTAAATCTCCTCCTCTATCGAGGCCTGCTACCAAGCCAACCAGGGGGGGGTTATACATCAAACCCTAACGGGTACAATTCTACTCCACGGTACTACTACACAAGTCTACTTTAATACAGCCCTATGTAATTACAACAAGATTCTTCTTTAAATTCAGCTTAAGTCGCAAGACATTGCCGTAAGTTTTATTCGAGCTTAAGTCGCAAGACATTGCCGATAACTATGTTCGTACTATATATAGCATACTTCAACTATATAATCTAACAACATGTAATTTCCAATTACAATAGAGGACAAGATATTTACCTCGATAAGCCCATAATTATCCAAGTATAAAGTCGATCCTTGTCAATCGTTTAGCTCCAACTCCGAGCGCTCCAACCCGCTCTAAACCACCCTTAGAAGTTCTAACCAACTTATACACAATACTCCAACGGACTATGGAGATTTTCCTAGGGTTTCGGTTTTGTGACTGACGGGAAGTATAATAGTATTTCTGGGCTTTTCATATAGGTATAACCTTAGAATACTACAAGGTATACGACTAAGGTAATTTGGGCATTATAACAATACTTTTGAGAGTATTTCTAACAAGAGAGGGGTATTATACGAAGCAACTAGGCTGGTGGTACCCCACTGGCTAGCACCCTGGAGAGGGTGGCTACCTCGGCCACCCCACTGGGGAAACTCGGCCAAGGGGAGAGGGCTCTCGCCAAGACACTCCCCTACGGGGGGAGGAAGAAGCTTTCAAGACTTAGGCAATTTGTGGATGAATTAGTCTTCAAAGGGGGGGGGTATTTATAGGTCTAGCAAATGCCAACCAATGGCCAAGATCTTGCCAAGTGCAAGGCAAGTGTAGGGCCAAGATCTTGGCAAGTGCCCCTTAACCAACAACCCACACAATATCCTACCACATACTTGACAAAATAGTCACCATTTCGTCCACTCTATCACCAATGAGAGGTGCCAAGTGGCGCCTCTTGTTGGTCCAAAATGTTTCGCCTCTGAAAAATCCGCAAAATTAAAAATGACATAGCCGAAATTCCCTACGAAAGTCATGGAAAACGTTTCGTCGAAAAACGACTCTAATCGGGTGTTGTGAACAAATAAATTTCGCCAAGCCTAATTCTCAAGTTCAAATTTTCACGCACGCCCCACGCATATACTGGAAATACGGTATAAAAGATGCTTCCACAATGAGTATTATCTTGTTAGTTATTTGGACATACCAACACGTTGGGTAGCCCACGGGTATGCTTCCACAGGGATTGTTATCATGTTACCTCCTTTGGGCATACCGACATGTTGGATGGTCCACGGGTATGGGCCCACCAAGACGCCTGCAGGCCATGCTTATACCGAGGTGAGATGCCGGCATGCGCCATCAGCGGGTTAAATTCCCGGTTGTATTTGAGTGATGATTTCACGGGCATGAGTCTCTATCTTGACATGATCGCTTATTTGTCGTGTATCGTAGTTTGGTTATCATACATGTCTCCGCTTTATATAGACTATTATGATTTCATTTACGTGATTTTTCGCCACATACTTGGTACTGTTGTCTCGACCTCCTTCGGGCTGCGTTCATGCCGCAGTTGAGGTACATAACTTTGATCCGCACTCTTAGGATTGTTGTTCGGTTCTCGGAAGCTCCATATCTCCTAAGCTTGTCTGTGGTACGCTTCCTCAAGTAGTAGACTTTTGTACATTCGAGGGCATGGCGGCCTGTCCCGTCATTATAGTTTTAAAATTCTTAAGTGCAGAGACCGTGGTGGGCGAGTTTGTAAGGGATGTAATCGCTCGTTTTCATTTATGTACAAAAAGGTAACTGTTTGGGTTAGCCTGTTTTCTTATTTCACTGTTTTCTTTTATGAGTTTTTATTTCCGCTGGTTTTTCTCTGATGTTGTATCACTATGGTGCCCGGGGTAAGGCACCAGTCACGGGCCCGAGGTCGGGTCGTGACACTGCGGCTGCTTTCGGCTCCTCTAATACTGCCGGCGTGACTGAACTCGCTGTCTGGACCACAACCTCAGGCATAGTCTGAGCCTGAGTCCTAGTAACCCTCTGCACACCACTAGTAGCTCCTGCTGCTGCCTTGCCCTTCTGGGCCCTGGTCGCCTTCCGTACAGGCATAGCTGATACATAAGAATAGGTCAGAAGGGATTCAACCTAATAAGACAGCTCTACTGCACGATCTCAGAGAGGGAAGAATGGAAACCAATCCTAAATGTCCTGCAGCCTCCTGATTATAGATGTGGTGCACAACACACCGATAATCAAGACTCTACTAGACACGGTCTGTAGACACTTTCTGAGGACTAATTGCTCTGATACCACTTTTGTCACGACCAGACCCCGGGCTCGCGACTGGTGCCCTACCTGGGCACCCTTACAAGTATACATCAGAAATAATCAGCGGAACATACATGAAACTTATAAAATAAAACAACAAGAATTTAAACAACAGGTTAGCCGTTAAGGTTACCTCCCTGGACACATATACATATACTTAAACAACCGCAGTTACATCCTTCTTCTTTACAAACCGACCCACAAGATATGACTACAGACCTCTAAGAATTACAACTGTGGTGGGACAGGGCCCCGTCATACCCCTGAATGTACATAAATCTACAATGTCAGGGAAACCGTACCCTAAAGATAAGCCTCCGGAGTGAATGGAGCTTCTTCCAAAAAACTGAACAGAGATCCTAAGAGCAAGGATCATCAACATGTGTACCTAACACCTGCGGGCATGAACGTAGCCGGAAGGGTCAGATAATCGTACCAAGTATGGAAGAAATAAGGTCTGAACCAAATTATAATCAGATAAAAAAATGTCAGGGGCAAGTATAAAAATGAAATACCAGATCCTACCGTGCCATTTTAACTCCTGAAATCAATCGTATATTAACCGTTCTTTTCCTTCTTTCAATAAAAATTAACATCATATTCTTACATACTTACTTTAAGGATTTAATCCAGTTTTTTCACATAACTTACATATCTTACATAACATAATCCGGCCCTTTATGGAGGGATCTCTTGTTTGGGAGCTTACTTTGATTATCCATACGTTATAACGTAATCCGGCCCATTTGCGGGACACGATGTACTGATGAATCATGTGGCATAATCCGGCCCGCCTGTGGGGCTCGGTGTACTATGGAATCATGTAGCATAATCTGGCCCGCCTGTGGAGCTCGGTGTACTATGGAATCATGTAGCATAATCCGGCCCGCCTGTGGAGCTCGTTGTAAGATGACGTAACCCGGCCTATATGTAGGCTCGAGGTAATATGGAATAATCCGACCTATGTGTAGGCTCGGTGTATCTCATAACGTAATCCGGCCTATTTGTAGGCTCGGTGTATTTCATAACATAATCCGGCCTATTTGTAGGCTCAGTGTGATTTTCTGTTATACCCCGTATTTCCAGGGTATGTACGTGAGGGCGTACGTATATAAATTTGAGCCTTAAAGATTAGGCAAGAATGAAATTTTGTGCACAAGTACTGAAAGGAGTCGTTTTTCGACGAAACGTTTCCACAGCTTTCGTAGGGAAAATTCCGGCTATGTCATTAATAATTTTTGCGGATTTTTCCGAGAGACGAAACATTTTGGACCAACGGGAGGGTGACATGTGTCACCCTCACATTGGAAGGAAGTGGACGGCCAAAGGGAAAAGTGGGCACGTTTTTTGTGCAAAAATTGTGGTCAAGGGTTAGGTAGGATATTTTGTGTAGTTGATGAGCAAGTGGGACCCACAAACACATGGCTTCATCTTGACCTTACACCTGCCTTACACTTGGATAGATCTTGGCCATTGGTTGGCCATTTCTTGACCTATAAATACCCCTCTAAGTTGATGAACTTATTCATCCAAAAATTGTCTAAGTCTTGAAAAATCCTCCTCTCCTCTTGTTGTTTTCGTCCACCACACCCCCTCCCCCGTGAGTGAGCTTGGCCGAGAGCCACCCCCTCCCCTTTGTAGTGCCCTAACCGTGGGGTACACCCCCCCTAGCCTTGTTGTCTCGTATAAATACCCCCCTTTTGTGGTATAGAAATACTCTCCAAGTATTGTTATAATGCCCAAATACCTTGGCCCAAATACCTTGTAGTATTCCCAAGGTTACACTTTTACAAAAGCCCAGAAAATACTATTATACTTCCTCACCACAAAACGAAACCCTAAGTAAATCTTCACCCGTAGTTGAAGTGTTAAGTAGAAGTTGGTTAGAACTTCTAAGGGTTGTTTGGAGCGGGTTGGAGCGCACGGAGTAGGAGCTAAACCTTGCTCAGGATCGACATATAAACTCGGATAATTTTGGGGTTATCGAGGTAAACACTCTTGACCTTCTATTGTAATTGGAAATTACATGTTGTTGGAATATATAGTTAAAGTATACTATATATAGAATTGAACATAGTTGTGCGGCAATGTCTTTTGACTTAAGCCTGAATAATACTTACGGCAATGTCTTGCGACTTAAGCCTGAATTTAAATAAGAGAACTGAACTGTAATTACATAGGACGTATCAGACATGAGACTTGTGTAGCATTCTTGTGTAATAGAATTGTACACGTCAGGTTAGGCGTGTTAACCTGGTTGGCTTGGTAGCCGGCCTCGATAGAGGAGGAGATTTACGCTGTTGCGGGGGGGTGGAGGTGCTGCCGAATTTTCTGTAGAATATTCTACATTGAGATATAAGATGTTAATAGGCGCCTTGTGGCCTCTATAGGTTGAAGTACTACGTATGGCGTGATCTACTTAGCTTAAGGAGTAGCCGACGGTTTGAGGTACTTGGAGCATTTTGCTATTAGTCGATAATCGTCGCGAGGTATGTGAACCTCTTCCTATCTGTTCTAGCATGATATGTGTATAACTATGTAGTACGGTAGACGTACATGTGTTTAATGTATTTGATTGGTTTGAAACATAAAGTGTTATAACGGCTTTATGGGAAGTTGGTTATAACAGCTTTATGTAGGTAAGAAAATGCTTTGTGGTTTCAAAGGGTAACTGATTTGACTTATAACGGATTTGATGTGTAGTAATAAAGAACTTGAAGTGTTTCAAAAGGACCTTTTTGAAAGAAGAGTAATACTTGGCTTTGAAAACATAAGAGTTGTACTAGCTTTATGGGAAGTTAGGTATAACGTCTTAAGAGTGATAAAAAGAATGGTTTACTGATTTTTTGAAGATAAGAGACTTGACTTAATGGTATTGATATGAATTTTGTTAAAGGTGTGAAACCTCATTCATGAGTAATTGGTACTGGGTTTTAAAAGGAATAATGTTTTACTGATTTCGGAAATCAAAATGAGTATCGACAAACCACTGCAGCGTTAATAAAGGAAAATGTGTTGAATAATGAAGTATGGTATTAAAACCAGTAGAAACCTCCATCTGCATAGAAGCTAAGATGAGACAAAATGATATTACATTTCCTAGATCATGGCTGCTTTAATAAGATTGTTATGAACAAGAATAACCTACTCACACATAAGACATATGTTTCTCAAATTGTTTTAAATGATTAAAACTATGAACTACGAAACCTTTTCGAAAATGAGAAACTTGAGCATTTGAAATTAGGCAAACTTGAACGTTTGGAAAACAAGGTTGTTACTTGATTTTACAAAGGAAAGCATTTTGGTTTACTTAACAATGTCAGTCACTCTATTTTTATACTACGGGTATCGGGTGACCTTTGTAAAAGAAATAGATCTTTAAAAGAAATTTAACGTACGTAGTACTTTAGGGTTAAAATCCGGACTTTGACATAAAATGAAAGTACCTTGAGTTGTGTATAACTTGCCTATGCTTGTTGTTGTGAAACTTGACCATGTTACGTGTGATAGCCTTGTTGTGCAAGTAATGTGTTCTACTCGACTACCGGTTCATGGGATGAACCGGGAATGTATTTCACTCGACTACCGGTTCATCCGGGAATGTATTTCACTCGACTACCGGTTCATCCGAGAATGTATTTCACTCGACTACCGGTTCATCCGGGAATGTATTTCACTCGACTACCGGTTCATCCGGGAATGTATTTCACTCGACTCCCGGTTCATCCGAATGTATTTCACTCGACCTGGGTTCATCCGGGAATGTATTTCACTCGACTACCGGTTCATGGGATGAACCGGGAATGTATCCCACACGTTTCTATACTGGGTCCATGAGATGGGCCGAGACATGTTATACGTATCACATGATTTGTACCTAGACTGCCGGCAGTGAGGAAGAAGTTCCACGGGCATGAGGGATGACTTTGAGGGCGTGAGTCCCTGACTTGACATAACTGCTTTTATGTTGTGAACTGTAGTTTGGTTATCATACATGTCTCCTGCTTTATATAGACTATTATGATTTCATTTACAGTATTTTACAGTTTCACATACTTGGTACCTGTTGTACTGACCTCCTTCGGGGGGCTGCGTTCATGCCGCAGGTAGAAGTACATCGGCTGTCGATCCCCGCGTTTAGGATCTCATTTCAGCGTCTTGGGAAGCTCCGTTCCTTCGGAGGCTTATCTTTGGTATGTTACCCTGAGTCTGTAGGTTCTTGTACATTCAGGGGTATGGCGGGGCCCTGTCCCGTCATAGTTGTTGTATAAATCTTAGAGGTCTGTAGCACTGTTGTGGGCAGGGTTGTAAGGATTGTAACTGTTCAAATGTTTATATATATGTTGAAAGGCAACCGTTTTGGTTGGCCTATTTTCTTTCATCTTAATCCATGTCTATTTACATGTTTAAGTTTTATTTCCGCTGGTTTTCTCTGATGTTGTATCACTAGGGTGCCCGGGGTAAGGCACCAGTCACGGGCCCGGGTTCGGGTCGTGACATTTTCCTTACATAACATTTTAAACCATCTTTTCACTTCTTCTTAAGTCGTCATAACAACTTCCCATAAAGCTATTATAACAACCTTTCATTTTATAGAACTTAAGACACTTTTATTCTTACAACATTAGGGAAACTAGACCCAAAAATACTATGTACATACATACTTAAAAAGAATCATAAAACTCCTTTCTTTTTAAAGCTCAAGTCACACCCTCTTTTGGAAACCATCTTCTTAACTTTTGAAATAAATTAAGAAGCCATACTTTTTAAAGTTTAGTCATTTCCACTCATAAAATCAAGGCTTATAGTATTAACACCTTGTAGCATACACTCTTTAAAATCATGTCATCTACACTTTAGAAATCAAGTCCCATAACTTGAAAAATAAAGTTTCATAATCCTTAAAAGACAATCAAAGTTCATAGTCTTAAAACTTCATAACATACATTCTTTAAAGTCCATTTACTTATACTTATAAAATCATGTCATCTACACTTTAGAAATCAAGTCCCATAACTTGAAAAATAAAGTTTCATACACTTCCCAAAACCAAGTAGCTTATTCTCTTTAAAACCATATAACTTCCACTTTTAAAATCAATCCTCTTTTCACATATAAATTCAAGTCATTTTCAAACATAAAATCAACTTACTTACTTTAAATAAATCAAGACACATAGCTTTAAATCAAATCTCATAACTTCCTAACCATTCTTACCAACATCTCTTATAAGACTTGGTAAGGACTTATGATAGTTTAAACATACTTTTAACTTGGAATCAACAACGTGAATACTTCTTAACTTCTAGGAGTAGAAGGAATCATGAAATAATATCACATGGCTATTTCATACGTAGGATCATGCCAAAGAAGGAAGAGCTTCACATACCTCGCGACAACTAGCGGCAAGTTGCAAAATGCTCCCAAGTACTTTATCCTTGCTAGCTTTTCCACCCTTCAAGTAGAATACGCTACTCGTAGTACTTCAACCTATATTAATCATAATATGTCTATCAACTCCTAGCTTTTTAACGCAGAGTTATACTAAGTGTAAGGTCTCTTATTCTACGGAAAATCGGGCAGCACTTCCTTTGTTTCTACGTACTTTTCCACCTTTTTCAAGGCCCGAAAATCAATAACCAACATGCCACATTTAAGGCGCAACAATCCAACAATTCAAAGGGGATTACACGCCTTAACAGGACGTGTAAAATTCTGCCCCACAATAATACAAAAGAATCCAATAACTTTAGGCAATATTCGACAATATCAAGGACAACAACAACATCTATTTCTTTCCAATTCCTTTCAATCCATAATGTCGTCCTAACATGTTATATAGTCGCAAACAATTCAAACAACTATAATCCTTTCTTTATATAACATGCGACGACTAAAACTAATAACCAAATTGAATTACAATCTTAGGGTTAATCATGCAACTTTCGGATTAGGGTTTCCAATATCCATCACACTTATCAACTTCATAATACATACCTCATGCTTGATAATATCCATAACTACAACAATAAGTAATCCTTAATCATTAAAACGACAAGATGGTTACCTTGATAAGCCCTTATATAACTCCAAGATTAAAGTCGCTCCATAGAAATATTAGCTCCTTTCCTTTATTCTCCAATCATCTATTTGAAGCCCTTAGAAGTTCACAACCAACTTCCCTTCAATTTCCAACTTCAAAGTTGAAGAACACCTTAGGTTTTCGCCTTGCGACTAACGTGAAAACGTCGTTTTTCCGGGATCGTTCTATTGAGATATCCTTACAATACCTCTAGGAACCTTGGTTTAAAGTATTGGGATTATTGAACCACAAACGAAAAAAAATTCTTCTTCCTATTGAGCAAAGCCGAGAGCTCTTCTCTATCTCCCTAAGTGTTCTAATTTTTTTCTAAGTGTAAAAGACTTGTCTTGCAACTTAGGGTGAATATATAACACAATGGAGGGTCAAGATTAGAACAAATGTGTGGCTTGGATGAATGGGATTTAAATATCAAGCCAAGTGGCTCTTTGACTTAGTCAATTATGTCAAGCTAGGCTTCAAGACTGTGTCATCCACATTACTACTTAACCTTGTTCACAAGACCACTAAACCATGGTCCATTCGAGCAAGCCCGTGTGGGGGTGAGGGGTTTTTGACACATGTCGCCCTCCCATTCGTCCGTAAAATTTCGTAACCCTCGTGGGCCCCACAAAACGTAAACTTTATCGGGTGGGCCCTACGTGACCAAATCCATAAATAAATTTCCATACTCCCCCAATAATGTATTAGAGAATCCAATTCGCTTAAACAAACATTTTTCCCTTTCCGAAGTTCGGAAGATTTTCCCCTCGAAAAAATAATTCTTTCTTTCGTACAAATTTTCAAGTCTTGTGTTCTCGCGTCTATTCTCGTATACTTGTCATGTACTTCCGGGGTGTAACATTATTCCCCCCTTAGAAACATTCATCCCCGAATGTTCTTTCGGAGCTCGATCTATCATTTCTCGGCAGAGTCTCATAAAACTGCACTTAGTGAAACCTAATTATGCCACATATGGCCCTAATACACCGCACTTGCATATCCATCCATCATAAACCAAACGAGGAAACAAATCCAAAGTGTGCACCATCACTGTTTACTCCCTTTCATGGCCTAAAAGGATTACCTTTTCGTACTTCCAACTTACTTCTAGGATACATACATAATCTCAATATTATCCGTTCATGATATTTAAACATACAACAACCTTATCATGCATACAAGTCTCTAAAGGGTGAAAGATATACCTGAAATTTTCAAGTCTTGTGTTCTCGCACTTCCTTTCGTACAAATTTTCAAGTCTTGTGTTCTCGCGTTTATTCTCGTATACTTGTCCTGTACTTCCGAGGTGTAACAAAGTCATTCCTTCCTTTAAGAATCAAGTCCCATAACTTGAAAAATAAAGTCTCTTAACCTTTTAAGAATTTAAGGTACATAGTCTTAAAACTTCATAACGTAAACTCTTTAAATTAAGTAACATATACTTTTGTGCGCTGTGAATAGGTTATACTTGTTTATAACGATCTTATTAAA
Source organism: Przewalskia tangutica (assembly GCA_029844215.1). Taxonomy (NCBI): domain Eukaryota; kingdom Viridiplantae; phylum Streptophyta; class Magnoliopsida; order Solanales; family Solanaceae; genus Przewalskia; species Przewalskia tangutica. The sequence goes on from CM056734.1 coordinate 74,881,558, forward strand.
GCAACCATGATCTATAAAATGTAATACAATTTTGTCTTATCTTAGCTTCTATGCAGATGGAGAATTCTACTCATTTTAATTTAATTGATTGACGATACATTTTCTTTTATTAACGCTGTAATGGCTTGTTCGATACTTATTCTCATTCGTGCAGTAACTTAGCAAAGTCAACTCGACTCCAAATACTTCCTAACGACTCTTACCAACATCCCCCATAAGACTTGGTAAGAACTTCAGATAACTTAGAGGTAACTTTTACATAGAGTAAATCAACATACATACCTCTTAACTTCTAAGAGTAGAAGGAATCATGAAATAGCACCACATGTATATTCCATACATAGAATCATGTCAAAAGAAGGAAGAGGTTCACATACCTCGCGACGATTATCGACAAGTAGCAAAATGCTCCAATGTACTTCAACCTTGATAGCTATTCCATCCCTCAAGAAGAATACACTATACTTAGTACTTCAACCTATAATAGCCATAATACATCTATTAACCTCTAGCTTCAAATATAGAATATTCTAAGTGTAAAGTCACCAAATTCTACGGAAAATCGGACAGCACTTCCTTTGCTTCTACGTACTTTTCCACCTTTTTCAAGGCCCGAATTCAATAACCAAACGCCACGTTTAAGGCCCAACAATTCAACAAATACAAAGGGGATTACACGCCTTAACAGGACGTGTAAAATTCTGCCCCACAATTAATACAAAACTGTCCAAAGATTAAGGCAATTCTCGGCTCAAAATGTGTAACAACATAAAGTTCATTCCAATTCCTTTTCAATCCAATTGTTATAACAACATGTTACATACATAATTACAATTACAACAACTATAAATCCTTTCTTCCTTAACATGCGACGATTGTAACTATCGACCAAAATGATTACAACATTAATGGCTAACTTGTCCATTTTCAGTTTTTAACATGCCGACATGATCCAAATCTTTTCAAACTTCATTCTATATACCACATGCTCATTTCTTAACTACTATAACATGTAATCTTCAATTACATTAAGAAGATGAAGGATTTTACCTCAATAAGCCCTAATAATGTTCAAGCGTAAAAGTCGATCCTTAGCAACTTTTAGCTCATCTTCTTATGTTCCAATCCTCTCCAAGCACTCCTTAGAAGCTCATGAAGAACTCCTCTTCAAGTTCCATCTTCAAAGTTGAAGAACATCTTAGGGTTTCGCCTTGCGACTAACGTAAAAACGTCGTTTTCTGAGATATTTCTATTGAGATATACTTACAATACCCCTAGGAACCTAGGGTTAATGTCTTGTGAATATTGGACAACAATTGAAAAAAATTCTTGTTAAAAAATGCTCAAAGCCGAGAGCATGAAATGAGCACCTAAAGTTTTCTCAATTTTTCTAAGTGTTGGAAGACTTGTCTTGCTACTAGTGTGATTATATAACACTATGGAGGGTCTAGATTACAACACATGTTGGCTTTGGATGAATGAGATTAAAATATCAAGCCAAGTGGCTCTTGACTTAGTCAATTATCTCAAGCTCTTAGCTTGCAAGACTTGGTCATCTATACTTTGGTCAAATGACCATTTTTCCCTTGGCACAATTCGAACAAGCCTAAGTAGGGGGTGACACGTGTCTCCCTCCCATTCGTCCATAGAATTTCGTAACCCTCGTGGACCCCACAAAACGTAAAATTTCTCGGGTGGGCCCTAAGTGACGAAATTCGTAAAAATACATTTCCAAAATAATAATAAATTCTATACTCCTCAAATAATGCATTTTGAGAATCTAATTCTCATCAACGAACATTTTTCCTTTCTGACGTTCGGAAGATTTTCCTTCGGAAAAACAATTCTTTCTTTCGTACCCATATTCAAGTCTTGCGCTCTCGCGTCTATTCTCTTATTCATGTCCTGGAATTACGGGGTGTAACATAATATATACAAATAGAATGAACTATCATTTTAGAAAACCCAAAGTACTATCAAATAGAATAGGTAAACAACTTCCATTTTAGAAACCCAAAGTACTATCAAATTGTTACACCCCGTATTTCCAACAGTTTGAAATGAGAACGTACGTGAGAAATTGAGATTTGAATTTTGAAAAGAATGAAAAATTCCGGAAAAATCCTCCGAGCCTCGTGAAGGAAAAAGGTTTATAAAGTGGAGTTTGATTCTCAAATTTGATATTTGGGACTTAGAGAATATATTGGAAATTATGGATTTTAATTTTCGGATTTGGTCATGTGGGGCCCACCCGAGAACTTTTACGTTTTTGTGGGGCCCACAAGTTTTTCGATATTTTGGCCAATTATGGACTATTTTGATGGTGAAAATATTTTAGATGAATGGTAGGGTGACACGTGGCACACCCCCACCCCCCTTGTCTTGGTCTTGGAAGACTTTGACCATTTTAGATATTTTGGAGACAAGTGGAGGTGGGTCCCACTCCACTTGTCTTGCTACACATAAGGCCATACACTTGTCAAGCATCCAACCATAGAGATATTTTATATATACAAGAGAGGAGGTGGAAGACAAGTCTTCCAACACTTAGAACATTTTCAAGAAATATATTTTCCCTCTCTATATTGTTGCTCTATGTTTTGGCTAAGATTCTTGGACAAAAATTCTTAAACCTTCCAAGTTAGTTTATTAACACATGATTAGGGTCCCTAACCTAGTGATTAGCCAAGATAACACACCACTAACCTCAAATCTTCATTGAGCCGAGAATGGTGATGAAACCCTAGGGGTTTCCTTCGACTTTTTGGAAGTGAAACATGAAGAGAAGTTTCTCCTAAGGTTGTAAGGGATACATATATGTGATTGGAACTTGAAGAAGTGGAGTGAACCGAAAACTGCAGACCAAAACATAGCATTCTGCCCGGGGCATTTTTAAGGCTAAATATGAGGTAATAATTCTTTTTTTTTCTGCAGTAATTGGATATTACTCATTGTTATAGTTTATAGATGACTTCTTGTTAAGGAAGATATGGAAAATAAGGTGTGCAAGTACCATTTCCATGTTGAGGCCGAGACTAGGACTTTTCGGACCATTGGATTCGTTGAATTTTATTGTCGTCATCTACACTTGTCGCATGTTATATAATGAAGAAAATATAGTTGTTATAAATTGTTATGACTTATATAACATGTTGGAATAACTGTTATGACCCGTCCCCGGGCCCGCGACTGGTGCCCTACCTGGGCACCCTTACAGGTATACATCAGAGATAATCAGCGGAACATACATAAACTTAACAAGAAATAAATAATAGGTTAGCCGATAAGGCTACCTTCCTGGATACATATAACTATGTAAAACCAAAAGCAGTTACCTCTTCTTCTTTTTTTCAAAGCGACCCACAAGATATGACTACAGACCTCTAAGAGTTTTGACATAACAACTGTGATGGGACAGGGCCCCGCCATACCCCTGAATGTACATAAACCTACAACCTTAGGGAACCGTACCAAAAGACAAAGCCTCCGGAGAAATGGAGCTTTCCAAGAACTGAACAGTGATCCTAAGAGTGCGGATCAGCAAGCTATGTACCTCAACCTGCGACATGAACGCAGCCCCCCGAAGGAGGTCAGTACGAAATATGTACCAAGTATGTAAAATTGTAAGTACTGTAATGAAATCATAATAGTCTAAAATAAAGCTGGAGACATGTATGATAACCAAAATAACAGTACATTGTGCCTTGCCGAAGTGGAAGTAATGAAAGTCATTTTTTTTTTACCTTTTTAAAGACTATTTCTGTTACACCCCGTAAGTCCAGAACCTGTAAAGAGAATGTACGAAAGGAAACAAGACTTGGAAATTGGTACGAAAGGAAGAATTGTTTTTCCGCCGGAAAATCTTCCGGACGTCGGAAAGGAAAAATGTTCGTTATTGAGAATTGGATTCTCAAAATGCATTATTTGAAGATTATGGGACTTAGTATTTTTATGGAAATTTATTTTTACGGATTTGGTCACGTGGGGCCCACCCGAGGAATTTTACGTTTTGTGGGGCCCACGAGGGTTACGGAATTTTATGGACGAATGAGAGGGCGACACGTGGCACCCACGTGTGGTCTTGGACGAAATGGTGAGGGTAAAATGGTCATTTGACCATTGTGTAGATGAGAAAGTCTTGCTAATTAATAGCTTGACATTGTTGAACAAGACAATAGCCATTTGGCTTGATCTCTTCCCTCAAAATTTAACAAGTGTTGTTATCAAAGCCCACCAGTGTGTTATAAGTATACTACTAGTAGCAAGACTTGGCATTTCTACACTTAGAAAAATTAGAAACCTTGTTGTCCACTATAGTTTCTCTCGGGTTTGCCATGTTCCCACACAAAAAAATTTGTAGTTTTGATCCTTTGTTCACAAGACTTTAACCCAATGTTCCCAAGGGTATTGTAAGGTTATCTCAATAGAAAGATTTCGAAAAAACGGAGTTTTCACGTTAGTCGCAAGGCGGAAACTAAGGAGTTCTTCAACTTTGAAGTTGGAACTTGAAGATGGGTTCTTCATAGGCCTCTAAGGAGTGCTTGGAGCGGATTGGAACTTAAGGAAAGGAGCTAAGAATTGCTAAGGCGCGACTTCGAATCTTGGAAATTTTAAGGGCTTTGAAAGGTATAAATTTTGTCGTTTTAATAGTTAAGGCTTACTTATTGTTGTAGCTATGGATTTTAGCAAGCATGTGTAATATAGTATGAAGTTTGATATGTTTATTGGCTATTGGAACCCTAATCCGAAATCTAGCATGTTTAACTTTAAGATTTCAATTCTAGTCGATTATTAGTTTAAGCGTCGCATGTTGTATAAAGAAGGAAAGTGTAGTTGTTGAAGTTGTTTAGACTATATAACATGTTAGACCTTAGAACTTGGAATTGGAAAAGGATTGGAAAAGACTTAGTGTTGCTATGTAAGTTGGCCGATAATTGGCTAGTGTCATTAGACTATTTCATTATGAATTGTGGGGCGGAATTTTACGTATTGTAAGGCGTGTAATCCCCTTTGTTTGGTTGTTGTTTGGAGCCTTAAATGTGGCGTGTTGGTTATTGTATTCGACCTTGAAAAGGTGGCAAAGTGAGTAGAAACAAAGGAAGTCTTTTGCCCGATTTTCCGTAGAATTAGAGACCACATACTTAGTATTATTCTACGTTGAGACTAGAAGTTGATAGTCTTGTTGTGACCATTATAGGTTGACACTTCTACGTACGGCGTATTCGGCTTAGCTTGTGGATATTAGCCGAAAAGGTATGTGAACTATCTCCTCTTCTAGCATGATTCCTTAGAATAAAGAAAGTAAGTTCTACTCCTTGAGTGATCCATTCCTTGCTTGTATTTGGATTGCCTAAAATAGAATTTGTTCTATGTACTTCCTTGAGTGTACTTTGATGTTTAAATTGTAAGTAGAATAATCCCTTTCCTTAGGGAAGTTTGGATTCTTAAAAGTGAAGGTATTTTTCTTAAAGTGCATAGAGACTTGAAAAGGAAGTGGTTTTCAAATCTTTTGGCTAGTGCCTTAGTTCTAAAACCTAAAGGTCATTATAATGACTTTAGGGGAGTCAAAGGAGTGATTTACTTATTTGATTTAAAAGAGGAGAAATGACATGATTTAAGAGAAGTAACTTGTGCTAAGGGTGAAGTTACTTGAGGTTTAAAAAAAGTAGAAGAAAACTTGTTTTCTAACTATTAAGAGACTTGAAGTATTTTTGAAAGTTAAGAACTTGATTTGTAAGTATGTGATACTTGGTTTTAATAGTATAAGTCTCTTGGTTATTGAAGGAATGAATATGTCTAAAACCATAAAGGGTTATAACGGCTTTATGGGAAGTTGGTTATAACGGCTTTATGGAAGGTTAGAAAGTTGTCTATTTTGATTAATCGGCATAAGTTGCCTAGATTGTGAAAATTTGGAGTTACTTGATTTCAAGCTTTGAAATGAGTTTTCTAAAAGTGTAGTAACTTACATTGAAAAATAGACACGCCTTGATACTACGGGTGTTAGTATCTTGGAGCTTTACATAGAAAGGAGTCTTTTATAAAAGAATGTACGTATGTAGTACTCTGGCTTGATAAATTGAGAATTTGTCTAAAGTGTGCCTTGATAAGTACTTTGACTTGTTAAAAGAGAATTATTCTATGTATTCCTTGATTAGTACTTTGGCTTGATAAATTGAGAATTTGTCTAAGTGTGCCTTGATAAGTACTTTGACTTGTTAAAAGAGAATTATTCTATGTATGCCTTGATTAGTACTTTGGCTTGATAAATTGAGAATTTGTCTAAAGTGTGCCTTGATAAGTACTTTGACTTGTTAAAAGAGAATTATTCTATGTATGCCTTGATTAGTACTTTGGCTTGATAAATTGAGAATTTGTCTAAGTGTGCCTTGATAAGTACTTTGACTTGTTAAAAGAGAATTATTCTATGTATGCCTTGATTAGTACTTTGGCTTGATAAATTGAGAATTTGTCTAAAGTGTGCCTTGATAAGTACTTTGACTTGTTAAAGAGAATTATTCTATGTATGCTTTGATTAGTACTTTGGCTTGATAAATTGAGAATTTGTCTAAGTGTGCTTTGATAAGTACTTTGACTTGTTAAAAGAGAATTATTCTATGTATGCCTTGATTAGTACTTTGGCTTGATAAAATGAGAATTATCCTATGTATGCCTTGATTAGTACTTTGGCTTGATAAATTGAGAATTTGTCTAAAGTGTGCCTTGATAAGTACTTTGACTTGTTAAAAGAGAATTATTCTATGTATGCTTTGATTAGTACTTTGGCTTGATAAATTGAGAATTTGTCTAAGTGTGCCTTGATAAGTACTTTGACTTGTTAAAAGAGAATTATTCTATGTATGCCTTGATTAGTACTTTGGCTTGATAAAATGAGAATTATCCTATGTGTGCCTTGATAAGTACTTTGGCTTGGTTAATTGAGAACTTGCCTATATGTGCTGGAAATAGCCTTTGAGTGCAAGTATTATGTTTTATTAAGTTGTCGCGACTCTCGGTTGAAGTGTTTGTCTTGTTGTGAATTCTTGGGACGTCACCGCGGTGATGTGGGATTCCACGTATGCTTCTGCTACTTGTAGTACTTGGATTAAATTCGGATTTTTATAGAAGACATGGTAGTGCTTATGTCTTGTTTGATGGTCGACGAGATAGGGTAAGAGTATAAATGAGCGGCAAGCCCAGACGTTATACCACCTCCTCCGTAAGAGTATAAGTGAGGGTAAACCCCAGACGCTATACCACCGCTTTACCATCTTCCGGTAAGAGTATAAGTGAGGGTAAACCCCCGAATGCTATACCACGTGGGACTTGATGTTATGTTATATCATGGACTGGCAGCGAGGAAGGATTCCACGGGCATGATTGATATTATGGGCGTGAGACCCATAGTTATATCTGAGTAGTGACCTTGAGGGCTTGCGTCCCTGACTTGATATGACTGCTTATGTGTTTTGTACTGTAGGTTGGCTATCATACATGTCTCATGTTTTGTTTAGATTTATGATTTCATTACGCTTATTGTTCACATACTTTGTACATTCTTCGTCTTGACCTCCTTGAAGTGCGTTCATCTGCCAGAGTTTAGGTCTGCTGTTTGGTGATCGGCAGTGTAGGATCTGCTCGGGGTTTTGGATAGCTCCTCTATCCGTGAGTTTATCTTTTGGTATATGTCCTTGATGTGCTTTGTACTGATTTGGGTACAGCGGGGCCTTGTCGTCACATTTCGATTTAACTCCTAAGTGCAGTATTCATATATGCGATTGGACTCGTATGCGGTGTAGTGTCTTTTGGTTATGTATATATGGCAGCCTTGTCGGCTTTGCCGCACGTCTGGTTGTTTTAAAAGAAAAAAAATGAGGTGTTATTTAATTTCCGCATTTACTTGTATTGTTAAGGTAGAAGGGTGCCTGTGTAGGCACCGATCCACGCCCGGGTTCGGGCGTGACAGAGTAGTATCGAGCGATCGTCCTCGGAATGTCTGAGGCCGTGTCTAGTAGAGTCTTGATTATCGGTGTGTTGCGCGCCACACCCATAAACAGGAGGCTACAGAAATTTAGGAGTTGGTTTCTATTCTTCTCACTCTAAGATCGTGCCATAGAGTCAGTGTTAGTAAGATAATTCCTCTCGACGTATTGTTGTATTCTGATTATGCCTCGAGGAGAACAGCGGCCGAGAAGGGCAAAGGAGTAGCGAGCTACTAGTCGACTCGAGGAGTTGATAGGGCTTATGCCCGTGTTATCTGGATGTTGTTCCACGATTGGCGAGTTCTTCACGCCGAGTTTGAGGCCCGACCTGAGCCTCCAGTTTCTCGGTTACGAGAAGACTATAGGGTCATGAGGGAAGCAGTTATGTTATTGACCAAGATAGCCGTGCTAGCAGTTGTAAGTGATAGTACCCCAGAGGTAGGGATACTTTGATTAGTAAAGTGAGAAGTAAGAATGTTGACAAGAATGATAGGTGAACTGAGACTATAGTTGTATAGAGTTCACAACTTGTAATTACCCCGTATAAGTGTAAGACCGATAGGGAAGATTGTGCAGTAGAAATACTTTGGCTTATGTGACGAACCTCTAGTGAATAGGGGGTAGGGTAAGAAGTACCTTGAGATAAGAGAGAGATTTATTTCAGACTAAGAATGAGAAGTTACGAGTGACGATGAGTCGGGTTATGGACTCATTTCGGGTCAGCCGATAGTTTGGAATGGGGTAATGTCAGTTAGAAATGGTCCCGTTATGTGATAGGGTCCTGAGGATGCCAGGCCCAAGTTTAGTTAATCGTTGTACGAGTTTGTGGACGCGTTCCACCGGAACTAGGTCGTAAGGACCGAGAAGGGCCTTAGCGGAAATTCAAGTAGCATAATGGCCAAGTTGGTTAGTAACTCCAAGTTGGGAACGTAAGCAATTTGAGATTTTATGCGTGTACTAGATGAGTTTGAAAGTACGAAAGTATGACAAGTAAGGAAAGAAAGGAACCTCTAAGGATCCCGTGTTTGGGAAGACAGTAACCTTCGAGTTTTGTGAGAAGGGACCACGGACGGAAGGTCCATTATTATGTTCACGTATGTTATGTGGTGATGCGTATGTGACATCGCTGGTCTTGTGCATTTGATTGATAGGCATAGTATGTAGATTGTGCCGAGTTTGTATAGCGTGACAACCGACTAAGAACATTCGGGGACGAATGTTTCTAAGGGGGGAAGAATGTTACACCCCGTAAGTCCAAAACCTGTAAAAGAGAATGTACGAAAGGAACAAGACTTGGAAATTGGTACGAAAGGAAGAATTGTTTTTCCGACTAAAATCTTCCTGACGTCGGAAAGGAAAATGTTCGTTATTGAGAATTGGATTCTCAAAATGCATTATTTGAAGAGTATGGGACTTAGTATTTTTATGGAAATTTATTTTTACGGATATGTTCACGTGGGGCCCACCCGAGGAATTTTACGTTTTGTGGGGCCACGAGGGTTACGGAATTTTATGGACGAATGAGAGGGCGACACGTGGCACCCCCACATGTGGTCTTGGACGAAATGGTGAGGGGTAAAATGGTCATTTGACCATTGTGTAGATGAGAAAGTCTTGCTAATTAATAGCTTGACATTGTTGACCAAGTCAAGAGCCATTTGGCTTGATCTCTTCCCTCCAATTTTAACAAGTGTTGTTATCCAAGCCCTCCATCAGGTTATAAGTATACTACTAGTAGCAAGACTTGGCATTTCTACACTTAGAAAAATTAGAAACCTTGTTGTCCACTATAGTTTCTCTCGGGTTTGCCATGTTCCCACACAAAAAAATTTGTAGTTTTGATCCTTTGTTCACAAGACTTTAACCCAATGTTCCCAAGGGTATTGTAAGGTTATCTCAATAGAAAGATTTCGGAAAAACGGAGTTTTCACGTTAGTCGCAAGGCGGAAACTAAGGGAGTTCTTCAACTTTGAAGTTGGAACTTGAAGATGGGTTCTTCATAGGCCTCTAGGAGTGCTTGAGCGGATTGGAACTTAAGGAAAGGAGCTAAGAATTGCTAAGGCGCGACTTGAATCTTGGAAATTTTAAGGGCTTTGAAAGGTATAAATTTTGTCGTTTTAATAGTTAAGGCTTACTTATTGTCAGAGCTATGGATTTTAGCAAGCATGTGTAATATAGTATGAAGTTTGATATGTTTATCGCTATTGAACCCTAATCCAAATCTAGCATGTTTAACTTTAAGATTTCAATTCTAGTCGATTATTAGTTTAAGCGCCGCATGTTGTATAAAGAAGGAAAGTGTAGTTGTTGAAGTTGTTTAGACTATATAACATGTTAGACCTTAGAACTTGGAATTGGAAAAGGATTGGAAAAGACTTAGTGTTGCATGTAAGTTGGCCGAGAATTGGCTAGTGTGCCTTAGACTATTTCGTATGAATCATGGGGCGGAATTTTACACGTATTGTAAGGCGTGTAATCCCCTTTGTTTGGTTGTTGTTTGGAGCCTTAAACGTGGCGTGTTGGTTATTGTATTCGACCTTGAAAAAGGTGGCAAAGTGAGTAGAAACAAAGGAAGTCGCCCGATTTTCCGTAGAATTAGAGACCCTATACTTAGTATTATTCTACGTTGAGACTAGAAGTTGATAGTCTTGTTGTGACCATTATAGGTTGACACTTCTACGTACGGCGTATTCGGCTTAGCTTGTGGATATTAGCCGAAAAGGTATGTGAACTATCTCCTCTTCTAGCATGATTCCTTAGAATAAAGAAAGTAAGTTCTACTCCGAATGATCCATTCCTTGCTTGTATTTGGATTGCCTAAAATAGAATTTGTTCTATGTACTTCCTTGAGTGTACTTTGATGTTTAAATTGTAAGTAGTATAATCCCTTTCCTTAGGGAAGTTTGGATTCTTAAAAGTGAAGGTATTTTTCTTAAAGTGCATAGAGACTTGAAAAGGAAGTGGTTTTCAAATCTTTTGGCTAGTGCCTTAGTTCTAAAACCTAAAGGTCATTATAATGACTTTAGGGGAGTCAAAGGAGTGATTTACTTATTTGATTTAAAAGAGGAGAAATGACATGATTTAAGAGAAGTAACTTGTGCTAAGGGTGAAGTTACTTGAGGTTTAAAAAAAGTAGAAGAAAACTTGTTTTCTAACTATTAAGAGACTTGAAGTATTTTTGAAAGTTAAGAACTTGATTTGTAAGTATGTGATACTTGGTTTTAATAGTATAAGTCTCTTGGTTATCAAGGAATGGATATGTCTAAAACCATAAAGGGTTATAACGGCTTTATGGGAAGTTGGTTATAACGGCTTTATGGAAGGTTAGAAAGTTGTCTATTTTGATTAATCGGCATAAGTTGCCTAGATTGTGAAAATTTGGAGTTACTTGATTTCAAGCTTTGAAATGAGTTTTCTAAAAGTGTAGTAACTTACTTTGAAAATAGACACGCCTTGATACTACGGGTGTTAGTATCTTGAGCTTTACATAGAAAGGAGTCTTTTATAAAAGAATGTACGTATGTAGTACTGCTTGATAAATTGAGAATTTGTCTAAAGTGTGCCTTGATAAGTACTTTGACTTGTTAAAAGAGAATTATTCTATGTATGCCTTGATTAGTACTTTGGCTTGATAAATTGAGAATTTGTCTAAGTGTGCCTTGATAAGTACTTTGACTTGTTAAAAGAGAATTATTCTATGTATGCCTTGATTAGTACTTTGGCTTGATAAATTGAGAATTTGTCTAAAGTGTGCCTTGATAAGTACTTTGACTTGTTAAAAGAGAATTATTCTATGTATGCCTTGATTAGTACTTTGGCTTGATAAATTGAGAATTTGTCTAAGTGTGCCTTGATAAGTACTTTGACTTGTTAAAAGAGAATTATTCTATGTATGCCTTGATTAGTACTTTGGCTTGATAAATTGAGAATTTGTCTAAAGCTGCCTTGATAAGTACTTTGACTTGTTAAAAGAGAATTATTCTATGTATGCTTTGATTAGTACTTTGGCTTGATAAATTGAGAATTTGTCTAAGTGTGCCTTGATAAGTACTTTGACTTGTTAAAAGATAATTATTCTATGTATGCCTTGATTAGTACTTTGGCTTGATAAAATGAGAATTATCCTATGTATGCCTTGATTAGTACTTTGGCTTGATAAATTGAGAATTTGTCTAAAGTGTGCCTTGATAAGTACTTTGACTTGTTAAAAGAGAATTATTCTATGTATGCTTTGATTAGTACTTTGGCTTGATAAATTGAGAATTTGTCTAAGTGTGCCTTGATAAGTACTTTGACTTGTTAAAAGAGAATTATTCTATGTATGCCTTGATTAGTACTTTGGCTTGATAAAATGAGAATTATCCTATGTGTGCCTTGATAAGTACTTTGGCTTGGTTAATTGAGAACTTGCCTATATGTGCTGGAAATAGCCTTTGAGTGCAAGTATTATGTTTTATTAAGTTGTCGCGACTCTCGGTTGAAGGGTCTACCGCCTTGTCAGAAGTTACCGACGCATCTGACAGCTGATGTGGGATTCCACGTATGCTTCCGTTACTTGTAGTACTTGGATTAAATTCGGATTTTTATAGAAGACATGGTAGTGCTTATGTCTTGTTTGATGGTCGGTCGAGATAGGTAAGAGTATAAACGGCGGCAAGCCCCAAGACGTTATACCACCTCCTCCAGGGTAAGAGTATTAGTGAGGGGTAAACCCCCAAGACGCTGTACCACCTGCTTTATGTGTTGTTTGACGGCCGGTTGAGATAGGGTAAGAGTATAAATGAGGGGCAAGCCCCAAGACGTTATACCACCTCCTCCAGGGTAAGAGTATAAGTGAGGGGTAAACCCCCAAGATGCTATACCACCGCTTTACCACCTTCTCGTGGTAAGAGTATAAGTGGCGGTAAACCCCAAGATGTTATACCACCGGTGGGACTTGATGTTATGTTATATCATGGATCGCCGCGGTGAAGGATTCCACGCATGATTGATATTACGGGCGTGAGACCCATAGTTATATCCGAGTAGTGACTCGGTGGTCAAGGCCCCGACTGATATGATCGCTATGTGTTATGTACTGTAGGTTGGCTATCATACATGTCTCATGTTTTGTTTAGACTGTTATGATTTCATTACAGTACTTATTGTTCACATACTTGGTACATTCTTCGTACTGACCTCCTTCGGGGGGCTGCGTTCATGCCGCAGGTTTAGGTACGCTGTTTGGTGATCGGCAGGTGTAGGATCCTGCTCAGGGTTTTTGGATAGCTCCCTCTATCCAGGAGTTTATCTTTTTGGTATATGTCCTTCAGTACAGGCTTTGTACGCTTGGGTACTGGGGGCCTTGTCCGTCACATTTCGATTTAACTCCTGCAGGTCCGTATTCATATGTGGATTGGACTCGTATGCGGTGTAGTGTCTTTTGGTTATGTATATATGGCAGCCTTGTCGGCTTTGCACGCACTGGTTGTTTTAAAAGAAAAAAATGAGGTGTTATTTAATTTCCGCAGATTTACTTGTATTGTTATAAGTGGTGCCCGTGTAGGGCACCACCACTGCCCGGTTCGGGGCGTGAAAATTTCAACACATGAACAATAGTCACACCAGGGCTATGGACACAAGCCCTCAAATATCATCACACAGTCCAGTAAGGGTCTCAAGCCCACAAATATCAAAGCGTGCCCGTGGAATCCCCCATCACTGCCGACAACTATAAGTGTAAAATATAACCCTATGACGCGCTCGTGGCATCCTACCTCACTTTCGGCGTAAACACATACAATACATATATATATATCTCCTGCCCGTGGAATCCCCCATCACTGCCGACAATCGTAAGTGTAAAATATAACCATGTGACGCGCCCGTGGCATCCTACCTCACTGTCGGCGTACACACATATGCAAAATATATATATATATATATCTTATGACCGTGGAATCCCTCATCTCAGGTATATGACTTCATGGAGAGCTAATCCATGGGGTAATAATCGTATATAACATGCCCGTGGAATCCCTCATCTCGGGTACATGTCTTCATGGGGATCTAGTCCATGGAGTAATAATCGTATATAACATGGTCGCATGCCCCGGAATCCATCATCGTATAAGCATGGCCATGGGGTAATAAAACAAATCCGGGAATCTAACCCGCCTCCTGGTCGCATGCCCCGGAATCCCTCATCGTATAAGCATGTCCAAGGAGTAATAAAAACAATCCGGGAATCTAACCCGTATCCTGGTCGCATGCCCCGGAATCCCACATCGTATAAGCATGTCCAAGGATCAATCACAATGGAAGCATACCCGTGGAAGCCTCCGTCATTGTCGGTACGTCCAAGTAAATTCACAACAAGACAGCCGGCCCTCCAACTGAGAGTCACGGCAGCGTAAACATATAATACTTGCACTCAAGGCTATCACAAGCAAGCATAGGCAAGTTCATAAAATCTTTAGACTTTCATTTTATATACTCAAGGCACTTTTCGTTTCACATAAAAATCCGGGAATTTAACCCAAAGTACTACGTACTTCCATTCTTTTCAAAAGACTCTTTTTCTTATAAAACCCCAAGATACTAACACACGTAGTATCAAGACATGTTTATTTTTCAAACTAAGTTACTAGACCTTTAGAAATTCATTTCAAGACTTTGAAACCAAGTAGCTTCCAATTTCCCAACCTAGGAAACTCATGCCTATTAATCAAAATAGACAACTCTCTCTTTGTTATACCCCGTATTTCCAGAGTATGTACGTGAGGGCGTACGTACAAAAGTTTAAGCCTTAAGTAGGCAAAGTGGCGAAATTTGTGCACAACTAGCGAAAAGAGTCGTTTTCCGACGAAACGTTTTCCAAACTTTGCGAATGGAAAATTCCGGCTATGTCATTTATAATTTTTGCGTATTTTTCCGAGAGATGAAATATTTTGGACCAACGGGAGGGTGACATGTGTCACCCTCAAAAGTGGACGGCAAAGGGCATTCCTTGCACGTTTTTTGTGCCTTGTTTTTAGTCAAGGATTAGGTAGGATATTTTTGGGATATTTTGTGTAGTTGATGAGCAAGTGGGACCCACAAACACATGTCTAAATCTTGACCCTCCACTTGCCCCCCACTTGGCTTGATCTTGGCCATTGAATGTCCTATAAATACCCCCCCTAAGTTGAAGGATTTCTTCATCCAAAAATCATTTCTCCAAGTCTTGAAATCTCTCCCCCTTTAGTGTAGTTTCGTCCAAAGCCTCCCCCCTCCCCCTTGAGAGGCCCTCGGCCGAAACCCCCCCCCCCCTTGCCTAGTTGTTTTCGTATAATACCCCCCCTTGGTAGAAAAGTATTCTCCAAATATTGTTACTATTCCAAAATACCTTGGCCAAAATACCTTGTAGTATTCCAAGGTTACACCTATACTAAAAGCCCAGAAATACTATTATACTTCCCTTAAGTCACAAAAACGAAACCCTAAGGAAATCTTCATAGCCGGTTGAAGTATTAAGAAGAAGTTGCGTAGAACTTCTAAGGGTTGTTTGGAGAGGGTTGGAGCGCACGGAGTAGGAGCTAAACGTTGCTCAGGACCGACATTTAACTTGGATAATTTTGGGCTTATCGAGGTAAATAATCCTATCCTTCTAGTGTAATTGGAAATTACATACTGTAGTAGTGTAGAAATATATATAAGATACATAGAAAAGAATTGAACTGTAATAGAAGGATATTACAGAAGAATATTGAACTGAAATCACATCAGAAGGATATTAAAGAAGAAGATTGAACTGTACTTACATAGGACTGTATTTACAGTAGACTTGTGTAGTTTGGCGGGTAGGGAAGTGCTGCCCAATTTTCCGTAGAACAAGGAATCTGTATCTAGAAGTATTCTACAGAGTAGTCTAGACGTTGATAGACTTGTATGACCATTATAGGTTGAAGTACTGCAAGTAGCGTATTCTACTAGAAGGGTGGAAAAGGCTAGCCGGATTACAGTACTTTGGAGCTATTTGCTAATAGTCGATAATCGTCACGAGGTATGTGATTCTTCCTATACTTTTGAGCATGATATTTTAAAAATATATATATATAGTATGGTAGACGTACCTGTGTTAACTGAATGTAGTTTTACGGCAATGTCTTTTGACTTAAGCCTGAATAATAAGAATCTTGAAGTATTTCAAAAGAATTAAGAAATTGTTTTGAAAGAAGAGTAACACTTGGTTTTGAAAGTTAAGAGTTATACTGGCTTTATGGGAAGTTGGGTATAAAGACTTAAGAGTAATAAAATGAATGGTTTATTGATTTTAAAAGTTAAGAGACTTGACTTAATTGATTTAATATGAATTTTGTTAAAAAGCGTGAAACCTCATTCGTGAGTAATGATTACTTGGTTTGTAAAAGTAATAATGTTTTACTGATTTTGGAAATGAGAATAAGTATCGAACAAACCACAGCAGTGTTAATAAAGGGAATGTAATGACTAATAAAGTATTATTAAAACCAGTAGAAACCTCCATCTGCATAGAAGCTAAGATGAGACAAAATGATATTACATTTCCTAGATCATGGCTGCTTTAATAAGATTGTTATGAACAAGAATAATCTACTCACACATAAGGCATATATTACTCAACTGTTTTTAAAAGAGAATTATGTTATTAAATGACTAAGACTATGAACTATGAAATCTTTCGAAAATAAGAAACGTGAATATTTGAAATTAGGCAAACTTGAACTTTTGGAAGAGAATGTTGTTACTTGACTTTAAAAGGGAAAGTGCTTTGGTTTTAAAAAAAGAAAGGCATAATATTGTCTTAATTGTTTTAAAAGGAAAACATGGTAATATCTTAATCTGTCTTAAATGAGCGTTTAAATGTTATGGCCACTCGACTACCGCATTCATGGGATGAACCGGGAATGTATTTCACTCGACTACCGCGTTCATGGGATGAACCGGGAATGTATTTCACTCGACTATTGCGTTCATGAGATGAACCGGGAATGTATTTCACTCGACTACCGCATTCATGAGATGAACCGGGAATGTATTTCACTCGACTACCGCGTTCATGAGATGAACTGGGAATGTATTTCACTCGACTACCGCGTTCATGAGATGAACCGGGAATATTTCACTCGACTACCGCGTTCATGGGATGAACCGGGAATGTATTTCACTCGACTACCGCGTTCATGGGATGAACCGGGAATGTATTTCACCACGACACCGCATTCATGGGATGAACCGGGAATGTATTTCACCATGATACCGAGTCCATGAGATGGACCGGGAATGTATTTCATGCGACACCGCGTTCATGGGATGAACCGGGAATGTATACCACCTGATTTGATACCGAGTCCATGAGATGGACCGGGAATGTATTCCATACGATTTCACCTCGAGTCCATGATGGCGAGACATGTTACACGTATCACATAACTAATACCTAGATCGCCAAGAGGAAGGAGTTCCACGCACGGCGGGATGACTTCGAGGCGTGAGTCCACGACTTGACATGATCGCTTTTATATTATGAATCGTAGTTTTGTTATCATACATGTCTCCCGCTTTATATAGACTACTATGATTTCATTTACGATTTTTCGCCACATACTTGGTACTGCATCGACCTCCTGGGCCGCGTTCATGCCGCAGTAGAGGTACATCGTCAGTGGATCCTCGCCATGTGGATCACGATTCGTGTTGTGAAGCCCCGTTTCTTCGGAGGCTTATCTTTTGGTATGTTACCCTGAGTCTGTAGGTTCTTGTACATTCAGGGGTATGGCGGGGCCCTGTCCCGTCATAGTTGTTGTCACTTTCTTAGAGGTCTGTAGTACTGTTGTGGGCAGGGTTTGAAAAAAAAGGGATGTAACTGTTCAAAAATTGTTATATATATATGCCGAAGGGCAAATTTTTCTCAGATGACTGTTTATCATTGCATATTGTTTCTTGTATTGTTTTATATTCCGCTAATTTCTCTGATGTATGACTACTTGGGTGCCCGGGTAAGGCACCAGTCACGGGCCCCGGAACGGGTCGTGACACTCTTAACCTTCCATAAAGTCGTTATAACTCTTTATGGTTTAGACAAATTCATTTTTTTTATAACCAAGAGACTTATATTTTCAAATCAAGTTGCATAACTTTCAAAATACTTCAAGTCTCTTATCTTTTAGAAATCAAGTTTTCTATACTTTTAAATCAAGTCATTTCTTCCTTTAAGAATCAAGTCCCATAACTTGAAAAATAAAGTCTCTTAACCTTTTAAGAATTTAAGGTTCATAGTCTTAAAACTTCATAACGTAAACACTTTAAATTGAGTAACATATACTTTTGTGGGTTGTGAATAGGTTATACGTGTTTATAACGATCTTATTGTTACACCCTGGAACTCCAGGATATGTTTATAAGAACGTACGTAAGAACTCAAAAATGTTAAGATTTGAGACTAGTAAAAATTTATCAGAATTATGGAATTGTCGGAAAATGAAATATTGCGACGAATGGGAGGGCGACACGTGTCACCCCCTTAGTGGTCTTGGACGAAATGGATGGATATAATGGTCATTTGACCACAATTAAGATGACCAAGTCTTGCAAAGACTTAAGCTTGACATTGTTGACTTAGTCAAGGGCCACTTGGCTTGATCCTTGTGAAATGCATCTAAGCCACCAATTTGTTTTAATCTTGACCCTCCATAGTGTTATATATACATACTAGTAGCAAGACAAGGCTTCCATACTTAGCTAAATTTTCAAGAAATTGGATGAACTCTCAAAGGGAGCTCTCGGGTTCTAGGTTTCAAAAAGAAAAAAAACCTTGTTTGTTGTCCAATAATCTCCCCACTTTAAACCAAGGTTCCTAAGGGTATTGTAAGGGTATCTCAAAAGAAATATCCCGGAAAAGTGGCGTTTTCGTATTAGTCGCAAGGTGAAAACCTAATCACTTTCCTAGGTTTGGAATTGGAATTGAAGGAAAGTTGTTTGTGATCTTCTAAAGGGCTTCAAGTGGCGGATTAGAGTGTCAAGGAGAGGCACTAAGTTGCTAGGGAGCGACTTCGGATCTTGAAGTGTATTAATGCTAACTAAGGTAACAATCTTGTTCTCTTAAGTGTATAAGATTACATATTGTCGTAGCCTTACATTTTAACTAGCATGAAGTATATGTATATAAGATTGATAAGCGTTATGGATATTTGAAGCCTAAAATCCGAAATGACATGTTGAGCCATTTGAAATTGAAATCCAATTTGGTCGCTAATTAGAATCGTCGCATGTTATCTACTTGAAGATTATAGTTGTTATAATCGATTGCGGCTTTATAACATGCTATACTAAACAACTTGGATTGAAAAGGAATTGGAAAAGACTTTGTAGTGTTGTACCTCAAATTGCCGAATGTGACATAGTATGTTGGACTAGTTTGATATCAATTGTGGGGCGGAATTTTACACGTCTTGTTAGGCGTGTAATCCCCTATTGTTAACTACATTGTTGAGCCTTAAATGTGGCGTGTTTGGTTATTGAATTCGGGCCTTGAAAAAGGTGGAAAAGTATGTAGAAACAAAGGAAGTGCTGTCCGATTTTCCGTAGAATTTAGTGACTTTGCACTTAGAATATTCTACGTTGGAAGTAAGAAGTTAATAGATGTATTATGGTCATTATAGGTTGGCATACTACGTACGGCATATTGGACTTAGCAAGTGGATTGAACCGAAGAGGTATGTGGAACTTTCCTATCTCTTGAGCATGAATAGTTGTAAATATATAGTACGGTATACGTACAAGGTTTTGACGAATTTAGTTCATTTGATATCCTTGGCTTATTTTAAGAATGTTCAAGTTAGTTGAGTTAGGGAATTAACTCACTTGTTTAAAAATATTAAGGATATCTTGGTTTTCTAAAAGTTAAGGGACTTGAAGTATTTTAAAAAGTATATGATACTTGTTTCGTTTTAAAAGTATAAGTCCCTTGGATATAAGGAAGAATGTAATTGTCTAAAGTATAAAGCTAGTATAACGGCTTTATGGGAAGTTGGTTATAATAGCTTTATGGAAAGTTAAAAAGAGTGGTTTACTCTAACTAATGTAAGTATGATAAATGACTTGAAATAATGAAAGGCAAATTGATTTTAAGGCATCAATTGCTTAAGGTTTTAAAAGAAAGAAGTCACTTGATTTAGAAGCCTATAAACGTATTTCTAAAAGGTATTGTGACTTGTCTTGAAAAGTAGATATGACTTGATACTACGGTTATTAGTATCTTGGAAGTTTTATATGAAAAAGAGTCATTTTAAAAGAATAGAAGTACGTAGTACTTTGGGTTAGATTCCCAGATTTTATAATGACATGTTAGTGCCTTAAGTAAACTAAAATGAGAGTGTATATGAATAAGGCTAATAAGAAGTTAGGGTGATTTCATAACTTGCTTATGTTATGTATGATAAGCCGGTAGTGCTTATGTTATGTATGATAGTGTTACACCCCGTAAGTCCAGGACATGTTTAAGAGAATGTACGTAAGGAACATAAGACTTGAAATTGGTACGAAAGGAAGAATTATTTTTCCGATGGAAAATCTTCCGAACGTCGGAAAGGAAAAATGTTCGTTGGTGAGAATTAGATTCTCAAAATGCATTAATTAAAGAGTATGGAACTTATTATCATTATGGAAATTTATTTTTTACGGATTAGGTCACATGGGGCCCACCCGAGGAATGTTACGTTTTGTGGGGCCCACTAGGGTTACGGAATTTTATGGACGAATGGGAGGGCGACACGTGGCACCCCCACATGGCTTGGTCGAATTAATGCACGGGTAAAATGGTCATTTGACCATTGTAAAGATGAGCAAGTCTTGCTAGGCATTGACTTGATTTTATTGACTAAGTCAAGAGTCAAGAGAGCTTGATAATATTGACCACATCCTAGCCTTCCATTTGGATTTATCCTAGCCTTTGATTTTATTTATATATACTACTACTACTACTACTACTAGTATCAAGACATCCCACACTTAGGAAAATTGCAAGAACTTGAGTCTTGGAGCATGAAGCTCTCGGCTTTGGAGAAAAAAGGAGAAGAAAATTTTCAATTGTTGTCCAATATTCACAAGACTTTAACCCAAGGTCCCTAAGGGTATTGTAAGGATATCTCAATAGAAAGATTTCGGAAAAACGGCGTTTTCACGTTAGTCGCAAGGCGAAAACCTAAGGCATTTTCATAGGTTTTGATTGGAAATGGAAGAGAAGTTGGTTGTGAGCTTCTAAAGGCTTCAAATATCGGATTAGAGCGTAAAGGAAAGAAGCTAAGAATTGCTAAGAAGTGACTTTGAATCTTGGAAATTATAAGGGCTTGTAAAGGTATAATTCTTGTCGTTTTAGTAATTAAGATTACTTATTGTTGTAGCTATGGATATTATCAAGTATGAGATATATATTATGAAGTTGATAAGTGTATTGGCTATTAGAACTCTAATCCGAAAACTAGTATGTTTAGCCCTTGAGATTTCAATTCAATTGGATTATTAGTTTAAGTCGTCACATGTTATATAAAGAAGGAATTATAATTGTTAAGTTATTTATGACTATATAACATGTTAGACCTAAGAACTTGGATTGAAAAGGAATTGGAAAGGTTGATAAGTTGTTGCACCTTTTGGCCGAAATTGGCATTTGTATTGTGGACTAGTTTAATGCCAATTGTGGTGCGAAATTTTACACGTATTGTAAGGCGTGTAATCCCCTTTGATTGGTTGTTGTATTGGGCCTTAAATGTGGCGTGTTTGGTTATTGAATTCGGCCTTGAAAAATGTGGCAATGTATGTAGAAACAAAGGAAGTGCTGTCCGATTTTCCGTAGAATTTAGTGACTTTGCACTTAGAATATTCTACGTTTGAAGCTAGAGGTGTAATGGACGTATTATGGCCATTATAGGTTGAAGTACTAAGAATAGCGTATTCTACTTGAAGGATGGAATAGCTATCAAGGTTGAAGTACTTCGGAGCATTTTGCTATTTGTCGATAATCGTCGCGAGGTATGTGAACCTCTTCCTTCTTTTGACATGATTCTATGTATTGAGTATACATGTAGTACTATTTCATGATTCCTTCTACTCTTAGAAGTTAAGAGGTATGTATGTTGATTTACTCTACGTAAAGGTTATGTCTAAGTTATCCTAAGTTCTTACCAAGTCTTATGGGGGATGTTGGTGTCACGACCCGACCAGGTCGCGATCACTTACCAATGTACTGTCAGGTATATGTCAGAGAATAGCAGCGGAACATACATAACACATAACTTATAAAAAGGGTAAACATCACTGGCCAGCCGATAAGGCTGCCTTCCATAAAACATACTTAAACAAAAGTATAGTAGTACAACTGGTTCTTATAGCCCAAAACATATATGTGACCACGCACTTAAAGATAACAAGCGTATGACAGGGCCCCGCCATACCCCTGAATGTACAAAATACCTATAGCATCAGGGAATATCCGTACCAATAAACAAGCTTCCGGAGGAATGGAGCTTCTGACACCGGAATAGTGATCCTAAGAACGAGGATCCTCAATCTGCTTACCCTTACCTTTGGCATGAACGCAGCCTCTGAGGAAGGGGGTCAGTACACAATATGTACCAAGTATGTAAAGCTGGAAAATACTGTAATAATGATATCATAAGTCTAAAAGTAAGCTGGAGTCATGGAAGAAAATCAAAATACCTTTTACTGTGCCTTACTAACAATGAGAGTGACAAGTATATATATATAATACTGCATAAAATAGGGGCCTTAGGATCAGAACAGGGTACCTCGCCCGTAGTATCAATAAGCACCCCTACTCCTGGGACTATTTCACCTGCATAGGTCCTGTGGACCCGCATGAGGTATTCCTCGCATAGGCTATACCCGCCCGCATGGGACTATTTCACCAGCATAAGCCCATAAGGACTCGCATGAGGTATTCCTCGCATCGTGGGTAGAAAATCCACAGAACAGGTGGTATAACGATCTTGGGGACTTTCCCCTCAGATATACTCTTACCCTGAAGCAGATGGTATAACGATCTTGAGGCTTGCCCCTCAGATATACTCTTACACTGAAGAAGGTGGTATGACGATCTTGGGGCTTGCCTCTCGCATACTCTACCCCGAGTAGGTGGTATAACGATCTTGGGGCTTGCCTCGGATATACTCTTACCCTAGCTCAAATCACATCATATCATAATCATAAATAAGTTAAGAAAACTTATAACTTCTTATTAGTCTTGTTCATATACCCTCTCATTTTAGTTTACTTAAGGCACTTAATCGTATCTTTAATAAAAGAACACCGGGAGTTTAACCCAAGTACTACATGCTTCAACTCTTTTAAAAATGACTCTTCTTTATACATAAAACTCTTGGGCAATTGATGCCTTAAAACCAATTTGCCTCTTCATATACCTATCTTACTTAGAGTAAATCTCTTCTCATTAACCTTTTATGAAGCTAATAAACCAACTTCCCATAAAGTTGTTATATTAACTCCACACTTTAGTAAAATCATACTTTTCCCCTAACTAAGGGACTTATACATTCTTAAAACGAAACAAGTCATTATATACTTAAAACAAGTAAGAATACCAAATCTTGTCGCTCACCGTACTACATAGTTTCATCTATTCATGCTCAAGAGATAGGAAAGCTTCACATACCTTTTTGATCAATCCACTTGCTAAGTCCAAACTACCGCAAGTAATATGTCAACCTAAAATAACCATGATACGTTTATTAACCTCTAATTTCAATGTAGAATAATCTAAACTCAAAGCCACTAAATTCTATGGAAAATTGGGCAGCATTTCCTTTGTTTCTACTCACTTGCCACCTTTCTCAAGGCCGAATTTATCATCCAAACGCCACATTTAAGGCTCAACAATCCAACATTTCAAAGGGGATTACACACCTAACTTGGGTGTGTAAAATTCTGCCCCATAAGGTACAACAATTCACTTAACAATTCTAAGGTAGGTTTTAGGCTACAACATGCTCATAATATCTTCTTAACCAATTCCTTCATATTCAAACCATAGTTCTTACATGCAATGAGTCTAAGAGCATTATTTACTACCACAAGTTCTTTCTTCTTAACATGCAACACTAAAAACTAATTATAAAGGAGGAACCATTACCTTTGAGCTTTAGCCAAATTTGTTCCAACAATTTTGCTAGCCTCCTTTCCAAGAATACCACCACAACCACCTTCACAAGCTAGCCACAAGTTTCCTTCTTGCCTTTTACTTTTCAGATTTCTCCTAAGGCTAAAGTATCTCTTGGAATTTTAGAGAGAAGTGGGAGCTTAAGCTTTAGAGAGAGAGAGAGGAATTGGAAGATGACCAAGTCTTCAAGACTTGGTCAATATATTGCATGCAAGAAATCAGATGGGGGGGGGGACACTTGTCACCCTCCCAAGGTCTTTTAAAAGAAAAATCTGACTTTTTCTAAGTTTTTCCGCCCAAAAATCCCGCTGCGGCGCTGAAACCTCCGCAGCCTCTCTGAACTTTCGGCACCGCGGCCCTGCTGTCCTGGCGCCGCGGCGCTGCAACTTCAGCGACCCTCGCATTTCGCGCCATGCCGTCGCTTTGTCCAAACACATTTCTGTCCGATCACAAGACTGAACTTGTAATTCTCATAACTTTCTACTCCGACGTCCTATCGACGAACGGTTGGTTGCGTTGGAATCTAGACTCCAAGAACTACGCCCTCAGCCTTTGAAACACTTAGGAACTCTCAATGTATCAGGTCATAACCCGCCTCAAAGTTGACTAAAACCTGTCCGGAATAATCCGTCAACCTATCCTTTGAAAATTTTAAGTCTTACATGCTTTCGTACGCTCTCATACGTAGGGTCAGAACTACGGGGCATAACAGTTGGTAAGAGTCGTTAGGAGGTATTTGGAGCCAAGTTGACTTGGCTAAGTTATGGCACAAATGAGAATAAGTATCGTACAAGCCACTGCAGCGTTAATAAAGGAAAATGTATCGACAATCAATTAAATTAAAATGAGTAGAATTCTCCATCTGTATAGAAGCTAAGATAAGACAAAATTGTATTACATTTTCTAGATCATGACTACTTGATTAAGATCGTTATAAATAAGTATAACTTATTCAAAACGCACCAAAGTATATGTTACTTAATTTATAAGAATTTACGTATGAAGTTTTAAGACTATGGTCCTCAAATTTTTAAAAGGTTAAGGGACTTTATTTTTCAAGTTATGGGACTTGATTCTTAAAGGGAGAAATGAATTGATTTAAAAGTATAGAATACTTGATTTGGAAAGTATTGATTTCTTGCCATTCTAAAGTTAAGAAGCTTGTTTTCTTAAAAGTTAAGAGACTTGAAGTATTTTGAAAGCTATGTGATTTGAATTGAAAGTATAAGTTTCTTGGTTATAAAAGGAATGAATTTGTCTAAGACACAAAGAGTTATAACGGCTTTATGGGAAGTTGGTTATAACAACTTTATGGAAGATAAAAAGAATGGTTTTCTTCAGTAATGTAAGCAAAGAAATGATTTGAAATAAAGAAGGACAAATTGTTTTAAAGGTACCAATTGCTTAAGGTTTTAAAGAAAGAAGTCACTTGATTTAGAAGCCTATAAATGTATTTCTAAAAGGTATTGTGACTTGTCTTAAAAAGTAGATATGACTTGATACTACGATTATTAGTATCTTGGAAGTTTTATTTGAAAGAAAATCATTTTAAAGGAGTAGAGGCACGTAGTACGTTGGGTTAAATTCCCGGATTTTATAATGACATGTTAGTGCCTTAAGTAAACAAAAATGAGAGTGTATATGAACAATCTAATAAGAAGTTAGGGGATTTCTTAACTTGCTTATGTTATGTATGGTAAGCCGGTGGTGCTTATGTTATGTATGATAAGTCGGTAGTGCTTATGTTATGTATGATAAGTCGGTAGTGCTTATGTTATGTATGATAAGCCGGTAGTGCTTATGTTATGTATGATAAGCCGGTAGGGCTTATGTTATGTATGATGATCGGTTGAGCTAGGGTAAGAGTATAAATGAGGGGTAAACCCCCAAGACATTATACCACCTTCTCCAGGGTAAGAGTATAAATGAGGGGTAAACCCCCAAGACGTTATACCACCTGCTTCAGGGTAAGAGTATAAATGAGGGGTAAACCCCCAAGACGTTATACCACATATTCCGTGGATTTGCTACCCATGATGCGAGGAATACCTTATGCGAGTCCTTATGGGCTTATGCGGGTGAAATAGTCCTATGCGGGCGGGTACAGCCTATGCGAGGAATACCTCAGGCGGGTCCACAGGACCTATGCGGGTGAAATAGTCCCAGGAGTATGATTGCTTATTGATACTACGGGCGAGGGACCCTGCTTTGATCATGAGCCTCCTATTTTTATGCAGTATACCTTTATGGGCAGACTTATGTGATTTTATCGCGTCCCAGATTGGGCCGGGAAGTATACCTTTATGGGAAGACTTATGTGACTCTATCGCGTCCCAGATTGGGCCGACAGTATAGGCGTTCCTCCATAAAGGGGCGGATTAGGTTATGCAAGATACGTAAGTTATATGTTTATGAACTTGATGAGTTTTCTTAAGTATGTACGTAAGAATTTGACTATACTCTTATGGAAAAATGGGAAAATATAATAAGGTACCATTAAGTTCACGAGATGGAAATGACACGGTAGGATCTGGTATTTACCCTTTCTTTATACTTGCCCCTGTCATTCTTTTGTACAGTTATGATTTGTTACTGTACCTTATTTTCCATTCCATATTCTACCTATTATCAATTCTTCTGGGCTGCGTTCATGTCCGCAGGTTTAGGTACACAGTTGTGGATCCGCGAGCTTAGGATCCTGGTTCAACATTTTGAGATGGCTTCAATGTTCCGGAGCTTGTCATCATGGTTATGTATATTCAGGGGTACGGCGGTGTCACGACCCGTTCTGGGGCCCGTGACTGGTGCCTTACCCGGGCACCCAAGTAGTCATACATCAGAGTAATCAGCGGAATTTAAAAACAAGACATGAAACAGTTGTAAAATGAGACACAGTTTTATGTGAGAAAATGTCGCATTTCTGCATATATATATAAACATAGTTTTTGCAGTTACATCCCAACTGTACAATAGGACTACAGACCTCTAAGAATATAACAACTATGGCGGGACAGGGCCCCGCCATACCCTGAATGTACAAATATATATACAACAACAGGGAGATCATACCCAAAAGTCGAGCCTCCGGAGAAGATGGAGCTCCTGACACCAAAGCAAAGAGATCCTAAGGATGTGGATATAGCACCTGCTTGCCCTTACCTGCGGCATGAACGCAGCCCCCCGAAGGAGGTCAGTACAACAGGTACTAAGTATGTGAAACTGTAAAGTACTTAAATGAAATCATATCATTTTAAAACCAATTTACAAATATGCACGAAACAACCAATGTAACCGCACATAGTGCCACATCATAAACAAGAGCAACAATGGGTAAACTGTAACAGGTCTTTTCTAGGCTGCGAATGATCGAAGCAGGGCCAATCGCCCATAGTATCATTATGCAAGCCTAATCCTGGACTCCCGTAGCCCGCATAGGCCACTCACATAGGCCCGCATAGGGTATAACCCCGCATCGAGGGTAGCTACTCCTCGGCATCATCCTGGACTCGTAGTCCACATGGCCACATACACCGCATGAGGTATAACCCCGCACACTAACCTGGAACTCTCGTAGCTCCGCATAGGTCCCCTGGACCCGCATGAGGTATCCTCGCATCATAGTCACACAGACTGCCTGAGGTATACCCCGCATCGGAGGGCAGCTTAACCCCCGGTATCATGTAGGTGAGTGATATAATACTAACATAACAGCTTATCGTTAAACAACATAAGCACAACAAGAATACCCTTTTACACAAATGTTACAAGAAACTAACACTCATAGTATTATATCAAACCATCTTATTATGCTTTCCAGAAATCAATATAAGTCTTTTATAAACACATAAGTAAACCGTTCCTTTTATCTTTCTTAAGTTGTTATACCTAACTTCCCATAAAGCTAGTATAACTTTTAAGCTTTTTGTTTAAAAACCAATTAGTTCTCTTCTGTTAAAAAATGATTCAGTATTCTTTTGAAATGCATCAAGATTCTTATTATTCAGGCTTAAGTCAAAAGACATTGCCGTAATTATTATTCAGGCTTAAGTCAAAAGACATTGCCGTAATTATTATTCAGTTAACACATGTACGTCTACCGTACTATATATATATACATATTTTAAAATATCATGCTTAGGAAGAATCACATACCTTCTCGGCGAAATCCACCTGCCAAGTCGAATATGTCGCGCGCAGAGAATCAACCTTGATAAGCCCAAAATTATCCAAGTTAAATGTCGCTCCTGAGCAAGGTTTAGCTCCTAATTTGTACGCTCCGATAGCTCCAAGAACCCTTAGAAGTTCTTCACAACTTCTACTAAGTACTAAGGGATTTGGGCTAGGGTATTTAGGAAGACAACTATCTACCAAAAATGGGGGGTAGGTTTCGGCTAGGCTAGAGGGGGAAGAGGGTTGTTTCGGCTAAGCTTCACTCAAGGGGGGGGGGGAGAGGAGGCTTTGGACGAAAACACAACAAGAGAGGGGAGGTATTTTTCAAGACTTGGAAATTGATTTGTGGATGAAGAACTCTTCATCTTAAGGGGGGTATTTATAGGTCAAGGAATGGCCAACCAATGGACAAGATGATGCCAAGTGCAAGGCAAGTGTAGGGTGGAGATTCACCCAAGTGTCCTTATCCATCTACTACACAAATATCCTACCAACTCCTTGACTTGTGCAAAGGCACAAAAAACGTGCCAACTATGCCCATTTTTGCCGTCCAATGAGGGTGACAAGTGTCACCCTCCCGTAGGTCCAAAATGTTTCATCTCTCGGAAAAATCCGCAAAAATTATAAATGACATAGCCGGAATTTACCCTACGCGAGTTTAGTAAAACGTTTCATCGAAAAACGATTCTTTAAGCGAGTTGTGCACAAACTTTTTCGTCCATAATGCCTAACTAAGGCTAAGCTTTTGTACGTACACCCTCACGTACATACTCTGGAAATACGGGGTATAACATTCTCCCCTCCTTAGAAACATTCGTCCCGAATGTTCCTTCCCAAGACGGTTAACAATAAGGTTCTTCATAACTAAAACAGTTTACAAATGCCACATACGGCCACAAAACAACACTTAGGCATATATGACAATGAAAATTTACAAGTAGGAAAGTGAATTACCTGGAGGTGTGGGGAATAAGTGAGGATACTTCTACCTCATGTCCTCCTCAGCTTCCCACGTCATCTCCTCCCTGAGCTCGTTCCGCCACAGAACTTTGACGGAAGCCACGTCCTTGGTCCGCAGACGCCTAACCTGACGATCGATTATCGCTATGGGAATCTCCTCATACGATAACCCTCGGTCACACCGACATCGTCAATCGGTGTACCAGATGGATCCGATACATCTCTCAAAGATAGAAACGTGAAAAAGCGGATGACCGCCTCCGGATCGGACGGCAGATCCAACTCATAGGCAACCTTGCCTACCTCGCGACAACTGATACGCCCAATGTACCTTGGGCCGAAGTTTCCTTTCTTCCCGAATCTCATCACACCCTTCATGGGTGACACCTTCAGAAAACCCAATCATCAATCAGAACCGGATGCCGACGACGATGATCTGCGTATGACTTCGCCGACTCGAGCCGCCAAGAATCCGCTCTGGATAAGCTTCACCTTATCCATCGCCACTGCACCAAATCTGGTCCTACTAATCGCACTCACCCACATCGAACCAGCCTATTGGCGATCTGCACTTCCTCCCATACAAGGCCTCATGGCGTCATCCAATACTGGAGTGGTAGCTATTATTATATGCAAACTCAACTAGAGGCAAATGATCCTCCCAGCTACCCCTGAAGTCGATAACACAGGCTCGCAGCATATCCTCAAGAGTCTGGATAGTGCGCTCTGCCTGTCCGTCTGTCTGTGGATGAAATGCAAGACTGCTCACTCAAGGCCCCTAAACTCCTTCGAAAGACCTCCAAGTTAGCCAGAATCGGGCTACTCATGCGATATGATCGAAATAGGGACTCTATTACACCCCGTAAGTCCAGGACATGTATAAGAGAATGTACGTAAGGAAACAAGACTTGGACATTAGTACGAAAGGAAGAATTATCCTTCCGACGGAAAATCTTCCGGACGTCGGAAAGGAAAAATGTTCGTTATTGAGAATTGGATTCTCAAAATGCATTATTTGAAGAGTATGAAACTTATTAATATTATAGAAATTTATTTTTACGGATTTGGTCACGTGGGGCCCACCCGAGGAATTTTACGTTTTGTGGGGCCCACGAGGGTTACGGAATTTTATAGACGAATGAGAGGGCGACACGTGGCACCCCCATAAGTGGTCTTGGTCGAATTAGAGGAGGGGTAACATGGTCATTGAACCTCTTGGAAGATAAGTCTTCAAAGCTTGACATAATTGACTAGTCAACTTGCCACTTAGGCTTGATCCATGTGATTTTAATCCTAGCCTCACATTTGTTTAAGTCTAAACCCTCCAATATGTGTTATATACTAACTAGTAGCAAGACTTGGCATTTCTACACTTAGAAAAATTGAGAGAACTCTTGTGCAAGCTTCATAGCTCTCGGGTTCACTATCCCCTCTACACAAAATTTTTGTAGTTTTTCTCCATTAGCCACAAGACTTTAACCCAATGTCCCTAGGGGTATTGTAAGGATATCTCAATAGAAAGATTTCGGAAAAAACGTATTTTTACGTTAGTCGCAAGGCGGAAACTAAGGGAGTTCTTCAACTTTGAAGTTGGAACTTGAAGATGGGTTCTTCATAGGCCTCTAAGGAGTGCTTGGAGCGGATTGGAACCTAAGGAAAGGAGCTAAGAATGGCTAAGGCGTGACTTTGGAATCTTGGAAATTTTAAGGGCTTTAAAGGTATATTCTTGTCGTTGTAGAAATTAAGGTTTACTTATCATTGTAGCTATGGTTTTAGCAAGCATGAGTTATATAGTATGAAGTTTGATATGTTTATTGGCTATTGGAACCCTAATCCGAAATCTAGCATGTTTAACTTTAAGATTTCAATTCTAGTCGATTATTAGTCTAAGCGTCGCATGTTGTTTAAAGAAGGAAATTGTAGTTGTTGAAGTTGTTTAGACTATATAACATGTTAGACCTTAGAACTTGGAATTGTAAGAAGGATTGAAAAAGACTTAGTGTTGTTCTAGAGGTCGTAGAGAATGGCTTTTGGCATATTCACTATTTCGTATGAATTGTGGGGCGGAATTTTACACGTATTATAAGACGTGTAATCCCCTTTGTTTGGTTGTTGTTTGGAGCCTTAAATGTGGCTTGTTGGTTATTGTATTCGGCCTTGAAAAAGGTGGCAAAGTAAGTAGAAACAAAGGAGGTGCTGCCCGATTTTCCGTAGAATTAGAGACTGTATACTTAGTATTATTCTACGTAGAGACTAGAAGTTGATAGTCTTGTTGTGACCATTATAGGTTGGCACTTCTAAATGCAGATTCGGCTTAGCTTGTGGATATTAGCCGAAAGGTATGTGAACTATCTCCTCTTCTAGCATGATTCCTTAGAATAAAGAAAGTAAGTTCTACTCCTGAATGGTCCATTCCTTGCTTGTATTTGGATTGCCTAAAATAGAATTTGTTCTATGTACTTCCGAGTGTACTTTGATGTTTAAATTGTAAGTAGTATAATCCATTTCCTTAGGAAGTTTGGATTCTTAAAAGTGAAGGTATTTTTCTTAAAGTACATAGAGACTTGAAAATGAAGTGGTTTCCAAATCTTTTGGCTAGTGCCTTAGTTCTAAAACCTAAAGGTCATTATAATGACTTTAGGGGAGTCAAAGGAGTGATTTACTTATTTGATTTAAAAGAGGAGAAATGACATGATTTAAGAGAAGTAACTTGCGTTAAGGGTGAAGTTACTTGAGGTTTAAAAAGTAGAAGAAAACTTGTTTTCTAACTATTAGAGACTGAAGTATTTTGAAAGTTGAGAACTTGATTTGTAAGTATGTGATACTTGGTTTTAATAGTATAAGTCTCTTGGTTATTGAAGGAATGGATACGTCTAAAACCATAAAGGGTTATAACGGCTTTATGGGAAGTTGGTTATAACGGCTTTATGGAAGGTTTAGAAAGTTGTCTATTTTGATTAAATCGGCATAAGTTGCCTAGATTGTGAAAATTTGGAGTTACTTGATTTCAAGCTTTGAAATGAGTTTTCTAAAAGTGTAGTAACTTACTTTGAAAAATAGACACGCCTTGATACTACGGGTGTTAGTATCTTGGGGCTTTACATAGAAAGGAGTCTTTTATAAAGGAATGTACGTACGTAGTACTTTGGCTTGTTAAAAGAGAATTATTCTATGTATAACTTGATTAGTACTTTGGCTTGATAAATTGAGAATTTGTCTAAGTGCGCCTTGATAAGTACTTTGGCTTGTTAAAAGAGAATTATTCTATGTATAACTTGATTAGTACCTTGGCTTGATAAATTGAGGATTTGTCTAAGTGTGCCTTGATAAGTACTTTGGCTTGTTAAAAGAGAATTATTCTAAGTGTGCCTTGATAAGTACTTTGGCTTGTTAAAAGAGAATTATTCTATGTATAACTTGATTAGTACTTTGGCTTGATAAATTGAGGATTTGTCTAAGTGTGCCTTGATAAGTACTTTGGCTTGTTAAAAGAGAATTATTCTATGTATAACTTGATTAGTACTTTGGCTTGTTAAAATAGAATTATTCTAAGTGTGCCTTGATAAGTACTTTGGCTTGTTAAAAGAGAATTATTCTATGTATAACTTGATTAGTACTTTGGCTTGATAAATTGAGGATTTGTCTAAGTGTGCCTTGATAAGTACTTTGGCTTGTTAAAAGAGAATTATTCTAAGTGTGCCTTGATAAGTACTTTGGCTTGTTAAAAGAGAATTATTCTATGTATGCCTTGATTAGTACTTTGGCTTGTTAAAAGAGAATTATTCTATGTATAACTTGATTAGTACCTTGGCTTGATAAATTGAGGATTTGTCTAAGTGTGCCTTGATAAGTACTTTGGCTTGTTAAAAGAGAATTATTCTAAGTGTGCCTTGATAAGTACTTTGGCTTGTTAAAAGAGAATTATTCTATGTATGCCTTGATTAGTACTTTGGCTTGATAAATCGAGAATTTGTCTAAGTATGCCGTGATAAGTACTTGGGCTTGTTAATTGAGAATTGCCTATGTGTGCTGGAAATAGCCGGTTGTGTGCTATTGGTATATCAGTCGTTTCGGGGTCATTCCCCGGGTTTGTGGCATTTGCATAATTCCATGGATTTGCTACCCACGATGCGAGGAATACCTCATGCGAGTCCGTAGGGCTTACGCGGTGAAATAGTCCCACGCGGCGGGTCCACCTATCACGAGGAATACCTCATGCGAGTCGGAAGGGCTTATGCGGGTGAAATAGTCCTATCACGAGAATACCTTACGCGGTCCGAAAGGGCTTATGCGGGTGAAATAGTCCCACGCGGGCGGGTCCACCTATGCGAGGAATACCTCACGCGGTCCACGCGACCTATGCGGGTGAAATAGTCCCGTGAATAGGATTCGAATAATCTGTGCGCGGATGGTCCCGCTTTGATCATGGCGTCTATTTTATATTGTAAGGATACTATTGTTTACTCTCATTGTAGTAAGGCACAAGGTGTTGTATTTTGATTATCATATATGTCCCCGGATTTGTTTGTGTTACCCTATGGTCATGCTTTTACGAGGTAGGATTCCGGGGCATGAGACCACGAGGTATTTAGGACACAGGTGGGACTTGGTGTTCATGTATCCTTATGGGTGTTATTACATCATGGATCGCGGTGAGGAAGGATTCCACGGGCATGATTGATATTATGGGCGTGAGACCCATGGTTATATTTGAGTAATGACTTTGAGGGCCTGCGTCCCTGACTTGATATGACTGCTTATGTGTTATGTACTGTAGGTTGGATATCATACATATCTCCTGTTTTATTTAGACTGATATGATTTTATTACAATACTTACTGTTCACATACTTGGTACATTCTTCGTACTGACCTCATTCGGGGGGCTGCGTTCATGCCGCAGGTTTAGGTACGCAGTTTGGTGATCGGCAGGTGTAGGACCCTGCTCAGGGTTTTGGATA
The DNA here is from genome assembly GCA_029844215.1 of Przewalskia tangutica. Taxonomy (NCBI): domain Eukaryota; kingdom Viridiplantae; phylum Streptophyta; class Magnoliopsida; order Solanales; family Solanaceae; genus Przewalskia; species Przewalskia tangutica. The sequence continues at coordinate 74,915,822 of CM056734.1, forward strand.
AGCTCCTTCTATTCCGGAGTTTATCTTTGGTATATGTCCTTCAGTACAGGCTTTGTATAGTTTTGGGTACGGTGGGGCCTTGTCCCGTCATAGTTCAGTTTAACTCCTAGAGGTCTGTATTCATATGTGGGATTGGACTCATGTACGGTGTAGTGTCTTTTGTTTATGTATATATGGCAGCCTTGTCGGCTTTGCCCTTGCACGTACGTTCGTTTTAAAAAAAAAATGAGGTGTTATTTCAGTTCCGCAGCTTACTTGTATTGTTAAGGTAGCGGTGCCTGTAGGGCACGATCCACGCCCGGGTTCGGGCTGTGACAGAGTGATATCAGAGCAGTCAGTCCTCGGAATGTCTACAGACCGTGTCTAGTAGAGTCTTGATTATCGGTGTGTTGCGCGCCACACCCATAAACAAGAGGCTACAGGACATTTAGGAGTTGGTTTCTATTCTTTTCACTCTAATATCGTACCATAGAGCTGTGTTAGTAAGAAAATTCCTCTCTGACGTATTGTTTTGTTACAGTATGCCTCCAAGGAGGGCAACAGCCGCCCAGAAGGGCAAAGGAGTAGCAGGAGCTACTAGTCAGACTCAGAGAGTTGATAGGGCTTATGCCCAGGGTACCGGATGTTGTTCCGCAGTCGGCGAGTTCTTCTGCGCCAGGTTTTGATGCCCCAGCACCAGAGCCTCCAGTTTCTCGGTTAGGAGAAGACTATAGGGTCATGAGGAAAGCCGTTGTGTTATTGACCAAGATAGCGGTGCTAGCAGTTGTAAGTGATAGTACCCCAGAGGTAGGGATACTTTGATTAGTAAGTGAGAAGTAAGAATGTTGACAAGAATGATAGGTGAACTGAGACTATAGTTGTATAAAGTTCACAAGTTGTAATTGCCCCATGACAGTGTAAGACCAATAGGGAAGATTGTACAGTAGAAATACTTTGGATTATGTGACGAACCTCTAGTGAATAGGGGATAGGGTAAGAAGTACCTTGAGATAAGAGTGAGATTTATTTCAGACTAAGAATGAGGAGTTAAGTGTGACGATGAGTCGGGTTATAGACTCATTTCGGGTTAGTCGATAGTATGGAATGGGATGATGTCAGTTGGTAGTGGTCCCGCTATGTGATAGGGTCACGAGGGTGCTAGGCCCAAGTTTAGTTAATCGTTGTACGAGTTTGTGGACGCGTTCCACCGGAACTAGGTCGTAAGGACCGAGAAGAGCCTTAACGGAAATTCAAGTAGCTTAATGGCCAGGTTTGATTAGTAACTCCAAAGAGTGGAGAACAGAAACGATATTGAGATTTTGTACGTATACTAGATAAGTTTGAAAGTACGAGAAAGTATGACTAGTAAGGAAAGAAAGGAACCTCTAAAGATCCCGTGTTTTGGGAAGACTGTAACCTTCGAGTTTTGTGAGAAGGGGGTCGCGGACGGAAGGTCCATTGTTATGATTACGTATGTTGTGGTGGACATGTGTGGCATCGTTGGTCTTGTGCAGTTTTGATCGATAGGCATAGTATAGAGATTGTGCCGGAGTGTGTATAGCTTGGCAACCGACTAAGAACATTCGGGGACGAATGTTTCTAAGGGGGGAAGAATGTTACACACCGTAAGTGTTACACCCCGTATTTACAAGACATGTTTTAAGGTAGTACGTAAGAGCTCACAAGTGTTAAGATTTGAGACTTGTAAAAAAAATTAACGGAATTATGGAATTGTCGGAAAACATATTATTGTGACGAATGGGAGGGCGACACGTGTCACCCCCCCTTATAGATGCCTTGGACGAAATTGGCATGGCCAATATGGTCATTGACCATAGTCCTAGATGGCAAGTCTTGCAAGTTGATTAGCTTGAGAAGTTTGACTAAGTCAAGGTCCCACAAGTCTTGATATTTGTTAAGAGATCATCCAAACCACCCAATTGTTCACATCTTGACCCTCCATGTTTCTTTATAATACTAGTAGTAGTATGACTAGCTTAACACTTAGAAAAATTCACAAGAATTGAAGAGCAAGAGCAAGAAGCTCCTGTTCCCTCTCCTTCAAAAGGAAAAATTTTCGTTTCTTGTTCTTTAGGCTCCACACTTTAAACCAAGGTTCTTGAGGGTAGTGTAAGCATATCTCAATAGAAAACCTTTAAAAAAATAGTTTACGGGTTAGTCGCAAAACGAAAACCTAAGGGTCTTTCTAGGTTTTGGATTGGAAGTTGAAGGAAAGTTGTTGGTATGGTTCTAAGGGTCTCAACGAGTGGATTGAAGTGTCTTGGAGAGGTTCTAAACTACTAGAGCGACTGGATTGGAATTGGATTAAGATTCGTTGAGGTATAATTTTGTCCTTTAATGTGTTACAAGATTATATATTTATATTGTTGTTGTTAGCTTTACGTGTTGCTAGCATGAAGTTGATATGTAGAAGTTTATAAGGATTGTGGATTGATTGTAGCATTGGAAATCCGGAATGTAATGTAAGCCATGTTAAGTTGGATTTCAATTTAGTCGTTATTAGAATCGTCGCATGTTATTGATTTGAAGATTTTGGTAGTTTTAACCAAATGCGACTTGATATCATGTTATGATTAACAAATTGGATTGAAATGGAAATTTGATAAGTATTGGTATGGTTGAACTCTAGGTGGTCGAATTTGGACTACTTTCTAAATTGTGAGCCAATTGGGGCTGTTTAGTTATTCATTTGTATTGGACTACCTTCTTTATTGTTGTGAGCCAATTGGGGCTGTTTGGTTATTGTATTTCGGCCTTGAAAAAGGTGGCAAAGTGAGTAGAAACAAAGGAGGTGCTGTCCGATTTTCCGTAGAATTTAGCGACTTAGCACCTAGAATATTCTACGTTTGAATTAAGAGGTTAATGGACGTATTGTGGCCATTATAGGTTGAAGTACTTTGGAGCCTTTTTGCAACTTGTCGCTAGTCGTCGCGAGGTATGTGAACCTCTTCTTTCTTTGGCATGATCCTACGTATGAAATCTCCATGTGATAGTATTTCAAGATTCCTTCTACTCTTAGAAGTTAAGAAGTATTTACATTGTTGAATCTAAGTTAAGAGTATGTTTAAATTGTCCTAAGTCCTTACTGGGTCTTATGGGAGACGTTGGTAAGAACGGTTAGGAAGTTATGAGATTTGATTTAAAGGCTATGTGTCTTGATTTGTTAAAGTAAGTAAGTGGATTTTATGTTCGAAAATGACTTGAATTATATGTGAAAAGTGGATTGATTTTAAAAGTGGAAGTTATATGATTTTAAGGGAATGAATTACTTGGTTTTGGAAGGTATGGAACTTTATATGTTTTTGTATAAGTAATTGGGCTTTAAAGGAAGTATGTTATGAAGTTTGAAGACTAAGAACTTTGATTGTCTTTTAAGGATTACGAAGTTTTTAAGCGTCTGATTCTTTTTAAGTATGTATGTACGTAGTATCTTTGGATCCCGCTTTCCTAAATGTTGTAAGAATAAAAGTGACATAAGTTCTCTAAAATGAATGGTTGTTATAATAGCTTTATGGGAAGTTGTTATGACGACTTAAGAAGAAGTGAAAAGATGGTTTAAAAATGTTATGTAAGGAAAATACAGGAGCCTACAAATAGGCGGATTACGTTATGAAATACACCGAGCCTACGAATAGGCGGATTACGTTATGAAATACAGGAGCCTACGAATAGGCGGATTACGTTATGAAATACACGAGCCTACACACATGGCGGATTACGCCATATTACCCCGAGCCTTCACATGGCGGGTTACGTCATCTTGCACCGAGCCCCACAGCGGGCGAATTATGCTACATGATTCCACAAGATGCACCGAGCCCCACAGCGGCCGGATTATGCCACATGATTTATGAGTACACCGTGTCCCGCAAATGGGCGGATTACGTTATCACGTATGGATAATCAAAGTAAGATCCCAAATAAAGTCCTCCATAATGGGCGGATTATGTTATGTAAGATATGTAAGTTATGTGAAAAAGTGAATTAAACTCTTAAATGCGTATGTAAGAATATGTTGTTAAATTTTATTGAAAGAAGGAAAGGAACGGTTAATATATGATTGGTTTCGGAGTTAAAGGACATTCTTTTATACGAATACGATTTGGTTATTGCATTTTATTTACATTCCATACTCGATACTGTTATCGACCCCTTCGGGCTGCGTTCATGCCGCAGTTATAGGTACCAGGTTGGTGATCCTTGCTCTTAGGATCTCTCGTCGCTTTTGGAAAGAAGCTCCTTTCACTCCGAGGCTTATCTTTTAGTGCAGTTTCCACGATATGGTAGACTTATGTACATTCGGGGTATAAGCGAACCTGTCACTTGTGATTATAATTCTTAAGTGCAGTTACATATTGTGGGTCGTTTTGTAAAAGGAAAGGGACGTGGCTCTTTGTTGTTATGTATATGTATATGTGTCGGGAAGGTAGCCTTATCGGCTAACATGTGGTTTAATTTCGTTATTTATTTTATAAGTTCATGTATGTTCATTGCTATTCTGTTGTATACATGAGGGTGCCCGGGTAGGGCACGGTCGCGAGCTTGGGTGGTCGTGACAAAAGTGGTATCGAGCGCTTAGTCCTCGAAAAGTGTCTGAGGCCGTGTCTAGTAGAATCTTGATTATCGGTGTGTTGTGCACCACATCTATAATCGGGAGGCTGCAGGACATTTAGGATTAGTTTCCATTCTTCACACTCGAGATCGTGCGGTAGAAATTGTATTAATAGGTTGATCGTCTCGACGTATTCTTATGTATGTGAATCAGCTATGCCTCACGGAAGCGACCGAGGCCCAAAGGGCAAAGCGGCAGCGAGGCGCGATGGTCGCGAAGAGTTACGAGTCGAGCGCAGAATATGCCCGAGGTAGTAGCGGGTCGGCGAGTTCAGCCACGCCGGCGATTAGAAGGCGAGCGGCGGTAGCTCGAAGGTTTCGGTGCGAGCCTCGATTCGCGGCCGAGGTCGAGTATAGAACTACGAGAGCGGTCCGTTATTGACTAGTATAGTAGTCGGGCGGCCAAGCGAGCGGCGACCCGCAGCCGAGCGGTTTGCGGATTAGGGATTTTCTAGGATGTCATCCACGAGTTTTATGGTTCGAGGTCGATGAGGATCGCAGGAGTTCATTCGGCAGCTACGGACCACGCGAGTTCTTAGGGCTTGAGAGGCAGTGCATTACGCTAGTCTCCTACGATTCTGCGATATCGCGTTGAACCGGTTTGAGTCGTGGTTGCTCTCAAGAGGTGATGATGCTCTTCCAGCTGTTTGGGGAGTTCTGAGAGGCCTTCATGGATCACTTTTTGCCTCCTGAGATGAGGAGAGCCCGGGTAGACAGATTCTTGACCTTGAGGCAGAACGGGAGGACTATCAGAGAGTATAGCTTGGAGTTTGACTCCTTGGCCAGACATGCGCATACTATTGTGGCTAATATGGCTGATAGAGTTCATCGCTATGTTATGGGGCTAGACCGTTATATGATCACTGCTTTCCTGGGAGTAGCCCTTCACCGAGAATGGATATTGCGGAGATGCGAACTTATGCCGCGAGGATCGAGGCGAGGAGAGAGAGGACCGACCAGAGCCCGGCCAAGAGGCGGGGCAGCGAGGTTCAAGGTGATTTTCAAGCGGAGAGCCTCGGCAGCGAGCTAGGTCTGATTCGGCCGCGCAGTGCTCCTTCCCGATTTTCAGCGGAGGTTAGATCACCGGGTAATTGAGTCGGTCGAGCTCGTGGCTTGGATTCGTATCGCACATGGGTTCTAGACGGTCGGGCCTCTTCCTCGATGTTCACAGTGTGGCGGCATCACCATGGGAATGTCGTCGTGCTCTGGTGCTGTTTGCCTATGGCCGTCGGGGCCATATGTTGAGGATTGTCCTAGTAGGAGAGTTGCGGGAGGATAGAAAAGTCTCTGGATCAGTTGCGGGTTCTTCGCCTTGATGCTAGGCAGATGTTCATCCACGTGAGCCGTGGCGGGTCGTGGTGGAAGTTTCGATTTTAGCGGTCCTTTGAACCGCCTATATGAATTCGTATATCTTCTACTTTCTGAGATCTGTATGCATGATAAGGTTATTTTATGTTTAAGTATCAAACGGATAATATTGAAATTATGTACGTATGCTAGAAGTAAGTTGGAAATCTGAAAATATAATCTTTTAGGCCTTGAATGTGAGTATATAGTGATGATGCACACTATGGATTGTTTCCTCGTTTGGTTTGTGATGGACAGATATGCGTGTGCGGGGTATTAGGGCCATGTGTGGCATTGTTGGTATGTCGGGGTTGTGAAAGGAAACTATGTCGCTAATTATAAGTTTGACTCCGAAAGAACATTCGAGGACGAATATTTCTAAGGGGGGAAGAATGTTACACCCCGTATTTACAAGACATGTTTTAAGGTAGTACGTAAGAGCTCACAAGTGTTAAGATTTGAGACTTGTAAAAAATTTAACGGAATTATGGAATTGTCGGAAAACGTATTATTGTGACGAATGGGAGGGCGACACGTGTCACCCCCCCTTATAGATGCCTTGGACGAAATTGGCATGGCCAATATGGTCATTGACCATAGTCCTAGATGGCAAGTCTTGCAAGTTGATTAGCTTGAGAAGTTTGACTAAGTCAAGGTCCCACAAGTCTTGATATTTGTTAAGAGATCATCCAAACCACCCAATTGTTCACATCTTGACCCTCCATGTTTCTTTATAATACTAGTAGTAGTATGACTAGCTTAACACTTAGAAAAATTCACAAGAATTGAAGAGCAAGAGCAAGAAGCTCTCGGGTTCCCTCTCCTTCAAAAGGAAAAATTTTCGTTTCTTGTTCTTTAGGCTCACACTTTAAACCAAGGTTCTTGAGGGTAGTGTAAGCATATCTCAATAGAAAAACCTTGGAAAAAATAGTTTACTGTTAGTCGCAAAACGAAAACCTAAGGGTCTTTCTAGGTTTTGGATTGGAAGTTGAAGGAAAGTTGTTGGTATGGTTCTAAGGGTCTCAACGAGCGGATTGAAGTGTCTTGGAGAGGTTCTAAACTACTAGGAGCGACTTCGGATTGGAATTGGATTAAGATTCGTTGAGGTATAATTTTGTCCTTTAATGTGTTACAAGATTATATATTTATATTGTTGTTGTTAGCTTTACGTGTTGCTAGCATGAAGTTGATATGTAGAAGTTTATAAGGATTGCGGATTGATTGTAGCATTGGAAATCCGGAATGTAATGTAAGCCATGTTAAGTTGGATTTCAATTTAGTCGTTATTAGAATCGTCGCATGTTATTGATTTGAAGATTTTGGTAGTTTTAACCAAATGCGACTTGATATCATGTTATGATTAACAAATTGGATTGAAATGGAAATTTGATAAGTATTGGTATGGTTGAACTCTAGGTGTTCGAATTTGGACTACTTTCTAAATTGTGAGCCAATTGGGGCTGTTTAGTTATTCATTTGTATTGGACTACCTTCTTTATTGTTGTGAGCCAATTGGGGCTGTTTGGTTATTGTATTTCGGCCTTGAAAAAGGTGGCAAAGTGAGTAGAAACAAAGGAGGTGCTGTCCGATTTTCCGTAGAATTTAGCGACTTAGCACTTAGAATATTCTACGTTTGAATTAAGAGGTTAATGGACGTATTGTGGCCATTATAGGTTGAAGTACTTTGGAGCCTTTTTGCAACTTGTCGCTAGTCGTCGCGAGGTATGTGAACCTCTTCTTTCTTTGGCATGATCCTACGTATGAAATCTCCATGTGATAGTATTTCAAGATTCCTTCTACTCTTAGAAGTTAAGAAGTATTTACATTGTTGAATCTAAGTTAAGAGTATGTTTAAATTGTCCTAAGTCCTTACTGGGTCTTATGGGAGACGTTGGTAAGAACGGTTAGGAAGTTATGAGATTTGATTTAAAGGCTATGTGTCTTGATTTGTTAAAGTAAGTAAGTGGATTTTATGTTCGAAAATGACTTGAATTATATGTGAAAAGTGGATTGATTTTAAAAGTGGAAGTTATATGATTTTAAGGGAATGAATTACTTGGTTTTGGAAGGTATGGAACTTTATATGTTTTTGTATAAGTAATTGGGCTTTAAAGGAAGTATGTTATGAAGTTTGAAGACTAAGAACTTTGATTGTCTTTTAAGGATTACGAAGTTTTTAAGCGATACGATTCTTTTTAAGTATGTATGTATGTAGTATCTTTGGATCCCGTTTTCCTAAATGTTGTAAGAATAAAAGTGACATAAGTTCTCTAAAATGAATGGTTGTTATAATAGCTTTATGGGAAGTTGTTATGACGACTTAAGAAGAAGTGAAAAGATGGTTTAAAAATGTTATGTAAGGAAAATACACCGAGCCTACAAATAGGCCGGATTACGTTATGAAATACACCGAGCCTATGAATAGGCCGGATTACGTTATGAAATACACCGAGCCTACGAATAGGCCGGATTACATTATGAAATACACCGAGCCTACACATAGGCCGGATTACGCCATATTACCCCGAGCCTTCACATAGGCCGGGTTACGTCATCTTACACCGAGCCCCACAGGCGGGCCGGATTATGCTACATGATTCCACGATGCACCGAGCCCCACAGGGCGGATTATGCTACATGATTCCACGATGCACCGAGCCCCACAGCGGGCGGATTATGCCACATGATTTATGAGTACACCGTGTCCCGCAAATGGGCCGGATTACGTTATCACGTATGGATAATCAAAGTAAGCTCCCAAATAAGAAGTCCCTCCATAATGGGCCGGATTATGTTATGTAAGATATGTAAGTTATGTGAAAAAGACCGAATTAAACTCTTAAATGCGTATGTAAGAATATGTTGTTAAATTTTATTGAAAGAAGGAAAGAGCAGTTAATATATGATTGGTTTGGGAGTTAAAAGGACATTCTTTTATATAGATACGATTTGGTTATTGCATTTTATTTACATTTCCATACTGCACTGTTGTGCCCAGCTTCTGCGTTCATGCCCGCAGTTATAGGTACCAGTTGGTGATCCTTGCTCTTAGGATCTCTGTTCAGTTTTTGGAAAGAAGCTCCTTTCACTCTGGAGGCTTATCTTTTGGTACGGTTTCCCTGATATGGTAGACTTATGTACATTCAGGGGTATGGCGGGGCCCTGTCCCACCGCAGTTGTAATTCTTAGAGGTCTGTAGTTACATATTATGGGTCGTTTTGTAAAAGGAAAGGGACGTGACTGCTGTTGTTATGTATATGTATATGTGTCCAGGAAGGTAGCCTTATCGGCTAACCTGTGGTTTAATTTCTCGTTATTTATTTTATAAGTTCATGTATGTTCCGCTGCTATTCTCTGTTGTATACCTGTAAGGGTGCCCAGGTAGGGCACCGGTCGCGGGCCCGGGGTCGGGTCATGACAGTAAGTCCAGGACATGTATAAGAGAATGTACGTAAGGAAACAAGACTTGGACATTAGTACGAAAGGAAGAATTGTCCTTCCGACGGAAAATCTTCCGGACGTCGGAAAGGAAAAATTTTCGTTATTGAGAATTGGATTCTCAAAATGCATTATTTGAAGAGTATGGAACTTATTAATATTATGGAAATTTATTTTTACGGATTTGGTCACGTGGGGCCCACCCGAGGAATTTTACGTTTTGTGGGGCCCACGAGGGTTACGGAATTTTATGGACGAATGAGAGGGCGACACGTGGCACCCCCATAAGTGGTCTTGGTCGAATTAGAGGAGGGGTAACATGGTCATTGAACCTCTTGGAAGATAAGTCTTCAAAGCTTGACATAATTGACTAGTCAACTTGCCACTTAGGCTTGATCCATGTGATTTTAATCATAGCCTCACATTTGTTTAAGTCTAAACCCTCCAATATGTGTTATATACTAACTAGTAGCAAGACTTGGCATTTCTACACTTAGAAAAATTGAGAGAACTCTTGTGCAAGCTTCATAGCTCTCGGGTTCACTATCCCCTCTACACAAAATTTTTGTAGTTTTTCTCCATTAGCCACAAGACTTTAACCCAATGTCCCTAGGGGTATTGTAAGGATATCTCAATAGAAAGATTTCGGAAAAAACGTATTTTTACGTTAGTCGCAAGGCGGAAACTAAGGGAGTTCTTCAACTTTGAAGTTGGAACTTGAAGATGGGTTCTTCATAGGCCTCTAAGGAGTGCTTGGAGCGGATTGGAACCTAAGGAAAGGAGCTAAGAATTGCTAAGGCGCGACTTTGGAATCTTGGAAATTTTAAGGGCTTTAAAGGTATATTCTTGTCGTTGTAGCAATTAAGGTTTACTTATCATTGTAGCTATGGTTTTAGCAAGCATGAGTTATATAGTATGAAGTTTGATATGTTTATTGGCTATTGGAACCCTAATCCGAAATCTAGCATGTTTAACTTTAAGATTTCAATTCTAGTCGATTATTAGTCTAAGCGTCGCATATTGTTTAAAGAAGGAAATTGTAGTTGTTGAAGTTGTTTAGACTATATAACATGTTAGACCTTAGAACTTGGAATTGTAAGAAGGATTGAAAAAGACTTAGTGTTGTTCTAGAGGTTGGCCGAGAATGGCTTTTGGCATATTCACTATTTCGTATGAATTGTGGGGCGGAATTTTACACGTATTGTAAGGCGTGTAATCCCCTTTGTTTGGTTGTTGTTTGGAGCCTTAAATGTGGCTTGTTGGTTATTGTATTCGGCCTTGAAAAAGGTGGCAAAGTAAGTAGAAACAAAGGAGGTGCTGCCCGATTTTCCGTAGAATTAGAGACCGTATACTTAGTATTATTCTACGTAGAGACTAGAAGTTGATAGTCTTGTTGTGACCATTATAGGTTGACACTTCTACGTACGGCGTATTCGGCTTAGCTTGTGGATATTAGCCGAAAAGGTATGTGAACTATCTCCTATTCTAGCATGATTCCTTAGAATAAAGAAAGTAAGTTCTACTCCTTGAATGGTCCATTCTTTGCTTGTATTTGGATTGCCTAAAATAGAATTTGTTCTATATACTTCCTTGAGTGTACTTTGATGTTTAAATTGTAAGTAGTATAATCCATTTCCTTAGGGAAGTTTGGATTCTTAAAAGTGAAGGTATTTTTCTTAAAGTACATAGAGACTTGAAAAGGAAGTGGTTTCCAAATCTTTTGGCTAGTGCCTTAGTTCTAAAACCTAAAGGTCATTATAATGACTTTAGGGGAGTCAAAGGAGTGATTTACTTATTTGATTTAAAAGAGGAGAAATGACATGATTTAAGAGAAGTAACTTGCGTTAAGGGTGAAGTTACTTGAGGTTTAAAAAGTAGAAGAAAACTTGTTTTCTAACTATTAAGAGACTTGAAGTATTTTGAAAGTTGAGAACTTGATTTGTAAGTATGTGATACTTGGTTTTAATAGTATAAGTCTCTTGGTTATTGAAGGAATGGATACGTCTAAAACCATAAAGGGTTATAACGGCTTTATGGGAATTTGGTTATAACGGCTTTATGGAAGGTTTAGAAAGTTGTCTATTTTGATTAAATCGGCATAAGTTGCCTAGATTGTGAAAATTTGGAGTTACTTGATTTCAAGCTTTGAAATGAGTTTTCTAAAAGTGTAGTAACTTACTTTGAAAAATAGACACGCCTTGATACTACGGGTGTTAGTATCTTGGGGCTTTACATAGAAATGAGTCTTTTATAAAGGAATGTACGTACGTAGTACTTTGGCTTGTTAAAAGAGAATTATTCTATGTATAACTTGATTAGTACTTTGGCTTGATAAATTGAGGATTTGTCTAAGTGTGCCTTGATAAGTACTTTGGCTTGTTAAAAGAGAATTATTCTATGTATAACTTGATTAGTACCTTGGCTTGATAAATTGAGGATTTGTCTAAGTGTGCCTTGATAAGTACTTTGGCTTGTTAAAAGAGAATTATTCTAAGTGTGCCTTGATATGTACTTTGGCTTGTTAAAAGAGAATTATTCTATGTATAACTTGATTAGTACTTTGGCTTGATAAATTGAGGATTTGTCTAAGTGTGCCTTGATAAGTACTTTGGCTTGTTAAAAGAGAATTATTCTATGTATAACTTGATTAGTACTTTGGCTTGTTAAAAGAGAATTATTCTAAGTGTGCCTTGATAAGTACTTTGGCTTGTTAAAATAGAATTATTCTATGTATAACTTGATTAGTACTTTGGCTTGATAAATTGAGGATTTGTCTAAGTGTTCCTTGATAAGTACTTTGGCTTGTTAAAAGATAATTATTCTAAGTGTGTCTTGATAAGTACTTTGGCTTGTTAAAAGAGAATTATTATATGTATGCCTTGATTAGTACTTTGGCTTGTTAAAAGAGAATTATTCTATGTATAACTTGATTAGTACCTTGGCTTGATAAATTGAGGATTTGTCTAAGTGTGCCTTGATAAGTACTTTGGCTTGTTAAAAGAGAATTATTCTAAGTGTGCCTTGATAAGTACTTTGGCTTGTTAAAAGAGAATTATTCTATGTATGCCTTGATTAGTACTTTGGCTTGATAAATTGAGAATTTGTCTAAGTATGCCGTGATAAGTACTTGGGCTTGTTAATTGAGAATTGCCTATGTGTGCTGGAAATAGCCGGTTGTGTGCTATTGGTATATCAGTCGTTTCGGGGTCATTCCCCGGGTTTGTGGCATTTGCATAATTCCGTGGATTTGCTACCCACTATGCGAGGAATACCTCATGCGAGTCCGTAGGGCTTATGCGGGTGAACTAGTCCCATGCGGGCGGGTCCAGCCTATGCGAGGAATACCTCATGCGAGTCCGTAAGGGCTTATGCGGGTGAAATAGTCCTATGCGAGGAATACCTTATGCGGGTCCGAAAGGGCTTATGCGGGTGAAATAGTCCCATGCGGGCGGGTCCAGCCTATGCGAGGAATACCTCACGCGGGTCCACGCGACCTATGCGGGTGAAATAGTCCCATGAATAGGATTGCTGAATAATACTGCGGGCGGATGGTCTTGCTTTGATCATGAGCGTCCTATTTTATATTGTAAGGATACTACTGTTTACTCTCATTGTAGTAAGGCACAAGGTGTTGTATTTTGATTATCATATATGTCCCCGGATTTGTTTGTGTTACCCTATGGTCATGCTTTTACGAGGTAGGATTCCGGGGCATGAGACCACGAGGTATTTAGGACACAGGTGGGACTTGGTGTTCATGTATCCTTATGGGTGTTATTACATCATGGACTGCCGGCAGTGAGGAAGGATTCCACGGGCATGATTGATATTATGGGCGTTAGACCCATGGTTATATTTGAGTAATGACTTTGAGGGCCTGCGTCCCTGACTTGATATGACTGCTTATGTGTTATGTAATGTAGGTTGGATATCATACATGTCTCCTGTTTTATTTAGACTGATATGATTTTATTACGCATTTCATCGCTCACATACTTGGTACATTCTTCGTCTTGACCTCCTTGAGGCTGCGTTCATGCCGCAGTTTAGGTACCTTGATTTGGTGATCGGCAGTGTAGGACCTGCTCGTGGTTTTGGATAAGCTCCTTCTATTCGGAGTTTATCTTTGGTATATGTCCTTGATGCAGGCTTTGTATAGTTTTGGAGTGCGGTGGGGCCTTGTCGTCATAGTTCGATTTAACTCTAAGTGCAGTATTCATATGTGGGATTGGACTCGTATGCGGTGTAGTGTCTTTAGTTTATGTATATATGTCACCTTTTCGCTTTTCCACTTGCGTCGTTCGTTTTAAAAAAAGAGGTGTTATTTCATTCGCGACTTACTTGTATTGTTAAGGTAGAAGGGTGCCGTGTAGGGCACCGATCCACGCCCGGTTGGTGTGACAGACTCCATGCATCGACGATCTCTCGGATGTAAAGTCCGCATAATCCTCACCAAAAGTCATCCTGACGGGAAGAAAGTGGGCTGATTTCGTCAGCCTGTCGACGATAACCCATATAGAATCATGTCTTCTCTGAGTGCGAGGTAATCCTGTGATAAAGTCCATGTTGATCACCTCCCACTTCCAGGTCGGGATCTCTATCGTCTGCAACAAACCACCAGGCCTCTGGTGCTCTACCTTCACCTGCTGACAACACGGGCACTGAGCTACGAACTCTGCAACGTCCCTCTTCAAGCCATCCCACCAATACACATATCTAAGGTCGTGGTACATCTTGGTCGACCCTGGATGGATAGAGTAACGCGCGCTGTGTGCTTCCCCAAGAACCTGCTGCCGAAGTCCTGAAACATCTGGAACACACAACCTGCCCTCAAACCTTAGCACCCAGTGGTCTTGCCTCAAAGGACCGCTTGCCTCACGAAGAGTCGTATCACGATACCGAATCAAAACCGGATCCTCAAACTGTTGCCTCTTCACCTCCTCGACGATGGAAGACTCGGCAACCTCTCGAACTCGAACCCCACTGCTATCAGAATCAATCAAACGGACACCAAGGCTCGCTAACTGATGCAAATCGCGAACCAGGCCCCTCCTCTCGGCACATCCGATAGACTCCCATCGACCTACGACTAAGAGCATACGCCTGACATTGGCCTTCCCGGGTGGTACGGGATGTCGAGATCATAATCCTTGAGCGACTTTAACCACCGTCTCGCCGTAAGTTCGGCTCCTGCCGAAAGATATCTGGAGCTCTTATGGTGACAGTATAAATATCCACATGAACCCCATACAAATAGTGCCTCCAGATCTTCAAGGCGTGAATCACCGCTGCCAACTCCAAATCATGGGTGGGGTAGTTCCTCTCGTGTTTCTTAAGCTGTCGGGATGCATACGCTATAACCTTGCCCTGCTGCATCAACACACATCCCAACCCGATGCCTGACGCATCACAATACACGACATAACCGTCTGGACCCTCTGGAAGAGTAAGAACGGGGGCGGTCGTCAGTCTCTCCTTCAGTAACTGGAAACCCTGCTCACACGCATCAGTCCACTGAAACTTAGCTGCCTTCTGAGTCAGCCTAGTCAATGGTGCAGAGATAGAAGCAAACTTCTCTACGAACCGCCGATAATAACCTGCAAGGCCCAGAAAGCTGCGCACCTCTGTCGGAGTAGTAGGTCTAGGCCAAGTCCTGACTGCCTCGATCTTGGCCGTATCCACCTGAATACCATCGGCCCCGACAATATTGTTACACCCCGTAAGTCCAGGAAATGTAAAAGAGAATGTACGTAAGGAATAAGAGACTTAGAAATTAGTGCGAAAGGAAGAATTGTTTTTCCGACGGAAATCTTCCGGACGTCGGGAAGGAAAAATGTTCGTTGTTGAGAATTGGATTCTCAAAATACATTATTTAAAGAGTATGGGACTTTGTAATATTATGGAAATTTATTTTTTACGGATTTGGTCACGTGGGGCCCACCCGAGGAATTTTACATTTTTGTGGGGCCCACGAGGGTTACGGAATTTTATGGATGAAGAGAGGGCGACACGTGGCACCCCCACATGGTCTTGGTCGAAATATTGCAAGGGTAAAATGGTCATTTGACCTAAGTTGATGATAAGTCTTGCTAGAGCTTGACATTGTTGACCAAGTCAAGGGCCATTAGGCTTGATCTCTTCCCTCCAATTTTAACAAGTGTTGTTATCCAAGCCCTTCATTGTGTTATAAGAATACTACTAGTGCAAGACTAGTCTTCACACTTAGAATAAATTTCAAGAAACTTTGAGCTTAGCCAATATTGCTCTCGGCTTAGTGCACCTCCCACACAAAAAAAATTGTAGTTTGATCCATTAGCCACAAGACTTTAAACCAAGGTTCATGAGTGTATTGTAAGTGTATCTCAATAGAAAAATCCCGGAAAGATAGAGTTTTCGTGTTAGTCGCAAGGTGAAAAACCTAGTTGTTTTTCTAGGTTTGGATTGGAAATGGAAGAGAAGTTGGTTGTGAACTTCTAAAGGCTTCAAATAGCGGATTGGAACATAAGGAAAGGAGCTAAGAATTGCTAAGGCGCGACTTTGATTCTTGGAATTTTAAGGGCTTGGAAAGGTATAAATTTTGTCGTTTTGGCAATTAAGTTTACTTATTGATTGTAGCTATGGTTATTAGCAAGCATGAGTTTTATATTATGTAGTTGGATTATTATATTGGCTATTGGAACCCTAATCCGAAAACTAGCATGTTTAGCCCTAAGATTACAATTCAAGTCGATTATTAGTTTAAGTCGTCGCATGTTGTATAATGAAGGAAATTGTAGTTGTTGAAGTTGTTTATGGCTATATAACATGTTAGACCTTAGAACTTGGAATTGGAAAAGGATTGGAAAAGACTTAGTGTTGTTGGTTATTGTTGGCCGAGAATGACTAGTAAGTATTAAATTACTTCGTATGAATTGTGGGGCGGAATTTTACACGTATTGTAAGGCGTGTAATCCCCTTTGGTTGGTTGTTGTTTGGGCCTTAAATGTGGCGTGTTTGGTTATTGTATTCGGCCTTGAAAAATGTGGCAAAGTAAGTAGAAACAAAGGAGGTGCTGTCCGATTTTCCGTAGAATTTAGTGACTTAGCACTTAAAATATTCTACGTTTGAAGTAAGAGGTTAATGGACGTATTGTGACCATTATAGGTTGAAGTACTTTGGAGCATTTTGCTACTTGTCGATAATCGTCGCGAGGTATGTGAACCTCTTCCTTCCTTTGGCATGATTCTATGTATGAAATATACATGTAGTAGTATTTCATGATTTCGTCTACTCTTAGAAGTTAAGAGGTAGTTATGTTGATTTACTCTATGTAAAAGCTACGTCTAAGAAATCCTAAGTCCTTACCAAGTCTTATGGGGGATGTTGGTAAGAGTCGTTAGGAAGTATTTTGGAGTCAAGTTGACTTGGCAAATTTTACGGCACAAATGAGAATAAGTATCGAACAAGCCATTGCAGCGTTAATAAAGGAAAATGTAATGACAATTAATTATGTTAAAACAAGTAGAATTCTCCATCTGCATAGAAGCTAAGATAAGACAAAATTGTATTACATTTTCTAGATCATGGCTACTTGAATAAGATCGTTATAAATAAGTATAACTTATTCACAACGCACCAAAGTATATGTTACTTAATTTAAAAGAGTTTACGTATGAAGCTTTTAAGACTTTGAAACTTGTTTTCTTAAAAGTTAAGAGACTTGAAGTATTTTGAAAGCTATGTGATTTGATTTGAAAGTATAAGTCTCTTGGTTATAAAAAGAATGAGTTAGTTTAAGGCATAAAGTTAGTATGACGGCTTTATGGGAAGTTGGTTATAATAACTTTATGGGAGGTTAAGAGAATGGTTTTCTTCAGTAACATAAACAAGAAATGATTTGAAATAAAGAAGGGCAAATTGTTTTAAAGGTACCAATTGCTTAAGGTCTTTAAGAAAGAAGTCACTTGATTTAGAAGCCGGTAATTGTATTTCTAAAAAGGTAATGTGACTTGTCCTGAAAGGTAGAGATGACTTGATACTACGGTTGTTAGTATCTGGGAAGTTTTATTTGAAAAAGAGTCTTTCTAAAGGAGTAGAGGTGCGTAGTACGTTGGGTTAAATTCTCGGGTTTTATATGACATTATCGACCCAGAGATGGTCCGGGCAGTATACCTTTACGGGCAGACTATATGACATTATCGACCCAGAGATGGGCCGGGCAGTATACCTTCTGGGCGCACTATATGACATTATCGACCGAGAGATGGGCGGGCGGTATACCTTTACGCGCACTATATGACATTATCGACCCGAGATGGGCGAGCGGTATACCTTACGCGCACTATATGACATTATCGACCGAGAGATGGGCGGGCGATACCTTTACGCGCACTATATGACATTATCGACCGAGAGATGGGCGGGCGTTATACCTTTGAGGCGGACTATGTGACCTTATCGCGTCCCAGTTTGGGCCGGGTAGTATAGGCGTCCCTCCGTAAAGGGCCGGATTAGGTTATGAAAGATAAGTAAGGTTATATGGTAATGAACTTGATGTTTTTCCTAAGTATGTACGTAAGAAAGTGGCTATAACGTTTATTGAAAAATGGGAAAGGATAATAAGGTACGATTAAGTTCACGAGATGGTAATGACATGGTAGGTTCAGGTATTTAATTCTTTTACACTTACCTCTGTCATGCTTTTATACAGATATGTTTTAATTGTTGTACCTTACTTCCGTTCCATATTAAATTTTGTTATCGACCGCCTTGAAGTGCGTTCATGCCCGCAGGTATTAGGTGCGCAGTTTGGTGATCTGCAGGTGTAGGACCCTGCTCAGAGTTTTTGGATAGCTCCTTCTGTTCGGGAGTTTATCTTTTGGTATAAGTTCTTTCAGTACAGGCTTTTGTACAGTCATGGGTACGGCGGGGCCTTGTCCCGTCATATTTCAGTAAAACTCTTAGAGGTCTGTATTCATATGTGGGATTGGACTCATGTACGGTGTAGTGTCTTTTGTTATGTATTGTATATGGCAGCCTTGTCGGCTTTGCCCTTGCACGTACGATTGGTTTTCAAAAAAAAAAGGGTGTTATTTAATATCCGCAGTTTTACTTAATTGTTAAGGTAGAAGGGTGCCCAGGTAGGGCACCAGTCACGCGCCTCGGGGTTCGGGGTGTGACAGAGTGGTATCAGAGCAGTCAGTCCTCAGAATGTCTACAGACCGTGTCTAGTAGAGTCTTGATTATCGGTGTGTTGCGCGCCACACCCATAAACAGGAGGCGACAGGACATTTAGGAGTTGGTTTCTATTCTTCTCACTCTGAGATCGTGCCCTAGAGCTGTGTTAGTAAGATAATTCCTCTCTGACGTATTGTTGTGTTCTGATTATGCCTCGAGGAGGCAACAGCCCTTGAAGACCAAAGGAGTAGCAGGAGCTACTAGTCAGACTCAGAGAGTTGATAGGGCTTATGCCCAGGGTATACCGGATGTTGTTCCGCAGTCGGCGAGTTCTTTTGCGCCAGGTTTTGAGGCCCCAGCACCAGAGCCTCCAGTTTCTCAGTTAGGAGAAGACTATAGGTTCATGAGGGAAACAGTTATGTTATTGACCAAGATAGCGGTGCTAGCAGTTGTAAGTGATAGTACCCCAGAGGTAGGGATACTTTGATTAGTAAAGTGAAAAGTTAAGAAGGTTGACAAGAATGGTAAGTGAACTGAGACTATAGTTATGTAGAGTTCACCCGTAGTAATTGCCCCATGAACAGTGTAAGACCAATAGGGAAGGATGTATAGTAGAAATACTTTGACTTATGTGACGAACCTCTAGTGAATGGGAGGATAGGGTGAGAAGTACCTTGAGATAAGAGAAGGATTTATTGCAGACTAAGAATGAGAAGTTAAGTGTGACGATGAGTCGGGTTATGGACTCATTTCGGGTCAGCCGGTAGTATGGAATGGGGTGATGTCAGTTGGTAGTGGTCCCGCTATGTGATAGGGTCACGAGGATGCCAGGCCCAAGTTTAGTTAATCGTTATACGAGTTCCTGGATGCGTTCCACCGGAACTAGGTCGTAAGGATCGAGAAGAGCCTTAACGGGAATGTAAGTAACAATATGGCCAAGTTTGGATAGTAACTCCAAGGATTGGAGAACAGAAACAAAATTTGAGATTTTGTACGTGTACTAGATGAGTTTGAAAGTACGAGAAAGTATGACAAATAAGGAAATAAAGGAACCTCTAAGGATCCCGTGTTTTAGAAGACTGTAACCTTCGAGTTTTGTGGGAAGGGGTCGCGGACGGAAGGTCCATTGATATGTTTATGTATGTTGTGGTGGCCATGAGTGGCATCGTTGGTCTTGTGGAGTTTTGACTGTTAGGCATAGTATAGAGTTTATGCCGGAGTTTGTATAGCTTGACAACCGACTAAGAACATTCGGGGACGAATGTTTCTAAGGGGGGAAGAATGTTACACCCCGTAAGTCCAGGAAATGTAAAAGAGAATGTACGTAAGGAATAAGAGACTTAGAAATTAGTGCGAAAGGAAGAATTGTTTTTCCGACGGAAATCTTCCGGACGTCGGAAAGGAAAAATGTTCGTTGTTGAGAATTGGATTCTCAAAATACATTATTTAAAGAGTATGGGATTTTGTAATATTATGGAAATTTATTTTTTACGGATTTGGTCACGTGGGGCCCACCCGAGGAATTTTACATTTTTGTGGGGCCCACGAGGGTTACGGAATTTTATGGATGAATGAGAGGGGCGACACGTGGCACCCCCACATGGTCTTGGTCGAAATGTTGCAAGGGTAAAATGTCACGACCCGATTTCGGGCCCGTGACTGGTGCCTTACCCCGGGCACCCTAGTGATACAACATCAGAGTAATCAGCGGAACATAAAACGATACAAGACATATTATGAAATATGAAACAATAATCTGAGAAAAACTTGTCTTTCGGCATATATATAAACAACAGCTTTTTCAACATGAACAGTTTAATCCTTTTTACAAACCCCGCCCACAACAGTACTACAGACCTCTACGAATGATATGACAACAACGACGGGACAGGGCCCCGTCATACCCCTGAATGTAAGCACCTACAACAACAGGGGACTATACCAAGATAAGCCTCCGGAGAAACGGAGCTTTCCCAAACGTGACTGTGACCCTAGGGCGAGGATCAACGGCGGTGTACCTTTACTGCGGCATGAATCGGCCCGAAGGAGGTCGATCTGGCAGTGCAGTATGTGGCGAAAATAAATCTGATAAATGAAATCATAGTAGTCTATACAAAGCGGGAGACATGTATGATAACCAAACTACGATTCTGATAAATAAGCGATCATGTCAAGTTAGGGACTCACGCCTCAAAGTCATCACAATAAAACCGTGCGGGGTAAATGCGAAGGCATAGCGACTACTAAGACCCTCGCACCACAAATGCCATAAAGCGTATCACGAGGTCTTTCTAGACCGCACCACATGATCGAAGCTGGCCATTTGCCCGCAATATCAATGTGCGTGTCTATCCCTGGAACTCTCGCAGCTCCGCATAGGTCACACACAGACCCGCATAAGGTATTCCTCGAATCATGGTCCTAGACCGCCTGAGGTACACCCCGCATCGAAGACAGCTTAACCTTCGGTATACGCCTAGGCTCCCGCAACCCGCATAGTCTCAAAAGACCGCATAGTCTCAACAGACCGCATAGGAATCCGCGTCGGGCTAAACACCGGAATGATCAATCACGAGCTCTCGTGACTCGCATAGTCACAAGGACCGCATAGGCCGTATAGACCCGCATCAAGGGTGGCAAGCCCTCGGTATAATAAGTCAAGGGGGTAGGTGATATAATAATAGTACAATGGACTTACCGTTTAGTAACGTAAGCACAGCACGAATGACTCCCCTTACATAACAACCACAAGATACTAACACACGTAGCATCCTAACATGTTTACTTTATCAAATCAACAAGAAAGTATTACAAGACTATCACAAACCAATACAATCAAGTTATTCACACAAGGTACTTTCTACTAACAAGTTTGGTATCTATCCCCAAAGTACTTCACACATTAAATCTTTAAAAGATCCACTTCTTTCCCATAAGTCACATGATACGTAGTATAAAATAGAGTATCGTCTTTTTAAGTAAACCAAAACACTTACCTTTGTAAAATCAAGTAACAACATTATTTTCCAAGCGTTCAAGTTTTCCTTATTTCAAATGTTCACGTTTCTTATTTTAGAAAGGTTTCGTCGTTCATAGTCTTATTCATTTAAGAATATAATTCTCTTTTAAACCATCTAAGAAACATAAGCCTTATGTGTGAGTAGGATATTCTTGTTTATAACAATCTTATTACAGCAGCCATGATCTAGGAAATATCATTTTGTCTCATCTTAGCTTCTATGCAGATGGAAGTTTCTAATGTTTTTATTAATACTTCATTAATCAAAACATTTCCCTTTATTAACGCCGCGGTGGTTTGTCGATACACATTCGATTTCCAAATCGATAAAACATTATCCCTTTTAAAAATCAAGTACTCATTACTCACGAATGAGGTTTCACACAAAATTCATTGATTAAGTTAAGTCTCTTATCTTACAAGATCAAGTCTCTTAACTTCTAAAATAAATCATTCGTTTTATCTCTCTTAAGCCGTTATACCTAACTTCCCATAAAGCTAGTATAACTCTTAAGTTTTTAAAACCAAGTATTACTCTTCTTTTAAAAACAGTTCTTAATTCTCTTGAACTATTTCAAGATTATTATTATTCGGGCTTAAGTCAAAAGACATTGCCGTACAACTACGTTCAATTAACACACGTACGTCTACCGTACTACATAGTTATACACATATCATGCTAGAAGAGATAGGAAGAGGTTCACATACCTCGCGACGATTATCGACTATTAGCAAATCGCTCCACGGCTATAACCCGGCTAGCCTGGTCCACCTTCTCAAGTAGCACATGCTACTCACAGAACATTCAACCTATACAGGTTACACAAGTCTATCAAAGTCTAGACTACTCGGTAGAATAAATCTAGATACAAGATCCTACGGGAAAAATGGGCAGCCCTTCCCTACCCGTCAAACTACACAAGTCTCTCATGTCTGATCCTACGTAATTCTGATTCGATTCTCTTCTTTAAATTCAGGCTTAAGTCCAAAGACATTGCCACAAGCTATGTTCAGTTATATATATAGTATACTTCAACTATATATTCCTACAACATGTAATATCCAATTACAATAGGGGGACAAGATAATTACCTCGATAAGCCCATAATTATCCAAGTAGAAATGTCGATCCTGGGCAACGTTTAGCTCCAACTCCGAGCGCTCCAACCCGCTCCAAACTACCCTTAGAAGTTCTAACCAACTTCTACATACTACTCCAACTAACCATGGAGATTTTCCTTAGGGTTTCGGTTTGTGGTGACGGGAAGTATAATAGTATTTCTGGGCTTTTCGTATAGGTATAACCTTAGAATACTACAAGGTATACGGCTAAGGTTATTTGGGCATTATAACAATATTTGGAGAGTATTTCTACACCACAAAAAGGGGGGGTATTATACGAAATCAACTAGGCTAGGGGGGGGGTACCCCACGGCTAGCACCACAAAGAGGGGAGGGGAGGGCTCTCGGCCAAGGGGGAGGGGGATGGTGTTGGACGAGAACACTACTAGGAGAGGGGGAGGATTTTAACACTTAGAGAATTTTAGGAATAGATGAAGAAGTCTTCCAAAGGGGGGGTATTTATAGGTCAAGCAAAGGCCAACTAATGGCCAAGATCATGCCAAGTGCAAGGCAAGTGTAGGGCCAAGATCTTGCCAAGTGCACCTTATCCATCTACCACCAAAATATCCTACCAACCCCTTGACCAAACAAGGCCAATTCGGCCAACCCCTATTACCACCCAACGTGCTCCAATGAGAGGGTGACAAGTGTCGCCCTCTTGTTGGTCCAAAATGTTTCGTCTCTCGGAAAAATCCGCAAAAATAAAAAATGACATAGCCGGAATTTTCCATACGAAAGCTGTGAAAACGTTTCGTCGAAAAACGACTCTAACCGGGTGTTGTGCACAAAATAATTTTCGGCCAAGCCACTTTAAAGGTTCAAATTTTCTACGTACGTCCTTACGTACATACACTGGAAATACGGGGTATAACATAAAATGGTCATTTGACCTAAGTTGATGATAAGTCTTGCTAGAGCTTGACATTGTTGACCAAGTCAAGGGCCATTAGGCTTGATCTCTTCCCTCCAATTTTAACAAGTGTTGTTATCCAAGCCCTTCATTGTGTTATAAGTATACTACTAGTGCAAGACTAGTCTTCACACTTAGAAAAATTTTCAAGAAACTTTGAGCTTAGCCAATATTGCTCTCGGCTTAGTGCACCTCCCACACAAAAAAATTTGTAGTTTGATCCATTAGCCACAAGACTTTAAACCAAGGTTCATGAGTGTATTGTAAGTGTATCTCAATAGAAAAATCCCGGAAAGATAGAGTTTTCGTGTTAGTCGCAAGGTGAAAAACCTAGTTGTTTTTCTAGGTTTGGATTGGAAATGGAAGAGAAGTTGGTTGTGAACTTCTAAAGGCTTCAAATAGCGGATTGGAACATAAGGAAAGGAGCTAAGAATTGCTAAGGCGCGACTTTGATTCTTGGAATTTTAAGGGCTTGGAAAGGTATAAATTTTGTCGTTTTGGCAATTAAGTTTACTTATTAATTGTAGCTATGGTTATTAGCAAGCATGAGTTTTATATTATGTAGTTGGATTATTATATTGGCTATTGGAACCCTAATCCGAAAACTAGCATGTTTAGCCCTAAGATTACAATTCAAGTCGATTATTAGTTTAAGTCGTCGCATGTTGTATAATAAAGGAAATTGTAGTTGTTGAAGTTGTTTATGGCTATATAACATGTTAGACCTTAGAACTTGGAATTGGAAAAGGATTGTAAAAGACTTAGTGTTGTTGGTTATTGTTGGCCGAGAATGACTAGTAAGTATTAAATTACTTCGTATGAATTGTGGGGCGGAATTTTACACGTATTGTAAGGCGTGTAATCCCCTTTGGTTGGTTGTTGTTTGGGCCTTAAATGTGGCGTGTTTGGTTAATGTATTCAGCCTTGAAAAAGGTGGCAAAGTAAGTAGAAACAAAGGAGGTGCTGTCCGATTTTCCGTAGAATTTAGTGACTTAGCACTTAAAATATTCTACGTTTGAAGTAAGAGGTTAATGGACGTATTGTGACCATTATAGGTTGAAGTACTTTGGAGAATTTTGCTACTTGTCGATAATCGTCGCGAGGTATGTGAACCTCTTCCTTCCTTTGGCATGATTCTATGTATGAAATATACATGTAGTAGTATTTCATGATTTCGTCTACTCTTAGAAGTTAAGAGGTAGTTATGTTGATTTACTCTATGTAAAAGCTACGTCTAAGAAATCCTAAGTCCTTACCAAGTCTTATGGGGGATGTTGGTAAGAGTCGTTAGGAAGTATTTTGGAGTCAAGTTGACTTGGCAAATTTTACGGCACAAATGAGAATAAGTATCGAACAAGCCATTGCAGCGTTAATAAAGGAAAATGTAATGACAATTAATTATGTTAAAACAAGTAGAATTCTCCATCTGCATAGAAGCTAAGATAAGACAAAATTGTATTACATTTTCTAGATCATGGCTACTTGAATAAGATCGTTATAAATAAGTATAACTTATTCACAACGCACCAAAGTATATGTTACTTAATTTAAAAGAGTTTACGTATGAAGCTTTTAAGACTTTGAAACTTGTTTTCTTAAAAGTTAAGAGACTTGAAGTATTTTGAAAGCTATGTGATTTGATTTGAAAGTATAAGTCTCTTGGTTATAAAAAGAATGAGTTAGTTTAAGGCATAAAGTTAGTATGACGGCTTTATGGGAAGTTGGTTATAATAACTTTATGGGAGGTTAAGAGAATGGTTTTCTTCAGTAACATAAACAAGAAATGATTTGAAATAAAGAAGGGCAAATTGTTTTAAAGGTACCAATTGCTTAAGGTCTTTAAGAAAGAAGTCACTTGATTTAGAAAGCGTAATTGTATTTCTAAAAGGTAATGTGACTTGTCTGAAAGGTAGAGATGACTTGATACTACGGTTGTTAGTATCCGGGAAGTTTTATTTGAAAAAGAGTCTTTCTAAAGGAGTAGAGGTGCGTGATACGTTGGGTTAAATTCCGGGTTTTATGAAATTATCGACCGAGAGATGGGCAGGCAGTATACCTTTACGGGCAGACTATATGACATTATCGACCCAGCGATGGGCCGGGCAGTATACCTTTACGGGCAGACTATATGACATTATCGACCCAGAGATGGGTCGGGCAGTATACCTTTACGGGCAGACTATATGACATTATCGACCCAGAGATGGGCCGCGCAGTATACCTTTACGGGCACTATATGACATTATCGACCGAGAGATGGGCGGGCGATACCTTTACGGGCAGACTATATGACATTATCGACCCAGAGATGGGCCGGGCAGTATACCTTTAGGGGCAGACTATGTGACATTATCGCGTCCCAGTTTGGGCCGGGTAGTATAGGCGTCCCTCCGTAAAGGGCCGGGTAGTATAGGCGTCCCTCCGTAAAGGGCCGGATTAGGTTATGAAAGATAAGTAAGGTTATATGGTAATGAACTTGATGTTTTTCCTAAGTATGTACGTAAGAAAGTGGCTATAACGTTTATTGAAAAATGGGAAAGGATAATAAAGGCGATTAAGTTCACGAGATGGTAATGAAATGTTAGGGTCAGGTATTTAATTCTTTTACACTTACCTCTGTCATGCTTTTATAAATATATGTTTTAATTGTTGTACCTTACTTAGTTCCATATTAACTGTTGTTATGACCCTCGAGGCTGCGTTCATGCCCGCAGTATTAGGTTCGCGATTTGGTGATCTACAGTGTAGGACCGCCTTTCGAGTTTTGGATAGCTCCTACATTCGGAGTTTATCTTTTGGTATAAGTTCTTTCGATCTGTGCTTTTGTACGATCATGGGTACGGCGGGGCCTTGTCCGTCATATTTCGATAAAACTCTTAGAGGTGCTGTATTCATATGTGGGATTGGACTCGTATGCGGTGTAGTGTCTTTTGTTATGTATTGTATATGGCGGCCTTATCGGCTTTGCCGCTTGCACGCACGATTGGTTTTCAAAAAAAAAGGGTGTTATTTAATATCATGATTTTACTTAGTTGTTAAGGTAGAAGGGTGCCCGGTAGGGCACCGATCCACGCCACAGGGTTCGGGTGTGACAAATATGCCCGAAAAGCCACCAAGCTAACCAAAACTCACATTTGGAAAACTTGGCGTATAATCTGCTGGTCGGAGAAGCTATCGGCCTGATCCTCAAATGCTCTGCATGCTCTGCTGGCGAAAATAAACCAAGATATCATCGATGAACACTATCACAAACGTGTCCAAAAATGGTTTGAACACTCGGTTCATCAAATCCATGAATACCGGAGCATTTGTCAACCCAAAGACATGACCACG
The DNA here is from genome assembly GCA_029844215.1 of Przewalskia tangutica. NCBI lineage: Eukaryota > Viridiplantae > Streptophyta > Magnoliopsida > Solanales > Solanaceae > Przewalskia > Przewalskia tangutica. The sequence goes on from CM056734.1 coordinate 74,942,758, forward strand.
AACTCATAATGCGTCTGGGTCCGAATGCGATCCTAGGGACATCCGCCTCTCGACTCGTACGATGATAGCCCGATCGCAGATCAATCTTGGAGAAACATCTCGCACCACTGCGGTGGTCGAACAAATCATCAATCACGGGAAGGGTATCGTTCTTAATGGTCACCTTGTTCGGTATGCGTAATCAACACATGCGCGGCGTCCGCCCTTCTTCTTCACGAACAATACCGGCGCTCCCGGGGAGAAACACTAGGTCTGATGAAGCCCTTCTCCAAAGAAATCTCTCGGTGGTCCTTCAACTCTCTCAACTCGGCGGTGCCATTCGTATGGCGAGAATGGAAATAGGCGAGTGTGCAGCAAAATCAATACAAAACTCTATCTCCCTCTCGGGAGGATACCGGGAAGGTCGTGCGGAAACACGTCGGGAACTCTCGACTCTTTGGGCCCGATGGAAATCGCACTGCGACCTCGATTATCAAACACCGAACGAGATGGTAGATGTACTCCTTGCACCATCTTCCTAGCCTTGAGGTAGGAAATAAACCTACCCACCGGCGTCTGATGTTCCCTCCCACTCAACAATGGCTCCCAGAAAATGGAACGTACCACTCTCTCTCTGCGGTCTACATTGGCATAGCGAAGCTAGCCAATACATGCCCATGATCACGTCGAAATCGGTCATGTCGGCTCTATCAAGTCTGCTGAGTCGGCATTGCATAAAGTCCTTGGACAAGCTCTAAATACCCGAGCTACCACCGAATCACCCATCGGCGTAGCTACCTCGAAAAGGGTCTATGGACTCGTGCTCTATCCCTATCCTACTAGCAACAAGGGGAGATATATGGGGCCAGTAGAACCGGATCTATCAAGGCATACACATCATAATCGGAGGCGATAAGGTACTGTGGCGACATCGGTGAGGCCTCACAGTCTGCCGGCTGGACAAGGCATAAATGCGGTTCTGAGGACCGCTAGAACTGGGACCCGCGCCACAACCTCTGCCGCAACCTGCTGGCCCATGAGTACCACGCCTCGGGCGAGTAATCTGTGAGAGGCGATGAACCGGCAACAGATCCTGTAGGCTGAGCCCTAACACCAGCGCTGCCCCCGGTCGGACAAGCCCTCGCAAAATGACCCGACTGGCCGCAACTGTAACAAACTCTCGGAGGAGTACCATAATTCCCGAAATGGGATCTACATCGGCCTGGCGAGGGGTGGTCCCGGCCGCCAGCACCTGCCACCTGAAAGTTTGAAGTCACGGGCCACGACACGCCCACGAATACTCTGTTGTCTTGAGGGCGGTGCGAGTACTCTGGTGGGCGTGGTGCGAATCTAGACTGCTGCTGAGGCCGTCCACCCTGATAACTACCAAAGGACCTGCGTCTGGTCTCTCTTCTTTGTCTGTCGGCCGTCGGCCTCGGCGCTCGCCGCATCGGTCATGAGCTGCACGCATCGGGTAATATCCATGCTGGTGAAGAGCCACACCCGCACAAGACTCGGCCATATAATCATCTAGCCCGGTGGCGTGGCGATGCACCGCCCTCCATATCCGCTACCAATGCGAGGACATATCGAGCCAAAGAATCGAACTCGACATTATACTCCATAACTGCGTCCCTCTGTCTCGATAACAAAAATCATCGGCCCGCGCCTCCTCATCTGTGGAGGCAAGAAGTGAGTGAGAAAGCCTCGAGAACTCATCCCAGTAGGCTGGGGACGCGTGTTCTCCCGGGATAACTCGCGAATCAAACCAATCGATTGCGGTATCACGCGGCCGATGCGAACGAAGATCACGGACTCGGTCTCGACGCCCGATCACTCTCATAATCCTCTGTAGGCGACGGATGAACTCCTGCGGATCATCCTCCGGCCTCGACGTAAAACTACGGCGGGCTCTGACTCAGAAATCTCGTAGCCTCAAACTATACGCCTCGGGTGAACCACGGGTACTCGGGGATGGGCCCAGGCTGCTGCGTCCGGCTGTCATGTTCGCCACGATCTGGCAATAGGCGGCCGTCTCCTTGTACCTAACTACTCGCCCGGTGTGGGACGGGAGGTGTGGGTGCGTGGTCTCTGCCGGGGGCGGCATCATGGAACTCGGCGTCGAGGTATCGCCTCGGGTAGAAGCGGGCTGTGCCTCGTGACTCTCGGTGTCCTACTAGCGGCTCCTCGGCTTTGCGCCTTCGGGCCCATGTTGCCTTACGTGGAGGCATAAGCATTCTGAGAAAGGAATACGTTAGAGGTCCAACTTATAACACGGCGCTAAGGCACGATCTCGAGTGAGAAGAATGAAACCAATCCTAAATATCCTATAGCCTCACGATTATTGGTGTGGTGCACAACACACCGATAATCAAGACTCTACTAGATACGGTCTGTAGACACTTTCCGAGATTAATCGCTGCGATACCACTTTTGTCACGACCCGTTCGGGGCAGTGGTCGTGCCTTACCCGCACCCTAGTAGTCATACATCAGTAATCAGTGAATTTAAAACAAGACATAAAGCAGTTGTAAAATGAGACACGATTTTATGTGAGAAAATGTCGCCTTTACGGCATATATATATAAACATAGTTTTTGCGATTACATCCCAACCGTACAATAGGACTACTGAGACCTCTAAGAAGATAACAACTATGACGGACAGGGCCCGCCATACCACTGAATGTACAAAACTATATACAACAACGGGAGATCATACCCAAAGTCGAGCCTCGGAGAAGATGGAGCTCGACACCAAAGCAAAGAGATCCTAAGGATGTGGATCTAGCACTGCTTGCCACTGCGGCATGAACGCGGCCCGAAGGAGGTCGATTACAACGGTACTAAGTATGTGAAAGCGTAAAGTACTTAAATGAAATCATATCATTTTAAAACCAATTTACAAATATGCGAAACAACCAATGTAACGCGCATAGTGCCACATCATAAACAAGAGCAACAATGGGTAAGCGTAGGTCTTTTCTAGTGCGAATGATCGAGCGGGGCAATCGCCCATAGTATCATTATGCCCGGCCTAATCACGACTCCGTAGCCGCATAGGCCACTCGCATAGGCGCGTAGGGTATAACCCCGCATCGAGGGTAGCTACTCCTCGGCATCGTCCTGGACTCGTAGTCCGCATGGCCACATACACCGCATGAGGTATAACCCCGCACACTAACCTGGAACTCTCGTAGCTCCGCATAGGTCCCCTGGACCCGCATGAGGTATCCTCGCATCATAGTCACACAAACTGCCTGAGGTATACCCCGCATCGGAGGGCAGCTTAACCCCCGGTATCATGTAGGTGAGTGATATAATACTAACATAACAGCTTATCGTTAAACAACATAAGCACAACAAGAATACCCTTTTACACAAATGTTACAAGACACTAACACTCATAGTATTATATCAAACCATCTTATTATGCTTTCCAGAAATCAATATAAGTCTTTTATAAACACATAAGTAAATCGTTCCTTTTATCTTTCTTAAGTTGTTATACCTAACTTCCCATAAAGCTAGTATAACTTTTAAGCTTTTTATTTAAAAACCAATTAGTTCTCTTCTGTTAAAAAATGATTCAGTATTCTTTTGAAATGCATCAAGATTCTTATTATTCAGGCTTAAGTCAAAAGACATTGCCGTAATTATTATTCAGGCTTAAGTCAAAAGACATTGTCGTAATTATTATTCGATTAACACGTATGCGTCTGGTACTATATATATATACATATTTTAAAATATCATGCTTAGGAAGAATCACATACCTTCTCGTGAAATCCACCTTGAGTCGAATATGTCGCTGTGAGAGAATCAACCTTGATAAGCCCAAAATTATCCAAGTTAAATGTCGCTCCCGAGCAAGGTTTAGCTCTAATTTATGCGCTCAGATAGCTCAGAACCCTTAGAAGTTCTTCACAACTTCTACTAAGTACTAAGGGATTTGGGCTAGGGTATTTAGGAAGACAACTATCTACCAAAAATGGGGGGTAGGTTTCGGCTAGGCTAGAGGGGGAAGAAGGTTGTTTCAGCTAAGCTTCACTCAAGTGGGGGGGGGGGGGGGGGGAGATGAGTCTTTGGACGAAAACACAACAAGAGAGGGGAGGGATTTTTCAAGACTTGGAAATTGATTTGTGGATGAAGAACTCTTCATCTTAAGGGGGGTATTTATAGGTCAAGGAATGGCCAACCAATGGACAAGATGATGCCAAGTGCAAGGCAAGTGTAGGGTGGAGATTCACCCAAGTGTCCTTATCCATCTACTACACAAATATCCTACCAACTCCTTGACTTGTGCAAAGGCACAAAAAACGTGCCAACTATGCCCATTTTTGCCGTCCAATGAGGGTGACAAGTGTCACCCTCCCGTTGGTCCAAAATGTTTCGTCTCGGAAAAATCCGCAAAAATTATAAATGACATAGCCGGAATTTACCCTACGCGAGTTTAGTAAAACGTTTCGTCGAAAAACGATTCTTTAAGCGAGTTGTGCACAAACTTTTTCGTCCATAATGCTTAACTAAGGCTAAGCTTTTGTACGTACACCCTCACGTACATACTCTGGAAATACGGGGTATAATAGGCGGGGCCTTGTCCCGTCATAGTATTTGTCCAAATCTTTGAGGTTTGTATTCATCTGTGGGCTGGACTGGCTAGAGTTGATTTTACATTGTTAAACAGTGTAGACCCTTTCGGGTAATTTTTATGTTATGGCCGCCTTATCGGCTTGGCCTTAGTTTAAAACAAAAAGAGTGTTATTTATCTTCCGCAGTTTGTTATGTTGTATGATTAGAAGGGTGCCCAGGTAGGGCACCAGTCGCGGCCCGGGGTCGGGTCGTGACAAAAGTGGTATCAGAGCAGTTAGTCCTCGGAAAGTGTCTACAGACCGTGTCTAGTAGAGTCTTGATTATCGGTGTGTTGTGCACCACATCTATAATCAGGAGGTTTCAGGACATTTAGGATTGGTTTCCATTCTTCTCACTCTGAGATCATGCGATAGAGCTATGTCGTTAGGGTTGTCTCTCCCTAACGAGTTATGTTGATTGCAGCTACGAGAAAGACAGCAGTGACCCAGGAAAGACTATGTGGATTGCGTATCCAGGTTGGTAATGATTATAGTATAGTTGGTATTATGACATACAACTATACGGAGTTATGTATGAGGGTCAGACGCGTGTTGCCTAGAATGATTTTAGATTACCAAGAGTTGGTAAAGACTAACTAGATACCGGGAAGGTATGTAACAGTTAATGAATTCTCGCCAAGGTCTTGTGTTTTATTTTGAGATAATTGGGAAAGGATGAGCTGTCTGATAGGGCAGTGAACCCTTAAGAAGTCATGTTAAGAAACCTAATGGAATACCATGTTAATATATTAAACAACGTGGTAGGCTTAAGAGAATTGTACGGATGAGGTCCGTATAAAGTAAGTAATGGTTGTGACCGAGACAACATGATTATGGTATTATGAGAAGTTATTGTACCCGTTTACGGTGGGACTGGTAAGGTAGGCTTGGAGCATGGGAATTGCGAGCCTAAGAATATTGATAACTGTCGAGACCTTAGATATATAAGGCCTTCTCGGGCCATAAGATTTTAAGTCAGACCAAGGATAAGAGTTAAGTGCGACGGCGGGTCGGGGTGAGGACCTGTTACGGGTCGCCCCTTAGCCTGAAATAGAGTGGGATCAGTTGGTAGTAGTTCCGCTACGTGACATGGTCACGAGGGTGCAAGGCCCAAGTCTAGTTAATTGTTTTACGGGTTCATGGACGCGTTCCACCGGAACCAAGTCGTGGGGGTCGGAAATGGCCTTATGTTGTTTAAAAGAGTGACTCCAAAAGATTGGAGGCCAGCATCGGTATGGAAGTTATGTATGTATACTAGTATGAGTTGGAAATACGGAAAGAGTACGACCAGTAAGAAAGATAACAACCAAGTGTAAAGGAATACAGCCTGAATCCATAAGAACCTTTCTAGGTAACTACACCCGTGAGTGTGTGGGGTGGTAGCTGAGCGGGAATATGAGATTTTCCCGGTGATGATTCAGTCGTCAGACCTTAGTAGACCTAGTAGAGATGATTATGACAGACTTTGAGGTCATTATGAGTATGGACTAGTTTGCTTCGTGAGTGCCAAGGTTGACATCTTAGTATAAGTATTGTTATGTGGCCATGAGTGGCATATGTGTATGAAGGGTGTAGTAAAAGGAGACTATGTCGCTATCTAATTAGATTGGACTCCGAAAGAACATTCGGGGACGAATGTATCTAAGGGGGGAAGAATGTTACACCCCGTAAGTCTAGGACATGTTTAAGAGAATGTACGTAAGGAACATAATGTCACGACCCGAATCTGGGCCCGTGACTGGTGCCTTACCCCGGGCACCCTAGTGATACAACATCAGAGTAATCAGCGGAACATAAAACACATACATGAAACAAATGAAGTACAAAACAGTAATCTGAGGAAAACTTGCCTTTCGGCATATATATAAATAACAACTCATACAAATGAACAGTTTAATCCTTTTTACAACCCTGCCCACAACAGTACTACAGACCTCTAAGAAATGATACGACAACAATGGCGGGACAGGGCCCCGCCATACCCCTGAATGTAAATACCTACAACGACAGGACTATGCAAGATAAGCCTCGAGAAAGCGGAGCTTTTCCAAACGCTGAAGTGTGACCCTACGCTCTTGGATCAACGACTGGTGTACCTTTACCTGCGGCATGAACGCAGCCCCCCGAAGGAGGTCGATACAACAGTACCAGTATGTGGCGAAAATAAATCAGTAAATGAAATCATAGTAGTCTATATAAAGCGGGAGACATGTATGATAACCAAACTACGATTCACAATAAATAAGCGATCATGTCAAGTCGTGACTCACGCCTCAAAGTTATCACAATAAAACCGTGCGGGGCAAGTGCGAAGGCATAGCCGACTACTAAGACCCACGCACCAAAAATACCACAAATGTATCCCGAGGTCTTTCTAGACCGCACCACATGATCGGCCGCCACTCGCCGCAATATCAATGTCGCGTCTATCCACTGGAACTCGCAGACTCGCATAGGTCACCCAGCACCGCGTGAGGTATTCCTCGAATCATGGTCCTGCATCGCCGAGGTATACCCGCGTCGGCGGCTAACCCTCGGTATCCGCCTAGGCTCCGCGACCCGCATAGTCTCAAAAGACCGCATAGTCTCAACGGACGCGCATAGAATCCCCGCGTCGGGCTAAACACCGGAATGATCAATCACGGAGCTACCGCGCTCGCGTAGTCACAAGGACTGCATAGGCCGTATAGACCCGCATCAAGGGTGGCAAGCCCTCGGTATAATAAGTCGAGGGTATGTGATACAATAACGATAACTGCTTAACGCGTTTGACAACGTAAGCACAACAAGAGTGACCCCCTTACACAATAATCACAAGATACTAACACACGTAGCATCCTAACATGCTTACTTATCAAATCAACAAGAAAGTATTACAAGGCCATCACAAACCAATACAATCAAGTTATTCACACAAGGTACTTTCTACTAACAAGTTCGTACCTATCCCCAAAGTACTTCATACATTAAATCTTTAAAAGATACGTTACTTCACAAAACCACACAATACATGTAGTATATGAAAATAGAGTGATTATCTTTTTAGAGTAAATCAATTACTTCTCTTTGTAAAATCAAGTAGCCACATTCTTTTCCAATGTTCAAGTTTGCCTAATTTCCAATGTTCAAGTTTGCCTAGTTTCCAATGTTCAAGTTTGCCTTTTTAGAAAGGTTTCGTAGTTCATAGTCTTATTCATTTAAGAATATAATTCTCCTTTAAACAATGAGAACATAAGCCTTATGTGTGAGTAGGATATTCTTGTTTATAACAATCTTATTACAAAGACCATGATCTAGGAAATATCATTTTGTCTCATCTTAGCTTCTATGCAGATGGAAGTTTCTACTGGTTTTAATAATACTTAATTATTAAAAACATTTCCTTTTATTAACGCTGCAGTGGTTTGTCGATACACATTCTGATCTCCAAAATCAGTAAAACATTCTTAAGCCGTTATACCTAACTTTCCATAAAGCTAGTATAACTCTTAAGTTTTCAAAAAAACAAGTATTCCTTCTTTCAAAATGATTCTGAAATCTTTTGAAATACTTCAAGTTCTTTATTAACACATAACAAGCCAGTTATAGTTCAAATCAGTTACCTTTTAAAAACCACGAGTATTTCTTACCAACATAAAGCTGTTATAACCAACTTCCCATAAAGCTGTTATAACACTTTATGTTTTAAACCAATCAAATACATTTAGCACATGTACGTCTACCGTACTACATAGTTCGCACATATCATGCTAGAAGAGATAGGAAGAGGTTCACATACCTCGCGACGAGTATCGACTACTAGCAACGCTCAAGTACCTCGCCGTCGGCTACTCCTTAAGCCAAGTAGATCGCGCCACACGCGATCTTCAACCTATAAGGCCACAAGCGCTTATTAACATCTAGATCTTATCGTAGAACATTCTACGAAAATTGGCAAGACCTCCCCGCATGGCGTAAATCTCCTCTCTATCGGGGCCGGCTACCAAGCCAACCAGGGGGGGGGGGTAAAACGTTTAAAACGGACGTGCACAATTCTAACTCACAGAAAAGCTACACAAGTCTCATGTCTGATCCTATGTAAATCTGATTCGATACTCTTCTTTCGAAAAGGTTTCTTATTATTCAGGCTTAAGTCAAAAGACATTGCCGATAACAACATTCAGTACTATATATAGTATACTTCAACTATATAATCTAACAACATGTAATTTCCAATTACAATAGGGGGACAAGATATTTACCTCGATAAGCCCATAATTATCCGAGTTTAAATGTCGATCCTGAGTAAGGTTTAACTCCTACTCAGTGCGCTCCGACCAGCTCCAAACAACCTTAGAAGTTCTAACCAACTTCTACTTAATACTCCAACTAACTATGGAGATTTTTCCTTAGGGTTTCGGTTTTGTGGTGAAGGAAGTATAATAGTATTTACGGGCTTTTCAGATAAGTATAACCTTAGAATACTACAACGTATACGGCGAAGCTAATTTGGGCATAATAACAAAACTAGTGAGAGAATTTCTACCAAGAGGGGGGGTATTATACGAAAACAACTAGGCTAGTGGGGTACCCGGCTAGCACCCCAAGGAGGGGGTGTATACCCTCGGCTTACCCACTAGGGGACTCTCGACGAGGGGAAGAGGGCTCTCGGCCAAGACACTACACTAAGGGGGGAGGAAGAAGCTTTCAAGACTTAGGCAAATTTATGGATGAATTAGTCTTCAAAGGGGTGGTATTTATAGGCCAAGTGAAGGCCAACCAATGGCCAAGATCTTGCCAAGTGCAAGGCAAGTGTAGGGCCAAGATCTTGCCAAGTGCACCCTAACCAACTACACACAAAATATCCTACCAACCCTTGACCAATTTAACCACACTTTCGGCCACCCCTTTACCGCCCAAGCCTAACCAATGAGAGGGTGACAAGTGTCGCCCTCTTGTTGGTCCAAAATGTTTCGTCTCTCGGAAAAATCCGTAAAAATTAAAAATGACATAGCCGGAAATTCCCCTACGAAAGCTGTGAAAACGTTTCGTCGAAAACCGACTCTAACCGGGTGTTGTGAACAAAGTTAATTCGGCCAAGCCTAATTCTCAAGTTCAAATTTTTCTACGTACGTCCTTACGTACATACTCTGGAAATACGGGGTATAACATTCTCCCCTCCTTAGAAACATTCGTCCCGAATGTTCCTTCTAAGTCTCAAAACAAACGCGCGCCAGTATAGTCTTCACTACTATACTTACGAGGACAAACACATCGCACATGGCCACCAAACAAGCTGCGCAAAATGCTTACATCCAAGTCCACGAGAAGCACCTCTAACATCATAAAGCATACCACTTTTGTCACTTTGCGCGAGGTTCTAGTGTCACTCCGCGACCCAACAAAGTGCAGGGCTGCGTCGATCATCGAAGATGTCGTGCATTCGAACTCTTACCACATTTTAAATCGCCCGATATCCAAAACTCGAGGTTATCATCTTCAACTTGGTCATCATTAGTCGAATACTCGATGGATCTCCGATTTCCTTCTCGAACATAACACGAACGACTGGACGCACTGCCTCCTAAGTCGGACGGCAAATGCTAACATATAGAAAACCTGGCCTATTCTTCACATGAACTCAAAGGCCCAAAGTAACTCGGGCTAAGTTCCCTCTGTATTCCAAAACTCGTCACACCCAACCCGGGGTGGTATTTTCAAGAAGACCGACCGTCAACTCGAACTCTGGCGTCGTGCCGATTATCCGCACGATTTCTCCGAGCCGCGAACCTCTTCTAGACAAGCTTTACTCTATCCACGATCTGCGGAACAAGCTGAACCAACTATCTCAATCCGCCAACATCGAACCAATCGGCCGCGACTCACATCTGCCTCTACAAGGCTTCATAAGGCGACATCCGAACACCGAAATGGTAGCTTAAACACTCCTTCAACAGAGACAACAATTCTCGCAACTATCCTCGAAATCCAAACACCGCCCGAGGCGAATGTGGTCTCGAGACTTACTTGAGTTCCTAACCTTGCACGGTAAAACCTCCGAGAAAAGCTATGCAACTGGGCTCCACTGCGACATAAGGTGAAGGTAGGCACCTCGTGCGACCTTACAACCTTTACGATATATCATCTCGCATAACCTCGCCGAGTAAAGCGGTCTTTGCTAGAAGACAAGAGGCGGTGACCTCCGCCCGACCATCGGTCGAATCGTCCACGAATTCGTGACGTTGGTTAACTAAACTTGGGCCTAACACCTCGTGACCTACCACAAGGCGGGACCACCACAAACCGACCCGCACCAAACATGCCGCGGGTTGACCCGCAACGTGGCCTCAACCCGACCCGAACGCCGCAAACGCTAGCTCGCGAAGGAAAACTCTCACTAATCACGTTACGAAAACCTAGGCTTCTTAGCTCAACTACCCTCTTTCATTCCACACTACTCGGGGACTAATCCCACAAACATAACTCACGTGCACTATGCACTCCTATAAGGGTCAAACATAAACAATACATCTTTTACTCGAGATGGCCTTACCTCTAAGGTCTCTACGTATAACACTCTAAGGCTCACACTTTCTCTATCCCCCAAATCTTACTTGGTTAACTAACCAAGATTTCTAATCACCATTTACACAATGCTATCAGAATATAACACTTAAGGTATACTCACCTTATCACACATACTAAACCCTAGAGGGTTAAAGATATACCTGAATCTACTGCTTCACTCCCCTTAGTCGTTCTAATCAAACCTGCCCCGTAGGGCGCATAGCTAAGGAAGATGACGAACTACCCACCGATCCTGAAGGCTAAGTCCTCCCGCAAGGACACTCTTTCGACATCAGACCCTGACGGTCATAGGTACAACAAGTACCAACTAAAAGACGACATTCCCTGAGATGACGCCTGCCACACTGTGAACACTGAGAAAAACTGAATCCAGATGGCTGGAACCTTCGTGTGACTGTGAACCGGAAGCTCTGGAGCTCTGACCAACTCCTGCATACCCCGAACGTCCTGAACCACAGCGGAGGACCTTTACGCAGCGTGGATCGCGTAATCTAATATCTTTGGTGAGGCGACTCGCCTCGAAAGTTACCAAAGGACGCTTGCTCGCCCTCTTCGCATCCCTCGTTAACCCGTCGATCTCCACGTTTCTCGGCCTGCTGCGCATAAGCCCGTACACAGGCCATGCTCAAACCCAACTGAAGAATTACTCTTGCACAACCTTCTCGTTGATATTCATCAAGACTCGCGGTACATCGGTATACTCTCGTAGTCAAATCCATAGTTAGTAACGGTCGCCTCCTTGAAATCTATATTCTGTTCGGTCGTGGGCGAAGGTTCAAATATCATGGCGCGAGGAATCTGCTGCCGCCATGCTAAACTCTCGGGGCTAGTGGCGTCGCAGAACTCCCGAATGAAGCACCACCTGAGGTGATAATTGGGCTGTGCCCACGTAACCCCTCAGTACTACTCGCGGCTCCGCTTGCCTTGCCCTCCTGGGCGGGTTGCCCTGCGCGAGGCATAGCGGTAAGGAAAGAAATACGTTAGAGGTCCAACTTACAACACACTCTAAGGCACGATCTCGAGTGAGAAGAATAGAAACCAATCCTAAATATCCTATAGCCTCACGATCATTGGTGTGGTGCACGACACCGATAATCAAGACTCTACCGATCTGATGCGTAGACACTTTCCGAGGATTAATCGCTCGATACCACTTTTGTCACGACCGAATGCGGGCGTGATCGTGCCTTACCGGGCACCCTAGTGATACAACATCGAGTAATCACGAACATAAAACACATACATGAAACAAATGAAGTACAAAACGATGTCGAGGAAAACTTGCCTTTCGGCATATATATAAATAACAACTCATACAATGAACAGTTTAATCCTTTTTACAACCACAACTTGTGATTTTACGGACTCTAAGAAATGATACGACAACAATGGCGGGACGGGGCCCCGCCATACCCGAATATAAATACCTACAACGACAGTGGACTATACTAAGATAAGCCTCGGAAACGGAGCTTTCCCAAACGCTGAACCGTGACCCTAAGAGCGAGGATCAACGGCGGTGTACCTTTACTGCGGCGTGACGCAGCCCCGAAGGAGGTCGATAACAGTACCAAGTATGTGGCGAAAATAAATATTGTAAATGAAATCATAGTAGTCTATATAAAGCGGGAGACATGTATGATAACAAACTACGATTCACAATAAATAAGCGATCATGTCAAGTCGTGACTCACGCCTCAAAGTTATCACAATAAAACCGTGCAGGCAAGTGCGAAGGCATAGCCGACTACTAAGACCAGCACCAAAAATACCACAAAGCGTATCCGAGGTCTTTCTAGACCGCACCACGTAATCGAGGCGGCCACTCGCCCGCAATATCAATGTCGCGTCTATCCACTGGAACTCTCGCGACTCGCATAGGTCACGCATGGACCGCATGAGGTATTCCTCGAATCATGGTCCTGCATCACGCTGAGGTATACCCGCGTCGAAGGCGGCTAACCCTCGGTATCCGCCTAGGCTCCGCGACCGCATAGTCTCAAAAGACCGCATAGTCTCAACGGACGCGTAGGAATCCCCGCGTCGGGCTAAACACGTGAATGATCAATCCACGAGCTACCGCGCTCGCGTAGTCACAAGGATCGCATAGGCCGTATAGACCCGCGTCAAGGGTGGCAAGCCCTCGGTATAATAAGTCGAGGGTATGTGATACAATAACGATAACGGGCTTAACGTTTGACAACGTAAGCACAACAAGAGTGACCCCTTACACAATAATCACAAGATACTAACACACGTAGCATCCTAACATGCTTACTTATCAAATCAACAAGAAAGTATTACAAGGCTATCACAAACCAATACAATCAAGTTATTCACACAAGGTACTTTCTACTAACAAGTTCGTACCTATCCCCAAAGTACTTCATACATTAAATCTTTAAAAGATACGTTACTTCACAAAACCACACAATACACCGTAGTATATGAAAATAGAGTGATTATCTTTTTAGAGTAAATCAATTACTTCTCTTTGTAAAATCAAGTAGCCACATTCTTTTCCAATGTTCAAGTTTGCCTAATTTCCAATGTTCAAGTTTGCCTAGTTTCCAATGTTCAAGTTTGCCTGTTTAGAAAGGTTTCGTAGTTCATAGTCTTATTCATTTAAGAATATAATTCTCCTTTAAACAACTGAGAACATAAGCCTTATGTGTGAGTAGGATATTCTTGTTTATAACAATCTTATTACAGCAGCCATGATCTAGGAAATATCATTTTGTCTCATCTTAGCTTCTATGCAGATGGAAGTTTCTACTGGTTTTAATAATACTTAATTATTAAAAACATTTCCTTTATTAACGCCGATGGTTTGTCGATACACATTCTCGATCTCCAAAATCGAAGAAACATTCTTAAGCCGTTATACCTAACTTTCCATAAAGCTAGTATAACTCTTAAGTTTTCTAAAAACAATCAAGTACTACCTCCTCTTTCAAAATGATTCAAAAATCTTTTGAAATACTTCAAGTTCTTTATTATCACATAACAAGCGGTTATAGTTCAAATCGATTACCTTTTAAAAACCACAAGTATTTTCTTACCAACATAAAGTTGTTATAACCAACTTCCCATAAAGCCGTTATAACACTTTATGTTTTAAACCAATCAAATACATTTAGCACGTGTACGTCTACCGTACTACATAGTTCGCACATATCATGCTAGAAGAGGTTCACATACCTCGCGACGAGTATCGACTAATAGCAAAACGCTCCAAGTCCCTCAAGTCGTCGGCTACTCCTTAAGCCAAGTAGATCGCGCCACACGCAGTACTTCAACCTATAAGGCCACAAGGCGCTTATTAACATCTAGATCTTATCGTAGAACAGTCTACGTAAAATTCAAGACCTTCCCCAGCAGCGTAAATCTCCTCTCTATCGGGGCCGCTACAAGCCAACCAGGGGTTATACGTTAATCCGACGTGCACAATTCTACCTCACGTAAAAGCTACACAAGTCTCATGAATACTGATCATGTAAAAAGCGATTCGGTACTCTTCTTTCGAAAGGTTTCTTATTATTGGGCTTAAGTCAAAAGACATTGCCGATAACAACGTTCGATCTATATATAGTATACTTCAACTATATAATCTAACAACATGTAATTTCCAATTACAATAGGGGACAAGATATTTACCTCGATAAGCCCATAATTATCCGAAGTTTAAATGTCGATCTGAGCAAGGTTTAGCTCCTACTCGCGTGCGCTCAGGCCAGCTCAAACAACCCTTAGAAGTTCTAACCAACTTCTACTTAATACTCCAACTAACTATGGAGATTTTCCTTAGGGTTTCGGTTTTTGTATGAAGGGAAGTATAATAGTATTTATGGGCTTTTCAGATAAGTATAACCTTAGAATACTACAAGGTATACTGGCTAAGGTAATTTGGGAATTATAACAATACTTTTGAGAATATTTCTACCAAGAGGGTATTATACGAAAACAACTAGGCTAGGGGTACCCCATGGCTAGCACCCAAGGAGGGGGTGTATACCTCGGCCTACCCACTGGGGAACTCTCGGCCAAGGGGGGGGGAAGAGGGGCTCTCGGCCAAGACACTACACTAAGGGGGGAGGAAGAAGCTTTCAAGACTTAGGCAATTTTGTGGATGAATTAGTCTTCAAAGGGGTGGGTATTTATAGGCCAAGTGAAGGCCAACCAATGGCCAAGATCTTGCCAAGTGCAAGGCAAGTGTAGGGCCAAGATCTTGCCAAGTGCACCCTAACCAACTACACACAAAATATCCTACCAACCCTTGACCAATTTAACCACACTTTCGGCCACCCCTTTACCGCCCAAGCCTAACCAATGAGAGGGTGACAAGTGTCGCCCTCTTGTTGTTCCAAAATGTTTCGTCTCTCGGAAAAATCCGTAAAAATTAAAAATGACATAGCCGGAAATTCCCCTACGAAAGCTGTGAAAACGTTTCGTCGGCAAACTCTAGCAAGGTGTTGTGAACAAAGTTAATTCGGCCAAGCCTAATTCTCAAGTTCAAATTTTTCTACGTACGTCCTTACGTACATACTCTGGAAATACGGGGTATAACACATAAGACTTGAAATTGGTACGAAAGGAAGAATTGTTTTTCCGATGGAAAATCTTCCGAACGTCGGAAAGGAAAAATGTTCGTTGTTGAGAATTAGATTCTCAAAATGCATTAATTAAAGAGTATGGAACTTATTATCATTATAGAAATTTATTTTTTACGGATTAGGTCACGTGGGGCTCACCCGAGGAATGTTACGTTTTGTGGGGCCCACTAGGGTTACAGAATTTTATGGACGAATGGGAGGGCGACATGTGGCACCCCACCCCCCCCCCCCCCCCCCACACGGCTTGGTCGAATTAATGCAAGGGTAAAATGGTCATTTAACCATTGTAAAGATGAGCAAGTCTTGCTAGGCATTGGCTTGATTTTATTGACTAAGTCAAGAGTCAAGAGAGCTTGATAATATTGACCACATCCTAGCCTTCCATTTGGATTTATCCTAGCCTTTGATTTTATTTATATATACTACTACTACTACTACTAGTAGCAAGACATCCCACACTTAGGAAAATTGCAAGAACTTGAGTCTTGGAGCATGAAGCTCTCGGCTTTGGAGAAAAAAAGGAGAAGAAAATTTTCAATTGTTGTCCAATATTCACAAGACTTTAACCCAAGGTCCCTAAGGGTATTGTAAGGATATATCAATAGAAATATTTCGGAAAAACGGCGTTTTCACGTTAGTCGCAAGGCGAAAACCTAAGGCATTTTCATAGGTTTTGATTGGAAATGGAAGAGAAGTTGGTTGTGAGCTTCTAAAGGCTTCAAATAGCGGATTGGAGCGTAAAGGAAATGAGCTAAGAATTTATAAGGAGCGACTTTGAATCTTGGAAATTATAAGGGCTTGTAAAGGTATAATTCTTGTCGTTTTAGTAATTAAGATTACTTATTGTTGTAGCTATGGATATTATCAAGTATGAGATATATATTATGAAGTTGATAAGTGTATTGGCTATTAGAACTCTAATCCGAAAACTAGTATGTTTAGCCCTTGAGATTTCAATTCAATTGGATTATTAGTTTAAGTCGTCACATGTTATATAAAGAAGGAATTATAATTGTTAAGTTGTTTATGACTATATAACATGTTAGACCTAAGAACTTGGATTGAAAAGGAATTGGAAAGGTTGATAAGTTGTTGCACCTTTTGGCCGAAATTGGCATTTGTATTGTGGACTAGTTTAATGTCAATTGTGGGGCGGAAATTTACACGTATTGTAAGGCGTGTAATCCCCTTTGATTGGTTGTTGTATTGGGCCTTAAATGTGGCGTGTTTGGTTATTGAATTCGACCTTGAAAAAGGTGGCAAAGTATGTAGAAACAAAGGAAGTGTTGTCCGATTTTTCGTAGAATTTAGTGACTTTGCACTTAGAATATTCTACGTTTGAAGCTAGAGGTTTAATGGACGTATTATGGCCATTATAGGTTGAAGTACTAAGAATAGCGTATTCTACTTGAACGATGGAATAGCTATCAAGGTTGAAGTACATCGGAGCATTTTGCTATTTGTCGATAATCGTCGCGAGGTATGTGAACCTCTTCCTTCTTTTGACATGATTCTATGTATTGAATATACATGTAGTACTATTTCATGATTCCTTCTACTCTTAGAAGTTAAGAGGTATGTATGTTGATTTACTCTACTTAAAGGTTATGTCTATGTTATCCTAAGTTCTTACCAAGTCTTATGGGGGATGTTGGTAAGAGTCATTAGGAGGTATTTGGAGCCAAGTTGACTTGGCTAAGTTATGACACAAATGAGAATAAGTATCGAACAAGCCACTGCAGCGTTAATAAAGGAAAATGTATCGACAATCAATTAAGTTAAAATGAGTAGAATTCTCCATCTGCATAGAAGCTAAGATAAGACAAAATTGTATTACATTTTCTAGATCATGGCTACTTGATTAAGATCGTTATAAATAAGTATAACTTATTCACAACGCACCAAAGTATATGTTACTTAATTTATAAGAATTTACGTATGAAGTTTTAAGACTATGGTCCTCAAATTTTTAAAAGGTTACGGGACTTTATTTTTCAAGTTATGGGACTTGATTCTTAAAGGGAGAAATGAATTGATTTAAAAGTATAGAATACTTGATTTGGAAAGTATTGATTTCTTGCCATTCTAAATTTAAGAAACTTGTTTTCTTAAAAGTTAAGAGACTTGAAGTATTTTGAAAGCTATGTGATTTGAATTGAAAGTATAAGTTTCTTGGTTATAAAAGGAATGAATTTGTCTAAGACATAAAGAGTTATAACGGCTTTATGGGAAGTTGGTTATAACAACTTTATGGAAGATTAAAAGAATGGTTTTCTTCAGTAATGTAAGCAAAGAAATGATTTGAAATAAAGAAGGGCTAATTGTTTTAAAGGTACCAATTGCTTAAGGTTTTAAAGAAAGAAGTCACTTGATTTAGAAGCCTATAAATGTATTTCTAAAAGGTATTGTGACTTGTCTTAAAAAGTAGATATGACTTGATACTACGGTTATTAGTATCTTGGAAGTTTTATTTGAAAGAAAATCATTTTAAAGGAGTAGAGCCACGTAGTACGTTGGGTTAAATTCCCGGATTTTATAATGACATATTAGTGCCTTAAGTAAACAAAAATGAGAGTGTATATGAACAAGCTAATAAGAAGTTAGGGGATTTCTTAACTTGCTTATGTTATGTATGGTAAGCCGGTGGTGCTTATGTTATGTATGATAAGTCGGTAGTGCTTATGTTATGTATGATAAGACGGTAGTGCTTATGTTATGTATGATAAGCCGGTAGTGCTTATGTTATGTATGATAAGACGGTACGGCTTATGTTATGTATGATGGCCGGTTGAGCTAGGGTAAGAGTATAAACGAGGGGTAAACCCCCAAGACGTTATACCACCTTCTCCAGGGTAAGAGTATAAATGAGGGGTAAACCCCCAAGACATTATACCACCTGCTTCAGGGTAAGAGTATAAATGAGGGGTAAACCCCAAGACGTTATACCACATTAGTGGATTTGCTACCCATGATGCGAGGAATACCTCATGCGAGTCCTTATGGGCTTATGCGGGTGAAATAGTCCCATGCGGGCGGGTACAGCCTATGCGAGGAATACCTCATGCGGGTCCACATGACCTATGCATGTGAAATAGTCCCAGGAATAGGATTGCTGTCACGACCCGTTCCGGGGCCCGTGACTGGTGCCTTACCCCGGGTACCCTAGTGATACAACATCAGAGTAATCAGCGGAACATAAAACACATACATGAAACAAATGAAGTACAAACAGTAATCTGAGGAAAACTTGCCTTTCGGCATATATATAAATAACAACTTTTTCAACATGAACAGTTTAATCCTTTTTACAAACCACGCCACAACAATTACATGCACTTAAGAAATGATATGACAACAATGGCGGGGACGGGGCCGCCATACCACGAATGTAAATACCTACAACAACAGGGACTATACCATCGATAAGCCTCCGAGAAACGGAGCTTTCCCAAACGCTGAACTATGACCCTAAGAGCGAGGATCAATGGCGGTGTACCTTTACTGCGGCATGAGCGCGGCCGAAGGAGTCGATCTGGTACCAAGTATGTGGCGAAAATAAATCGTAAGTGAAATCATAGTAGTCTATACAAAGCAGGAGACATGTATGATAACCAACTTACAGTTCACAATAAATAAGCAGTCATGTCAAGTCAGGGACTCACGCCCTCAAGTCATCACTTAAATTTAACAATGGGTCTCACGCCCACAACATCAATCGTGCGTGGAACACATTCTCATCACGGCGATCTATGATATGAAAGCACCAAGGAACACACATGAACACGTGTCCCACTGTGTTATAATAAAGCTGTGCGGGTAAGTACGAAGGCATAGCCGACTACTAAAACCAGCGGTACCAACAAGGTCATAAAGCGTGTCATGATATATGTCTAGGCGTCACATGATGAAAGGCGGTCACTCGCGCAGATATCAAATGTGCGCGTCTAGCCACAGAACTCTCGCGACTCGCATATGCCAACCTCATAGGCGCGTGAGGTATAACCCGCATCGGTAGCTACTCCGGCGTAAATCCCCGACTCGCGATCGCGTAGCCACAAAGACCGCGTGACCACAAGGCCGTAAACTAACACGGAACTCCGTAGTTCCGCATGGATCCCTGGACCCGCGTAGGTATTCTCGAATCATGGTCCCCGCATCGCTGAGTCTACCCGCGTCGGAGGCGGCAACCTCCGGACATAAGTCAAGGTGAGTGGTACAATACCAACATAACGGTGATAGTCAAACAACTTTAAGCGTGATCGAGGAAAACCCTTTACACTAACATCACAAGATACTAACACACGTAGCATCCTAACATGTTTACTTATCAAATCAACAAGAAAGTATTACAAGGCTATCCCAAACCAATACAATCAAGTTATTCACACAAGGTACTTTCTATTAACAAGTTCGTATCCATCCGTCCCAAAGTACTTCATACATTAAATCTTTAAAAGATCCGTTCCTTCCACATAAGTCACACAATACCGTAGTATAAAATAGAGTATTTGTCTTTTAAGTAAACCCAAAACACTTACCTTTGTAAAATCAAGTAACAACATTATTTTCCAAAGCGTCAAGTCTGCCTAATTTCAAAAATGCTCAAGTTACTTATTTTAGAAAGGTTTCATAACTCATAGTCTTAATCTCTTTTAAAACATTTGAGTAACATAAGTCTTATGAGTGAATAGGTTATTCTTGTTTATAATAATCTTACTACAGCAGCCATGACCTAGAAAATGTAATATCATTTTGTCTCATCTTAGTTTCTATGCAGATGGAGGTTTCTCTTGGTTTTAATAATACAACTCATTAGTCAAGACATTTTCCTTTATTAACTGCGGTGGTTTGGCGATACACATTCTGATTTCCGAAATCAGTAAAATATTCTTAAGCCGTTATACCTAACTTCCCATAAAGCTAGTATAACTCTTAAGTTTTCAAAAACCAAGTATTACTCTCCCTTCAAAACGATTTATAAATCTTTGAAATACATCAAGTTCTTTATTATAACAAGCCAGTTATAATTCACATCAGTTACCTTTTAAAACCACAAAGTATTTTCTTACCTACATAAAGCTGTTATAACCAACTTCCCATAAAGCCATTATAACACTTTATGTTTTAAAAACAATCAAACACGAGTTAACACGTATGCGTCACCGTACTACATAGTTCACACATATCATGCTAGAAGAGATAGGAAGAGGTTCACATACCTCGCGACGAGTATCGACAATAAGCAAAATGCTCCAAGTACTACAACCTTGCTAGCCCTTTCCACTCCTCAAGTAGAATACGCTACTCTTAGTACTTTCACCTAAAAAGGTCACAAACGTCTATTAACTTCAAAACACAAGGTTCCATTTCTCTACAGAAAATTCGAAGACTCCCCACATGACAGCGTAAATCTCCTCTCTATCGAGGCCGGCCACCAAGCCAACCAGGGGTTTATACGTCTAACCGGACGTGTACAATTCCACTCAGTAATACTACACAAGTCTACTGCAATACAGTCCTATGTACATCTGATTCGATTCTTTTCTTTATTCTTCAGCTTAAGTCAAAAGACATTGCGCAAAGATTAAGCTTAGTTCTATATATAGTACACCTCAACTATATATTCTAACAACATGTAATTTCCAATTACAATTAGAGGGACAAGATAATTACCTCGATAAGCCCATAATTATCCATGTATAAATGTCGATCCTTAGCAACGCGTAGCTCCTACTCCGGGTGCTCCAACCCGCTCCAAACAATCCTTAGAAGTTCTAACCAACTTCTACTTAAATACTTCAATCAATCAATGAAGATTTCCTTAGGGTTTCGGTTTGAGACAACAAGGACATACGGTAGTATTTCCGGGCTCTACGTATAGAGGTTTCTTTGGAATACTACAAGGTATACGGCTAAGGTAATTTGGGTATAGAACCAATACTTTTGAGTATTTCTACCAAGAGGGGTATTTATACGAGACAACACCACAAGGGGGGGGGTCTATAACCCTCGGCCTACCCCACTAGGGGGGGAAACTCTCGGCCAAGGGGGGGTGCTCTCGGCCAAAGGCCTCACAAAGGGGGGGAGGGACTCTCGGCCAAGACACTACACTAAGGGGGGAGGAAGAAGCTTTCAAGACTTAGAGATTTTGGGATGAAGAAGTCTTCACAAGGGAGGGGTATTTATAGGTCAAGCAAAGGCCAACCAATGGCCAAGATCTAGCCAAGTGCTAGGCAAGTGTAGGGCCAAGATATGCCCAAGTGCCCCCTAGTCCCTACTCCTTAAAACCCTCACAAATATCTACCAAAAATATCTACCCACTTGACACCCCAAATCGTCCAAGTGCCGCCCCACTTGCTTCCAATGTGAGGGTGACACATATCACCCTCCGTTGGTCCAAGATGTTCGCCTCTCGGAAAAATCCGCAAAAATAAGAAAAGACATAGCGAATTTTCCTCGCAGTTATGTAAAGCGTTTTCGAAACGACTCTAACAGGTGTTGTGCACAAATGTCATTCGGCAAGCCACCTGGCGGGGTGACACGTGTCACCCTCCTATTGGCCCAAAATAAAACATCTTCCGAAAATATCCACAATGGCCAAAATCTCGAAAACAAAGTGGGCCCCACAAAACCGTAAATTGCTCCCGTGGGCCCCACGTGACCATTTCCGAAAATAAAATTCCATAATTCTCTAATATTCCAGGAAGTCCGAATATCAAATCTGGGAATCCAATTCCCATTAACGAACTTTTTTCCTTCACAAAAACAGGAAACTT
This sequence comes from Przewalskia tangutica, assembly GCA_029844215.1. Classification (NCBI taxonomy): domain Eukaryota; kingdom Viridiplantae; phylum Streptophyta; class Magnoliopsida; order Solanales; family Solanaceae; genus Przewalskia; species Przewalskia tangutica. Next base: position 74,965,323 of record CM056734.1, read on the forward strand.
TTCCGTGGAAAAATCACCTCTTTCTTCCTTTCCAATCTTTCTGTCGTATTCTCGTACGTACGTCCTCGCATACATACCCTGGAACTACGGGGTATAACAATTGCTTATTGAGACTACGGGCGAGGGACCCTGCTTTGATCATGAGCCTCCTATTTTTATGCAGTATACCTTTATGGGCAGACTTATGTGACTCTATCGCGTCCCAGATTGGGCTGACTGTATAGGCGTTCCTCCATAAAGGGGCGGATTAGGTTATGCAAGATACGTAAGTTATATTTTTATGAACTTGATGAGTTTTCTTAAGTATGTACGTAAGAATTTTACTATACTCTTATGGAAAAATCGGAAAAGATAATAAGGTACCATTAAGTTCACGAGATGGAAATGACACGGTAGGATCTGGTATTTACCCTTTCTTTATACTTGCCCCTGTCATTCTTTTGTACAGTTATGATTTGTTATTGTACCTTATTTTCCGTTCCATATTCGCAATTTTTGTTATCGACTTCTTCGAAGCTGCGTTAAATGTCCGCAGTTTAGGTACGATCGTGGATCCGCGAGCTTAGGATCCTGGTTCAGCATTTTGAGATGGCTTCAATGTTCCGGAGCTTGTCGTCATGGTTATGTATATTCAGGGGTACGGCGGGGCCTTGTCCCGTCATAGTATTTGTCCAAATCTTAGAGTGCATGTATTCATCGTAATTTGGGTGGCTAGAGTTGATTTTACATTGTTAAACAGTGTAGACCCTTTCGGGTAATTTTTATGTTATGGCCGCCTTATCGGCTTGGCCTTAGTTTAAAAAAAAAGAGTGTTATTTATCTTCCGCAGTTTGTATATTGTATGATTAGAAGGGTGCCCAGGTAGGGCACCGATCCGCTCGGTCGTCGTGACAGATAACCGATTGTGCTAGTTTATGTTATTCTTACGGTAAAGCCCTGTTACTACTAATTCCATGGATTTGCTACCCATGACGCGAGTGCGGCGTTTGTACTCATTGCGGGCCCATCCGGGCCTAAGCGAGTGAAATAGTCTGTCGGGTGAAATAGTCCTATGCGAGAATACCTCATGCGGGTCCACGACCTATCTTTATTACACCGTAATTTCAGACATGTTTAAGAACATAATTAAGAACTCACAAGTGTTAAGATTTGAGACTTGTAAATTTATCTAATTATGAAATTGTCGGAAAACGTAAGTGTTGTGACGAATGGGAGGGCGACACGTGTCACCCCCCTTAGCAATGCCTTGGACGAAATGGCATGGCCAATATGGTCATTTACCATAAGTCTTGGATGACTAAAGTCTTGCAAGTTGTGGCTTGACAATCTTGACTAAGTCAATGGTCAATAAGTCTTGATTATTGCTAAGAGTTTATCCAAGCCAACCATTTGGATGCATCTTAACCCTCCATGACCCTTTATATTACTACTAGTAGCACTACTAGTGCCAACACTTAGCTAAATTTCACACAATATTGGATGAACATAGAGAAAAGCTCTCGGGTTCTATAGCAAGAAAAAAGAAAAATCTTTGTTCCTTGTTCTTTTAGCTCCCCACTTTAAACCAAGGTTCTTAGGTGTATTGTAAACACATCTCAATAGAAAAATCTTGGAAAAAGATTGTTTTCGGGTTAGTCGCAAACGAAAACCTAATGGTCTTTCTAGGTTTTGTTTGGAGTTTTGAAGGATAATTGTTGGTGTTGTTCTAAGGGTTTCAACAAGCGGATTGAAGTGTCTTGGAGAGGCTCTAAACTACTAAGGAGCGACTTCGGATTGGAGTTGGATTAAGAATCGTTAAGGTATAATCTTGTCTTTTAAAGGTGTTACAAAATTACATATTTATATTGTTGTTGTTAGCTCTACTTGTTGCTAGCATGAAGTTGATTTCTTGTAGTTAAATCTGAAATGTTTTACAAGCCACTTGGAAGTTGGATTACTAGTTGGTCGTTTTTAGAAATCGTCGCATGTTACTTACTTAAAGATTATGGTTATTATAATCAAATGCGACTTGATATCATGTTATGCTACCAATATGGATTGAAATGGAAATTGGATAAGAATTGGTTTTGTTGAACTCAAGGTGGCCGAATTTTGGAATGTAGTTTGTATTAGTTGGTTATTCAATTGTATTGAACTACCTTCTATATTGTTGTGAGCCAATTGGGTCTGTTTGGTTATTCAATTGTATTGAACTACCTTCTATATTGTTGTGAGCCAATTGGGGCTGTTTGGTTATTCAATTGTATTGAACTACCTTCTATATTGTTGTGAGCCAATTGGGGTTGTTTGGTTATTGTATTTCGGCCTTGAAAAAGGTGGCAAAGTGAGTAAAAAAAAAGGAGGTGTTGTCCGATTTTCCGTAGAAAATGGAGACTTTACACTTATAATATTCTACATTTGAAGTGAGGCGTTAATAGACGTATTGTGAATATTATAGGTTGATATACTACGGGCGGGACTTTGTACTTGGCAAGTGGTTTGACCCGACAAGGTATGTAGAACTTTTCCTATCTTTGAGCATGACTAGTTTCACGTATATAGTACGGTGAGCGTCAAGACTTTGACATTCTTTACTTGTTTTATGAAATGCCAAGTCGGGTGAGTTAGGAGATTAACTCACTCCTTTGAGAATATTAAAGATGTCTTAAGTCTTGTTAAAGATAAGGGACTTGAAGAATTTTAAAGTATGTGATACTTGTGTCATTTTAAAAACGTATAAGTCCCTTGGATAGGAAATTGTACTTGACTAAGGTATAAAGTGAATATAACGACTTTATGGGGAGTTGGTTATATTGACTTTATGGAAAGATAAATGACTTGATTTAATGGAAGGCAATTCGATTTTTAGGCATCAATTGCCTAAGGTTTTATAAGACATGAGTCACTTGATTTAGAAGCCTAATTTTTTGTTATACCCCGCATTTCCAGAGTATGTACGTAAGGACGTACGTAGAGAATTTGAGCCTTAAGTTAGGCAAAGGACCGAATTTTGGGCACAAGTGCCGATTGGAGTCGTTTTTCGACGAAACGTTTCCACAGCTTACGTTGGGAAAATTCCGGCTATGTCATTTAGTATTTTTGCGGATTTTTCCGAGCAACGAAATGTTTTGGACCAACGGGAGGGTGACACTTGTCACCCTCATTTGGGCGATGTGGGTTGGCCGGTTGGTCACGGGTTGGAGGCCTATTGGCTCCTTGTTTTGGCCTTGTTTTGTGGCTTGTTTGGTGCCATGTTTTGTGCCTTGTTTTGTGGAGTAGGGGTTAGGGTGCACTTGGCTTGATCAAGGCCATACACTTGCCTTGCACATGGCTTGATCTTGGCCATTGGTTGGCTTTTGGTTTCCTATAAATACCCCCCTTAGAGATGAACTTCTTCATCCACTCTTCACTTGTCTAAGCCTTGAAAACTCTCCTCCCCCTTTGTGAGCTCTTAGCCGAGAGCCTTCCCCCTCCCCCCCTTTTGTGGTGCTAGCCGTGGGGTACCCCCCCCCCTAGCCTAGTTGTTTTCGTATAATACCCCTCCCTTGTAGTATTCCAAAGATACCTCTATACGTAGAGCCCGGAAATACTACCTTTTGTCCTTTTAGTCTCAAACCGAAACCCTAAGGAAATCTTCATGGTTGGTTGAAGTATTTGAGTAGAAGTTGGTTAGAACTTCTAAGGGTTGTTAGGAGCGGATTGGGCGCACTGAGTAGAGCTAAACCTTGCTCAGGATCGACATTATAACTTGGATAATTTTGGGCTTATCGAGGTAATTATCTTGTCCCTCTATTGTAATTGGAAATTACATGTTTGTTAGAATATATAGTTGAAGTATACTATATATGGAACTATACTTAGTATTCGGCAATGTCTTTTGACTTAAGCCTGAAGAATAAAGAATCGAATCGTCTTCGTATTGCGGTAGACTTGTGTAGTATTCTTTGAGTAGAATTGTACACGTCCTGTTAGACATTAAACCCCACGGTTGGCTTGGTAGCGGCCGATAGAGAGGAGATTTACGCTGTTGTTGCGGGAAAGGCCAATTTTACGTAGAAAGATAGAAACTTGTGTTTTGGGGTTAATAAACGTTTGTGACCTTTATAGGTGAAAGTACTAAGAGTCGCGTATTCTACTCGAGGAGTGGAAAGGGCTAGCAAGGTTGTAGTACTTGGAGCATTTTGCTTATTGTCGATAAATCGTCGCGAGGTATGTGAACCTCTTCCTATCTTTTCTAGCATGATTGTTGTGAACTATGTAGTACGGTAGACGTACATGTGCTAAGTGATTTGGTTGGTTTAAAACATAGGGTGTTATAATAGCTTTATGGGAAGTTAGTTATAACGACCTAATGTAGGTGAAAATGGTTTACTGATGTTAGAAGTTAAGAGACTTGATCTTATAAGATAAGAGACTTAACTTATTTGTTTTAAATGTGGATGTTGTGTGAAACCTCATTCGTGAGTAATGAGTACTTGGTTTTTAAAGGGATAATGTTTCTTGATTTCGAAATCGAATGTGTATCGACAGACCACTGCAGCGTTAATAAAGGAAAATATATTGAATAATGATGTGTTGTATTAAAACCAATAGAAACCTCCATCTGCATAGAAGCTAAGATGAGACAAAATGATATTACATTTTCTAGATCATGGCTGCTGTAATAAGATCGTTATAAACAAGAATAAACTACTCACATATATGACATATGTTACTCAATTGTTCTAAAAGGAATCAAGTGATTAAGTTTGGGAACTATGAAATCATCCAAAATGAGAAGCTTGAGTAATTGAAACTAGGCAAACTGGAACTTAGGAAAATAATGTTGTTACTTGATTTTGAAAAGGAATGTGGGTTGGTCATTCTAATACTACGGGTATAGGGTGACTTTTATAAAAGTAATGGATCTCTTTTAAAAGAACTTAACGTATGTAGTACTTTGGGGTTAAAAACCCGGACTTTGGCATAAAATGAAAGTACTTTGAGTTGTGTGAAACTTGCCTATGCTTGTTGTTGTGAAACTTGCCTATGCTTGTTGTTGTGAAACTTGCCTATGCTTGTGATGATAGCCTTTGTTGTGCAAGTGTGGTATTTCGTTACCGCTCTCGATAGAAGTAGGTCGACTTGTCGAGAACTTACTTGGGCGTCTTTGGCGGTGATGGAGAATTCCACGGGTATGTTTCCATTTTGATTCTTGTCTTGTTGTTGATGTCACATGGACATGTCTACCGTCAAGATTCCGGCATGCGACGTGCGGTCGGGTTGATTACCCAATATATTGTTATTGTGGTTACATGGACATGTCTACACCGTCACGAGATTCGGGCATGTGGCCGTGCGGCGGGGTTGATCACCCAAGATATTATTGTTGATGTCACGTGGACGTGTCTACACCGGTAGAATTCGGGGCATGTGGCCGGGCATTGGTATTATTGTTGCATCATGGACATGTCTGCCGTCACGAATTAGGCGCATGCGCCGTGATGCGAACATGATTGATGTTGTGGGCGTGAGACCCATAGTTATATTTGAGTGATGACTTGAGGCGTGAGTCCTCGATCGACATGATCGCTTATGTTGTGAATCGTAGTTTGGTTATCATACATGTCTCCGCTTTATGTAGACTAGTATGATTTCATTCTGATATTTTCTGATTTCACATACTTGGTACTGTTGTCTTGACCTCCTTGGGCTGCGTTCATGCCGCGGTAGAGGTACATCGGCGTGGATCCTCGCCTTAGGATCTCGATTCGGCGTTTTGGGAAGCTCCGTTTCTCGAGGCTTATCTTTTGGTATGTGTTCCCCGAGTTGTAGGTTCTTGTACATTCGGGGTATGGCGGGCCCTGTCCGTCATAGTTGTTGTAAATCTTAGAGGTCAGTAATGCTTGTTGTGGCGGGGTTGTAAAAGGATTAAACTGCTCGCTTTGAAAGAATTGTATTTATTTATGTTGTTGGAAGGTAACCGCTGGGTTGCTTTGTTTTATGTTCCTATATCTTGTTTCTTGTTTAAAGTTTTATTTTCGCTGGTTTTCTCGATGATTGTATCACTAGGGTGCAGGATAAGACACGATAACGGGCCGAGGCGGTCGTTACAAAAGTGGTATCGAGCGATTAATCCTCGGAAAGTGTCTGACCGTGTCTAGTAAGTCTTGATTATCGGTGTGTTGTGCACCACATCTATAATCAGGAGGCTGCAGGACATTTAGGATTGGTTTCCATTCTTCTCATTCCGAGATCGTGCCATAGAGTCATGTTGTAAGTCGGACCCTCCGACGTGTCTCGTTTTACCATTATGCCTCCGCGAGCAACGAGCCACGAAGGGCAAGACAGCGAGGAGCCGCTAGTGAGATCTGAGAGAGAGTACGAGCGCAGCCCGGCAGTACACGAGGTTGTGCTTGACGGCGGGTTTTGTGACGCCGCCCGGCCCAGAGAGGTTAGAGCGCGGCAATAGGCTGCTGAGACCGCGATACTGAGCCTCCGGTCCACGATGCAGAGGCGAGAGGAGATGGGTTATAAGAGATGGCGATTCTTGGCGAGTCGTGGCGAATATGAGATAGGCCGGATCGGCAGTTCGATTCGAGCACCATGGTTCACCCGAGCGAGATAGTTTGAGGCTACGGACTTTCCGAGTTGTAGCGCCCGAGTTTTATGGGTCGAGGCACGAGGATGATCCGCAGAGTTCATCCGGCGATTCTGCGGATCATGCGGGTGATCAAGGCTTGAAGACCGAGTGTGGCCTTTGGTTCGCATCGGTGCGTGATACCGCAGATCGATTGGTTTGATTCATGGGAGCTTTCGGGAGAGCATGCACTCGGCAGTATGGGATGAGTTTTGGGGCTTTCCTCACGCACTTCTTGCCTCGCGGATGAGGAGGCACGCGGTAAACAGATTTTTGATGCTTAGACGAGCAGGCGTGCGGTTCGGGAGTACAATGTGAGTTCGACTCATTGGCGTGCGTCGGCGTTGGTAGCTAGTATGGAGGATCGTGTGCACCGATATGTTACGTGGCTCGATGATTACATGTCGAGGCATGTTCGAGTAGCTCTTCAGGGCATGGACATTGCCCGCACGCAGCTCATCTGCGGGATGTGAGGCACAGAGGTCGACCGGAATGGCGAGATCAGCGAAGAGGGCGAACAACGAGGTCCTTTGGTGACTTTCGAGCGGACCGCCTCGGCATACTAGTTTTGTACCTCCGCCCGGTCAGAGTGGTCCTCCACAACCTTGAGTATTCGGGAGCGGTCGGGCTCGAGGTTGAGTTTCGAGGAAGTAAGTGTTGGCGGATCGGTCACCCTACCTCGGTGTGGTCGATGTGGTAGACCGCATTTCGGGAGTGTCGTGGTGCGGGGAGCTTGTTATTTTGCGGCCAGCGGGGCCATTTGCGGCTGTCCGACCAAGGGTAGCACGGATGTTACGACTCGACTAGGATCGATGGCTAGTTCATCGCCTACGATTATGCGCCTGCAGGGCCTATGATTAGAGTGGGCGGTAGCTTCGTGTATATCCTTAACCCTAGAGTTTTGGTATGCTTGTTATAATGGTCTCATTATTATGTGCTATGTACGAATAACGTTGTGTTAATTGTGAGTTAGAAAACATGCTTAGTTGTGAGGATACGTGTGGGGGCATGGTAAGTGTGAACCTTAGACTATGTCACGACCGAGACCTTAGGGTAAGGTCGTCTTGAGTTGAAGATTTATTTTTGACCCTTATCGAGTAGTAGTATACGTGGGATTTATTTGTGTGATAAGTCCGTGGGTAGTGTGAGATGAAAGTGGTAGCTTTCATGATGTGAATTAGTAAGATTGTTCGGATCGGGAACAAGAGTTTGCGCGGTTGGGGGTCGGGTTGAGGACCATTTGCGGGTCAACCAGTAACGGTTTGGGGTGGGGTCGGTTCTGGGTGGTCGCCAGTGGTAGGGTCACGAGGATGCTAGGCCCAAGTTTGTATGACCATCGTATGAGTTGGTGGATATGTTCGACCAAAAGCGGATCGTGGAGGCCGGAACGGCCTTAGAAGATCGAGGTTAGTAAGATGACCAAGTTTGGAGGTAGTGACTCGAGTTGGAAAGCGAGCGTTGACTGAGTATGGTACAGATACTAGAAAGAGTTTGAGTGTTCGAGAAGTACAACAAGATAGGGAAAAGTGAGCGTGTGTGATCGTTTCTTTTGGGAAATGAAGGTGTGGCGGGAGTATATTTTAGACCTCAGGTAAGGGGTTTTGTGATGATTAGAGGTGTTTCCTCATTGACTTGGGTTTAAGTATTGGTGCGTTTGTTATTTTTATGGCCAGGTGTGGCATGATTGTTTTCGTGCGTATAGCAGTGAAGGCTATACTAGCGCATGTTTGTGTTGAGACTTGAGAAGGAACATTCGGGACGAATGTTTCTAAGGAGGGGAGAATGTTATACCGCATTTCAGTATATGCGTGGGGCGTGCGTAGAGAATTTGAGCCTTAAGTTAGGCAAAGGACCGAATTTTGGGCACAAGTGCCGATTGGAGTCGTTTTTCGACGAAACGTTTCCACAGCTTACGTTGGGAAAATTCCGGCTATGTCATTTAGTATTTTTGCGGATTTTTCCGAGCAACGAAATGTTTTGGACCAACGGGAGGGTGACACTTGTCACCCTCATTTGGGCGATGTGGGTTGGCCGGTTGGTCACGGGTTGGAGGCCTATTGGCTCCTTGTTTTGGCCTTGTTTTGTGGCTTGTTTGGTGCCATGTATTGTGCCTTGTTTTGTGGAGTAGGGGTTAGGGTGCACTTGGCTTGATCAAGGCCATACACTTGCCTTGCACATGGCTTGATCTTGGCCATTGGTTGGCTTTTGGTTTCCTATAAATACCCCCCTTAGAGATGAACTTCTTCATCCACTCTTCACTTGTCTAAGCCTTGAAAACTCTCCTCCCCCTTTGTGAGCTCTTAGCCGAGAGCCTTCCCCTCCCCCCTTTTGTGGTGCTAGCCGTGGGGTACCCCCCCCCCCCTAGCCTAGTTGTTTTCGTATAATACCCCTCCCTTGTAGTATTCCAAAGATACCTCTATACGTAGAGCCCGGAAATACTACATTTTGTCCTTTTAGTCTCAAACAGAAACCCTAAGGAAATCTTCATGGTTGGTTGAAGTATTTGAGTAGAAGTTGGTTAGAACTTCTAAGGGTTGTTTGAAGCGGATTGGAGCGCACGGAGTAGGAGCTAAACCTTGCTCAGGATCGACATTATAACTTGGATAATTTTGGGCTTATCGAGGTAATTATCTTGTCCCTCTATTGTAATTGGAAATTACATGTTTGTTAGAATATATAGTTGAAGTATACTATATATGGAACTATACTTAGTATTCGGCAATGTCTTTTGACTTAAGCTGAAGAATAAAGAATCGAACTGAGCATCTTGTATTGCGATAGACTTGTGTAGTATTCTTGAGTAGAATTGTACACGTCAGGTTAGGCGTGTAAACCCACCCCGTTGGCTTGGTAGCCGCCTCGATAGAGGAGGAGATTTACGCTGTTGTTGCGGGAGAGTCTTTGAATTTTATGTATAAAGATATAAACTTTTGTTTTGGGGTTAAAAAACGTTTTTGACCTTTATAGGTTAAATTAAAAATATTAGCGTATTATACACGAGGAGTGGAAAGGGCTAGCGAGTTGTAGTACTTGGAGCATTTTGCTTATTGTCGATAAATCGTCGCGAGGTATGTGAACCTCTTCCTATCTTTTCTAGCATGATTGTTGTGAACTATGTAGTGCGGTGACGTACGTGTGCTAAGTGATTTGGTTGGTTTAAAACATAGGGTGTTATAATAGCTTTATGGGAAGTTAGTTATAACGACCTAATGTAGGTGAAAATGGTTTACTGATGTTAGAAGTTAAGAGACTTGATCTTATAAGATAAGAGACTTAACTTATTTGTTTTAAATGTGGATGTTGTGTGAAACCTCATTCGTGAGTAATGAGTACTTGTTTTTTAAAGGGATAATGTTTCTTGATTTGGAAATCGAATGTGTATCGACAGCACCAACTGCGGCGTTAATAAAGGAAAATGTATTGAATAATGATGTGTTGTATTAAAACCGGTAGAAACCTCCATCTGCATAGAAGCTAAGATGAGACAAAATGATATTACATTTTCTAGATCATGCTTTGTAATAAGATCGTTATAAACAAGAATAAACTACTCACATATATGACATATGTTACTCAATTGTTCTAAAAAGGAATCAAGTGATTAAGTTTGGGAACTATGAAATCATATGAAAATGAGAAGCTTGAGTAATTGAAACTAGGCAAACTGGAACATTGGAAAAGAATGTTGTTACTTGATTTTGAAAAGGAATGTGGGTTGGTCATTCTAATACTACGGGTATAGGGTGACTTTTATAAAAGTAATGGATCTCTTTTAAAAGAACTTAACGTATGTAGTACTTTGGGGTTAAAAACCCGGACTTTGGCATAAAATGAAAGTACTTTGAGTTGTGTGAAACTTGCCTATGCTTGTTGTTGTGAAACTTGCCTATGCTTGTTGTTGTGAAACTTGCCTATGCTTGTGATGATAGCCTTTGTTGTGCAAGTGTGGTATTTACGTATTCTGGCGTCTCGATAGAGGTAGGTCGACTTGTTGAGAACTTACTTGGGCGTCTTTGGCGGTGATGGAGAATTCCACGGGTATGTTTCCATTTTGATTATCGTCTTGTTGTTGATGTCACATGGACATGTCTGCCGTCTGCGATATTAGGGGCATCGCGGCCATGCGGTCGGGTTGATTACCCGATATATTGTTATTGTGGTTACATGGACATGTCTACACCGATCTGATATTCGGCATGTGGCGTGCGGCGGGGTTGATCACCCAAGATATTATTGTTGATGTCACATGGGCGTGTCTACACCGGTAGAATTCGGGGCATGTGGCCATGGGGCATTGGTATTATTGTTGCATCATGGACATGTCTGCCGTCTGCGAATTCGGGGCATGCGGCCGTGATGCGAACATGATTGATGTTGTGGGCGTGAGACCCATAGTTATATTTGAGTGATGACTTGAGGCGTGAGTCACATTTGGACATGATCGCTTTTATGTTGTGATCGTAGTTTGGTTATCATACATGTCTCACCTTTATGTAGACTAGTATGATTTCATTCTGATATTTTCTGATTTCACATACTTGGTACTGTTGTCTTGACCTCGCCCGGAGTGCGTTAAATCTGCGCGGTAAGTACATCGATCGTGGATCCTCGCTCTTAGGATCTCGATTCGGCGTTTTGGGAAGCTCCGTTTCTCGGAGGCTTATCTTTTGGTATGTGTTCCACTGAGTTGTAGGTTCTTGTACATTGGGGTATGGCGAAGCCACTGTCGTCATAGTTGTTGTAAATATTAAGTGCATGTAATCTTGTTGTAGGCGGGGTTGTAAAAAGGATTAAAGCTGCTCGTTTTGAAAGAATTGTATTTATTTATGTTGTTGGAAAGGTAACCGTTGGGTTGCTTTGTTTATGTTCCTATGTCTTGTTTCTTGTTTAAAGTTTTATTTTCCGCTGGTTTTCTCTGATGATTGTATCACTAGGGTGCCCGGGATAAGGCACCAGTAACGGGCCCCGGAACGGGTCGTTACATTTTTATTTCTAAAAGTATTGTGACTTGTCTTGAAAAGAAATGGTAACTTGATACTACGGTTATTAGTATCTTGGAAGTGTTATAATGAAATGAGTCATTTTAAAAGAATAGAAGTCGTAATCTTGTGGGTTAAATTCAGATTCTTTTTATAAAAGACATGATAGTGCCTTAAGTAAACTAAAGCGAGTGTATATGAACAAGAATAGTAAGTAGTTAGGGATTTCTTAACTTGCTTATATATTGTATGATAAGCGATAGAGCTTATGTTATGTGTGATAGCCGGATTTGGGCTAGTGATATATTATTCGTTGCGGTCATTCCGGGATTGTGGCATTGTATATTTACGTGGATTTGCTAACCACGATGCGAGGAATACCTCATGCGAGTCGTAAGGGCTTATGCGGGTGAAATAGTCCCGTGCGGGAGGTCCGACCTATGCGAGGAATACCTCACGCGAGTCCGTAAGGGCTTATGCGGTGAAATAGTCCCGTGCGAGAATACCTCACGCAGTCCACCGGACTATCGGGTGAAATAGTCTAGGAGTAGGATTCCAATCCTATTTTTTTGTTGTAAGTATACACTATTATTACTCTCATTGTTAGTAAGGCCTTTGTGTCTTTGTAATTTTGTTATCATACATGTCTCAGGCTTCTATTAAACTTATGTTGTAATTACAGTACTTTCGATTTTACATACTTAGTACATATTGTGTCTTGACCCTTCTCGGGCTGCGTTAAATCTGCGAGGAAAGGAGTAGCGAGTTGCGGATCCACACTCTTAGGATCACTTATCGGACGTCGGAGCTCCATTCTCGGAGGCTTGTCTTTCTTTTTAGTGATCTTTCCACGATGTTGTAGATTATGTACATTCGAGGGTATGGCGAGCCCCTGTCGCCACGCTTGTTATTCTAGAGTCCGTATTCACATATGTGGTTGGGCTGTAAGAACTGAGTTGTAAAGTTGTACTTTTGACTTTGTTTATATTATGGAAGGCGGCCTTATCGGCTAGCCTATGTTGTTATATTGTTTACACCTGTGTTATGTTGTGTATTTTCTGCTGCTATTCTCTGATGTATACCTGAACAGGGTGACCAGGTAGGGCACGATCGCGGCGAGGGTCGAATCGTGACATATCTTGACGGATCTGACCTATGCGAAGAAGTTACCTCATTGCGGGTCCACAGGACCTATGCGGGTGAAATAGTCCCAGGAGTAGGATTGCTTAATGATACTACGGGCGGGTGGCCCTACTTTGATCATGCGCCTCCTATTTTTATGCAGTAACGTATACTCTTGTTACTCTCATTGTTAGTAAGGCACAGTGTACTGTTATTTGAGTTATCATACATGTCTCCAGTTTTATTTTAGACTTTATGATTTCATTACTGATGCTGATTTCACATACTTGGTACATGTTGTACTGACCTCCTTCGAGGGGATGCGTTCATGCCGCAGGTAGAGTATACATGTAGCTGATCCTCACTGTTAGGATCAGATTCGATTGTTGAAGCTCATTATTCCGAGGCTTATCCACAGTATTGTCGGTTGTTGTACATTCAGGTATGGCGGGGCCTGTCGTCCGCGATTGTTATTCTTAAGTGCAGTAGTCATGTCTTGTGGATTTGGGTTGTAAAGAAAGAAAAAAAAAGTTGTACCATTTTTTTTATGTATTTTGTATATTTTACGGAAGGTGGCCTCATCGGCTAGCCTGTTGTTATTTATGTCTAAGTATTATGTGAGTTGTGTATGTTCCGCTGCTATTCTCTGATGTGTACCTAAAAGGGGTGCCCAGGTAGGGCACCAGTCGCCGGCCCGGGGTCGGGTCGTGACAAAAGTGGTATCAGAGCAGTTAGTCCTCAGAATGTGTCTACAGACCGTGTCTAGTAGAGTTTTGGTTATCGGTGTGTTGTGCACCACATCTATAACCAGGAGGCTGCAGGACATTTAGGATTGGTTTCCATTCTTCTCACTATGAGATCGTGAGATAGAGCTGTGTGGTTAGGGTCGTCTCTCCCTAACGAGTTATGTTGATTGCAGCTACGAGAAAGGCAGCAGTGACCCAGAAAAGATTATGTGGATTGCGTATCCAGGTTGGTTGTAATTGTTGTATAGTTGGTATAATGACGTACAACTATACAGATTTATGTATGAGGGTCATATATGGGTTGCCTAGAGTGATTTTAGATTACCAGGAATTGGTAAGGACTAATTAGATACCGGGAAGGTATGAAACAATTTAATGGATTCTCATCAAGATTTATATGCTAATTTGTTATAATTAGAAAATGATGAGTTGTATGATAGGGTAATGAACTCTTAAGAAGTCATGTTAGGGTACTTAATAGGAGATTATATTAATAGGATAAGCTACGTGGTATGATTAAGAGAATGGTACAGTGAGATCCGTATGGAGTAAGTACGGTTGTTGTGGTCAAGACAACACGATTATGGTACTATGAGAAGTTATTGTACCCATTTACGGAGGGACTGATAAAGTAGGCTTGGAGCATGGGAATTGCGAGCCTAATAATATTGATAACCGCCGAGACCTTAGGTATATAAGGTCTTCTCGGGTAGAAAAATTTAAGTCAGACCAAGGATAAGAGTTAAGTGCGACGCTGAGTCGGGTTGAGGACCTATTAAGGGTCGCCCCATAGCCTGAAATGGAATGGGATCAGTTGGTAGTAGTCCGCCACGTGACGGTCGCGAGTGCGGGGCCCAGTGCAGTTAATCGTTTCTGGGTTCGTGGATGCATTCCACCGAACCAGAGTTGTGAGCCGGAAATGGCCTTATATTGTTTAATTTAGTAACTCCAAAGATTGGGGCCATATTTAGTATGGAAGTTATGTCGTATGCTAATATAAGTTTGGAAATACGGAAGAAATGCGACCGGTGAAAAGAGAGCAACCAAGTGTAAAGAAATAGAGCCTGAATCCATGAGAACCTTTCGAGGTGACTACACCCGTGAGTCTTGGGTGGTAGCTGAGCGGGTAGATAATAATTGTCGGTGATGATACAGTCGTTGGACCCTAGCAGACCTAGCAGAGCTGTTATGACAGACGTTGAGGTCATTATGAGTACGGGCTAGTTGGCCTCTTGTTATGCCAACGTTGACTGTAGAGAGAGATTGGCTCAATTAGGCTTCCGTGGCGGTTATCGAGTGGAAAGGAAGAGAAGTGGTGGTAACCAGTGAATTATCCTTCCTTCTTTGACATCATTGTTTTTAATAAGTCTGTGTGACTTGTTCATTTGAGGTAAATTAATGCAGAAAGTAAGTAATACTAAAATTTGAAGGAGTTTATGTTAAGTGCCCTTGGAGGTACTTGGAGTTGGTTTGGTGTGGCGGTCAGGGCCACGACCTTCCGGATAAGTTCAGGATAGCGCGCAAGTAAGAATTAGATAAGTACGAGTGCTGCCTACGGAAAACAAAAGACATCTTTGGTAGGTTTTGAAAATCTACACGATTTTAAGGTGGCGCTTGATGATTAAGCTTTTGTAAGGCAGATAAGTTCTCTCCCCCACGTAAAGGATAGTTTTACGTATTATGGGGTTATATGTACCCATGTTTTTAGACGAAGGTGTTATACCCCGTATTTCCAGAGTATGTACGTAAGGGAATACGTACGAAAGTCTAGCCTTAAAGATAAGCCTTGGACGTTTTTATTTGTACACAACTCACTAAAAGAATCGTTTTCCGACGAAACGTTTCCACAGCTTTCGTAGGGTAAATTCCGGCTATGCCATTTCTAATTTTTGCGGATTTTTCCGAGAGACGAAACATTTTGGACCAACGGGAGGGCGACACTTGTCACCCTCCAATTGATGGACTTGAAATCGTCCATTTGGACGATTTGAGCAATAGGGAGCACGTTTTTTGTGCCTTGTGCACAAGTCAAGGAGTTGGTAGGATATTTGTGTATAGTTAATCCTCACCCTACACTTGCCTTGCACTTGTCTTAATCTTGGCCATTGGTTGGCCACTTCTTGACCTATAAATACCCCCCTTAAGATGAAGAGTTCTTCATCCACAAATTACTTTCCAAGTCTTGAAAATCCTCCTTCTCCTTGTTAGCCATTTCGTCAAGCCCTCTTCCCTCTAGCCTAAGTGGCCCTTGGCCGAATACTCCCCCCTAGCCTAGCCAAAAATCTACCCCCCTCCCTTGGTAGAAAAGTTACCTTCTTGTATCGTTATAATGCCCAAAATACCCTAGCCCAAATACCTTAGTACTTAGTAGAAGTTGTGAAGAACTTCTAGGGTTAACTGGAGCATACAACTTAGGAGCAAAACCTTGCTCGGTAGCGACTTTTCTAGGATATTATTGGGCTTACCGAGGTAATAATCCTAACCCTCTTTTGTATTAGAGAATGCATCTTTGTAGAAGTATAAGAATAAGTATTAATCACTTAGAAGAATATCACAGAATAGAATTGGTATTACCACAGTAGAAGGGTTTAAAGAAGAATAATCAAACTGTACTTACATGGGAATTTGTTTTCTGATGAACTTATATAGCTCACCGGTAGGGAAGTCTTTGCCCGACTTTAGTAGAATTATGAACCCTCTGTTTAGAATGACCTTGAGTAGTCTTTGATAGATATCTGTGACTATTATAGGTGACTCTGCGCGCGACATATTCAACTTGGCAGGTGGTTTTCGCTGAGAAGGTATGTGATTCTTCCTAAAGCATGATATTTTACAATATATATAGTACGGTAGACGTACATGTGTTAACTGGATAATAACTATGGCAATGTCTTTGACTTAAGCCTGAATAATACTTACGGCAATGCCTCACGGCTTAAGCCTGAATAATAAAGAACTGAAAACATTTCAAAAGACTACTGAATCATATTAACAGAAGAGAACTAATTGGTTTTTAAAACAGAAGCTTAAGAGTTATACTAGCTTTATGGGAAGTAAGTATAACCACTTAAAATTGATAAAAGAAACAAGTTTGCCTATGTGTTTATAACAAACTTATATTGAGAAAAGAATAATAAGATGGTTTGATAAGTAGACATGATATGATGCTATGTGTGTTAGTATCTTGTAACGTTTGTATAGGTGAGTATCCTTGTTGTGCTTATGTTGTTTAAAGTTAAGTTGTTATGTTAGTATACTATCACTCACCTCTTGAGATGATACAGGGGTTAAGTCGCCTCCGATGCGGGTAGACTTCGAGCGATGCAGGACCATGATTCGAGAATACCTCTCATGCGGGTCGGGGGCCTATCGCGAGCTACGAGAGTTCGAGTTAGTATGCGGGGTTATGCCTCATGCGGTCTATGTGGCCATGCGACAGCGAGTTCGGGGCGATGCCGGAGTAGCTACCCTCGATGCGGGGTTATACCTCATGCGGGCCCGTGAGTGGCCTATGCGGACTCGAGTCGAGATTAGGCTTGCGAATGATAATACTGGCGAGTGGCCTGCTTCAATCATTCGCGACCTAGAAAAGACCTATTACGATTTACCTATTGTTGCTCTTGTTTGTGATGTGGCACTATGCGGTTTCCTTGATTTCTTCATACATACTTGTAAACCGGTTTTAAAAAGGGTTATGATTTCATTTAAGTACTTTCTGATTTCACATACTTAGTACTGTTGTATGCGACCTCCTTGGGGCTGCGTTTCATGCGGTAAGGCGGCAGTGCTAGATCCGCATCCTTAGGATCTCTACGTTGGTGTCGGGAGCTCCATCTCTTAGGAGGCTCTACTTTTGGTATGATCTCCTGTTGTAGATAGTTTTATGCGATCGGTATGGCGGGGCCACTGTCCGCCATAGTTGTATATTTCCTTAGAAGTGCATAGTCATGTTATGCGATTGTCGGATGTAGCGCTAAACCATGATTATATATATATATGCGAAAGCGATGTTTTCTCACATAAGCGTGTCTTAATTTATAAACTGTTTCATGTCTTGCTTTATATTTCCGATTACTCGATGTATGACTACTTGGGTGCCGGTGAGGCACGATCCACGAACCGAGCGGTCGTGACAAAAGTGGTATCGAGCGATTAATCCTCGGAAAGTGTCTACTGACCGTATCTAGTAAGTCTTGATTATCGGTGTGTTGTGCACCACCAATAATCGTGAGGCTATAGGATATTTAGGATTGGTTTCCATTCTTCTCATTACGAGATCGTGCTTTAGAGGCGTGTTATAGGTTGGACCCTCTAACGTATTCCTTTCTATGCTGATTATGCCTCACGTAAGGCGGCCGGGCCCGAAGGGCAAAGCGGAGAGGCGCTAGCGAGACACCCGAGTCACGAGGCTCGTGCCCGATCTATACCGAGACGGCGAGTTCTATGACGCCGCCGGCCCAAAGAGACCACAGTACCCACACCTCGCCCCACGGCACAGGGCGGAGGTTAGGGTACTGAGAGATGGCCCAGCTTTTGGCTAAAGTTGTGGCCCGTCTGAGAGAGGCCGGATCACGGCGGTTCAGCTCGGCTCGGTCGTACCCGTTGTTCACCCGAGGCGAGTTTGAGGCTACGAGACTTCGAGTTGTAGCCGCGGAGTTTTATGGGTCGAGGCGGAGGATGATCCGCGAGTTCATCCGTCGGCTTGAAGGATTTTGAGAGTGATCGGGCGTCGGAGACCGAGTCCGTGGTCTTTGGTTCACATAAATTTGCGTGATACCGCGATCGATTGGTTTGATTCATGGGAGTTATCGGGAGAGCACGCGTCCCGCCTACTTGGGATGAGTTCTCGAGGCTTTCCTCACCCACTTCTTGCCTCGCGGATGAGAGGCGCGGGTGATAGATTTTTCTTCTTTGAGGCGCAGAGGGCCTTGTCGGGAGTACAATGTCGAGTTTGATTCATTGGCTCGATATGTCCCGGCATTGGTAGCGAATATGGAGGATAGGGTGCACCGCTATGTCACCGGCTGAAGCGACTATATGGCGAGTCATGTGCGGGGTTTCTCTCGGCCGTATGGACATTACCCGCGTGCGAGCTCACGCCCTTGGATGCGAGGCGCGAAGGTCGACGAGTGGGCGACGGCAGCGAGAAGAAGGCGGGGCGGGAGGGCCTTACGGTGGTTATCGTGGTGGCGGCCTCGGCGGCGATTTAGGTCGCACCACGCGGCCGGCTCGAGCACCTGCACCGTCCTCGGCCACGGCGAGTTTTGGCGGCCGGGGCCCGAGGCTTGAGCGTCGAGTAGCGAGTGCGGCGATCGGGACCACCCGGTGTGGCGATGTGGTGGATCCCATTACGGGAAGTGTGGTACTACTTTTGGAGCTTATTCTGATTGTAGCCAGCGGTCACTTTGCGAGGGTGTCAGGCCGAGCGTGGCGGTGGTAGGGCTCGGCCGAGTTCATTGCGGCTTCATCATCTCCCACGATTACTCGCCGGGGCGGGGTTCACATGGGTCGGCCAGGTCGCGGCGAGTCGTGGCTCGTCCCGATTCTAGCGGTCCTCGAGAACCGCATCTATGCTTTGTCGGTGGCGGGATCGGAGGCCTCACCGATGTCGTCACAGTACCTTATCGGTTCTGGTTTGATGTTTATGCCTTGATAGATCGGGTTCTACTCTATCCTATATATCTCCCCTTGTTGCTAGTAGGATAGGGATAGAGCACGAGTCCATGGACCCTTTCGAGGTAGCTACGCGATGGGTGATTCGGTGGTAGCTCGGCGGGTATATAGGGCTTGTCTGTGACCATTCTGATCGTCGGACCACGCCGACTTGATAGAGTTGGAGATGATTGACGGCGTGATTATGGGGATGGATTGGCTAGCTTCTTGCTATGCCAATGTAGCTGAGAGAGAAAGTAGTGCGGTTCCGATTTCTGAGGCCGGTTGTTGAGTGGGAGGAGCACGGTATCGTAGAGGTAGGTTTATTTCCTACCTCAAGGCTAGGAAGATGGTGCGAGAAGGGTATATCTACCATCTAGTTCGAGTGTTTGATCGAGGCTGCGGTACCAGATTTTCATCGATTCCGTAGTCGAAGTTCCCAGGCGTGTTCCCGGATGACCTCGGGTATCCCTCCGAGAGGAGATTGAGTTTTGTATTGACATATTGCGGATACTCGGCCTATTTCCATTCCGCCATACGAATGACACTGCCGAGTTGAGAGAAGTGAAGGACCGGTGAGGATTTCTTTGGAGAAAGGGCTTCATTAGGCGATGTTTCCCACAGAAGCGCCGTGTATTGTTCATGAAGAAGAAGGGCGGGGCCTGCGCATGTGTGTTGATTCTGACGGTGAACAAGGTGACCATTAAGAACGAATACCCGCTTCCTGAGATTGATGATTTGTTCGACCGATTGCGAGCGCGAGATGTTTCTCAAGATTGATCTGCGTTCGCTATCATCGAGTTCGTGTCGAGAAGGTGGATGTCCCTGGGCGCATTCGGACGATGCGGGCATTATGAGTTGAGTCATGTCTTTTGGGTTGACCAATGCTCGTGGTATTCATGGATTTGATGACCGAGTGTTCAAACCATTTTTGACACGTTTGTGATAGTGTTCATTGATGATATCTTGGTTTATTCGCTCGGGCGAGAGCATGCGGAGCATTTGAGGCTGTCTTGCGATTCTCGAGACCAACGATTTATGCGCCAAGTTTTCCAAATGTGAGTTTTGGTTGACTTGATGGCGTTTCTTGGGCATATTGTCGGGTGATGGCATTCAGTGGATACGGCGAATCGAGCGATCGAGGACTTGGCCTAGACCTACTACTCCGGCAGAGGTTCGCGATTTACGGGCCTTGCGAGTTATTATCGGTTCGTGGAAGTTTGCTTCTATCTGCACCATTGACTAGGTGACTCGAGCGGCCAAGTTCGATGGTGATGCTTGTGGCGGGGTTTCGATTCTTTGAAAGAGAGATTGGCGGCCGCCCGTTCTTACTCTTCGGAGGGTCGGATGGTTATGTCGTGTATTGTGATCGTCGGGCATCGGGTTGGGATGTGTGTTGATGCAGCATGGCGGGGTTATAGCATATGCGTCCGGCGGTGAAGAAACACGAGAGGAACTACCCCCATGATTTGGAGTTAGCGGTAGTGATTCACGCTTTGAAGATCTGGAGGCACTATTTGTATGGGGTTCACGTGGATATTTATACGCACCACAAGAGCCTCCGGTATATCTTCACCGGAGGAGGTGAACTTACGGCGAAGGCGGTGGTTAGAGTTGCTTAAGGATTACGATGTTGATATCTGTACCACGGGAAGGCAATGTTGTGGCGGATGCTCTTAGTCGTAGGTCGATGGGAGCCTATCGGATGTGCGGCTAGAGAGGAGGACATGGTTCGTGATTTGCATCGATTAGCGAGCCTTGGTGTCCGTTTGATTGATTACGATAGCGTGGGGTTAGAGTTCGTGAGGTTGTCGAGTTTTCCATCGTCGAGGAGGTGAAGAGGCGATTCGAGGATCGGCTTTGATTCGATATCGTGATCTGACTCTTACGTGAGGCAAGGTCCTTTTGAGGTAGCACGATGGGGTGCTAAGGTTTGGCGACCCATGTGTTCGGATGTTTGAGACTTGGCAGAGTTCTTGGGAAGCACACGGCGCGCGTTACTCTATCCATCCGGTCGACCAAGATGTACCACGACCTTAGATCTGTGTATTGGTAGGATGGCTTGAAGAGGGCGTTGCGAGTTCGTAGCTCGGTGCGTGTTGTCGGCGGTGAAGGTAGAGCACGAGGCACGGTGGTTTGTTGCGACGATTGAGATCCCGCACGGAAGTGGGAGGTAATCAACATGGATTTCATCACGGGATTACCTCGCACTCGGAGGAGACATGATTCTATATGGGTTATATCGCCGACAGTGACGAAATCAGCCCACTTTCTTCCGTCGGGATGACTTTTTGGTGAGGATTATGCGGACTTTACATCAGAGATCGTCGATCGCATGGAGTCCCTACTTGATCATATCGCATGCGGAGCCGGTTCTGGCTAACTGCAGATCCTTCGAGAAGGGTTTAGGGGCAGTGAGCACGATCGCATTTCATCCACGAGCAGACGGACGGCGAGCGCACTATCCGGACTCTTGAGGATATCTTTGCGAGCTGTGTTATTGACCGATGGTAGTTGGGAGGATCATTTGCCTCTAGTTGAGTTCGCATATAATAATAGCTACCACTCCGGTATTCGGATGGCGCCTTATGAGGCCTTGTATGGGAGGAAGTGCGGATCGCCTATAGGTTGGTTCGATGTGGGCGAGTGCGGCTAGTAGGACCAGATTTGGTACAATGACGATGGATAAGGTGAAGCTTATCCGAGGCGGCTATTAATGACTCAGTCGGCGAAGTCGTATCGAGATCATCGTCGTCGGCATCTTGAGTTCGAGGTTCATGATTGGGTTTTCCTAAAGGTGTCACCCATGAAGGGTGTGATGAGATTCGGGAAGAAGGAAACTTCGGCCCAGTACATTGGGCGTTTCGTTGTCGCGAGGTAGGCAAGGTTGCCTAAGAGTTGGATCTGCCGTCCGATCTGGAGGCAGTGCATCCGGTTTTTCACGTATCTATGCTGAGGAGATGTATCGGGGATCCATCTAGGGTACACCCGATCGACGATGTCGGTGACGAGGGTTATCGTATGAGAGATTCCATAGCGATAGTCGATCGTCGGAGTTAGGCGTCTGCGGACGGGGCGTGGCTTCCGTCAAAGTCTTGTGGCGGAGCGAGCTCGAGGAGGAGATGGCGTGGGAAGCGAGGAGGACATTAGACGGAAGTATCCTCACCTATTCCCCACACCTCCAGGTAAATTCACTTTCCTACTTGTAAATTTTCGTTATCGTTTCTGCCTAAGTGTTGCTCTGTGGCCGTGTGTGGCATTTACAACTGTTTAAGCTTCTTCGATAACTGTCTTGGGAAGGAACATTCGGGACGAATGTTTCTAAGGGGGGGAGAATGTTATACCCCGTATTTCCGGTAGTATGCGTGGGGAATACGTCGAAAGTCTAGCCTTAAAGATAAGCCTTGGGCGTTTTTATTTGTACACAACTCACTAAAGAATCGTTTTACGAAGCGTTTCCACGACTTTCGTAGGGTAAATTTCGGCTATGCCATTTCTAATTTTTTGCGGATTTTTCCGAGAGGCGAAACATTTTGGACCAGCGGGAGGCGACACTTGTCACCCTCCATTGATGGACTTGAAATCGTCCATTTGGACGATTTGAGCAATAGAGCACGTTTTTGTGCCTTGTGCACAAGTCGAGGAGTTGGTAGGATATTTGTGTATAGTTAATCCTCACCCTACACTTGCCTTGCACTTGTCTTAATCTTGGCCATTGGTTGGCCACTTCTTGACCTATAAATACCCCTTAAGATGAAGAGTTCTTCATCCACAAATTACTTTCCAAGTCTTGAAAATCCTCCCTTCTCCACTTGTTAGCCATTTCGTCCAAGCCCTCTTCCCCTCTAGCCTAAGTGGCCCTTGGCGAATACTCCCCTAGCCTAGCCAAAAATCTACCCCACTCCCTTGGTAGAAAAGTTACCTTCTTGTATCGTTATAATGCCCAAAATACCTAGCCCAAATACCTTAGTACTTAGTAGAAGTTGTGAAGAACTTCTGGGTTCTTGGAGCATACAACTTAGAGCAAAACCTTGCTCAGTGCGACTTTTCTAGGATATTATTGGGCTTACGAGGTAATAATCCTAACCCTCTTTTGTATTAGAGAATGCATCTTTGTAGAAGTATAAGAATAAGTATTAATCACTTAGAAGAATATCACAGAATAGAATTGGAATTACCACGTAGAAGGGTTTAAAGAAGAATAATCAAGCTGTACTTACATAGGATTTGTTTTCACGATGAACTTATATAGCTCACGGGTAGGAAGTGCTGCCCGACTTACCGTAGAATTATGAACCCTCTGTTTAGAATGACCTTGAGTAGTCTTTGATAGATATCTGTGACTATTATAGGTGACTCTGCTTGCGACATATTGACTTGGCGGTGGTTTTATTTGAGAAGGTATGTGATTCTTCCTAAAGCATGATATTTTACAATATATATAGTGCGGTGAGCGTACATGTGTTAAGCGGATAATAACTATGGCAATGTCTTTGACTTAAGCTGAATAATACTTACAGCAATGCCTCACGGCTTAAGCTCGAATAATACTTACGGCGATGCCTCACGGCTTAAGCACGAATAATAAAGAAGCGAAAACATTTCAAAAGACTCTTTGAATCATATTAATGAAGAGAACTAATTGGTTTTAAAGCGAAGCTTAAGAGTTATACTAGCTTTATGGGAAGTAAGTATAACCACTTAAAATTGATAAAAGAAACAAGTTTGCCTATGTGTTTATAACAGACTTATATTGAGAAAAGAATAATAAGATGGTTTGATAAGTAGACATGATATGATGCTATGTGTGTTAGTATCTTGTAACATTTGTATAGGTGAGTATCCTTGTTGTGCTTATGTTGTTTAAAGTTAAGTTGTTATGTTAGTATACTATCACTCACCTCTTGAGATGATCAGGGGTTAAGCCGCCCTCCGTCGCGGGGTAGACTCGAGTGATGCAGGACCATGATTCGAGAATACCTCATGCGGGTCGGGGGCCTATGCGAGCTACGAGAGTTCGTGTTAGTATGCGGGGTTATGCCTCATGCGGTCTATGTGGCCCGTGCGGACAGCGAGTTCGGGGCGATGCCGAGAGTAGCTACCCTCGATGCGGGGTTATACCTCATGCGGGCCCATGTGAGTGGCCTATGCGGACTCCGGGAGTCCAGGATTAGGCTTGCAGAATGATAATACTGGCGAGTGGCCCTGCTTCGAATCATTCGCAGCCTAGAAAAGACCTATTACAGTTTACCTATTGTTGCTCTTGTTTGTGATGTGGCACTATGTGCGGTTTCCTTGATTTCTTCATACATACTTGTAAACTGGTTTTAAAAAGGGTTATGATTTCATTTAAGTACTTCTGATTTCACATACTTAGTACTGTTGTGCGACCTCCTTGGGGCTGCGTTCATGCCGCGGTAAGAGCGGCAGTGCTAGATCCGCATCCTTAGGATCTCTACGTTGGTGTCGGAGCTCCATCTCTTCCGAGGCTCTACTTTTGGTATGATCTCCTGTTGTAGATAGTTTTATGCGATCGAGGTATGGCGGGCCTGTCCGCCATAGTTGTATATTTCCTTAAGTGCATGAGTAGTCATGTTATGCGATTGTCGGATGTAACTGCTAAACCATGATTATATATATATATGCCGAAAGGCGATGTTTTCTCACATAAACTGTGTCTTAATTTATAAACTGTTTCATGTCTTGCTTTATATTTCCGCTGATTACTCTGATGTTTGACTACTTGGGTGCCCCGGTAAGGCACGATCCGAACCAGCGGTCGTGTGAAGGATAGGAAGGCGGTAAGGTCTTGATGTCGTCATGCCATAGGTTACAGTTTTAGATAACCGTGGCAAAAGTATTGTGTTGAGGTACTTAAGAACGACGTTACGAAATGGTCGAGGAAGTTTCGCGAGGATATAAATGCAGGTAGTACGCATGTATGAAACTGTTCGATTATCAATCAAGATAGAAATACTTTTGCTAATAATAAGCATAAGGTAAGGTTATGACCAGAATGATGAAAGAGAATACAACTATGGTTATGTAAGTTGCACGAGATATGATTACCCCAGACTAGTGTAAAGACCATTAGTAAATAATGGGCAGTAAGAACACCTCGAGGAAAGGTGGTAGCATCTGTACTGACGAGAAAGATAGTAAGGAGATACGGGGTCACGACCGGCGGGCGTGATCGTGCCTTACCGGGCACCCTAGTTGTCACGACCAGCGGGCCGTGGTGGTGCCTTACCCCGGGCACCCTAGTGACACAACATCAGAGTAATCAGCGGAACATAAAACAACAACATGAGATAACAGAAATATAAAACAATAATCTGTGAAAACTTTCCTTTCGGCATATATATAACCATCAACTCTTTTACAAATGAACAGCTTAATCCTTTTTACCAACCCGCCTGGCATTACTACGGACCTCTAAGAATGATACGACCACAATGGCGGGACGGGGCCCGCCAACCCCGAATGTAAACACTTACTACGGCGGGGACTATACCACCGATAAGCCTCCGAGAAAGCGGAGCTTCCCAACGCAATGGCGTGACCACGAGCTAGGATCAACGGCCCGATGTACCTCAACTGCGGCATGAGCAGCCGAAGAGGTCGATGCAACAGTCGAGTATGTGAAACTAAAAATAAATCAGTAAATGAAATCATAGTAGTCTATACAAAGCGGGAGACATGTATGATAACCAAACTACGATTCACCATAAATAAGCGATCGTGTCAAGTCGTGACTCACGCCTCAAGTCATCACTTAATTTAACAATGGGTCTCACGCCCACAACATCAATCGTGCGTGGAATACCTTCCGCTGCCGCGATTTATGATATACAAGCACCAAGGAATACACATGAACACGTGTCCCACGTGTCCTAATAAAAGCATGCGAGGTAAATGCGAAGGCATAGCCGACTACTAACACCCACAGTACCAACAAGGTCATAACTGTATCATAAGATCTGTCTAGACCGTCACATGATCAAAGCTGGCCACTTGCCCGCAGTACCTAATGTGCGCGTCTAGTCCTCGAACTTCCGCGACTCGCGCATAGGCCAATCTCATCGGCCGCATGAGGTATTCCCGCGTCGGTAGCTACTCCCGGCGTCGTCACGGACGCGATCCGCGTAGGCCACATGGACGCGTGCCCATAAAGCGTCGACACTAACACGGAACTCTCGTAGCTCGCATAGGCCGGGACTGCGTGAGGTATTCTCGAATCATAGGTCCATCGACCGCTGAGTCTACCCGCGTCGGAGGACGCTTAACCGGAATCATCTCAAGAGATGAATGCCACCGGACTATCATAACGACTGATAGTTAATAAGCACAATCGAGAAACCCTTTACACAAACATCACAAGATACTAACACACGTAGCATCCTAACACGTTTACTTATCAAAGCAACAAGAAAGTATTACAAGGTTATCACAAACCAATACAATCAAGTTATTCACACAAGGTACTTTACTAACAAGTTCGTATCTATCCCCAAAGTACTTCACATTAAAATCTTAAAAGATCTGCTTCTTTCACATAAGTCACACAATACCGTAGTATAAAATAGAGTATCGTCCTTTTAAGAAAACTAAAACTCTTACCTTTGTAAAATCAAGTAACAACATTATTTTCAAACGTCCAAGTTTGCCTAATTTCAAATGTTCACGTTTCTTATTTTTAGAAAGGTTTCGTAGTTAATAGTTTTATTCATTTAAGAATATAATTCTCTTTTAAACAATCTTAGAAACATAAGCCTTATATGTGAGTCGGATATTCTTGTTTATAACAATCTTATTACAAGACCATGATCTAGGAAATATCATTTTGTCTCATCTTAGCTTCATGCGGATGGAAGTTTCTCTTAGTTTTCATAATACTTAATTATTCAAAATATTTCCTTTTATTAACGCTTGCGGTGGTTTGTCGATACACATTCGATTTCGAAATCGAGAAAGCATTCTTAAGCCGTTATACCTAACTTCCCATAAAGCTAGTATAACTCTTAAGTTTTCAAACACCAAGTATTACTTCTCCTTTGAAAATGATTCAAAAATCTTTTGAAAATACTTCAAGTTCTTTCTTATCATATAACAAGCCAGTTATAGTTCAAATCAGTTACCTTTTAAAAACCACATGTATTTTCTTACTAACATAAAGCTGTTATAACCAACTTCCCGTAAAGCCGTTATAACACTTTATGTTTTAAACCACTCAAACACATTTAGCACGTATCGTCTCTGCTACATAGTTTACACATATCATGCTAGAGAGATAGGAAGAGGTTCACATACCTCGCGACGAGTATCGACTAATAGCAAAACGCTCCAAGTACATCCAACCGTCGGCTACTCCTTAAGCCAAGTAGATCGCGCCACACGTAGTACTTCAACCTATAAGGCCACAAGGCGCTTATTAACATTTAGATCCCATCGTAGAACATTCTACGAAAATTCGCAAAGACTCCCCATGACAGCGTAAATCTCTCTCTATCGGTAGCTACCAAGCCAACCGGGGTTATCGCCTAACCCTAACGGGTACAATTCTACTCCACTGTACTACTACACAAGTCTCAGAATACTGACCCTATGTAATTACAATTCGGATTCTTCTTTAAATTCGTGCTTAAGTCGCAAGACATTGCCGTAAGTATTATTCGGGCTTAAGTCAAAAGACATTGCCGATAACTACGTTCATTCTATATACGAGATACTTCAACTATATATTCTAACAATATGTAATTTCCAATTACAATAGAGGACAAGATGATTACCTCGATAAGCCCATAATTATCCTAGCTTAAAGTCGATCTGGGCAATCGTTTAGCTCCAACTCGAGCGCTCAACCGCTCTAAACCACCCTTAGAAGTTCTAACCAACTTCTACACAATACTCCAACGGACTATGGAGATTTTCCTAGGGTTTCGGTTTGGTATTGACGGTAAGTATAATAGTATTTACGGCTTTTCGTATAGGTATAACCTTAGAATACAACAAGGTATAAGGCTAAGGTAATTTGGGCATTATAACAATACTTTTGAGAGTATTTCTACCAAGAGGGGTATTATATGAAAACAAACTAGGCTAGGGGTACCCAGTACACCAGGAGGAGGTGGCTACCTCGCCTACCCCACTGTAGGGGAAACTCGGCGAGGGCCTGCGAAAAGGGGAGGAAGGCTCTCAAGACTTAGGCATTTTGGATGAAGAAGTCTTGACCTTAGAGGGTATTTATAGCACAAGCCAAGGCCAACCAATGGCCAAGATCTAGCCAAGTGCCTAGCAAGTGTAGGGCAAGATCTTGCCAAGTGCCCCAACCAACTAACACACAAATATCCTACCAACCCTTGACTATTTCAACCACACTTTCGGCCAAGCCTTTTCCGTCAAGCCTAACCAATGAGAGGGTGACAAGTGTCGCCTCTTGTTGGTCCAAAATGTTTCGCCTCTCGGAAAAATCGCAAAAATTAGAAATGTCATAGCCGGAAATTCCCTACGAAAGCCGTGAAAACGTTTAGTCGAAAAATGACTCTAACCGTGTTGTGCACAAATAAAATTCGCCAAGCCACTTTCTCAAGTTCAAATTTTCTACGTACGTCCTTACGTACATACTCTGGAAATACGGGGTATAACATTCTCCTCTCCCTAGAAACATTCGTCCCGAATGTTCCTTCTAAGTCTCAAAACAAACGTGCGCCAGTATAGTCTTCACTACCATACTTACGAAACAATCCCGCCACAATGGCCACGTAAAACAATCGCGCAAAATACTTACATCCAAGTCCACGAGAAATGACCTCTATCATCACCACAAACACCTCTCTCCGGGGTCTAAAATATACTTCTTCCACACTTTTCCAAACAAAAGAAATGGTCACATCAATGCTCGCCATACATGCTCGCTTCTCTCTTTACTCGTCGTAGATACCACTTTGTCACTTTGTCGCGAGCCTCGCTCCGAAGACCCAACAAATGGTACCGGCTGCGATCCGTAGGATGTCGTGCACTGAACTCTTACCACATTTCGATCGCTTGGTCTCAAAACTCGGGGTTATCATTTTCAACTTGGTTATCATTAGTGGGAAAACTCGATGGATCTCGATTTCCATCTCGAACATAACACGAACATTTGACGACCGCCTCTAAGTCGGACGGCAACGCTAACATATAGGCAACTGGCCTATTCTTCACATGAACTTAAAAGGCCCAAAACAACTCGGGCTAAGTTTCTCTGTTTTTCCAAGGCTCGTCACCCAATCCGGTGGTACTTTCAAGAAGACCGACCGTCGACACTTCTCTGGCGTCGTCGCCGATTATCCATACGATTTCCTCGAGCTGCGAACTTCTTCTGACAAGCTTTACACTATCCACGATCTGCTGGAACAAGCTGAACCAGTATGCGAACCTTGCCAACATCGAACCAATCGGCCAGATCTCACACATCCGCCCTCTGAGGCTTCATAAGGCGACATCCGAACACGAAATGGTAGCTCAAACACTCCTTCAAGAAGACAACAATTCTCGCAACTATCCCCGAAATCAAACATCGGCGAGGCGAATGTGATCTCGAGACTCGGCGAGTTCTTAACACATGCTTGGCAAAACTTCCGGAAACAACAATTTCTACCTGGCTCCATCTGCCATAAGGTGAAGGTAGGCACCCCGTGCAGCCTTACAACCTTTCTGATAAAACAACACTGCCGAGTAAACGGTCTTTGCTAGAAAACAAGACGGCTGACCTCCTCGGCCCGACTACTGGTCGAATGCATCCATGAATTCGTACGCTGGCTAACTAAACCTGGGCCTAACACCCTCGTGACCCTAACACAAGGCGGGACCACCACACCCTGACCCCACCACCAAACCTACCGCGGGTTGACCCGCAACGTGGCCTCAACCCGACCCCGGAAAATCGCACAATACTAGCTCCCAGAAGGAAAACTCTCACTAATCACGTTACGAAAACCTAGCGGTCTTCTTAGCTCAACTACCCCCTTTCATTCCACACTACTCAGGGACTTATCCCACAAACATAGCTCACGTGCACTATGCACTCCTATAAGGATCAAACATAACACTACACCTTTACTCGAGATGGCCTTACCTCTAAGGTCTCTACGTATAAAACTCTAAGGCTCACACCTTCACTATCCCCCAAAATCCTACTTGGTTAAACAACCAAGATTTCTAATCACAACTAACACACTGCTATCAGAACATAGCACTTAAGGTATACTCACCTTATCACACATACAGATCTCTAGAGGGTTAAGGATATATCTATATCTACTGCTTCACTCCCTTAAGTCGTTCTAATCAAACCGCCCGTGAGCGCATAGCTAAGGAGGTGACCAACTACCCACCGATCACGAAGGCTAAGTCCTCCTACAAGGACACTCTATCGACATCGGACCACGGCGGTCGTGGGTACAACAAGTACCAACTAAAAGACGACATTCCGGGATGGCGTCATTGCCAATGAACCGGAAGCCACGGAGTTCGACCAACCCTGCACCCCGAATGTCACGAAATCCGTGGAAGACCACTCGCGACGGTGGATGTGCATAATCAAATCTTTGGTGAGGTGACTCGCCTCGAAAGTTACCAAGGACCTCGCCGCTGCCCTCGCTGTCGCCGTTAACCGTCGATCTCTACGCCGGCTGCTGCGCATAAGCGTGAGGCCATGCTCAAGTCCAATGAAGAATTACTCTTGCACAACCCTCTTTTAGATAGTCCTCAAGACTCGCGGTACATCGGTATACTCGGTAGCCAAATCTATAGCTAATGTGGTCGCCTTGAAATCTATATTCTCTCGTGGGCGAAGGTTCAAATATCATGGCGCGATAGGAGCTGCCGCCGTGCTAAACTCTGGGGCTAGTGACGCGTCGCAGAACTCCCGAATGAAGCACCACCCAAGGTGATAATTGGGCTGTGCCCGTAACCCTATGTACTCTACTCGCCTCGGCCTTGCCGCCTCTGGGCGGGTTGCCTGCGGAGGCATAACGATAAGGAAAGAATTTCGTCGGAGGGTCAACTTACGACGGCTCTAAGGCACGATCTCGAGTGAGAAGAATAGAAACCAATCCTAAATATCCTATAGCCTCACGATTATTGGTGTAGTGCGTGCACAACACAGATAATCAAGACTCTATCGATACTGCGTAGACACTTTCAGGATTAATCGCTCGATACCACTTTTGTCACGACCGGGCGGGCGTGGTGCCTTACCGGGCACCCTAGTTGTCACGACCAGCGGGCCCGATCGTGCCTTACCGGGCACCCTAGTGACACAACATCGAGTAATGGAACATAAAACAACATGAGATAACGAAATATAAAACAATAATCTGTGAAAACTTTCCTTCGGCATATATATAACCATCAACTCTTTTACAAATGAACAATCCTTTTTACCAACCGCCACAACATTGCACTACTGACCTCTAAGAATCGACCACAATGGCGGGACGGGGCCCCCAAACCACGAATGTAAACACTTACTACGGGGACTATACTATACCGATAAGCCTCGAGAAACGGAGCTTCCAAACTGAATCGTGACCGAGAGCTAGGATCAACGACCGATGTACCTCAACTGCGGCATGAGCGGCCGAAGGAGGTCGATCACAACAGTGCAGAGTATGTGAAACTAAAAATAAATCGTAAATGAAATCATAGTAGTCTATACAAAGCGGGAGACATGTATGATAACCAAACTACGATTCACCATAAATAGCGATCGTGTCAAGTCGGGGACTCACGCCTCAAGTCATCACTTAATTTAACAATGGGTCTCACGCCACAACATCAATCGTGCGTGGAATACCTTCCTCACGGCGATTTATGATATACAAGCACCAAGGAATACATGAACACCAGTCCCACGTGTCCTAATAAAGCTATGCGAGTAAATCGAAGGCATAGCCGACTACTAACACCTACGGTACCAACAAGGTCATAAATCGTATCATAAGATCTGTCTGCATCGTCACATGATCAAAGGCGGCCACTTGCGCGATACCTAATGTGCGCGTCTAGTCCTGGAACTTCCGCGACTCCGCATAGGCCAATCTCATCGGCCCGCATGAGGTATTCCCGCATCGGTAGCTACTCCCCGGCGTCGCCCGGACTTCGCGATCGCGTGGCCACGTGGACGCGTGCCCATAAAGGACGTCACTAACACGGAACTCGTAGCTCGCGCATAGGCCCCGGGACTGCGTGAGGTATTCTCGAATCATAGGTCCATCGACCACTTTGAGTCTACCCGCGTGAGGGCGACTTAACCGGAATCATCTCGAGATGAATGCCACCATACTATCATAACGATGATAGTTAATAAGCACAATCAAGGAAACCCTTACACAAACATCACAAGATACTAACACGTAGCATCCTAACACGTTTACTTATCAAAGCAACAAGAAAGTATTACAAGGTTATCACAAACCAATACAATCAAGTTATTCACACAAGGTACTTTCTACTAACAAGTTCTGTATCTATCCCCAAAGTACTTCACATTAAAATCTTAAAAAAGATCTGCTTCTTTCACATAAGTCACACAATACGTAGTATAAAATAGAGTGGTATCCTTTTAAGAAAACTAAAACTCTTACCTTTGTAAAATCAAGTAACAACATTATTTTTCAAACGCCCAAGTTTGCCTAATTTCAAATGTTCACGTTTCTTATTTTTAGAAAGGTTTCAGAGTTCATAGTTTTATTCATTTAAGAATATAATTCTCTTTTAAACAATCGAGAAACATAAGCCTTATATGTGAGTAGGATATTCTTGTTTATAACAATCTTATTACAATGACCATGATCTAGAAATATCATTTTGTCTCATCTTAGCTTCTATGCGGATGGAAGTTTCTCTTAGTTTTCATAATACTTAATTATTCAAAATATTTCCTTTTATTAACGCTGCGATGGTTTGTCGATACACATTCGATTTCAAATCGAGAAAGCATTCTTAAGCCGTTATACCTAACTTCCCATAAAGCTAGTATAACTCTTAAGTTTTCAAACACCAAGTATTACTTCTCCTTTGAAAATGATTCAAAATCTTTTGAAAATACTTCAAGTTCTTTCTTATCATATAACAAGCCGCTTATAGTTCAAATCGCTTACCTTTTAAAAACCACATGTATTTTCTTACTAACATAAAGTCGTTATAACCAACTTCCCGTAAAGCGTTATAACACTTTATGTTTTAAACCACTCAAACACATTTAGCACGTATGCGTCTCTGGTACTACATAGTTTACACATATCATGCTGAGAGATAGGAAGAGGTTCACATACCTCGCGGACAGTATCGACTAATAGCAAAACGCTCAAGTACATCCAACCGTCGGCTACTCCTTGCCAAGTAGATCGCGCCACACGTAGTACTTCAACCTATAAGGCCACAAGGCGCTATTAACATTTAGATCCCATCGTAGAACATTCTACGTAAAATTCGAAGACCTCCCCATGGCAACGTAAATCTCCTCTCTATCGAGGCTACTACCAAGCCAACCGGGGTTATACGTCTAACCCTAACTGTACAATTCTACTCCACGGTACTACTACAAGTCTCTTTAATGTCTGACCCTATGTAATTACGATTCGGTATTCTTCTTTAAATTCGGGCTTAAGTCGCAAGACATTGCGTAAGTATTATTCAGCTTAAGTCAAAAGACATTGCCGATAACTACGTTCAGTTCTATATACAGTATACTTCAACTATATATTCTAACAATATGTAATTTCCAATTACAATAGAGGGACAAGATGATTACCTCGATAAGCCCATAATTATCCTAGCTTAAAGTCGATCCTGGGCAATCGTTTAGCTCAACTCTGGCGCTCAACCGCTCTAAACCACCCTTAGAAGTTCTAACCAACTTCTACACAATACTCAACGGACTATGGAGATTTTCCTAGGGTTTCGGTTTGGTGGTGACGGTAAGTATAATAGTATTTCTGGGCTTTTCGTATAGGTATAACCTTAGAATACAACAAGGTATAAGGCTAAGGTAATTTGGGCATTATAACAATACTTTTGAGAGTATTTCTACCAAGAGGGGGGGTATTATATGAAAACAAACTAGGCTAGGGGTACCCCACTGCCACACCAAAGGAGGGTGGCTACCCTCGACTACCCACTCAGTGGAAACTCTCGACGAGGGCCTCGAAAAGGGGAGGAAGGCTCTCAAGACTTAGGCATTTTGGATGAAGAAGTCTTCAACCTTAGAGGGGTATTTATAGCACAAGCCAAGGCCAACCAATGGCCAAGATCTAGCCAAGTGCCTAGCAAGTGTAGGGCCAAGATCTTGCCAAGTGCCCCTTAACCAACTAACACACAAATATCCTACCAACCCTTGACTATTTCAACCACACTTTCGGCCAAGCCTTTTACCGTCCAAGCCTAACCAATGAGAGGGTGACAAGTGTCGCCCTCTTGTTGGTCCAAAATGTTTCGTCTCTCGGAAAAAACCACAAAAAATAGAAATGTCATAGCCGGAAATTCCCCTACGAAAGCTGTGAAAACGTTTCGTCGAAAAATGACTCTAACCGGGTGTTGTGCACAAATAAAATTCGGCCAAGCCACTTTCTCAAGTTCAAATTTTCTACGTACGTCCTTACGTACATACTCTGGAAATACGGGGTATAACAGGGGGGGGGGGGTAAGGGACCCCAGGACAACTTGAAATAACTTATACAGTAAGACGAGTAGACACTCGAACGATAAGAAATCTTGACAAGTCATTGGAGTATGTAATACCGTGAATTGAGGTTGAACACCCGACTATAAGCTCTACGAGCTGGGAGAGAATAATCGGGTTACTACTTGACGAGATCAAGGAAATCTCCCCCCCTAAATTGTGATTGACAGTAAGTCTTAGCCATGAGGCAAGCAAAGGAATCAAATCTAAGTTGGTGACCAAGTTTGGTTGCGACAGAGAAAGCGAAACAGGAACCATAATTGAGATTAAGGATACCCGAATATTTCGCAAGTATGAGAAAGACTTCCAGTTATTGGAAGATAAGTTGACCACGACTACAATTCTAACCCCTCCTGAGAGACTAGAGGGTTAGGTTATTATTGTAACAAGTTGGGTGTTGGGCTAGGTTGTGTGTTGACGCAACACGATAAGGTTAGAGCCTATGTTTCCCGGCAGTTAGGGAAGCATGAAGGGAAATTACGCCACTCACGATTTAGAGTTGACGGCAGTTAATCATGCCTTGATGATTTGGAGGCATGACGTATATATAGACTTCATGTGGATATTTGTGCAGACCACAAGAGCTTCCGATATATCTTCTGACAGAGGCGGTTGAATTTGCGACAGAGACGGTGGTTAGAGTTACTCAGGGATTGTGATATTGATATCCTATACCATCCGGGGAAAGCCAAGACAGTTACAGATTCTCTTAGTCGTGGATCTATGGGTAGTCTGTCAGATGGGCAACCAGATAGACAGGACGTGGTCCATGAGATTCATCAGCTACCGAGCCGGAGGGTTCGATTATTTGCTTCCAAGGTTAATGAAGTGTAAATCCGAGAGGTTGCCGAGTCTTCCGTCGTTGAGGAGGTAAAAAGGCAACAGTATGAGAATCCAGTTATGATACGATATCGAGATACGGCTCTCCGAGAAGAGAAGAGTCTGTTTGAGTAGCACCGGATGGGGTGATGTGATATGAGGATAGATTGTGTACCGGTCTTTGCGGGACTTGTCGCGAGTTTTAGGGGAGGCACGCAGTGCTTATTGCTCTATTGTTCGGGGTCGACTAAGATGTACCATGCCCTCAGATGTATGTATTGGTAGGATGGCCTGAAAAGGGACGTGGCAGGTTTTGTTGCTCAGTGTCCTAATTGTAGCAAGTCTATGTGGAACACCAGGAGCCCGGTGGGCTACTACAGGCGATTGAGATCCCAACTTAGATATGGGAGGTGATTAATATGGACCTTGTTACAGGATGGCATCGTACTCAGAGGAAGTGCGACTCTCTGGGGGTTATAGTAAACAGGCTGACGAACCAGCCGTGTTCTTCCGGTTAGGACCACTTCTGGAGGTATTAGGGACACAGGTAAGTCTCAGTGTGGCATTCTACCCTCAGACCGACGGACAGGCAGAGCGTACTATCCAGGAACTTGAGGATAGGTGGTGGGCCTGTGTTCTTGATTTCAGAGATAGCTGGGAGGGTTATTTGCCTCTTGTTGAGTTACGTACGATAACAGATACCCTTCCAGTATTCAGATGGCCCTGTATGAGGCCTTGTATGTAAGAAAGTGTAGATCGCCGGTTGGTTGGTTCGACGTAGGCGAGGTTCAGTTATTTGGTCCAGACTTGATTCAGCGGGCTGTGGATAAGGCGAAACTTATCCAGGAAAGTTTATTAGTAAGCTCAAGTCAGCAGAAACTTTATGCAGATAACCGACGTTGACACATGGGGTTCAGGTTGACATTTTAGTATGAGTATTGTTATGGGGCCACATATGGCATTATTGGTATGTATGGGTTGTAAGGAGACTATGTCGCTATCTTTAAGTTTGACTCCCAAAAAAACATTCGGGAACAAATGTTTCTAAGGGGGGAAGAATGTTACACCCCGGAACTCCAGGATATGTTTATAAGAACGTACGTAAGAACTCAAAAATGTTAAGATTTTGAGACTAGTAAAAATTTATCGAAATTATGAAATTGTCGGAAAACGAAATATTGCGACGAACGGGAGGGCGACACGAGTCACCCCTTTAGTGGTCTTGGACGAAATGGACATGGATAGAATGGTCATTTGACCACAATTAAGATGACCAAGTCTTGCAAAGACTTAAGCTTGACATTGTTGACTTAGTCAAGGGCCACTTGGCTTGATCCTTGTGAAATGCATCCAAGCCACCCATTTGTTTTAATCTTGGCCCTCCATAGTGTTATATATACATACTAGTAGCAAGACAAGGCTTCCATACTTAGCTAAATTTTCAAGAAATTGGATGAACTCTCAAAGGGAGCTCTCGGGTTCTAGGTTTCAAAAAGAAAAAAAAACTTTGTTTGTTGTCCAATAATCTCCCCACTTTAAACCAAGGTTCCTAAGAGTATTGTAAGGGTATCTCAAAAGAAAGATCCCGGAAAAGTGGCGTTTTTGTATTAGTCGCAAGGTGAAAACCTAGTCACTTTCCTAGGTTTGGAATTGGAATTGAAGGAAAGTTGTTTGTGATCTTCTAAAGGGCTTCAAGTGGCGGATTGGAGTGTCAAGGAGAGGCACTAAGTTGCTAGGGAGCGATTTCAGATCTTGAAGTGTATTAAGGCTAACTAAGGTAACAATCTTGTTCTCTTAAGTGTATAAGATTACATATTGTTGTAGCCTTACATTTTAACTAGCATGAAGTATATGTATATAAGATTGATAAGCGTTATGGATATTTGAAGCCTAAAATCCGAAATGACATGTTGAGCCATTTGAAATTGAAATCCAATTTGGTCGTTAATTAGAATCGTCGCATGTTATCTACTTGAAGATTATAGTTGTTATAATCGATTGCGGCTTTATAACATGATATACTAAACAACTTGGATTGAAAAGGAATTGGAAAAGACTTTGTAGTGTTGTACCTCAAATTGCCGAATGTGACATAGTATGTTGGACTAGTTTGATATCAATTGTGGGGCGGAATTTTACACGTCTTGTTAGGCGTGTAATCCCCTATTGTTAACTACATTGTTGAGCCTTAAATGTGGCGTGTTTGGTTATTGAATTCGGGCCTTGAAAAAGGTGGAAAAGTATGTAGAAACAAAGGAAGTGCTGTCCGATTTTCCGTAGAATTTAGTGACTTTGCACTTAGAATATTCTACATTGGAAGTAAGAAGTTAATAGACGTATTATGGTCATTATAGGTGTCACGCCCCAAACCCCGGGCCCGTGACTGGTGCCCTATGTAACGACCCGTTCCGGGGCCCGTTACTGGTGCCTTACCCCGGGCACCCTAGCGATACATACATCAGAGAAAAAAATCAGCGGAACATAAAACATGAGTCATTATACAAGAGATATAATAAATAAACAGGCCAACCAAAACGGTTGCCTTGGTATATACATAAAACACGAGCAGTTTAATCCTTTACAACCACGCCAACAGACTACTGCACCTCTAAGATATCTGATGACTATGACGGACAGGCCCGCCACACCCCGAATGTACAAGAACCTACAACTCGTGGAACACTACCAAAGATAAGCCTCGAGAAACGGAGCTTCAATCTGTTGGCTGTGATCCATGGCGAGGATCCACGGCCGATGTACCTCTACTGCGGCGTGAGCGGCCCGAGAGGTCGATCTGACAGTACCAAGTATGTGAAACTGCATAATATCAGAATGAAATCATACTAGTCTATATAAAGCGTGAGACATGTATGATAACCAAACTACGATTCACAACATAAAAGCAGTCATCACTCAATATAACTATGGGTCTCACGCCCACAACATCAATCGAGTTCGCATTATGGCGCATGCCGAGAATCTGCATCGGTGTAGACATGTCCATGATGCAACAATAATACCAATGTCCCGGCCACACGTACCGGAATCTGCATCGGTGTAGACATGTCCATGTGACCTCAACAACAAGACAAGAATCCAAATGGAAGCATACGTGCGCTACGCATCGTGTCGGTATGTCCAAGGAAACAATAAGACAACATTCCAAATGGACGATACGTGCGCTACGCGTCGTGTCGGTATGTCCAAAAGGAAATCAAGGCGTTAATCAAAAATGGAAACATACGTGCGCTACGCGTCGTGTCGATATATCCAAAGCGATTCACCACAAGACCTTAACCAAAATGGAGGCATACCCGTGCGCCACGATCGTGTCGTATGTCCAAAGTGATTAACAACAATAATACTATCAACGAGGAACGTGCGTGGAATTTCTCGTCACCGCAAGACATCCAAGTAAGTTCTCAACGGTCACCGACCTCTATCGAGAGGCGGTAACACGTAAACACAACGCTTGTACAATAAAGGCTATCATCACAAAGATAGGCAAGTTTCACAACAACAAGCATAGGCAAGTTTCACACAACTCAAAGTACTTTCATTTTATGCCAAAGCCCGGGTTTTTAACCCCAAAGTACTACATACGTAAGTTCTTTTAAAAGAGATCCATTTCTTTTATAAAAGTCACCCGATACGTAGTATTAGAATGACCAACCCACCTTCCTTTTCAAAACCAAGTAACAACATTCTTTTCCTAAGTTCCGGTTGCCTAGTTTCAATTACTCAAGCTTCTCATTTTCAAATGGTTTCATAGTTCCCAAACTTAATCACTTGATTCCTTTTTAGAACAATTAAGTAACATATGTCATATATGTGAGTAGTTTATTCTTGTTTATAACGATCTTATTACAATGACCATGATCTAGAAAATGTAATATCATTTTGTCTTATCTTAGCTTCTATGCAGATGGAGGTTTCTACTGGTTTTAATACAACACATCATTATTCAATACATTTTCCTTTTATTAACGCTGCGATTGGTGCAGTCGATACACATTACGATTCCGAAATCAAGAAACATTATCCCTTTAAAACCAAGTACTCATTACTCACGAATGAGGTTTCACACAAACATCCACATTAAAACAAATAAGTTAAGTCTCTTATCTTATAAGATCAAGTCTCTTAACTTCTAACATCGATAAACCATTTTCACTTACATAAGGTCGTTATAACTAACTTCCCATAAAGCTATTATAACACCTATGTTTTAAACCAACCAAATCACTTAGCACGTATGCGTCTACCGTACTACATAGTTCACAACAATCATGCTAGAAAAGATAGGAAGAGGTTCACATACCTCGCGACGATTTATCGACAATAAGCAAAATGCTCCAAGTACTACAACCTTGCTAGCCCTTTCCACTCGAGTAGAATACGCTATTCTTAGTACTTTCACCTATAAAGGTCACAAACGTCTATTAACCCCAAAACACAAGTTTCTATCTTTCTATTGAAAATTCGGCGACTCCCACAACAGTAAATCTCTCCTCTATCGGTAGGCTACCAAGCCAACCAGTGGGGTATACACGCCTAACCTGACGTGTACAATTCTACTCGATAATACTACACAAGTCTCTTTGCAATACCCTATGTAAATACATTCGATTCGATTCTTTATTCTTCAGCTTAAGTCAAAAGACATTGTCGAATACTAAGTAGTTCCATATATAGCATACTTCAACCAAACATGTAATTTCTAATTACAATAGAGGGACAAGATAATTACCTCGATAAGCCCAAAATTATCCGAGTTTAATGTCGCTCCTGAGCAAGGTTTAGCTCCACTCCGTGCGCTCCAAACCACTCCAAACAACCCTTAGAAGTTCTAACCAACTTCTACTCACATACTTCAACCAACTATGAAGATTTCCTTAGGGTTTCGGTTTGAGACTAAAAGGACAAAAGGTAGTATTTCCTGACTACGTAAAGAGGTATCTTTGGAATACTACAAGGTACAAGGCTAAGGTATTTTGGGCATTATAACAATACTAGGGAGTATTTCTATACCACAACAAGGGTTTTATCTGAAACAACTAGGTCAGGGGTACCCCACGCTAGACCTCACAAGGGGGCGTGGGAGACCTCACGGCCAAAGGCCACTTTCGAGGAGAGGAGCTCTTGGACGAGAGTCAACAAGAGGAGGAGGAGGGATTCAAGACTTGGAAACATTTGTGGATGAATGAAGTCTTCACAAAGGGGGGGGTATTTATAGCAAACCCAAATGCCAACCAATGGCCAAGATCAAGCCATGTGCAAGGCAAGTGTAAGGCCTTTGTCACGCCCCGAAACCGGGCCCGCGACTGGTGCCTTACCCGGGCACCCAAGTAGTCAAACAACATCAG
The DNA here is from genome assembly GCA_029844215.1 of Przewalskia tangutica. Taxonomy (NCBI): domain Eukaryota; kingdom Viridiplantae; phylum Streptophyta; class Magnoliopsida; order Solanales; family Solanaceae; genus Przewalskia; species Przewalskia tangutica. The sequence goes on from CM056734.1 coordinate 75,006,329, forward strand.
AGAAAATCAGCGGAAATTAAAACTCATACATGATAACCAATGAAAAGAGAAAACAGGCTAACCAAGCGGTTACCTTTTACGAAAAATAACTAACACCGAGCAGTTACAATCCGCACATCAAGTCTACGGACTCTAAGAATTTTTATAACATCTCTGACGGGACGGGGCCGCCATACCACGAATGTACAAAAGTTCTACAACTTGAGGAACCGTACCAAGTGACAAAGTCTCGAAGGAATGGAGCTTTCGAGGCGAACAGCGATCCAAAGTGCGGATCAACAAGCGATGTATCTCAACTGCGGCATGAACGCGGCCGAAGAAGTCGATTAACAGTGCAGTATGCGAAAGCAGAAAAAAATCGTAAATGAAATCATAATAGTCTATAAGGAAAACAGAGACATGTATGATAACCAAACTACGATGCACCACGTATATCTGATTCATCAAATCAAATCACATCAAGTCGTGGACTCACGCGAAAGATCATTACTCAAAGTGGACGATACTGGTGGGCTACCCAACGTGTCGGTATGTCAACCCAATAACAAGATAGTACTCACGGTGGGACGATACTCGTGGGCTACCCAACGTGTCGGTATGTCCCAACCAATAACAAGATAATACTCACCGTGGACGATACTGCGTGGGCTACCCAACGGGTCGGTATGTCAAACAAATACCCGGATAATACTCACTGTGGACGATACTGTGGGCTACCCAACGGGTCGGTATGTCCAAACAAATACCCGGATAATACTCATCGTGGACGATACTCGTGGGCTACCCAACGTGTCGGTATGTCCAAACAAATACCGAGATAATACTCATCGTGGACGATACTCGGCTACCCAACGTGTCGGTATGTCGAACAAATACCCGAATAATACTCATCGTGGACGCACTCGTGGGCTACCCAACGTGTCGGTATGTCCAAACCAGTTTACAAGATAACACTCCTAATAGAAGCATACGTGGGCTACCCAACGTGTCGATATGTCCCAAAGGATCAATATAGTGGAAGCATACGCTGGCTACCCAACGTGTCGATATGTCCATCATACCACCCGATATCCGCCCTCGTCGAGAGACTCGGTAGCACAAAGTCAAACACTTGCACAACAACAAAACTATCACCACAAGCACAGGCAAGTTACACACAACTCAAAGTACCTTCGTTTAAGTCGACAAACCGGGTTCCAACCCCAAAATACTACATTCTTTCCTACCTTCAAAGACCTCTCTTTACGTAGAAACCATACGATACTACCACACGTAGTATCACACACATTCATGTTTAAAACACGTCTTCAAACACAATTTACATAACGTCAAGTATACCTTTTAAAAGTCCAAGTAATTAACTCCTTTAAGGTCAAGTATTCCTACCTTTTAAAACCAAGTCATTTACTTTTCCCTTAAGAAAAGTTCGATATTTGAAAACAAGTGATTTATACTTTCAAACTCAAGTTACTTCTCTTTTCCAAAATCCAAGACATTATCCTTTGCAATCCATTAAGTTCATTCTTTGGAATTTTAAGAAAAGTCGAACTTGTTATCAATGATTCTCATTTAAGCGACCATGATCTAGGAAATGTAATATCATTTTGTCTTATCTTAGTTTCTATGCAGATGGAGGTTTCTCTGGTTTTAATATAATCAATTAGTCGAAACCATTTCCTTTATTAAGCTATGATGGTGTGTTCGATACTTGTTCCCACTTTCAAATCCATTTCACATTCTTATGCCGTTATACCTAACTTCCCATAAAGCTAGTATAACTCTTAAGTTTTCAAAAACCAAGTATCACTCATTACTCACGAATGAGGTTTTACAACTTTTGAATACATTACACAACTTTCACAATTCTAAGTTAAGTCTCTTATCTTACAAGATCAAGTCTCTTAACTTCTACCAATCAACAACCGTTCTTTTACTCACATAAAGTTGTTATAACTGACTTCCCATAAAGCCGTTATAACCCCTTTATGTTTTAAACCAACCAATTACCACATAAACATTTATGAGACCAAGAGGGCTCATTCTTTAAGCAGAGTGCCCATTACTAACGGATAAGACTTACTACTCTTACACCTAATGAAGCCCTTTACACTTCATAACAAGTCAAGACACAATTTGGAAAATCAATTTCCTTTAACACACGTCGTCAACCGCACTATATATTTCACAAATAGTCATCTTTGAAGAGGATAGGAAGAATCACATACCTCGCGACGATTGTCGACACTAAGCAAAATGCTCCACAGTACTATCTCCCTTAAGAAGAATATGTTACACGTAGTACTTCAATCCTATAAGGGCCATAAAACGTCTATCAAACTCTAGTTTGAACGTAGAGTAAACTAAGTACAAGGCCCTACATTCTACGGAAATCGATGTAACTTCCTTTGTTTCTATTAACTTGCCACCTTCACAAGGCGAAATCAACAAGGCTACAAGATCCAAATCTAAGCCAACTTAACTATAACAACCTCGTGCTCACAAATCTATACAAACTTAACTATAACAGCCTCGCTCACAAATCTATTCAAACTCTAAATATAATGACCTCGGGCTCACAGATCTATACTACTATCACAAGTACTAACTCAAAACCCGAGAAGGAAACTCTTACCTTTTAGAAAAGCCCACAAAAGCCCTTTCCTACCACTTCTTCCGTCAACTCAACCACCGCTTCCCACAAGTTCACCAACACTTTTTCCTTCTGCCGCTCCAACAGCTTCCCTAAGGCCGGGTTTCTCAAAAACCTAGAGAGAAGGAGAGGGTTTTCTCTTGGGAGGTTTGAAATGAAATGGCCAAGTCTTCCAAGACTTGGCCCTAAAATAGGCTTATCGCTGGTCAAAGGATGGGAGGACACTTGTCACCCTCCCATAGGCTCCTTATAAAAATATCCCCGATTTTTCCTCTTTACCATGAAAATCCCGCCTGGGCCGCTTCCACGCCATGGCGCTCTAACTCGAAAATAATTGCACGCAGCGTACGGCGCGCCACTGCGTTCCGGCGGCCGCGCACTTCAAGACCCTCGATAATCGGGCGCGCCGCCTGCTCTCGGCGTGGCCACAACCCCGAATCAAGTCATCTTTACTTGATCACGCCAAACTTGAAACTTCCATAACTTCGACTCGATGTCCAATCGACGAGCGGTTGGTTGCGTTGGGACCTAGATTCAACGGACTACACACTAGGCCTTTTAAACACCTTACAATCCTTAACAACTGGGGTCCAATACTCAAAGGTAAACTCAAAATCCTTCCAACACATGTTTGCCAACTTATCTATCCTCTAGAATTTACGGTGTAACATTCTTCCCTCGTAAACATTCGTCCGAATGTTCCTTCTAAGTCTTCGTAGAACACGCGCGGTATAGTCTTCACTACTATACCTACCAAAACTCATTTATGCCTCTCATGGCCATAATATAGAAATCACGCATCTCCAAATTCCATTAACTGGGAAATCACCTCTAACGTGCAAACATCACTATTTTCTCCTCCCGGTCTAAAGGATACTCTCCTTACTCGGCGTACCTTCCTGTACACTCACACCCTCTCTAGTACTGTTCCACAATTCACCATCGCCTGTTTCTACCACCTTCGAGTCACTACCTCCAACTCGTCCATCTTACTAATCCACGTCATGGAAGCTACCACTTCCATCGCAAACTACCCATGGAATCATCACACAAAACTCCATGTATACCATACACTCCGACAAGGATTAACGATGAAGGCTTCTACCCAAGACGGCCTTACATCTAAGGTCTCAATCGTTATAAATTCTAAGGTTCAAAATTTTCTCATCCCAACTTACCCTCTTTATTAACCATGCTTCCAAATCACATTATATACACAAAGCTACCCGAACATAGCACTCAACACATCACCACAACATCAAAGCATACAATACTCTGAGGGTTAAGAACATACCAGTAACTATTGCTTCACTTCCTTCTTGTCGTTCTACTCATGTTCTTTCCGACGACGCACAAAGGAGGAGGTGAATCGCCCATCGATCCCGAAGGTGAATCTCAACCTCGCGCTATCTCTCGTGGGACAATTCCTTGCAAAATGGCGGTGGCCGCATGTAAAAGCAGATTCCCTATTAGCACGACACTCCCATCGTGGAGCCTACCACAATGGTCACAACGAGGTAAGGGTGGTCCCATCGACTAACATCCTCGATCCCCAAAACTCGAAACCTTGGAGCCACGACCTGCTCGCAGAATTTTTCAACGCCCCGACGGCGAGGTGGAGCACTCCGTCTTGGCGGAGGCGCATAACTAACTTCTGGCGAGGCTGCCGCCGAAGGTCACCAAAGGACCTGCGCCTTGGCCTACTCTGTGATCTTGGTCATTCCGTCGACTCTACGTGCCTCACATCCAAGTGCATGAGCTGCGTGCGAGCAATGTCCATGCGGTGAAGAGCTACTCCCGAGCAACTCTCGCCAAATAGTCATCAAGCCTGTGACATAGCGGTGCACTCTCGCCCTCCATGTCGGCTACTAACGCGGGGGCGTCGAGCTAGTGAGTTAAACTCACGTTGTACTCTGACCGTCGCGGCTTCGCCTCAACATCAAAAATCGTCGGCCCGAGTCCTCTCATCCGTGGAGGCAAGAAATGTGCAAGAAATGCCTCGAGAACTTCGTCCCATCTCGGAAGTGCATGCCCTCCCGGGACAGCTCGCGAATCAAACCCGATCGGCTGCGGTATCACGCGGCCGATGCGAACCTAGGACCACCGACTCGGTCTCCGATGCCTCGATCACTCTCATGATCCAGAATCGCTGTCGGATGAACTCCTGCGGATCATCCTCGTGCCTCGACCGTAGAACTCGCGGGCCACAACTCGTAAAGTCCGCGACCTCAAACTATCCGATCTCGGGTGAACCATCGGTGCTCTTTGGGCTGCTGCGTCCGGCCTATCCTCGTGTCGCCACAACCACGGCCAATAATCGCCAACTCGCGTAACCCATCTCCTCTGCTCCGGCCGTGGATCGAGGCTCGGTCTCGTGGTCTCTGTAGAGGCTGCCGCTCTACTCGCGACTCCTCTGCGCTTTGCCGCCACGGGCCACTGGTTGCCTTCGCAGAGGCATAATCGTAAAAGCGAAACACGTCGGAGGGTCCAACTTACAACACGGCTCTAAGGCACGATCTCGTAATGAGAAGAATAGAAACCAATCCTAAATGTCTCGACCTCACGATTATAGATGTGGTGCACAACACATCGATAATCAAGACTCTACTAGACACGGTGCGTAGACACTTTCCGAGGACTAATCGCTCGATACCATACATCGCCACGCCGGCAAGACGCGATCGTGCCTTACCCGCACCAGTAGTCAAACAACATCGAGAAAATCAGCGGAAATTAAAACTCATACATGATAACCAATGAAAGAGAAAAGCAGGCTAACCAAGCGGTTACCTTTTACGAAAAATAACTAACACTGAGCGATTACAATCCGCCTTGACATCGCATTTACGGACCTAAGAATTTTTATAACATCTCTGACGGACGGGGCCGCCATACCACGAATGTACAAAAAGTTCTACAACTTGAGGAACGTACCAAGTGACAAAGTCTCGAAGGAATGGAGCTTTACGAGAATCGAGCGATCCAAAGGGTGCGGATCAACAAGCGATGTATCTCAACTGCGGCGTGAACGCGGCCCGAAGAAGTGATTACAGTGCAGAGTATGCGAAGCAGAAAAAATACAGTAAATGAAATCATAATAGTCTATAAGGAAAGCAGAGACATGTATGATAACCAAACTACGATGCACCACGTATATCTGATTCGATCAAATCAAATCACATCAAGTCGTGACTCACGCCGAAAGATCATTACTCAAAGTGGACGATACTGCGTGGGCTACCCAACGTGTCGGTATGTCAACCCAATAACAAGATAGTACTCACGGTGGGCGATACTCGTGGGCTACCCAACGTGTCGGTATGTCCCAACCAATAACAAGATAATACTCACGTGGACGATACTGGCTACCCAACGTCGGTATGTCCAAACAAATACCCGGATAATACTCACTGTGGACGCGTACTGCGTGGGCTACCCAACGGTCGGTATGTCCAAACAAATACCAGATAATACTCGCGTGGCGCGTACTCGTGGGCTACCCAACGTGTCGGTATGTCCAAACAAATACCCGAATAATACTCGCTGTGGGACGATACTCGTGGGCTACCCAACGTGTCAGTATGTCCATAAAAATACCCAGATAATACTCACTGTGGACGCATACTCGTGGGCTACCCAACGTGTCAGTATGTCCAAACAAGTTTACACGATAACACGCCTAATAGAAGCATCCCCGTGGGCTACCCACCGTGTCGATATGTCCAAAAGGATCAATATAGTGGAAGCATACCCGCTGCTACCCAACGTGTCGATATGTCCATCATACCACCCGATATCCGGCCCTCCGTCGAGAGACTCGGTAGCACAAAGTCAAACACTTGCACAACAACAAAACTATCACCACAAGCACAGGCAAGTTACACACAACTCAAAGTACCTTCGTTTAAGTCGACAAACCGGGTTCCAACCCCAAAATACTACATTCTTTCCTACCTTCAAAGACCTCTCTTTACGTAGAAACCATACGATACTACCACACGTAGTATCACACACATTCATGTTTAAAACACGTACTTCAAACACAATTTACATAACGTCAAGTATACCTTTTAAAAGTCCAAGTAATTAACTCCTTTAAGGTCAAGTATTCCTACCTTTTAAAACCAAGTCATTTACTTTTCCCTTAAGAAAAGTTCGATATTTGAAAACAAGTGATTTATACTTTCAAACTCAAGTTACTTCTCTTTTCCAAAATCGAGTACATTATCCTTTGCAATCCATTAAGTTCATTCTTTGGAATTTTAAGAAAAGTCAGAACTTGTTATCAATGATTCTCATTTAAGCAGCCATGATCTAGGAAATGTAATATCATTTTGTCTTATCTTAGTTTCTATGCAGATGGAGGTTTCTACTGGTTTTAATATAATCAATTAGTCGAAACCATTTCCTTTATTAAGCTGCGATGGTGTGTTCGATACTTGTTCCCACTTTCAAATCCATTTCACATTCTTATGCCGTTATACCTAACTTCCCATAAAGCTAGTATAACTCTTAAGTTTTCAAAACCAAGTATCACTCATTACTCACGAATGAGGTTTTACAACTTTTGAATACATTACACAACTTTCACAATTCTAAGTTAAGTCTCTTATCTTACAAGATCAAGTCTCTTAACTTCTACCAATCAACAACCGTTCTTTTACTCACATAAAGTTGTTATAACTGACTTCCCATAAAGCCGTTATAACCCCTTTATGTTTTAAACCAACCAATTACCACATAAACATTTATGAGACCAAGAGGGCTCATTCTTTAAGCACCGAGTGCCCATTACTAACGGATAAGACTTACTACTCTTACACCTAATGAAGCCCTTTACACTTCATAACAAGTCAAGACACAATTTGGAAAATCAATTTCCTTTAACACACGTCGTCACCGCACTATATATTTCACAAATAGTCATCTTTGAAGAGGATAGGAAGAATCACATACCTCGCGACGATTGTCGACACTAAGCAAAATGCTCCACAGTACTATCTCCCTTAAGAAGAATATGTTACACGTAGTACTTCAATCCTATAAGGGCCATAAAACGTCTATCAAACTCTAGTTTCGAACGTAGAGTAACTAAGTACAAGGCCCCTACATTCTACGGGAATGGATGTAACTTCCTTTGTTTCTATTAACTTGCCACCTTTCACAAGGCCGAAATCAACAAGGCTACAAGATCCAAATCTAAGCCAACTTAACTATATGACCTCAGGCTCACAAATCTATACAAACTTAACTATAACAGCCTCAGGCTCACAAATCTATTCAAACTCTAAATATAACAGCCTCAGGCTCACAGATCTATACTACTATCACAAGTACTAACTCAAAACCCAGAGAAGGGAAACTCTTACCTTTTAGAAAAGCCCACAAAAGCCCTTTCCTACCACTTCTTCCGTCAACTCAACCACCAGCGCTTCCCACAAGTTCACCAACACTTTTTCCTTCTGCCGCGCTCAGCGGTTCCTAAGGACAGGTTTCTCAAAAACCTAGAGAGAAGGTAGAGGGTTTTTCTCTTGGGAGGGTTTGAAATGAAATGGCCAAGTCTTCCAAGACTTGGCCCTAAAATAGGCTTCTATCGCTGGTCAAAGGATGGGAGGGACACTTGTCACCCTCCCATAGGCTCCTTATAAAAATATCCCTGATTTTTCCTCTTTTACATGAAAATCCGCCTCGCCGCGCCATGCGCCCGCCAGCGCCATGGCGCTTCTTCGAAAATAATTGCACGCTGCGCCGCGCCCATTCGCGCCGGCGCCGCGCTAACACCGCAGACCCACCGCACAATCGGCGCGCGCCGCTCGCTCCGCGGCCGCGAACCCCTGAATCAAGTCATCGCTGCTTTGCGCCAAACTTGAAACTTCCATAACCCGACTCGATGTCCAATCGACGAACGGTTGGTTGCGTTGGGACCTAGATTCAACGGACTACACACTAGGCCTTTTAAACACCTTACAATCCTTAACAACTGGGGTCCAATACTCAAAGGTAAACTCAAAATCCTTCCAACACATGTTTGCCAACTTATCTATCCTCTAGAATTTACGGGGTGTAACAGCCTTGATCAAGCCAAGTGCACCCTAACCCCTACTCCACAAAACATGGCACAAGACAAGCCACAAAACAAGGCCAAAACAAGGCACAAAACAAGGAACCAATAGGGCCAAAAACGTGAGCCACAAAGACAATCCAATTCGTGAACCAATCGTCCACTTGGACGCCCACAAGCTTCCAATGTGAGGGTGACACATGTCACCCTCCCGTTGGTCCAAAATGTTTCGTCTCTCGGAAAAATCCGCAAAAATTAAAAAGGACATAGCCGGAATTTTCCCTACGAAAGCTGTGGAAACGTTTCGTCGGAAAACGACTCTAGTCGGCACTTGTGCCCAAATGTAACTTCGGCCAAGCCACCTAGGCGGGGGTGACACGTGTCACCCTCCTATTGGCCCTCAAAAACGTCTTTCGAAAAAATATCCACAATGGCCAAAATCTCGAAAACAAAGTGGGCCCCACAAAACCGTAAATTTCTCCCGTGGGCCCCACGTGACCATTTCCGAAAATAAAATTCCATAATTCTAATATAATCTATGAAGTCCAAATACCAAATCTGGGAATCCAATTCCCATTAACGAACCTTTTTCTTCACAAATGACCGGAAACTTTTCCGTCGAAAACTCACATCTTTCTTTCTTTTCAAAATTTTTGCCGTACGCTCGCACGTCCTCACATACATACCGCAACTACGGGTATAACATTCTCCCCTAGAAACATTCGTCCGAATGTTCCTTCTCAAGACGGATATCGATGAAGTTCCTCTAACAAGTTGTCAACGCGCGGCAGCCACGAAATAACACACGTTCTCTTCCTTCCTTACTCGTCGTGCCCTTCTCGAACACTTGAACTCTCCCAGTACGTACCATACTTCAGTCATTACTTCCGTTCCCGAAAATCTCTGGAGTCACTACCTCCAAACTTGGTCATCTTACTAACCTCAAACTTCCTTAAGGCCATTCCCGGCCTTTACGAACCGCTTCTGGTCGAACGCGTCCACGAACTCATACGATGATCATACAAACTTGGGCCTAGCATCCTCGTGACCCTACCACCTGGCGGGACCACCCAGAACTGACCCCACCCCAAACCGGGTTACGGGTTGACCCGTAAATGGTCCTCAACCCGACCCCCAACCGCGCCAAACTCTTGTTCCCCGATCCGGAACAATCTTACTAATTCACATCATGAAAGCTACCACTTCCATCTCACACTACCCATGGACTTATCACACAAATAAATCCCACGTATACTACTCACCCTTATAAAGGTCAAACATAAAACGAATCTTTTACTCAAGACGACCTTACCTCTAAGGTCTCAGTCGTAAAATAGTCTAAGGTTCACACTTACCATGCCTCCATACGTATCCTTCCAACTAACCATGCATTCTAACTTACACATATCACAATGCTATCCGCACATAGCACACAATAATGAGATCATCATAACAAGCATACCAAAACTCTCGAGGGTTCAGGATAGACATGAAGCTACCGCTCCACTCTACTCATAGGCCTGCCCTGCAGGGCGCATAGCTGTAGAAGGTGATGAACCATCCACAGATCCTGAAGGCTGAGTCGTAACATCCGCGCTTCCCTTGGTAGGGCAGTTCCTCGCAAATGGCCTGCTGTCGCATGCAAAACAAACTCCCAATCTAGCACGACACTCTCCAAAATAGAGTCTACCACAATGGTCACAACGAGGTAGGGGTGGCTTCAGCTGGTTAACACCCCTGCTCTGCCGAAAATCTGAACCCTTGGAGCCACGACTGCTCACGAAGGCGGTGGAGGACCACTGCATGCGGTGGGGGTATATAACTAGCTCTTCTTGAGGCGGTCCGCCTCGAAAGCCACCAGGACCTGCCGTCCGGCCTCTTCTCGCGATCGGTCATTCCGTCGACCCTCCGTGCCTCGCATCCTAGTGCATGAGCTGCGTGCGGGCAATGTCCATGCGGTGAAGAAACACACGCACAAGATTCGGCCATATAATCATCAAGCGGTGGCGTAGCGATGCACCCTATCCTCCATATCTGCAACTAGCGCGAGGACATATCGAGCCAAAGAATCGAACTCGACATTGTACTCCACGACGGTCGCGCTCTGCCTCGAGAACAAAAATCATCGGCGTGCCCTCCTCATCTGCGGAGGCAAGAAGTGCGTGAGAAAGCCCCGAAAACTCATCCCATCTGCTGGAGGTGCATGCTCTCCCGAAAGCTCCATGAATCAAACCAATCGGTATCACGCGCGGCCGATCGCGAACAAAGGTCACAGACTCGGTCTCTGAAGCCTTGATCACCGCGTGATCGGCAGAATCGCGGATGAACTCTGCGGATCATCCTCGTGCCTCGACCAGTAAAACTCGCGGGCTACAACTCGTAAAGTCCGTAGCCTCAAACTATCTGCTCGGGGTGAACCATCGTGCTCTGGGCGGCTGCTGCGCATCCGGCCTATCCTCATATCGGCCCACGACCACGGCGGCAATCGGGCCATCTCCTTGTAACCCATCTCCTGCCCCGGTGTGGGGATGGAGGCTCAGTGCTGCGGTCTCGGCGGCCATTCTTTGCGGCTCTAACCTCTCTTTGGGTGGCGGCGTCACAAAACCCGCCGTCAAGCACAACCTCAGTCTTTATGCGGGCTGCGCCTCGTACTCCTCAGATCTCACTAGCAGCACCCTCGGCTGCCTTGCCCTTCTGGGCTCTGGTTGCCTTGCGCGGAGGCATAACTGGTAAAAACGAGATACGTCAGAGGGGTCCAACTTACAACACAGCTCTAAGGCACGATCTCAGGATGAGAAGAATGGAAACCAATCCTAAATGTCCTGCAGCCTCCTGATTATAGATGTGGTGCACAACACATCGATAATCAAGACTCTACTAGACGGTGCGTAGACACTTTCCGAGGATTAATCGCTCGATACCACTTTTGTAACGACTCCGTTCGGGGCGTTCTCGTGCCTTACCCCGGGCACCCTAGCGATACATACATCAGAGAAAAATCAGCGGAACATAAAACATGAGTCATTATACAAGAGATATAATAAATAAACAGGCCAACCAAAACGGTTGCCTTCAGTATATACATAAAACCTGAACAGTTTAATCCTTTACAACCCCGCCGGACTACAGACCTCTAAGATATACATGACTATGACGGACGGGGCCCGCCACACCCCGAATGTACAAGAACCTACAACTCGAGAACACCTACCAAAGATAAGCCTCGGAAAGCGGAGCTTCAAATCTGCTGGCTGTGATCCTATGGCGAGGATCCACGACCGATGTACCTCTACTGCGGCGTGAACGCGGCCCCGAAGGAGGTCGATAACAAGTACCAAGTATGTGGCTGCATAATATCAGAATGAAATCATACTAGTCTATATAAAGCAGAGACATGTATGATAACCAAACTACGATTCACAACATAAAAGCGATCATCACTCCAATATAACTATGGGTCTCACGCCCACAACATCAATCAGGTTCGCATTATGGCCGCATGCCCCCGGAATACTGCATCGGTGTAGACATGTCCATGATGCAACAATAATACCAATGTCCCATGGCCACATGCCCCCGGAATTCTGCATCGGTGTAGACATGTCCATGTGACCTCAACAACAAGACAGCAATCCAAATGGAAGCATACCCGTGCGCTACGCATCGTGTCAGTATGTCCAAAGGGAAACAATAAGACAACATTCCAAATGGACGCATACCCGTGCGCTACGCATCGTGTCAGTATGTCCAAAAGGAAATCACAAGGCGTTAATCAAAAATGGAAACATACCCGTGCGCTACGCATCGTGTCAGTATATCCAAAGCGATTCACCACAAGACCTTAACCAAAATGGAGGCATACCCGTGCGCTACGCATCGTGTCAGTATGTCCAAAGTGATTAACAACAATAATACTATCAGCGACGCAGCGTGCGGAATTTCTCGTCGCCGCAAGACATCCAAGTAAGTTCTCAACTACCAACCGACCCTCTATCGAGAGACGCGGTAACACAGAAACACAACGCTTGTACAATAAAGGCTATCATCACAAGCATAGGCAAGTTTCACAACAACAAGCATAGGCAAGTTTCACACAACTCAAAGTACTTTCATTTTATGCCAAAGTCCGGGTTTTTAACCCCAAAGTACTACATACGTAAGTTCTTTTAAAAGAGATCCATTTCTTTTATAAAAGTCACCCGATACCCGTAGTATTAGAATGACCAACCCACCTTCCTTTTCAAAACCAAGTAACAACATTCTTTTCCTAAGTTCCAGTTTGCCTAGTTTCAATTACTCAAGCTTCTCATTTTCAAATGGTTTCATAGTTCCCAAACTTAATCACTTGATTCCTTTTTAGAACAATTAAGTAACATATGTCATATATGTGAGTAGTTTATTCTTGTTTATAACGATCTTATTAAAGACCATGATCTAGAAAATGTAATATCATTTTGTCTTATCTTAGCTTACATGCAGATGGAGGTTTCTACTTGGTTTTAATACAACACATCATTATTCAATACATTTTCCTTTTATTAACGCAGCGATTGGTGCTGTCGATACACATTCTGATTCCCGAAATCAGTAAAACATTATCCCTTTAAAAACCAAGTACTCATTACTCACGAATGAGGTTTCACACAAACATCCACATTAAAACAAATAAGTTAAGTCTCTTATCTTATAAGATCAAGTCTCTTAACTTCTAACATCAGTAAACCATTTTCACTTACATAAGGTCGTTATAACTAACTTCCCATAAAGCTATTATAACACCCTATGTTTTAAACCAACCAAATCACTTAGCACGTATGCGTCTACCGCACTACATAGTTCACAACAATCATGCTAGAAAAGATAGGAAGAGGTTCACATACCTCGCGACGATTTATCGACAATAAGCAAAATGCTCCAAGTACTACAACCTTGCTAGCCCTTTCCACTCCTCGAGTAGAATACGCTATTCTTAGTACTTTCACCTATAAAGGTCACAAACGTCTATTAACCCCAAAACACAAGTTTCTATCTTTCTATAGAAAATTCGTGACCTCCCCACATGCAGCGTAAATCTCCTCTCTCTATCGGTAGGCTACCAAGCCAACCGGGGTATACACGTCTAATCGGACGTGTACAATTCTACTCGAGAATACTACACAAGTCTACTGTCTGATCCTATGTAAATACTGATTCGATTCGATTCTTTATTCTTCAGGCTTAAGTCAAAAGACATTGTCGAATACTAAGTAGTTCCATATATAGCATACTTCAACCAAACATGTAATTTCTAATTACAATAGAGGGACAAGATAATTACCTCGATAAGCCCAAAATTATCCGAGTTTAATGTCGCTCCTGAGCAAGGTTTAGCTCCACTCCGTGCGCTCCAAACCACTCCAAACAACCCTTAGAAGTTCTAACCAACTTCTACTCACATACTTCAACCAACTATGAAGATTTCCTTAGGGTTTCGGTTTGAGACTAAAACGGACACACGGTAGTATGTCCGGACTCTACGTAAAGAGGTATCTTTGGAATACTACAAGGTACAAGGCTAAGGTATTTTGGGCATTATAACAATACTAGGGAGTATTTCTATACCACAACAAGGGGTTTTATCCGAAAACAACTAGGCTAGGGGTACCCACGGCTAGACCTCATGAGGAGGGGAGACCTCGGCCAAAGGCCACTTTCAAGGAGAGGGCTCTTGGACGAGAGTCAACAAGAGGAGGAGGGATTCAAGACTTGGAAACATTTGTGGATGAATGAAGTCTTCACAAAGGGGGTATTTATAGCAAACCCAAATGCCAACCAATGGCCAAGATCAAGCCATGTGCAAGGCAAGTGTAAGGCCTTGATCAAGCCAAGTGCACCCTAACCCCTACTCCACAAAACATGGCACAAGACAAGCCACAAAACAAGGCCAAAACAAGGCACAAAACAAGGAACCAATAGGGCCAAAAACGTGAGCCACAAAGACAATCCAATTCGTGAACCAATCGTCCACTGACGCCAAGCTTCGATGTGAGGTGACACATGTCACCCTCCCGTTGGTCCAAAATGTTTCGTCTCTCGGAAAAATCCATAAAAATTAAAAAGGACATAGCGGAATTTTCCTACGAAGTCGTGGAAACGTTTCGTCGGAAACGACTCTAGGCGGCACTTGTGCCCAAATGTAACCGGCCCGAGCCACTAGGCGGGGTGACACGTGTCACCCTCCTATTGGCCCTCAAAACGCGTCTTTCGAAAAATATCCACAATGGCCAAAATCTCGAAAACAAAGTGGGCCCCACAAAACCGTAAATTTCTCCCGTGGGCCCCACGTGACCATTTCCGAAAATAAAATTCCATAATTCTAATATAATCTATGAAGTCCAAATACCAAATCTGGGAATCCAATTCCCATTAACGAACCTTTTTCTTCACAAATGACCGGAAACTTTTCCGTCGAAAACTCACATCTTTCTTTCTTTTCAAAATTTTTGCCGTACGCTCGCACGTACGTCCTCACATACATACCCTGCAACTACGGGGTATAACACCCTACCTGGGCACCCTTCTACCTAACAACACAAGTAAACTGCGGAATTTAAATAACACCTCCCTTTTTTTTTTTTTAAAACCAACGTACGTACAAGGGCAAAGCCGACCAGGATGCCATATAATATACATAAAAGACACTACACTGAACATGAGTCCAATCCCACATATGAATACAGACCTCTAAGAGTTTTACTGAACTATGACGGGACAAGGCCTCGCCGTACCCATAACTGTACAAAAGCCTGTACTGAAAGAACTTATACCAAAAGATAAAACTCCGATGAAGGAGCTATCCAAAACTCGGCGAGGTCCTACACCTGCCGATCACCAAAAAGCGTACCTAAACCTGCGGCATGAACGCAGCCCCCCGAAGGAGGTCAGTACGAAGAATGTACCAAGTATGTGAAAGCGATGAAATCGTAATGAAATCATAACAGTCTAAACAAAGCAGGAGACATGTATGATAGCCAACCTACAATACATAATACATAAGCAGTCATATCAAGTCAGGACGCATGCCCTCAAGTCATTTCTAAAATATAACCATGGGTCTACGCCCATAATATCAATCATGCCCGTGGAATCCTTCCTCATCGCCGCGATCCATGATATAATATAACACCAATAGGCATACATGAACACCAAGTCCCACTGTGTCCTAAAAAGCATGCGGGCAGTAGGAAGACGGCGGTGGTAAAGCGAGTATAATGTCTTGGGGTTTACCCTCATTTATACTCTTACCTGGAGAAGGTGGTATAGCGTCTTGGGGTTTACCCTCACTTATACTCTTACCCTATCTCGTAGACCATCAAACAAAACAAGCGGGGTATAATGTCTTGGGGTTTACCTCATTTATACTCTTACCACGGAGAAGGTGGTATAGCGTCTTGGGGGTTTACCCCTCACTTATACTCTTACTCTATCTCGACCGGCCGTCAAACAACACCTAAGCACTACCAGGTCTTTTATAAAAATCCGGGAATTTAACCCAAGTACTACAAATAACGGAAGCATACCCGTGGAATCCCACATCACCGTCGATGCGTCCAAGTACTTACACAGACCGCCAGCCCTCCAACCGAGAGTCGCGACAACGTAATAAAACATAATACTTGCACTCAAAGGCTATCACCAGCACATATAGGCAATTCTTAATTAAACAAGCCAAAGTACTTAGCAAGGCACACTTAGAATAATTCTCAATTAATCAAGCCAAAGTACTTATCAAGGCACACTTAGAATAATTCTCAATTAATCAAGCCAAAGTACTTATCAAGGCACACTTAGAATAATTCTCAATTAATCAAGCCAAAGTACTTATCAAGGCACACTTTAGAATAATTCTCAATTAATCAAGCCAAAGTACTTATCAAGGCACACTTTAGAATAATTCTCAATTAATCAAGCCAAAGTACTTATCAAGGCACACTTTAGAATAATTCTCAATTAATCAAGCCAAAGTACTTATCAAGGCACACTTTAGAATAATTCTCAATTAACCAGCCAAAGTACTACGTACGTACATTCTTTTCAAAAGACTCCTTTTTATGTAAAATCCCAAGATACTAACACCCGTAGTATCAAGGTGTGTCTATTTTTCAAAGTAAGTTACTACACTTTTAGAAAACTCATTTCAAAGCTTGAAATCAAGTAACTTCAAATTTTCACAATCTAGGCAACTTATGCCCAATAATCAAAATAGACAACTTTCTTAACCTTCCATAAAGCCGTTATAACCAACTTCCCATAAAGCCGTTATAACCCTTTATGGTTTTAGACATATTCATTCTTTTTTATAACTAAGAGACTTATACTTAAAACCAAGTATCACATACTTATAAATCAAGTTCTTAACTTTCCAAAATACTTCAAGTCTCTTAATATTTAGAAAACAAGTTTCTTCTACTTTTAAACCTCAAGTAACTCACACCTTTTAAACAAGTTACTTCTCTTAAATCATGTCATTTCTCCTCTCTTAAAACAATTAAGTAAATCACTCCTTTGACTCCCCTAAAGTCATTATAATGACCTTTAGGTTTTGGAACTAAGGCACTAGCCAAAAGGTTTGGAAACCACTTCCTTTTCAAGACTCTATGTACTTTAAGTAAAATACTTTCACTTTTAAGAATCCAATTTCACTAAGGCAATGGATTATACAACTTACAATTTACACATCAAAGTACAATCAAGGAAGTTCATAGAACAAATTCTATATTAGGCAATCCAAGTACAACCAAGGAATGAATCATTTGAGGAGTAGAACTTACTTTTTTTATCTTAAGGAATCATGCTAGAAGAGGAGATAGTTCACATACCTTTTCAGCTAAATCCAAAAGCTAAGCCGAATACGCCGTACGTAGAAGTGTCAACCTATAATGGTCACAACAAGACTATCAACTTCTAGTCTCTAACGTAGAATAATACTAAGTATACGGTCTCTAATTCTACGGAAAATCGGGCAGCACCTCCTTTGTTTCTACTCACTTTGCCACCTTTTTCAAGGTCAAATACAATAACCAACATGCCACATTTAAGGCTCCAAACAACAACCAAACAAAGGGGATTACACACCTTACAATACGTGTAAAATTCCGCCCCACAATTCATACGAAAATAGCCCCATAATCTTGCCATTCTCGGCCAACATAAATAATAACACTAAGTCTTTTCCAATCCTTTTCCAATTCCAAGTTCTAAGGTCTAACATGTTATATAGTTGTAAACCACTTCAACAACTACAATTTCCTTCTTTTTTACAACATGCGACGACTTTACTAATAATCGACTTGAATTGAAATCTTAGGGCTAACATGCTAGTTTTCGGATTTGGGTTCCAATAGCCAATACACCAATCCAACTACATAATATATAACTCATGCTTGCTAATATCCATAGCTACAATCAATAAGTAAACTTAATTGCTAAAACGACAAAATTTATACCTTTCCAAGCCCTTAAAATTTCCAAGATTCAAAGTCGCGCCTTAGCAATTCTTAGATCTTTTACTTAGGTTCCAATCCGCTCCAAGCACTCCTTATAGGCCTATGAAGAACCCATATTCAAGTTCCAACTTCAAAGTTGAAGAACTCCTTTAGTTTCCGCCTTGCGACTAATACGAAAACGTCGTTTTTCCGAAATCTTTCTATTGAGATATCCTTACAATACCCTAAGGGACATTGGGTTAAAGTCTTGTGGCTAATGGATCAAAACTACAAAATTTTCTTGTTGGAAATGGGACAAAACCGAGAGGTCTATTGAAGAACAAGAATTGTTGTGATATTTTCTAAGTGTAAAATGAGCTTGTCTTGAACTAGATTAGTACTTATAACACTATGGATGGCCAATATTATAACAAATGTGAGGCTTAGATGGTTTTCACTAGGATCAAGCCCAT
This sequence comes from Przewalskia tangutica, assembly GCA_029844215.1. Lineage (NCBI taxonomy): Eukaryota > Viridiplantae > Streptophyta > Magnoliopsida > Solanales > Solanaceae > Przewalskia > Przewalskia tangutica. The sequence continues at coordinate 75,024,977 of CM056734.1, forward strand.
GTGGCCAAGTTGACAAGTCAACAATGTCATGCTAGCAAGACTAATCTTCCAAGGTGGTTAATGACCATTTTACCCTCCCTAAATTTCGTCCAAGACCACATGTGGGGGTGCCATGTGTCTCCCTCGCATTCGTCCATAAAATTCCGTAACCCTCGTGGGCCCCACAAAACGTAAAATTCCTCGGGTGGGCCCCCACATGACCAAATCCGTCAAAATAAATTTCCAAAAAGTTAAGAGTTCCATACTCTTCAAATAATGCATTTTCAGAATCCAATTCTCAACAACGAACATTTTTCCTTTCCGGCGTTCGGAAGATTTTCCGTCGGAAAAACAATTCCTCCTTTCGTACTAATTTCCTAGATTTGTTTCCTTAAGCACATTCTCTTTTACATGTCCTGGACTTACGGGGTGTAACAATAGGTTGACATACTACGTACGGCATATTGGACTTAGCAAGTGGATTGAACCGAAGAGGTATGTGGAACTTTCCTATCTCTTGAGCATGAATAGTTGTAAATATATAGTACAGTATACGTACGAGGTTTTGACGAATTTAGTTCATTTGATATCCTTGGCTTATTTTAAGAATGTTCAAGTTAGTTGAGTTAGGGAATTAACTCACTTGTTTAAAAATATTAAGGATATCTTGGTTTTCTAAAAGTTAAGGGACTTGAAGTATTTTAAAAAGTATATGATACTTGTTTCGTTTTAAAAGTATAAGTCCCTTGGATATAAGGAAGAATGTAATTGTCTAAAGTATAAAGCTAGTATAACGGCTTTATGGGAAGTTGGTTATAATAGCTTTATGGAAAGTTAAAAAGAGTGGTTTACTCTAACTAATGTAAGTATGATAAATGACTTGAAATAATGAAAGGCAAATTGATTTTAAGGCATCAATTGCTTATGGTTTTAAAAGAAAGAAGTCACTTGATTTAGAAGCCTATAAACGTATTTCTAAAAGGTATTGTGACTTGTCTTGAAAAGTAGATATGACTTGATACTACGGTTATTAGTATCTTGGAAGTTTTATATGAAAAAGAGTCATTTTAAAAGAATAGAAGTACGTAGTACTTTGGGTTAGATTCCCAGATTTTATAATGACATGTTAGTGCCTTAAGTAAACTAAAATGAGAGTGTATATGAATAAGGCTAATAAGAAGTTAGGGGGATTTCTTAACTTGCTTATGTTATGTATGATAAGCCGGTAGTGCTTATGTTATGTATGATAAGCCGGTAGTGCTTATGTAATGTATGATAAACCGGTAGTGCTTATGTTATGTATGATAGCCGGTTGTGCTAGTTTATGTTATTCTTACGGGGTAAAGCCCCGGGTTACTACTAATTCCATGGATTTGCTACCCATGATGCGAGTGCAGCGTTTGTACTCATTGTGGGCCCATCGGTCCTAAGCGAGTGAAATAGTCCTGTGCGGGTGAAATAGTCCTATGCGAGGAATACCTTATGCGGGTCCACACGACCTATGCGGCGGATCTGACCTATCGAGAAGTTACCTCATTGTGGGTCCACAGGACCTATGCGGGTGAAATAGTCTCAGGAGTAGGATTGCTTAATGATACTACGGGCGGGTGGCCCTACTTTGATCACGAGCCTCCTATTTTTATGCAGTAAAGTATACTCTTGTTACTCTCATTGTTAGTAAGGCACAGTGTATTGTTATTTGAGTTATCATACATGTCTCCAGTTTTATTTTAGACTTTATGATTTCATTCTGATGCTGATTTCACATACTTGGTACATGTTGTCGACCTCCGAGGGCTACGTTCATGCCACGGTAGAGTATACGTGTTCACGATCCTCACTTTTAGGATCACTGATTCAGCTGTTGAGAAGCTCCATTATTCCGGAGGCTTATCCCTGGTATTGTCGGTTGTTGTACATTCAGGGGTATGGCGGGGCCCTGTCCCGTCACAGTTGTTATTCTTAGAGGTCTGTAGTCATGTCTTGTGGATTTGGGTTTTAAAAAAAGAAAAAAAAAAGTTGTACCGTTTTGTTTATGGATTTTGTATATTTTACGGAAGGTGGCCTCATCGGCTAGCCTGTTGTTATTTATGTCTAAGTATTATGTGAGTTGTGTATGTTCCGCTGCTATTCTCTGATGTGTACCTGAAAGGGGTGCCCAGGTAGGGCACCAGTCGCGGGCCCGGGGTCGGGTTGTGACACTTATTAAAGCAACCATGATCTAGAAAATATAATACAATTTTGTCTTATCTTAGCTTCTATGCAGATGGAGAATTCTACTCATTTTAATTTAATTGAATGTCGATACATTTTCTTTTATTAACGCTGCAATGGCTTGTTCGATACTTATTCTCATTCGTACAGTAAATTAGCAAAGTCAACTCGACTCCAAATACTTCCTAACGACTCTTACTAACATCCCCCATAAGACTAGGTAAGAACTTAGGATAACTTAGACATAACCTTTACATAGAGTAAATCAACATACATACCTCTTAACTTGTAAGAGTAGAAGGAATCATGAAATAATACCACATGTATATTCCATACATAGAATCATGCCAAAAGAAGGAAGAGGTTCACATACCTCGCGACGATTATCGACAAGTAGCAAAATGCTCCAAAATACTTCAACCTTGATAGCTATTCCATCCCTTAAGTAGAATACGCTATACGTAGTACATCAATCCTATAATGGCCATAATACGTCTATTAACTTCAAGCTTCAAATGTAGAATATTCTAAGTGTAAAGTCACCAAATTCTACGGAAAATTGGACTGCACTTCCTTTGTTTCTACATACTTTTCCACCTTTTTCAAGGCCCGTATTTAACAACCAAACATGCCACATTTAAGGCCCAACAATTCAGCTATCCAAAGGGGATTACACACCTTAACAGGACGTGTAAAATTCTGCCCCCACAATAATACAAAACAATCCAATAATTCCATGCCATTCTCGGCTATAATGTATCATACTACAAAGTCTTATCCAATTCCTTTTCAATCCAAGTTGTTACGTCTAACATGTCATATAGTCACAACTAGTTGTAACAATTATAACCACTTTAATCAACTCTTTAGATAACATGCGACGACTAAACTAGTAACTAAATTGAATTACAATCTTAAAGGCTAAATCATGCAACTTTCGGATTCCATCCAAATATTCCATAACACTTATCATTCTTCATAATATATTCCATATGATCATTTTTAACTACTACAGCATGAAATCTTGAATTACAATAGCAAGACGGAGATTATTACCTCTTTAAGCCCAAAATAATCCAAAATCCTAAGTCGATCCTTAGCAACTTCAACTCCTTTTCTTGACGTTCCAATCCGCTATTTGCAACCCTTAGAATCTTGTGAAAAACTCCTCTTCTATTTCCAACTTCAAAGTTGAAGAACACCTTGGGTTTTCGCCTTGCGACTAACGTAAAAATGTGGGTTTTCCGGGATCTTTCTATTGAGATATCCTTACAATACCCTTAGGAACCTTGGTTCAAAGTATTGGGATTATTGAACCACAAACGAAATTTTTTTCTTCTTCTATAAGAGCAAAGTCGAGAGCCCTTATGCCTTAGCTCAAATTTCTCTAAAACATTTCTAAGTGTTAAGACAAGTCTTGCTACAAGGATGATTATATAAAACATTGGAGGGTCTAGATTACAACACATGTTAGGTTTGTATGGAAGAGATTAAAAGATCAAGCCAAGTGGCTATTTGACTTAGTCAATAAACTCAAGCTCTAGCTTGCAAGACTTATTCATCTATACTTTGGTCAAATGACCATTTTAACCATGGTCAATTTTGACCAAGACCAACCAAGGGGGGTGACATGTGTCGCCCTCCCATTCGTCCATAAAATTCCGTAACCCTCGTGGGCCCCACAAAACGTAAAATTTCTCGGGTGGGCCCCACGTGACCAAATCCATAAAATACAATTCCATAATGATAATAAATTCCATACTCCTCAAATAAAGTATTCTAAGAATCTAATTCTCATCATCGAACATTTTTCCTTTACGAAGTTCGGAAGATTTTCCTTCGGAAAAACAATTCTTTCTCTCGTACCAATTTTCAAGTCTTGTGTTCTCGCGTCTATTCTCTTATTCATGTCATGTAATTACGGGGTGTAACAATAACGACTTGGATTAGGAAGTAATGGAAAAGGACTATATGTTGTCATTCTTGTAGCCGAGATTGGCCTTAATAATAATGGACTATTATATGTGAATTGTGGGGCAAAATTTTACACGTCCAGTTAGGCGTGTAATCCCCTTTGGTTAGCTGTTTGGTTGAGCCTTAAATGTGGCGTATTGGTTATTGAAATACGGGCCTTGTAAAAGGTGGAAAAGTATGTAGAAACAAAGGAAGTGCTGCCCGATTTTCCGTAGAATTAGAGGGCTATTAATTGGTATAAGTCTTACAATAGTAAGTAGGATTTTGATAGAAGTACTATGTCCATTTTAGGTTAAAGTACTACGTGTAGCATGGTTTACTTGGCATAAGGAATAGCCGATGAAGTTGAAGTACTTGGAGCGTTTTGCTACGTGTCGAAATGGTTAGTCGTCGCGAGGTATGTGGACTTCCTCTTCTATAAGACATGAGTATTTTTATGGTATACTTGTCTTGTTGTTAGGAGTATACATGACTTGATATTTGAGTATACTTGCCTTGTTGTTAGGAGTATACATGACTTGATATTTGAGTATACTTGTCTTATTGTTAGGAGTATACATGACTTGATATTTGAGTATACTTGACTTGTTGTTGGGAGTATACATGACTTGTTGTTTGAAGTATACTTGCCTTGTTATTTGGAGTATACGTGACTTGCCTTCTTGAAGTACTTGCCTTGTAATTAGGAAGTATTCATGTTATAGATGTTTAGGCAAAAATCATGTCTAGAATATTCCTAAGTTCTTACCAAGTCTTATGGGGGATGTTGGTAAGAGTTGTTAGGAAGTAGTGGAGTCTAGTTGACCTTGCTAAGTTACTACACTAATGAAAAAGGGACCGAACAAGCCATTGCAGCGTTAATGAAAATGTATCGGTAATCAATTATATTGAAATGAGTAGAATCTTCCATCTGCATAGAAACTAAGATAAGACAAAATTGTATTACATTTTCTAGATCATGGCTCAATGGACAAGATCGTTATAATGTGTATAACCTATTCACGGTTCAATGAATATTTATTTTCAAAGTTATGAGATAAGATTTCTTTAAAGATTATGAGACTTGATTTTCAAAGTTATGAGATTAGATTTCTTTAAAGATTATGAGACTTTGATTTAAAGTTATGAGACTTGATTTTCAAAGTTATGAGATTAGATTTCTTTAAAGATTATGAAACTTTGATTTAAAGTTATGAGACTTGTTTTCAAAGTTATGAGATTAGATGTCACGACCCGAACCCGGGCCCGTGACTGGTGCCTTACCCCGGGCACCCTAGTGATACAACATCAGAGAAAATCAGCGGAAATAAAAACATGAACATGAATCAAGAGACATGATAAATAAACAGGCCAACCAAAACAGTTGCCTTCAGTATATATACATAAATACCCGAACAGTTATCCTTTTTACAAACTCTGCCCACAACAGTACTACAGACCTCTAAGAAGTGACAACAACTATGACGGGACAGGGCCCCGCCATACCCCTGAATGTACAAGAACCTACAGACTCAGGGTAACATACCAAAAGATAAGCCTCCGAAGAAACGGGGCTTCCCAACACGCTGAACTGTGATCCTATGAGCGAGGATCCACAACCGATGTACCTCTACCTGCGGCATGAACGCAGCCCCCCGAAGGAGGTCGATAACAGTACCAAGTATGTGGCGGAAATCAGAAATGAAATCATAACAGTCTATATAAAACAGGAGACATGTATGATAACCAAACTACAGCTCATAACATAAAAGCAGTCATGTCAAGTCAGGGACTCACGCCCTCAAAGTCATCCCTCATGCCCGTGGAACTCCTTCCTCACTGCCGGCAGTCTAGGTATAAATCGTGTGGAATACGTGTCTCGGCCCATCCCATGGGACTCGATAAGAACCAGGTGGAATACGTGTCTCGGCCCATCTCATGGGACTCGATAGGTGGAATACGTGTCTCGGCCCATCTCATGGGACTCGATAGGTGGAATACGTGTCTCGGCCCATCTCATGGGACTCGATAAAGAATCATTCATAACAAATCAGCCGGCCCTCCATCGAGAGACGCGGTAGCACAGAAATACAACACTTGCACAACAAAGGCTATCACCACAAGCATAGGCAAGTTCAACATACAACTCAAGGTACTTTCATTTTATGTCAAAGTCCGGGTTTTAACCCCAAAGTACTACATACGTTAAATTCTTTTAAAAGATCCAATTCTTTTACAAAGGTCACCCGATACCCGTAGTATTAACATAGAGTGACTAACATTTTCAAGTAAACCAGAACACTTTCTTTTTAAAAAATTAAGTAACAACATTATTTTCCAAACATTCAAGTTTGCCTAATTTCAAATGCTCAAGTCTCTTATTTTAGAAAGGTTTCATAACTCATAGTCTTAATCTCTTTTAAAACAATTGAGTAACATAAGTCTTATGTGTGCCGTTTATTCTTGTTTATAACAATCTTGTTCAATGACCTTGATCTAGGAAATGTAATACAATCTTGTCTTATCTTAGCTTCTATGCGGATGGAGGTTTCTACTGGTTTTAATAACAATTAGTCAATACATTTCCTTTATTAACGCTTGATGGTTTGTTCGATACTTATTCTCATTTCAAATCAAGAAACATTATTCTTTAAAAGCCAAGTACTCATTACTCACGAATGAGGTTTCACATACTTTTTAACAAACTTCATAGTTCTTAACATTTCATAAAACGTCATTTATAAGTTAAGTCTCTTATCTTTCAAGATCAAGTCTCTTAACTTCTAAAATCAATAAATCATTCTATTACTTACATAAAGTCGTTATAACTAACTTCCCATAAAGTTATTATAACACTATATGTTTTAAACCAACCAAAACTCGTTTAGCACACGTCGCTCACCGTACTACATAGTTCACAACAATCATGCTAGAACAGATAGGAAGAGGTTCACATACCTCGCGACGATTACCGACAACTAGCAAAACGCTCCAAGTACTTCAACCCGTCGGCTACTCCTTAAGCCAAGTAGATCACGCCACACGTAGTACTCCACTCCTAAAATGGTCATAGTACTTCTATCAAACCTTACTCACCATTGAAGACTTATACCAATAAAAAGCCCTTTAATTCTACGGAAAATTGGGCAGCACTTCCCCCGTTTTTACTCACTTTTCCATCTTTCTCCAAGGCCCGAATAACCGTAATATATATACCATATATATATATAAGGCGTAATAATTAAACAACATAAAGAAGGATTACACGCCCCAAACGTAACGGTTTACTATCACGCCTTCATAACAACAATAAGTAAAAGAAGGGGATTACGCTATGACCGGTAACGCGGTTTACTATCACGCCTTCATAACAATACAATAATTAAAAAGGGGATCACACGCCCAAACGGAACGCGATTGAAAAATCTTCCCCTTAACAGAAATGTAAATACAGTCCAATGTAAATACATTCCAAAGTAAATACGGTCCAAAGTAAATACAGTCCAAAGTAAATACAGTCCTTAAGTTGGGGTCCTTGGCCAACTTTGTCCATTTTACTTATCCAATTACTTCATTAGTCATCCAACTTATATTTCCATTCTTAATATAAGTTATAGTTACTTTGTTAATTACTTCTTCATAAGTAAGATACGTTTTTACCATTTTAATGGCAAACGACCAATCCTTTCTTTTAACAAGTTAACAAGATCCAACTCGTCCAAACTTTACTCCATATATTATATAATCCATAATATACTTATAATATATGTATAATGACCAATTCACAAAGAGGTTTAAGATTCACTACCTCAAATAGCCCAAAATTATCCAAGAACTTAATGTCGCTCCAAGCAAGTCTTAGCTCCAAATCTTTACGTTCCAATCCGCTACAAGCAACCCATAGAAGCTCCTAACCAACTTCTCTTCAAGATTCAACTCCAAAAAGTGAAGAACACTTAGGGTTCCAACAAGACAACTTTCGGCCAAGGCAAACTAAATAGGCTAGGGGTGTGAAATCTTTTCCAACTCTTGGTACACCATCTTCCTAACACCTTAGGGAAGAAAACTTAGAAGTTTAAGAATTGTTGGACAAATTTTCCTCAAGAAATCATGGCAAAGCCGAGAGCTTTAGGTCAAGGGAGAAGGGAGGAAATTTCTTGTCTTGAAATGTCTAAGTGTGGGAGATTTCATCAACTAAGGGTGCATATATAGGACAACCAAGGGATAGGATGAAGGCAAGTGTGTGGTATAGATTGGGGACAAGTGTGTGTGGGTCCCACAAGCCACTTGTCCACACTAAAAATATCTTGCAAGACAAGGCCACTTGTCTTGCCACTTGTCAAGGGATTTCGGCCAAGAGCCACCTAGGGAGGTGACACGTGCCGCCCTCCTACTCGTCCAAAATATTTCATCTTCCGAAAATATCCCTAATGGCCAAAATCTCAAAAACAAAGCGGGCCCCACAAAACCGTAAATTTCTCCCGTGGGCCCCACGTGACCAATTCCGGAAATAAAATTCCATAATTCTAATATAATTCAAGAAGCCCAAATACCAAATCTGGGAATCCAATTCCCGTCAACGAACCTTTTTCCTTCACAAAACCCGAAAACTTTTCCGTCGAAAAATCACATCTTTCTTTCTTTCCAATATTAATGTCGTATTCTCGTACGTACGTCCTCACATACATACCCTGGAACTACGGGGTGTAACATTCTTCCCCCCCTTAGAAACATTCGTCCCGAATGTTCCTTCTAATTCTCCAAAAACACACATGCGCCGGTATAGTCTTCACTACTATACTTTACAAAACCAATTATGCCACACATGGCCATAATATCACATACGCGCGAAACCCAAAATCCAAACTAACGAGGAATCACCTCCAAGATGTAAAACAACACTAACTCTCACTCCTGGTCCCAAGGATACTCTCCTCGTACCTTCACTTCACAAAAAAGATCACTTCCATCCTCTTAACACATGTTCGCTTCCTTTCTTACTCATCGTACCTTTCTCGTACACCCGAACTCTTTCTAGTACACGTACCATATTTCCGTCATCGCTGCAGTTTCCAAAACCTTGGAGTCACTACCTCCAAACTTGGTCATCTTACTGGCCTCAAATTCTTTTAAGGCCATTTCCGGCCTTCACGATCCGATTTTGGTTGAACGCATCCACGAACTCGTACGATGGTTACCTAAACTTGGGCCTAGCATCCTCGTGACCCTACCACCTGGCGGGACCACCTCGAACTGACCCCACCTCATTCTGGGCTGCGGGTTGACCCGCAAATGGCCCTCAACCCGACCCCTAAACGCGCCAACTCTTGTTCCCGATCCGGAACAATCCTACTAATTTACGTCATGAAAGCTACCACTTACATCTCACACCCCTCATGTAATTATCTCACAATATTTTTCACGCATTTCAAGTATTTCGACAAATACTAACCGTAAAAATCACCCACTCAAGACGGCCTTGCATCCAAGGTCCTAACTGTTATAAATTCTAAGGCTCACAATTTGTCTCGTCCCCAGACTTACCCTTTTTCTAATCAGGCTTCTAAATCACAATTTAACATAATGCTATCTGAACATAACACTTAAAATATACTCATCTTATCACATATACAAATCTCTAGAGGGTTAAGGATATACCTGAATCTACCTCTTCACTCTAATCATAGGCACGCCTGTGGCGCATGGTAGAAGGTGATGAACACACTTCGACCCGGTGAGTCTGCTTTGCTGTATCCTTCCTATTAGGACAGTTGCTCGTCACATGGCCCTGATGGCCGCAGGTAAAACAAGCACCGATAAAGACGACATTCCCGGGATGGCGCTGCGCATCGTGCCGCGAGGAAAACTCAACCGGCTAGAACCCATGTATATTTGTGAACCAGAAGCCCTGGACCCCTGAGCGGCTCGAATACCCGAACATCTCAAGGCGCGGAGGACCATTACGCATCGCGGAGGTGCATAACTAACTGCGGCGGGCGCCGCCTCGAAGTTACCAAGGACCTGCTGTTCGGCCTCTTCGCGATCTCGGTCATTCCGTCGACCCATCCGCTCCTCACATCCCAGTGCATAAGCCTGCATGCGGGCAATGTCCATGCCCGGCTGAAGAGCTACACCCGAACAAGCCTCTGCCAAGTAGTCGTCGAGCCCGGTGACGTAGCGGTGCACTCTGTCCTCCATATCAGCTACTAACGCAGGGACATACCGAGCTAAGGAGTCGAACTCCACGTTGTACTCCCTGCAAATGCGCGATGCGCGCTTAACGTCAAAAATCTGCCGGCGAGCCCTCCTCATGCGTGGAGGCAAGAAATGTAAGAAATGCCTTGAGAACTCGCCCCTAAACTGGGGAGCGCATGCTCCCCTCGGGGCGATTCCATGAATCAAACCGATCGCAGATCACGCACCGATGCGAACCGGCGTCACCGACTCGGTCTCGAAGCCTTGATCACTCTCACGATCGGCAGAATCGCTTGATGAACTCCTGCGGATCATCCTCAGGCCTCGACCCATAGAACTCTGGCGGGCTGCAGCTCAGAAAGTCCCGCAGCCTCAAACTATCCGATCGCGGGTGAACTACGGGTACTACTGGTACCGGAATTGCTGCATCCAGCCTATCCTCGTGCCTTGCCACTATCCTGGCCAATAACTGGGCCATCTCCTTGTAACCCATCTCCTCTGTTCCTTGCCGTGGTCCGGCGTCTCGGTGCGTGGCCTCGATGAGACCGCCGCTACTCCACTCGCAGCTCCCTCTGCTGCCTTGCCCTCCTGGGCCCCGATTTCCTTGCATGGAGGCATAACTGGCACATAAGAATACGTCAGAGGGAGTCCAACTGACAACACAGCTCTAAGGCACGATCTCAGAATGAGAAGAATAGAAACCAACCCTAAATGTCCTGCAGCCTCCTGATTATAGATGTGGTGCACAACACACCGATAATCAAGACTCTACTAGACACGGTCTGTAGACACTTTCCGAGGACTAACTGCTCTGATACCACTTTTGTCACGACCCGAACCGGGGCCCGTGACTGGTGCCTTACCCCGGGCACCCTCGTGATATAACATCAGAGAAAATCAACGGAAATAAAAACATAAACATGAAACAAGAGACATGATAAATAAACAGGCCAACCAAAACAGTTGCCTTCTGTATATATACATAAAACCCGAACAGTTATCCTTTTTACAAACTCGCGCCCTACTACGGACCTGCACTTAAGAAGTGACAACAACTATGACGGGACAGGGCCGCCATACCACGAATGTACAAGAACCTCTGCACTCGTGGTAACATACCAAAAGATAAGCCTCAAGAAAAGCGGGGCTTCCAACACGCTGGCCGTGATCCTATGGCGAGGATCCACAACCGATGTACATCTACTGCGGCGTGAGCGGCCCCGAAGAGGTCGATCTGGCAATTGCAGTATGTGAATCGAAATCAGTAAATGAAATCATAACAGTCTATATAAAACAGGAGACATGTATGATAACCAAACTACAGCTCATAACATAAAAGCAGTCATGTCAAGTCAGGGACTCACGCCCTCAAAGTCATCCCTCATGCCCGTGGAACTCCTTCCTCACTGCCGGCAGTCTAGGTATAAATCGTGTGGAATACGTGTCTCGGCCCATCCCATGGGACTCGATAAGAACCAGGTGGAATACGTGTCTCGGCCCATCTCATGGGACTCGATAGGTGGAATACGTGTCTCGGCCCATCTCATGGGACTCGATAGGTGGAATACGTGTCTCGGCCCATCTCATGGGACTCGATAGGTGGAATACGTGTCTCGGCCCATCTCATGGGACTCGATAAAGAATCATTCATAACAAATCAGCCGGCCCTCCATCGAGAGACGCGGTAGCACAGAAATACAACACTTGCACAACAAAGGCTATCACCACAAGCATAGGCAAGTTCAACATACAACTCAAGGTACTTTCATTTTATGTCAAAGTCCGGGTTTTAACCCCAAAGTACTACATATGTTAAATTCTTTTAAAAGATCCAATTCTTTTACAAAGGTCACCCGATACCCGTAGTATTAACATAGAGTGACTAACATTTTCAAGTAAACCAGAACACTTTCTTTTTAAAAAATCAAGTAACAACATTATTTTCCAAACATTCAAGTTTGCCTAATTTCAAATGCTCAAGTCTCTTATTTTAGAAAGGTTTCATAACTCATAGTCTTAATCTCTTTTAAAACAATTGAGTAACATAAGTCTTATGTGTGCCGTTTATTCTTGTTTATAACAATCTTGTTCTACAATGACCATGATCTAGGAAATGTAATACAATCTTGTCTTATCTTAGCTTCTATGCAGATGGAGGTTTCTACTGGTTTTAATAACAATTAGTCAATACATTTTCTTTATTAACGCTGCAATGGTTTGTTCGATACTTATTCTCATTTCCGAAATCAGTAAAACATTATTCTTTAAAAGCCAAGTACTCATTACTCACGAATGAGGTTTCACATACTTTTTAACAAACTTCATAGTTCTTAAAATTTCATAAAACGTCATTTATAAGTTAAGTCTCTTATCTTTCAAGATCAAGTCTCTTAACTTCTAAAATCAATAAATCATTCTATTACTTACATAAAGTCGTTATAACTAACTTCCCATAAAGCTATTATAACACTATATGTTTTAAACCAACCAAAACTCGTTTAGCACACGTACGTCTACCGTACTACATAGTTCACAACAATCATGCTAGAACAGATAGGAAGAGGTTCACATACCTCGCGACGATTACCGACAACTAGCAAAACGCTCCAAGTACTTCAACCCGTCGGCTACTCCTTAAGCCAAGTAGATCACGCCACACGTAGTACTCCACTCCTAAAATGGTCATAGTACTTCTATCAAACCTTACTCACCATTGAAGACTTATACCAATAAAAAGCCCTTTAATTCTACGGAAAATTGGGCAGCACTTCCCCCGTTTTTACTCACTTTTCCATCTTTCTCCAAGGCCCGAATAACCGTAATATATATACCATATATATATAAGGCGTAATAATTAAACAACATAAAGAAGGGGATTACACGCCCAAACGGTAACGCGGTTTACTATCACGCCTTCATAACAACAATAAGTAAAAGAAGGGGATTACGCGCCCAACCGGTAACGCGGTTTACTATCACGCCTTCATAACAATACAATAATTAAAAAGGGGATCACACGCCCAAACGGAACGCGATTGAAAAATCTTCCCCTTAACAGAAATGTAAATACAGTCCAATGTAAATACAGTCCAAAGTAAATACGGTCCAAAGTAAATACAGTCCAAAGTAAATACAGTCCAAAGTAAATACAGTCCTTAAGTTGGGGTCCTTGGCCAACTTTGTCTATTTTACTTATCCAATTACTTCATTAGTCATCCAACTTATATTTCCATTCTTAATATAAGTTATAGTTACTTTGTTAATTACTTCTTCATAAGTAAGATACGTTTTTACCATTTTAATGGCAAACGACCAATCCTTTCTTTTAACAAGTTAACAAGATCCAACTCCTCCAAACTTTACTCCATATATTATATAATCCATAATATACTTATAATATATGTATAATGACCAATTCACAAAGAGGTTTAATGTTATACCCCGTATTTCCAGAGTATGTACGTAAGGGAATACGTACGAAAGTCTAGCCTTAAAGATAAGCCTTGGACGTTTTTATTTGTACACAACTCACTAAAAGAATCGTTTTCCGACGAAACGTTTCCACAGCTTTCGTAGAGTAAATTCCGGCTATGCCATTTCTTATTTTTGCGGATTTTTCCGAGAGACGAAACATTTTGGACCAACGGGAGGGCAACACTTGGCACCCTCCCATTAGTGGACTTGAATCGTCCATTTGGACGAATTGAAGAACCCTTGGCACGTTTTTTGTGCCTTGTGCACAAGTCAAGGGTTGGTAGGATATTTGGGTTTAGTTAATCCTCACCCTACACTTGCCTTGCACTTGTCTTAATCTTGGCCATTGGTTGGCCACTTCTTGACCTATAAATACCCCCTTAGAGATGAAGAGTTCTTCATCCACAAATCTTTCAAGTCTTGAAAAATCCTCTCCTCTCCCTTTGTAGTCTTTTCGTCCAAAACACCTCCCCCTCCCCTTGTGAAGGCCCTTGGCCGAATACCCACCCTCTAGCCGAGTAGTTTGGCCGAGGCCCCAGCCTAGCCAAAAATCTACCCCCCTCCCTTGGTAGAAAAGTTACCTTCTTGTATCGTTATAATGCCCAAAATACCCTAGCCCAAATACCTTAGTACTTAGTAGAAGTTGTGAAGAACTTCTAAGGTTCTTGGAGCATACAACTTAGGAGCAAAACCTTGCTCAGGCGCGACTTTTTCTAGGATATTATTGGGCTTACCGAGGTAATAATCCTAACCCTCTTTTGTATTAGAGAATGCATCGTAGAAGTATAAGAATAAGTATTAATCACTTAGAAGAATATCACGAATAGAATTGAACTGTTACCACGGTAGAAGGGGTTGAAAGATGAATAATCAAAGCTGCATTTACATAGGACTGTTTTCACAGTAGACTTATATAGCTCACCGGGTAGGGAAGTGCTGCCCAACATTCCATAGAATTGTGAACCCTCTGTTTAGAATGACCTTCAGAGTAGTCTTTTGATAGATATCTGTGACTATTATAGGCTGACTCTCTGCGCGCGACATATTCAACTTGGCAGGTGGTTTTCGCTGAGAAGGTATGTGATTCTTCCTAAAGCATGATATTTTACAATATATATAGTACGGTAGACGTACATGTGTTAACTGAATAATAACTATGGCAATGTCTTTGACTTAAGCCTGAATAATACTTACGGCAATGCCTCACGGCTTAAGCCTGAATAATAAAGAACTGAAAACATTTCAAAAGACTACTGAATCATATTATGTAAGAGAACTAATTGGTTTTTAAAACAGAAGCTTAAGGGTTATACTAGCTTTATGGGAAGTAAGTATAACCACTTAAGATTGATAAAAGAAACAAGTTTGCCTATGTGTTTATAACAGACTTATATTGTGAAAAGAATAATAAGATGGTTTGATAAGTAGACATGATATGATGCTATGTGTGTTAGTATCTTGTAACGTTTGTATAGGTGAGTATCCTTGTTGTGCTTATGTTGTTTAAAGATAAGTTGTTATGTTAGTATACTATCACTCACCTCTTGAGATGATACCGGGGGTTAAGGCGCCTCCGTCGCGGGGTAGACTCGGCGATGCAGGACCATGATTCGAGAATACCTCATGCGGGTCCAGGGGCCTATGCGGGCTACGAGTTCGTGTTAGTATGCGGGGTTTTGCCTCAGGCGGGCTGTGTGGCCATGCGGACGGCGAGTCGGGGCGATGCCGAAGAGTAGCTACCCTCGATGCGGGGTTATACCTCATGCGGGCCCATGTGAGTGGCCTATGCGGACTCCGGGAGTCCAGGATTAGGCTTGCAGAATGATAATACGGGCGAGTGGCCCTGCTTCGAATCATTCGCAGCCTAGAAAAGACCTATTACAGTTTACCTATTGTTGCTCTTGTTTGTGATGTGGCACTATGTGCGGTTTCCTTGATTTCTTCATACATATTTGTAAACTGGTTTTAAAAAGTGTTATGATTTCATTTAAGTACTTTACAGTTTCACATACTTAGTACCTGTTGTACTGACCTCCTTCGGGGGGCTGCGTTCATGCCGCAGGTAAGGGCAAGCAGGTGCTAGATCCGCATCCTTAGGATCTCTACGTTGGTGTCAGGAGCTCCATCTCTTCCGGAGGCTCTACTTTTGGTATGATCTCCCTGTTGTAGATAGTTTTTGTACAGTCAGGGTATGGCGGGGCCCTGTCCCGCCATAGTTGTATATTTCCTTAGAGGTCTGTAGTCATGTTGTACAGTGTCGGATGTAACTGCTAAACCATGATTATATATATATGCCGAAAGGCGATACTTTCTCACATAAACTGTGTCTTACTTTATAAACTGTTTCATGTCTTGCTTTATATTTCCGCTGATTACTCTGATGTATGACTACTTGGGTGCCCCGGTAAGGCACCAGTCACGGGCCCGGAACGGGTCGTGACATTTAAGATTCACTACCTCAAATAGCCCAAAATTATCCAAGAACTTAATGTCGCTCCAAGCAAGTCTTAGCTCCAAATCTTTACGTTCCAATCCGCTACACGCAACCCATAGAAGCTCCTAACCAACTTCTCTTCAAGATTCAACTCCAAAAAGTGAAGAACACTTAGGGTTCCAACAAGACAACTTTCGGCCAAGGCAAACTAAATAGGCTAGGGGTGTGAAATCATTTCCAACTCTTGGTACACCATCTTCCTAACACCTTAGGGAAGAACACTTAGAAGTTTAAGAATTGTTGGGCAAATTTTCCTCAAGAAATCATGGCAAAGCCGAGAGCTTTAGGTCAAGGGAGAAGGGAGGAAATTTCTTGTCTTGAAATGTCTAAGTGTGGGAGATTTCATCAACTAAGGGTGCATATATAGGACAACCAAGGGATAGGATGAAGGCAATTGTGTGGTAGAGATTGGGGACAAGTGTGTGTGGGTCCCACAAGCCACTTGTCCACACTAAAAATATCTTGCAAGACAAGGCCACTTGTCTTGCCACTTGTCAAGGGATTTCGGCCAAGAGCCACCTAGGGGGGTGACACGTGTCGCCCTCCTACTCGTCCAAAATATTTCATCTTCCGAAAATATCCCTAATGGCCAAAATCTCAAAAACAAAGCGGGCCCCACAAAACCGTAAATTTCTCCCGTGGGCCCCACGTGACCAATTCCGGAAATAAAATTCCATAATTCTAATATAATTCAAGAAGCCCAAATACCAAATCTGGGAATACAATTCCCGTCAACGAACCTTTTTCCTTCACAAAACCCGGAAACTTTTCCGTCGAAAAATCACATCTTTCTTTCTTTCCAATATTAATGTCGTATTCTCGTACGTACGTCCTCACATACATACCCTGGAACTACGGGGTGTAACATTAGATTTCTTTAAAGATTATGAGACTTTGATTTAAAGTCATGAGACTTTGATTTAAAGTCATGAGACTTGATTTTCAAAGTTATGAGATTTGATTTCTTTAAAGTTATGAGCCTTGATTTTCAAAGTTATGAGATTTTATTTTTCAAGTTATGGGGCTTGATTTCTAAAGTTAAGAGACTTGATTATTTTAAAAGTTAAGAGACTTGATTTTTTTGTAAGTTATGAGACTTGAGCTATTTTGGAAAGTCTATGTGACTGATCGATTTAAAGAGAAGTAACTTGATTTAAAGGTATGAGTTACTTGAGATTTTAAAGTAGAAGTTACTTGATTTCAAAACCTTGAATTGAATTTCTAGGTGTAGTAACTTGATTTGGAAAGTATAGATTACTTGATTTCGATAGCAAAAGTATTTTTGGGTTCCACTCCCTAATATTGAATGAAACGATTCTCTTTATAAAAAAATAGATGTACGTAGTACTTTGGGTTCAACTCCCTTACGTGACATGATAATGTCTTGGTTGTATTAAAAGCAAAGATGTGGTAGTGCTTTAGTTTTCTAAAAATGGAAGTTGTTATAACGGCTTTATGGAAAGTTTGTTATAACAGTTTTGTGGAAAGTCAAGAGATAGTTTGAAATGTTATAAGGAAATCATGTGAGAATGTCCATGATTAAATCCTTAATATAATACATGAAACGAAAGTGCTTTGTGTTTATAAAAGTGATAATTCATTTGTACATGTTAATGAAAGTCTAAGAGTATGTTAACTTGAATATGCTAGCTTGTGATAGCCTTTGTTGTGCAAATGTTGTATTCCTATGCTACCGCGTCTCTCAATTAGAGGGCCGACCATTTTGTTGTATAATTTACTTGGACATACCGACAGTGATGAAGGATTCCACGGGTATGCTTCCACTATATTGTTCCATGGACATGTCTGCACCGATGAAGGATTCCGGGGGCATGCGGCCATGATGCGGGTTCAATTCCCGGATGATATTATTATTCCATGGACTAGCTCTCAATGAAGACATGTGTCACGACCCGACACCGGGCCCGCGACTGGTGCCCTACCTGGGCACCCCTTCCAGGTATACATCAGAGAATAGCAGCAGAACATACACAACTCATAAAAATACATAGACAATAAAAATCAACAGGCTAGCAGATAAGGCCACCTTCCGTAAAATATACATAACCCAAAAACATCAGTTACATTTTCTTTTTTTTTACAACCCAATCCACAAGACATGACTACAGACCTCTAAGAATAACAACTGTGACGGGACAGGGCCCCGCCATACCCCTGAATGTACAACAACCGACAATACCAGGGATCTGAACCAAGGATAAGCCTCCGGAGTAATGGAGCTTCTCAACAGCTGAACAGTGATCCTAAGAGTGAGGATCAACAACCTGTATACTCTACCTGCGGCATGAACGCAGCCCCCCGAAGGAGGTCAGTACAACATGTACCAAATATGTGGCCGAAATCTTGTAATGAAATCATAAGTCTAAAATAAAGCTGGAGACATGTATGATAACTCAATTAACAGTACACTGTGCCTTACTAACAATGAGAGTAAACAAGAGTATACTTTACTGCATAAAAATAGGAGGCTCATGATCAAAGTAGGGCCACCCGCCCGTAGTATCATTAAGCAATCCTACTCCTGGACTATTTCACCCGCACAGGCCGTATGGACCCGCATGAGGTAACTTCCTCGCATAGACTGTATCCGCCCGCATAGGTCGTATGGACCCGCATGAGGTAACTTCCTCGCATAGGACTGGTCCGCCCCGCATAGGACTATTTCACCCGCATAAGCCCTACGTACTCGCATGAGGTATTCATCGCATCATGGGTAGCAAATCCACGGAATATGCAAATGCCACAAACCCGGGGAATGACCCCGTAATGAACAATATATCACTAGCACAACCGGCTATCATACATAACATAAGCACTACCGGCTTACCATACATAACATAAGCACTACCGTCTTATCATACATAACATAAGCACTACCGGCTTATCATACATAACATAAGCAAGTTAAGAAATCCCCCTAACTTCTTATTAGCCTTATTCATATACACTCTCATTTTAGTTTACTTAAGGCACTAACATGTCATTATAAAATCCGGGAATTTAACCCAAAGTACTACGTACTTCTATTCTTTTAAAATGACTCTTTTCATATAAAACTTCCAAGATACTAATAACCGTAATATCAAGTCATATCTACTTTTCAAGACAAGTCACAATACCTTTTAGAAATACATTTATAGGCTTCTAAATCAAGTGACTTCTTTCTTTTAAAACCTTAAGCAATTGATGCCTTCAAATCAATTTGCCTTTCATTATTTCAAGTCATTTATCATTATTTACATTACTAGAGTAAACCACTCTTTCAACTTTCCATAAAGCTATTATAACCGACTTCCCATAAAGCCGTTATACTAACTTTATGCTTTAACACTTACATTCTTTTATAACCAAGATGCTCATACTCTCGAAAACCAAGTGTCTCATACTTTCAAAATACTCCAAGTCTCTTAACTTTGGAAATGAAGTTTCTTAACTTTAGAAAATCAAGTTTCTTAACTTTAGGATAGCTCAAGGAATCAATACTTTCCAAATCAAGTATTCTATACATTTTCAAGTCAAGAAACATTTGTTTATCTTATTAGAATAAACCTTTCTTCTTACTATCTATAAAGTTATTAACCAACTTTATGCTTTTGAAACCAAGGCATTTCTATCCTTTAAAAACAAGTGAGTTAGTTCTCAAACTCAACCAACCTGGACATCTTTAAAACAAGTCAAGGATATCAAATGAAACTAAATTCATTTAAATCTCGTACGTCTACCGTACTATACCTTTACAACTATTCATGCTCAAGAGATAAGAAAGTTCCACATACCTCTTCGGTTCAATCCACTTGCTAAGTCCAATATGCCGTATGTCACGACCCGACCCCGGGCCCGCGACTGGTGCCCTACCTGGGCACCCTTACAGGTATACATCAGAGAAAAATCAGCGGAACATACATGAAACTTATAAAATAAAACAATAGAAGTAAAACAACAGGTTAGCCGATAGGGCTACCTTCCTGGACATAAATATATACAACCGAAGCAGTTGCCTCATTTCTTTACAAACTGACCCACAATATGTGACTACAGACCTCTAAGAGTTTTAACATAACAACTGTGGCGGGACAGGGCCCCGCCATACCCCTGAATATACATGAATCTACTACCTCAGGGAAAACCGTACCAAGAGATAAGCCTCCGGAGCAAATGGAGCTTTTTCCCAAAAAGCAACCGAGATCCTAAGAGCAAGGATCACCACTGGTACCTAAAACTGCGGGCATGAACGCGGCCCGAAGAAAGTCGATAACAAAGTGCCGAAATATGGAGCAGAAATAACGTCTGATAAGCAGATCATAACTGTACAAAAGAATGACAGGGACAAGTATAAAAAGTACATACCAGATCCTGCCGTGTCATTATCACTTACGAACTTAATCGTACCTTATTACCTTTTTCCCATTTTCAGTAAAAGTTATAGTCACACTCTTATGTACATGATAAAAAAAAAATCATTAAGTTCATTACTGTAAAACTTACTTATCTTTCATAAGTATAATCCGGCCCTTTAAGGAGGCGCTATCTCTACCCGATCTGGGGCGCGATCAAAATCACATAGTGCGCCCGTACAATTATCTTGCGGCCCATTCACGGGTCGATAATGTCATATAGTGCGCGTGGGTATCTTTGCGGCCCGTTCACTCGGTCGATAATGTCATATAGTGCGCGTAAAGGTATCTTGCGGCCCATTCTGGGTCGATAATGTCATATAGTTTGCCCGTAAAGGTATACTGCCCGGCCCATTCCTGGGTCGATAATGTCATATAGTCGCGTAAAGGTATCTTGCGGCCCGTTCTGGGTCGATAATGTCATATAGTCGCGCGTAAAGGTATCTTTGCGGCCCATTCTCGGTCGATAATGTCATATAGTGCGCGTAAAGGTATCTTGCGGCCCATTCTGGGTCGATAATGTTATACCCGTATTTTGAGTATATGCGTGGGGCGTGCGTGAAAATTTGAAACTTGTACTAAGGCTTGGCGAATTAATTTTGTTCACAACACGTTTAGAGTCGTTTTTCGACGAAAGCGTTTTCACGACTTTCGAAGGGAATTTCCGGCTATGTCATTTTTAATTTTTGCGGATTTTTAGAGACGAAGCGTGTTGGGCCAACAAGAGGCGCCACTTGGCACCCTCCCATTGGCGGACGTAAGGGCTCGGATTGGACGAAATGGAGAGGTGTAGTTGGTAGGATATTTTGTGTGTTAGTTGGTCAAGGACACATGGGTGAATCTTGGCCCTACACTTGCCTTGCACTTGGCAAGATCTTGGCCATTGGTTGGCCTTCACTTGACCTATAAATACCCCTTCCCTTTGAAGACTTCTTCATCCAAAAAAATCTCTAAGTCTTGAGAGCTCCCCCTCCCCATTTCGTGAGGCCCCCTTGGCCGAGAGTCCCCCCCCTAGTGGGGTAGGCCGAGGGGTAGACACCCCCCCCTCCTTAGGGTGCTAGCCGTGGGGTACACCCCCCCTAGCCTAGTAGTTTTCGTATAAATACCCCCCCTCTTGTTAGAAATACTCTCAAAAGTATTGTTATAATGCCCAAATTACCTTAGCCGTATACCTTGTAGTATTCTAAGGTTATACTTATCTGAAAAGCCCGTAAATACTATTATACTTCCCTTAGTCACAAAACCGAAACCCTAAGGAAAATCTACATGGTTAGTTGTATGAATAAGTATAAGTTGGTTAGAACTTCTAAGGGTTGTTTAGAGCGGGTTGGAGCGCACGGAGTAGGAGCTAAACCTTGCTCAGGATCGACATTTAAACTCGGATAATTATGGGCTTATCGAGGTAAATATCTTGTCCCTCTATTGTAATTGGAAATTACATGTTGTATGATTATATAGTTGAAGTATACTATATATAGAACTAAACGTAGTTATCGGCAATGTCTTGTGACTTACGCCTGAATCATAAGAAACCTTTTGAAAGAAGAGTATCTTGTTGTATTTACATGAGACGTATTCTGAGACTTGTGTAGTTTTTCTGTGGAGTAGAATTGTACCCGTTCGGGTTAGATGTATAACCCCCTGGTTGGCTTGGTAGCCGGCCTCGATAAATGAGGAGATTTCTGTTTGTTGCGGGGAGGTCTTCGAATTTTACGTAGAATGTTCTACGTAGGGATCTAAATATTAATAAGCGCCTTGTGGCCTTATAGGTTGAGTACTACGCGTGGCGCGATCTACTTGGCTTAAGGAGTAGCCAACGGTTGGAGGTACTTGGAGCGTTTTGCTATTAGTCGATACTCGTCGCGAGGTATGTGAACCTCTTCCTATCTCTTCTAGCATGATATGTGTGAACTATGTAGTACGGTAGACGTACATGTGCTAAATGTATTTGATTGGTTTAAAACATAAAGTGTTATAACGGCTTTATGGGAAGTTGGTTATAACAGCTTTATGTTGGTAAGAAAATACTTGTGGTTTTTAAAAGGTAACTGATTTGAACTATAACTGGCTTGTTATGTGTTAATAAAGAACTTGAAGTTTTTCAAAAGATTTTGAATCATTTCGAAAGGAGAAGTAATACTTGGTTTTTGAAAAACTTAAGAGTTATACTAGCTTTATGGGAAGTTAGGTATAACGGCTTAAGAATGTTTTACTGATTTCGGAAATCAGAATGTGTATCGACAAACCACTGCAGCGTTAATTAAAGGAAATGTTTTGTGATTAAGTATTATTAAAAACCAGTAGAAACTTCCATCTGCATAGAAGCTAAGATGAGACAAAATGATATTTCCTAGATCATGACTGCTGTAATAAGATTGTTATAAACAAGAATATCCTACTCACATATAAGGCTTATGTTTCTCAGATAGTTTAAAAGAGAATTATATTCTTAAATGAATAAGACTATGAACTACTGAAACCTTTCTAAAGTAAGAAACGTGAACATTTGAAATTAGGCAAACTTGGACGTTTGAGAAATAATGTTGTTACTTGATTTTACAAAGAGAAGTGTTTTGCTTTACTTCAAAAGATAATCACTCTATTTTCATATACTACGGGTATTGTGTGACTTTTGTGAAAGTAACGTATCTTTTAAAAGTTAATGTATGAAGTACTTTGGGGATAGAAACCCGAACATGTTGACACATAGTAGAAAGTACCTTATGTGTGAATAACTTGATTGTATTGGTTTGTGATAGCCTTGTAATACCTTCGTGTTGATTTGATAAGTAATCATATTAGGATGCTACGTGTGTTAGTGATACGTGATGTTTGTGTAAAGGGTTTTCCTTGATTGTGCTTATGATGTTTAAGCGATAAAGCGTTATGTTGGTATTATACCACTCACCGTGTTTCCGGGTTAGCTGCCCTCCGTCACGGGGTAGACTCGGTGATGCAGGACCGTGATTCGAGAATACCTCATGCGGGTCACGGGGCCTATGCGGAGCTACGAGAGTTCGAGTTAGTGTGCGGCCTTTATGGTCATGCGGTCTATGTGGCCATGCGGTGCGAGTCGGGGCGATCGGGAGTAGCTACCCTCGATGCGGGGTTATACCTCATGCGGGCCTATGAGATTGGCCTATGCGGAGTGCGGGGAGTTCGAGGCTGACGCGCACATTTGATATTGCGAGCGGCGACCGGCTTTGATCATGTGACGGTCTAGACAGATCTTATGATCTGATTCATGACCTTGTTGGTGCGTGGGTTTTTAGTAGTCGGCTATGCCTTCATACTTACCGTCTGATTTTATTATGACACAGTGGGACACGGTGTTCATGTGTGTTCCTTGGTGCTTTTATATCATAGGCTGCCGCGGTGAGGAAGGTATTCCACGGGCATGATTGATGTTGTGGGCACGAGACCCATTGTTATACTTGAGTGATGACTTGAGGCGTGAGTCACGACTTGACATGGCTTGCTGTTGTAAAGCGTAGTTTGGTTATCATACATGTCTCCTGCATTATATGACTCCTATGATTTCATTTACGATTTATTTTGATTTCACATACTAAATTTTTGTTGTAATGACCTCCTTGGGGCTGCGTTCATGCGCAGTAAAGGTACACCGATCGTTGATCCTCGCTCTTAGGGTCACGGTTCAGCGTTTGGGAAAGCTCCGTTCCTCGGAGGCTTATCTTGGTATAGTCCCTGTTGTTGTAGGTGCTTACATTCGAGGTATGGCGAACCCTGTCCGTCGTTGTTGTCATATCATTCGTAGAAGTGCAGTAATCTTGTTGTGGCGAGAAATTGTAAGAGGTTTGTAAAAGGATTAATCTGTTCAAATTGTTATTTATATGTCTTGTGGTAACCGTTTTGGTTAGCTTTGTCTTCTTATTTCAACTGTCTTATTACATTGGTTTCATGTATTGTCTTTATGTTCGATTACTCGATGTTGTATCACTAGGGTGCGGGTAAGGCACGATCACGGGCCGGGCGAATTCGTGACGAATAATGTCATATAGTGCGCGTAAGGTATCTTGCCGGCCCATTCCTGGTCGATAATGTCATATAGTGCGCGTAAGGTATACTGCCGGCCCATTCCTGGGTCGATAATGTCATATAGTCTGCCCGTAAAGGTATTCTGCCCGGCCCATTCCTGGGTCGATAATGTCATATAGTCCGCCCGTAAAGGTATACTGCCCGGTCCATTCCTGGGTCGATAATGTCATATAGTCGCGTAAAGGTATCTTGCCGGCTATTCTCGGTCGATAATGTCATATAGTGCGCGTAAGGTATCTGCCCGGCCCATTCTGGTCGATAATGTCATATAGTGCGCGTGAGGTATCTTGCCGGCCCATTCCTGGGTCGATAATGTCATATAGTCTGCCCGTAAATGTATACTGTCCGGCCCATTCCTGGGTCGATAATGTCATATAATCTGCCCGTAAAGGTATACTGCCCGGTCCATTCCTGGGTCGATAATGTCATATAGAATCCGGGAATTTAACCCAACGTACTACGCACCTCTACTCCTTTAGAAAGACTCTTTTTCCAATAAAACTTCCCAGATACTAACAACTATAGTATCAAGTCCTATCCACCTTTCAAGACAAGTCACAATACCTTTTTAGAAATACAATTACCGGCTTCTAAAACAAGTGACTTCTTTCTTTAAAAAACCCTAAGCAACTGGTACCTTAAAAAAAGTTTGCCCTTCTTTATTTCAAATCATTTCTTTACTTACATTACTGAAGAAAACCATTCTTAACCTTCCATAAAGCCGTTATAACCAACTTCCCATAAAGCCGTTATAACCCTTTATGGTTTTAGACCAACTCATTCCTTTTATAACCAAGAGACTTCTACTTTTTGAAACCAAGTATTAAATACTTTCAAATCAATTCTCTTAACTTTCAAAAATACAATTAGTCTCTTAACCTTTTGAACTCAAGTGACTCCTTTTATTATAAAACCTTAGGCAATTGATGCCTTAAAATCAAGTTGCCTTTTCACTAAAATCAAGTCATTTATCTTTCCATAAAGCAAATATAACTAACTTCCCATAAAGCCGTTATATTCACTTTATGCCTTAGCCCAAAAACAATTTCCTATCCAAGGGACTTATACGTTTAAAACGGAACAAGTATCACATACTTTAAAACTCTTCAAGTCCCTTAACTTTAATACAACAATAGACATCCTTAATACTTTCAAAGAAGTGAGTTAATCTCCTAACTCACCCGACTTGGCTATTCATAAAACTAGTAAGGGATATCAAGGTGTTGTACGTCTACCGTACTACATACGTGCAACTAGTCATGCTCAAAAGATAGGAAAAGTTCTATATAGCGTAAGTCACAGAACTACCTCTTAACTTCTAAGAGTATAAGGAAACATGAAATGATACCACAGGTATATTCCATACATAGAATCATGCCAAAGGAAGGAAGAGGTTCACATACCTCGCGACGATTGTCGACAAGTAGCAAAATGCTCCAAAGTACTTCAACCTTGAGCTATTCCATTCTTCAAGTTGGATACTCTATACTTAGTACTTCAACCTATAACGGTCACAATATGTCTATTAACCTCTTACTTCACACGTAGAATATATAAGTGTTAAGTCTCCAATTTCTACGGAAAATCGGACAGCACCTCCTTTGTTTTTACTAACTTTGCCACCTTTTTCAAGGCTGAATACAATAACCAACCACGCCACATTTAAGGCCCAATCAATGAAATCAACAATAGGGGATTACACGCCTACTAGACGTGTAAAATTCCGCCCCACAAACGATATCAAATTAAAACAACTTACTAGGCCAATTCGGCTACTTGGAGTACAACAATATCAATTCTTATCCAATTTCTATTTCAATCCAAGTTATTAGCCTAACATGATATCAAGTCGCAGTTGATTATAACAACCAATTTCTTCAAGTAAGTAACATGCGACGATTTCTAATAAACGACCAATTAGTAATCCAATTTTCAAGTGGCTTGCACAATATTTCGGATTAAGCTACTAGCAATCCATAATACTTATAAACTTCAACATACCAACTTCATGCTATCAACATGTAAAGCTAACAACAACAATATAAATACATAATCTTGTAACACCTTAAAAGACAAGATTATACCTTAACGATTCTTAATCCAATTCCAAATCCGAAGTCACTCCTTAGTAGTTTAGAGCCTCTCCAAGACACTTCAATCCGCTTGTTGAGACCCTTAGAACCATACCAACAACTTTCCTTCCAACTTCCAATCCAAAACCTAGAAAGCCACTAGGTTTTCACTTTGCGACTAATACGAAAACTATCTTTTTCCGAGATTTTTCTATTGAGATACAGTCACTATACACTTAGGAGCCTTGGTTTAAAGTGGGGAGATTATTGGACAACAAACAATTTTTTTTCCTTTTTTCCTTCCTTGAACCCGAGAGCTTCCTATGGGTGTTCTTCAAATTTTTGTGAATTTTGGCTAAGTGTTAGTAAAGTCTTGCACTACTAGTATTATATAGTGTATTGGAGGGTCATGGTACACACAAATGGGTGGTTAGGATGAGCTCTAGCTAAATATCAAGACTAAACTGGGGCCTTTGACTTAGTCAAGGAACTCAAGCTACCACTTGCAAGACTTTAGTCATCCAAGACTATGGTCCAATGACCATTTAGGCCATGCCAATTCGTCTAAGGCACTAAGAAGGGGGGTGACACGTGTCTCCTTCCCATTCGTCACAACATTACGTTTTCCGACAATTTCATAATTCCGATAAATTTACAAGTCTCAAATTTAACACTTATGCGTTCTCACGTATGTTCTTACAACATGTCCTGTAAATACGGGGTGTAACATTCTTCCCCCCTTAGAAACATTCGTCCCCGAATGTTCTTTCGGAGTCAAACTTATAATTAGCGACATAATTTCCTTTCACAATCCCGACATACTAATAATGCCACACATGGCCCTAGTACCTCGCATATGCTTATCCGTCCATCATAAGCCCAAAAGAGATTATCTTTTCGTACTTCCAACTCCTTCTAACATATACATAGTCTCAATATAATCTGTTCATGAAACTTAAACATACCACAACTTTATCATGCATACAAGTTTCTAAAGGGCCAAAGACATACCTGAAATCATATAGGCGGTTCAAAGGACCGCTAAAACTGGGAACTTCCACCACGACCTCTGCCACGGCCTGTCGGTGCATGAACATCCTGCCTAGCTATTGAAGGCGAAGAACCCATGAATCGATCCGAGAAGTTGTGTTGTCCCACCAGGACCCCCTCTATAAGGACATTCTCTTAACATATGGCCTAGACGACCACAAGAAAAACAAGCACCCGTACCGGCGCGACATACCCCAGAATGTAACCTACCACACTGGGCGCATGGAGGCAAAGGTGGCCTCGACTGACTGGAACCCCCATCTCCCTGAGACTCTGAAGCTCTAGAGACCTGACCGGCCCCTGCATTCCCGGGGTTGTGAAAACCCCCGCTGGAAAACTGTGGAGGAGCACTCGGTGCTGGCTGCAATGTAGACCTAGTCTGCTGCTGAGGCTGTCCGCCTCGAAAACTGCCCTGAGACCCTGTTGTCTTGGCCCTCTTGGGCTGGCCTGAGTCAATCTGATCCTCCCTCTCTCTATCCTCTATCCCCTGCGCATAGGCCTGCATCCTAGCAATGTCCATACCGGGCTGAAGAGCCACCCCCAAGCATGCAGTAATCATATGACGGTCTAGCCCCATCACATAACGATGAACTCTATCCGCCATGCTAGCTACTATGGTGTGCGCATGCCTGGCCAAGGAGTCAAACTCCAGGCTATACTCCCTGATAGTCCTCCCATTCTGCCTCAAGGTCAAAAATCTATCTACGCGGGCCCTCCTCATCTCAGGAGGCAAAAAGTGATCCATAAAGGCCTCTGTGAACTCCTCCCAAACAGCTGGAAGAGCATCATCCCCTCTCGTCAGCACCCATGACTCAAACCAGTTCAACGCAATATCGCGTAACCGGTAAGAGGCTAGTATAACAGACTCTGTCTCCGAAGCCTTAAGAACCTGCATAGTCCGCTGTAGCTGCCGAACGAACTCCTGCGGATCCTCCTCAGACCTCGAACCATAAAACTCGGGCGGATGACAACCCAGAAAATCCCGGATCCGCAAACGGCTCAGGATTAGCTACCGCTCACGTCGGCTGCCCTACCACTATGTCAGTCAATAGTCTGATCTGTTCTCCATAATCTCGTACTCGCCCCGCTGCAGGCCCTGGGGCAGATGCAGGAACCTCTGGAGCTACTGCCGCTCTCGGCTCCTCTAATACTGCCGGCGTGGCTGAACTCGCTGCCCCGCCTACTACCCCAGGCATAGTCTGTGCCCGAGTCCTGGTAACCCTCTGCGTACCTCTAACAGCTCCTGCTGCTGCCTTGCCCTTCTGGGCCCTGGTCGCCTTCCGAGGAGGCATAACTGTTTCATAAGAATAGGTCAGAGAGGATTCAACCTAATAAGACAGCTCTACTGCACGATCTTAGAGAGGGAAGAATGGAAACCAATCCTAAATGTCCTGCAGCCTCCTGATTATAGATGTGGTGCACAACACACCGATAATCAAGACTCTACTAGACACGGCCTCAGACACTTTACGAGGACTAACGCTCGATACCACTTTTGTCACGACCCTACCGGGCGATCGTGCCCTACCTGGGCACCCTTACAGGTATACATCAGAGAAAAATCAGCGGAACATACATGAAACTTATAAAATAAAACAATAGAAGTAAAACAACAGGTTAGCCGATAGGGCTACCTTCCTGGACATAAATATATACAACCGAAGTAGTTGCCTCATTTCTTTACAAATGACCCTGATATGTGACTACAGACCTCTAAGAGTTTAACATAACAACTGTGGCGGGACAGGGCCCCGCCATACCCCTGAATATACATGAATCTACTACCTCAGGGAAAACCGTACCAAGAGATAAGCCTCCGGAGCAAATGGAGCTTTTTCCCAAAAACTGAACCGAGATCCTAAGAGCAAGGATCACCAACCTGGGTACCTAAAACCTGCGGGCATGAACGGCCCGAAGAAATTCGATTACAACAGGTACCGAAATATGGAACAGAAATAACGTACAGTAAACAGATCATAACTGTACAAAAGAATGACAGGGACAAGTATAAAAAGTACATACCAGATCCTGCCGTGTCATTATCACTTACGAACTTAATCGTACCTTATTACCTTTTTCCCATTTTCAGTAAAAGTTATAGTCACACTCTTATGTACATGATAAAAAAAAATCATTAAGTTCATTACTGTAAAACTTACTTATCTTTCATAAGTATAATCCGACCCTTTAAGGAGGGGCGCCTATACTACCCGGCCCAATCTGGGACGCGATCAAGGTCACATAGTCTGCCCATACAGGTATCTTGCGGCCCATTCTCGGTCGATAATGTCATATAGTGCGCGTAAAGGTATCGCTCGCCCATTCTCGGTCGATAATGTCATATAGTGCGCGTAAGGTATCTTGCGGCCCATTCTGGGTCGATAATGTCATATAGTGCGCGTAAGGTATCTTGCCGGCGCATTCTGGTCGATAATGTCATATAGTGCGCGTGGCGATATCGCCCGGCCCATTCCTCGGTCGATAATGTTATACCGTATTTCCGATTGTATGCGTGGGACGTACGTAGAAATTTTTGAAGCTTAAGTAGGCTTGGCCGATTTTCACCTTGTGCACAACACCCGATTAGAGTCGTTTTTCGATGAAACGTTTCCACAGCTTTCGTAGGGAAAATTCCGGCTATGTCATTTATATTTTTGCGGATTTTTCCGAGAGACGAAATATTTTGGGCCAACGGGAGGGTGACACTTGTCACCCTCATGGGACGGTTTAGAGGGGGCGGTCAAGGGTGGTTGGCTTTGGCCGATTGGTCCCTTATTTTGGGCCTTGTTTTGTGGCTTGTTTTGTGCCATGTTTGGTGGAGTAGGGTTAGGGTGCACTTGGCTTGATCTAGGCCTTACACTTGCCTTGCACATGGCTTGATCTTGGCCATTGGTTGGCCTTGGGTTTCTTATAAATACCCCCATTGGAAGACTTGTTCATCCATTCCTAAATATTTCCAAGTGTTAAATTCCTCCTCCCTCCCCTTAGTGTAGAGTTCGGCCAAGAGCCTCCCCCCTCGGCGAGAGCCCTTTCCCCTCAGGGTGCTAGCCGTGGGTACCCCCTAGCCTAGTTGTTTTCGTATAATACCCCCCCCCTCTTGGTAGAAATACTCTCAAAAATATTGTTATAATGCCCAAATTACCTTAGCCGTATACCTTGTAGTATTCTAAGGTTATACTTATACGAAAAGTCCATAAATACTATTATACTTCCCTTCAGTCACAAAACCGAAACCCTAAGGAAAATCTCCATAGTTAGTTGGAGTAATAAGTAGAAGTTGGTTAGAACTTCTAAGGGTTGTTGGAGGCGGTCGGAGCGCACAGAGTAGGAGCTAAACCTTGCTCAGGATCGACATTTAAACTTGGATAATTATGGGCTTATCGAGGTAAATATCTTGTCCCTCTATTGTAATTGGAAATTACATGATTGTTAGACTATATAGTTGAAGTATACTATATATAGAACTGAACGTTGTTATCGGCAATGTCTTTTGACTTAAGCCTGATTAATAAGAAACCTTTCGAAGAAGAAATCGAATGTATTTACATAGGTGTATTCTGATGGACTTGTGTAGCTTTTACGCGAGGTAGAATTGTGCACGTCGGTTTAGACGTATAACCCCTGGTTGGCTTGGTAGCCACCGATAGAGGAGGAGATTTCTGCTGTTGCGGGAGGCTTTGCCAATTTTCGTAGAATGTTCTGAAGGGATCTAAATATTAATAAGCGCCTTGTGGCCTTATAGGTTGAGTACTACGCGTGGCACGACCTACGGCTTAGGAGTAGCCGACGGTTGGAAGTACTTGGAGCGTTTTGCTATTAGTCGATACTCGTCGCGAGGTATGTGAACCTATTCCTATCTCTTCTAGCATGATATGTGTGAACTATGTAGTACGGTAGACGTACATATGCTAAATGTATTTGATTGGTTTAAAACATAAAGTGTTATAACGGCTTTATGGGAAGTTGGTTATACGACTTTATGTTGGTAAGAAAATACTTGTGGTTTTTAAAAGGTAACTGATTTGAACTATAACTGGCTTGTTATGTGTTAATAAAGAACTTGAAGTATTTCAAAAGATTTTTGAATCATTTCGAAAGAAGAAGTAATACTTGTTTTTTTTTTGAAAACTTAAGAGTTATACTAGCTTTATGGGAAGTTAGGTATAACGGCTTAAGAATGTTTCTTGATTTGAAATCGGAATGTGTATCGACAAACCACTGCAGCGTTAATAAAAGGAAATGTTTTGACAGATTAAGTATTATTAAAACCAGTAGAAACTTCCATCTGCATAAAAGCTAAGATGAGACAAAATGATATTTCCTAGATTGTGGCTGCTGTAATAAGATTGTTATAAACAAGAATATCCTACTCACATATATGGCTTATGTTTCTCAGATAGTTAAAAGAGAATTATATTCTTAAATGAATAAGACTATGAACTACGAAACCTTTCTAAAATAAGAAACGTGAACATTTGAAATTAGGCAAACTTGGACGTTTGGATAATAATGTTGTTACTTGATTTTACAAAGATAAGTGTTTGATTCACTTCAAAAGATAATCACTCTATTTTCATATACTACGGGTATTGTGTGACTTTTGTGAAAGTAACGTACCTTTTAAAAGATAATGTATGAAGTACTTTGGGAATAGATACTCGATCTTGTTAATCATATAATAGAATGTACCTTGTGTGTATAACTGGATTGTGTTGGTTTGTGATAGCCTTGTAATACCTTCGTATTGATTTGATAAGTAATCATATTAGGATGCTACGTGTGTTAGTATTCGTGATGTTTGTGTAAAGGGTTTTCCCTTGATTGTGCTTAGGTTGTTTAAAGCGTTATGTTGGTATTATACCACTCACCGTGTTTCCGGTTAAGGCGCCCTCCGTCTGGGGTAGACTCGGCGATGCAGGACCATGATTCGAGAATACCTCATGCGGGTCACGGGGCCTATGCGAGCTACGAGAGTTCGTGTTAGTGTGCGGCCTTTATGGTCATGCGGTCTATGTGGCCATGCGGATCGCGAGTCGGGGCGATGCGGGAGTAGCGCCCTCGATGCGGGGTTATACCTCATGCGGGCCTATGAGATTGGCCTATGCGAGTCTGCGGGAGTTCGGGGCTAGCGCACATTTGATATTGCGGGCGGCGACCGGCTTTGATCATGTGACGGTCTAGACAGATATCATGATACGCTTTATGACCTCGTTAATCGTAGGTGTTAGTAGTCGGCTATGCCTTCGTACTTACCTGTCTCGTTTTATTTGACACAGTGGGACTGTTGTTCATATGTATTCCTTGGTGCTTTTCTATCATTGGCTGGCGGTGAGGAAGGTATTCCACGCATGATTGATGTTGTGGGCGTGAGACCCATTGTTATATTGGAGTGATGACTTGGAGGCGTGAGTCACGACTGACATACCGCTATTTATCATGAATCGTAGTTTGGTTATCATACATGTCTCCTGCCTTCTATAGACTACTATGATTTCATTTACAGTATCTTCATGTTTCACATACTTGGTACTGTTATCTTGACCTCGCCCGGGCTGCGTTCATGCCGCAGGTAAAGGTACACCAATCGTTGATCCTCGCTCTTAGGGTCACAGTTCAGCGTTTGGGAAAGCTCCGTTTCTCCGGAGGCTTATCTTGGTATAGTCCCCTGTCGTTGTAGGTATTTACATTCAGGGGTATGGCGGGGCCCTGTCCCGCCATTGTTGTCATATCATTTCTTAGAGGTATGTAATCTTGTTGTGGTCAGGGTTTGTAAAAAGGATTAAACTGTTCATTTGTAAGAGTTGTTATTTATATATATGCCGAAAGGCAAGTTTTCCTCAGATTACTGTTTTGTACTTCATTTGTTTCATGTATGTGTTTTATGTTCCGCTGATTACTCTGATGTTGTATCACTAGGGTGCCCGGGGTAAGACACCAGTCACGGGCCCAGGTTCGGGTCGTGACAAAAGTGGTATCAGAGCAGTTAATCCTCGGAAAGTGTCTACAGACCGTATCCAGTAGAGTCTTGATTATCGGTGTGTTGTGCACCACACCA
The DNA here is from genome assembly GCA_029844215.1 of Przewalskia tangutica. Taxonomy (NCBI): domain Eukaryota; kingdom Viridiplantae; phylum Streptophyta; class Magnoliopsida; order Solanales; family Solanaceae; genus Przewalskia; species Przewalskia tangutica. Next base: position 75,058,937 of record CM056734.1, read on the forward strand.
ATAATCAGGAGGCTATAGGATATTTAGGATTGGTTTCTATTTTTCTCACTCTGAGATCGTGCCTTAGAGCTGTGTTGTAAGCTGGACCCTCTAACGTATTTCTTTCCCTTACCGTTATGCCTCCGCGTAGGGCAACCCGGCCCAGGAGGGCAAGGCAGCCGAGGGAGCTGCGAGTAAGTCTGAGAGGGTTACGTGGGCACAGGCCCAATCATCACCTGGGGTGGTGCTTCATTCGGGGAGTTTTGCGACGTCACTAGCCCCAGCAGAGTTTAGCACGGCGGCAGTCCCTACTGCGGCCATGATATTTGAACCTTCAGTTCCACGACCGGGAACAGAGAATATAGATTTCAAGGAGGCGACCCTGTTACTAACTATGGATTTGACTACCAGAGAGTATACCGATGTACCGCGAGTCTTGATGAATATCAACGAAAAGGTTGTGCAAGAGTAAGTTCTTCAGTTAGGCTTGAGCATGGCCTGTGTACGGGCTTATGCGCAGCAGGCCGAGAAACGTAGAGGTCGACGCGTTAAGGGCGGCGAGAAGAGGGCCAGAGTAGCAAGGTCCTTTGGTAACTTGCGAGGCGAGTCGCCTCACCAGCAGATTAGATTATGCGCATCCATCAGTGCAGAAAGGTCCTCCACAGGGTTCAGGACGTTCGGGGTATGCAGGAGTTGGTCAGAGCTCCAGAGCTTCCGGTTCACAGCTACACGTAGGTTCCAGCCATCCGGATTCTGTTTTTCTCAGTGTTCACAATGTGGCAGGCGTCATCCCAGGGAATGTCGTCTTTTAGTTGGTACGTGTTGTACCTATGACCGTCAGGGTCTGATGTCGAAAGAGTGTCCTTGCGGGAGGACTTAGCCTTCAGGATCGGTGGGTAGTTTGTCATCTTCCTTAGCTATGCGCCCTACGGGGCAGGTTTGATTAGAACGACTAAGGGGAGTGAAGCAGTAGATATAGATATATCCTTAACCCTCTAGAGATCTGTATGTGTGATAAGGTGAGTATACCTTAAGTGCTATGTTCTGATAGCAGTGTGTTAGTTGTGATTAGAAATCATGGTGGGTTAACCGAGTAAGATTTTGGGGGATAGAGAAGGTGTGAGCCTTAGAGTTTTATACGTAGAGACCTTAGAGGTAAGGCCATCTCGAGTAAAAGATGTATTATTTATGTTTGACCCTTATAGGAGTGCATAGTGCACGTGAGTTATGTTGGTGGGATTAGTCCCTGAGTAGTGTGGAATGAAAGAGGGTAGTCGAGCTAAGAAGACCACTAGGTTTTCGTAACGTGATTAGTGAGATTGTTCCGGTTCGGGGAGCTAGTATGGTGCGCGTTGCCGGGTCGGGTTGAGGCCACGTTGCGGGTCAACCCGCGGCAGGTTTGGTGGTGGGGTCAGTTTGTGGTGGTCCCGCTTTGGGTTGGGGTTACGAGGGTGTTAGGCCCGAGTTTAGTTAACCAACGTGCGAACTCGTGGATGCATTCGACCAGTAGTCGGGCCGAGGAGGTCAGCCGTCTTGATTTCTAGCAAAGACCGTTTACTCGGCAGTGTTGTTTTATCAGAAAGGTTGTAAGGCTGCACGGGGTGCCTACCTTCACCTTATGACAGGCAGTGAAGCCCAGGTTGTGGCTATTTTCATTTTTTTTCTGGAAGTTATACCAGGCACGGTTAGGAACTCAGGTGAGTCTCAGAATCACATTCGCCCTCGGGCCAGTGTTTGGATTTCAGGGTTAGTTGCAAGGTTTGTTGTCTCCTGTTGAAGGAGTGTTGTTAGCTACCATTTCAGTGTTCGGATGTCTCCTTATGAAGCCTTGTAGGGGCGGAAGTGTAAGTTGCCGGTCGATTGGTTCGATGTTGGCAAGGTTCAGATAGTTGGTTCAGGTTTGTTCCAACAGGCTGTGGATAGGGCGAAGCTTATCTAGAAGAGGTTTTGGCACTCGGAGGAATCGTGCGGATTATCGGCGGCGCGCAGAGTTCGAGTTGACGGTCGGTCTTCTTGAAGATACCACCCCGGTTTGGGTGTGACGAGTTTTGGAAAACAGAGGGAACTTAGCCCGAGTTACTTTGTGTAACGACCCGCTCCGGGGCCCGTTACTGGTGCCTTATCCCGGGCACCCTAGTGATACAATCATCAGAGAAAACCAGCGGAAAATAAAACTTTAAACAAGAAACAAGATATATGAACATAAAACAGGCCAACCCAACGGTTACCTTCCAATAACATAAATAAATACAACTCTTTCAAAACGAACAGTTTAATCCTTTTACAACCACACTTGCATTACTACAGACCTCTAAGATTTACAACAACTATGACGGGACAGGGCCCCGCCATACCCCTGAATGTACAAGATCCTACAACTCAGGGAACACATACCAAAAGATAAGCCTCCGGAGAAACGGAGCTTCCCAAAACGCTGATCGAGATCCTAAGAGCGAGGATCCACGACCGATGTACCTCTACTGCGGCATGAACGCAGCCCGAAGAGGTCGATAACAGTACCAAGTATGTGAAATCAAAAAGATCAGAATGAAATCATACTAGTCTATATAAAGCAGGAGACATGTATGATAACCAAACTACAGTTCACAACATAAAAGCAGTCATGTCCAGTCAGGGACTCACGCCCTCAAGTCATCACTCAAATATAACTATGGGTCTCACGCCCACAACATCAATCATGTTCGCATCATGGCCGCATGCCCCTGACTCTGCATCGGTGTAGACATGTCCATGATGCAACAATAATACCAATGCCCCACGCCACATGCCGGAATTCTACCTCGGTGTGAACACGCCCATGGGACATCAACAATAATATCCGTGATCAACCCTGCCGCATGGCCACATGCCCCCGGAATTCTACCTCGGTGTAGACATGTCCATGTAACCACAATAACAATATATCGGGTAATCAACCCGACCGCATGGCCGCATGCCCCCGGAATTCTACATCGGTGTAGACATGTCCATGTGACATCAACAACAAGACAGTAATCAAAATGGAAACATACCCGTGGAATTCTCCATCACTGCCAGCACGTCCAAGTAAGTTCTCAACAAGTCGACCGGCCCTCTATCGAGAGACGCGGTAACACAGAAATACCACACTTGCACAACAAAGGCTATCATTACAAGCATAGGCAAGTTTCACAACAACAAGCATAGGCAAGTTTCACACAACTCAAAGTACTTTCATTTTATGCCAAAGTCCGGGTTTTTAACCCCAAAGTACTACATACGTTAAGTTCTTTTAAAAGAGATCCATTACTTTTATAAAAATCACCCTATACCCGTAGTATTAGAATGACCAACCCACATTCCTTTTCAAAATCAAGTAACAACATTCTTTTCCTAAGTTCCAGTTTGCCTAGTTTCAATTACTCAAGCTTCTCATTTTCAAATGCTCAAGTCACTTATTTTAGAAAGGTTTAATAACTCATAGTCTTAATCTCTTTTAAAACAATTGAGTAACATATGTCATATATGTGAGTAGTTTATTCTTGTTTATAACGATCTTATTACAGCAGCCATGATCTAGAAAATGTAATATCATTTTGTCTTATCTTAGCTTCTATGCAGATGGAGGTTTCTACTGGTTTTAATACAACACATCATTATTCAATACATTTTCCTTTATTAACGCTGCAATGGTCTGTCGATACACATTCTGATTCCCGAAATCAGTAAAACATTATCCCTTTAAAAACCAAGTACTCATTACTCACGAATGAGGTTTCACACAAACATCCACATTAAAACAAATAAGTTAAGTCTCTTATCTTATAAGATCAAGTCTCTTAACTTCTAACATCAGTAAACCATTTTCACCTACATAAGGTCGTTATAACTAACTTCCCATTAAGCTATTATAACACCCTATGTTTTAAACCAACCAAATCACTTAGCACATGTACGTCTACCGCACTACATAGTTCACAACAATCATGCTAGAAAAGATAGGAAGAGGTTCACATACCTCGCGACGATTTATCGACAATAAGCAAAATGCTCCAAGTACTACAACCTTGCTAGCCCTTTCCACTCGAGTAGAATACGCTACTCTTAGTACTTTCACCTATAAAGGTCAAAAACGCCTATTAACCCCCAAAACACAAGTTTCTATCTTTCTACGAAAATTCGCAAAGACCTCCCCGACAACGTAAATCTCCTCCTCTATCGAATCCGCTACCAAGCCAACCGTGGGGTTTACACGTCTAACCTGACGTGTACAATTCTACTCAAGAATACTACACAAGTCTATCGCAATACCCTATGTAAATCTGATTCGATTCTTTTCTTTATTCTTCAGCTTAAGTCAAAAGACATTGCGCAGATACTAAGCTATATATAGTATACCTCCACTATATATTCCAACAACATGTAATCTCAATTACAATAAGGGACAAGAATATTACCTCGACAAGCCCAAAATTATCCAAGTTATAATGTCGATCTGAGCAAGGTTTAGCTCCTCAATGCGCTCCAAACCATTCCAAACAACCCTTAGAAGTTATAACCAACTTCGACTCAAATACTTCAACCAACTATGACGAGTTCCTTAGGGTGTCGGTTTGAGACTAAAAGGCCCAAAGGTAGTCGTGCCGGGCTCGACGTAAAGAGGTCTCTTTGGTATACTACAAGGTACAATGCTAAGGTATTTTGGGCATTATAACAATACTAGGAGAAGTATTTCAATACCACAAGGAGGGTATTATACGAAACAACTAGGCTAGTGGGTACCCACTAGACCACAAAGGGGATAGGGGAACCCCTCGGCCAAAGGCCACACGAAAAGGGGGAGGGGTTTCTCGGCCAAGGGCCTTTACTAGGGAGGGGGGGCTCTTGGACGAGAGTCAAACAAGAGGAGAGGGGAAGGATAGCAAGACTTGGAACATATTTGGATGAATGAAGTCTTCAAGCCAAGGGGGGTATTTATAGCAAAACCAAAAGCCAACCAATGGCCAAGATCAAGCCATGTGCAAGGCAAGTGTAAGGCCAAGATCAAGCCAAGTGCACCCTAGACCCTACTCCTTAAAACCCTCACAAATATCTACACAAATATCTACCACAACTTGCCCCCTCAAATCGGCCAAGTGCCGCCCCACATGCTTCCATTGTGAGGGTGACACATGTCACCCTCCCGTTGGTCCAAAATGTTTCGTCTCTCGGAAAAATCCGCAAAAATAAGAAAAGATATAGCCGGAATTTTCCCCTCGCAAGTTATGTAAAACGTTTCGTCAACAGACGACTCTAACCGGGTGTTGTGCACAAATGTAAAATCGGCCAAGGGTGCCACATGGGGGTGACACGTGTCGCCCCCCGATTCGCCCAGAATATTTTGTCTGCCGAAAATATCCAAAATACCGAAATCTCAAAACAAAGCGGGCCCACAAAACCGTAAATTTCTCCGTGGCCCCACGTGACCATTTCCAAAATAAAATCTCAAAATTCTAATATAATCTATGAAGTCCAAATACCAAATCTGGGAATCAATTCCCATTAACGAACCTTTTTCTTCACAAATAACCTAAACTTTTCCGTGAAAACTCACATCTTTCTTTCTTTCAAAATTTCTCGCGTACTCTCACGCACGTCCTCACATACATACCGCAACTACGGGTATAACATTCTCCCTCCTTAGAAACATTCGTCGAATGTTCCTTCTCAAGACGGATATCGATGAAGTTCCTCTAACAAGTTGCAACGCCACGGCAGCCCACGAGATAACACACGCCCTCTTCTTTCCTTACTCGTCGTGCCCTTCTCGAACACTTGAACTCTCCCAAGACGTACCATACTTCGCCATTACTTCCGCTCGAAAATCTGCGAGTCACTACCTCCAAACTTGGTCATCATACTAACTTCAATCTACCGTAAGTCCATTCCCGGCCTCCAATATCCACTTCTGGTCGAACATATCCACCAACACATACGATGGTCATACACACTTGGGCCTAGCATCCTCGTGACCCTACCACTGGCGGGACCATCCAGAATCGACCCACCCCAAACCGGGTTCTGGGTTGACCCGCAAATGGTCCTCAACCCGACCCCCAACCGCCAAACTCTTGTTCCCGATCCGAACAATCTGACTAAGTCACATCATGAAAGCTACCACTTCCATCTCACACTACCCACGGACTTATCACACCAATAAATCCCACGTATACTACTACTCTGATAAGGGTCAAAAATAAATCTTTAACTCAAGACGACCTTACCCCTAAGGTCTCAGTCGTGACATAGTCTAAGGTTCACACTTACCATGCCCCCATACGTATCCTCCCAACTAAGCATGTTTTCTAACTCACAATTAACACAACGCTATTCGCACATAGCACATAATAATGAGACCATCATAACAAGCATACCAAAACTCTAGAGGGTTAAGGATATACCTGAAGCTACCGCCCACTCTAATCATAGGCACCTGCAGGCGCATAATCAGAGAAGGCGATGAACCACCATCGATCCGGTAGGTGAGTCGTAACATCCGTGCTACCCTTGGTGGACAGTTCCTCGCAAAATGGCCCGCTGCCGCAAAATAACAAGCTCCTCGGCACCACGACACTCCCCGAAATGCGGTCTACCACATCGACCACACCGAGGTAGGGGTGACCGCATCTGGCCAACACCCTTACTTCCTGAAACCAACCTCGAGCCCCGACCGCTCCCGAATACTCGAAGGTTGTGGAGGACCACTCTGCCGGGCGGAGGTACAAAACTAGTATCTTCTTGAGGCGGTCCGCCTCGAAAGTCACCAAAGGACCACTGTTGTTCTCGCCTCTTCGTTGATCTTGGTCATTCCGCCGACCTCTCCGTGCCTCACATCCTGCACGTGAGCTGCACGCGGGCAATGTCCATGCGGTGAAGGGCTACTCCCGAACATGCCTCGACATGTAATCATCGAGCCAGAACATATCGGTGCACTCGATCCTCCATACTAGCTACCAACGCTGGGACGTCGCCAATGAGTCGAACTCACATTGTACTCCCGAACCGTGCGCGCTCTGTTTAAGCATCAAAAATCTGTCGGCGTGCCTCCTCATCTGCGGAGGCAAGAAGTGCGTGAGAAAGCCCCGAAAACTCATCCCATATGCTGGAGTGCATGCTCTCCCGGGAACAGCATTTCCCCACAACAGCGTAAATCTCCTCTCTATCGAGGCCGCTACCAAGCCAACCGGGGGTTTACACGCCTAACCTGACGTGTACAATTCTACTCAAGAATACTACACAAGTCTCATCGCAATACACCTATGTAAATCTGATTCGCTTCTTTTCTTTATTCTTCAGCTTAAGTCAAAAGACATTGCCAAGATTAAGCTATATATAGTATACCTCACTATATATTCCAACAACATGTAATCTCCAATTACAATAAGGGGACAAGAATATTACCTCGACAAGCTCAAAATTATCCAAGTTATAATGTCGATCCCGAGCAAGGTTTAGCTCACTCGTGCGCTCAAACCACTCCAAACAACCCTTAGAAGTTCTAACTAACTTCTACTCAAATACTTCAACCAACTATGAAGATTTCCTTAGGGTTTCGGTTTGAGACTAAAAGAACAAAAGGTAGTATTTCCGGGCTCTACGTAAAGAGGTATCTTTGGAATACTACAAGGTACAAGGCTAAGGTATTTTGGGCATTATAACAATACTAGGAGAAGTATTTCAATACCACGGAGGGTATTATACGAAACAACTAGGCAGTGGGTACCCACTGCTAGCACCACAAAGTGGGGAGGAACCCTCGGCCAAAGGCCACACGAAAAGGGGGAGGGGTTTCTCGGCCAGGGCCTTTACTAGGGGGGGGCTCTTGGACGAGTCAAACAAGAGGGGAAGGATAGCAAGACTTGGAGCATATTTGGATGAATGAAGTCTTCAAGCCAAGGGGGGTATTTATAGCAAAACCAAAAGCCAACCAATGGCCAAGATCAAGCCATGTGGAAGGTAAGTGTAAGGCCAAGATCAAGCCAAGTGCACCCTAGACCCTACTCCTTAAAACCCTCACAAATATCTACACAAATATCTACCACAACTTGCCCCCTCAATTCGGCCAAGTGCCGCCCCACATGCTTCCATTGTGAGGGTGACACATGTCACCCTCCCGTTGGTCCAGAATGTTTCGTCTCTCGGAAAAATCCGCAAAAATAAGAAAAGATATAGCCGGAATTTTCCCCTCGCAAGTTATGTAAAACGTTTCGTCAAAAGACGACTCTAACCGGGTGTTGTGCACAAATGTAAAATCGGCCAAGGGTGCCACATGGGGGTGACACGTGTCGCCCCCCGATTCGCCCAGAATATTTCGTCTTCCGAAAATATCCAAAATACCGGAAATCTCAAAAACAAAGCGGGCCCCACAAAACCGTAAATTTCTCCCGTGGGCCCCACGTGACCATTTCCGAAAATAAAATCTCAAAATTCTAATATAATCTATGAAGTCCAAATACCAAATCTGGGAATCCAATTCCCATTAAAGAACCTTTTTCTTCACAAATAACCGGAAACTTTTCCGTCGAAAACTCACATCTTTCTTTCTTTCAAAATTTCTGCCGTACTCTCGTACGTACGTCCTCACATACATACCCTGAAACTACGGGGTATAACACTTTGGGCCTTACAGATCTGGTGCAGAGTAGGCCAGGTTGCCTATATGTTAGCTTTTGTCGTCCGACTTAGGAGGCAGTACGTCCGGTCTTTCGTATTGTTATGATCGGGAAAGTATCGGAGATCCATTCAGAGTGTTCCCAGTTAATGATGACCACGTTAGAGATAGTAACCCCGAGTTGTGGAGACTGAAGCAGTATCAGAAATGTGGTAAGAGTTCGAGTGTACGACAGCCTCAGGGATCGCATGCAGCCCGGTACCATTTGTTGCGTCACCGGAGTGACACTAGAACCTCGCGGCAAAGTGACAAAAGTGGTATCACGACGAGTAAAGGGAGAAGCGAGCATGTATGGCAAGCGTAGTTGTGATCATTACTTTGGTGATGTTAGAGGTGTTTTCTGTGGCCAGGTGTGGCAGATTTGTTCTCGTAAGTATAGTAGTAAAGACTATACCGGCGCGCGTTTGTTTTGAGACTTAGAAGGATCATTCGGGACGAATGTTTCTAAGGAGGGGAGAATGTTATACCCCGTATTTCCAGTGTATGTACGTAAGGACGTACGTAGAAATTATTGAAGCTTAAGTAGGCTTGGCCGATTTTCACCTTGTGCACAACACCCGATTAGAGTCGTTTTTCGATGAAACGTTTCCACAGCTTTCGTAGGGAAAATTCCGGCTATGTCATTTATATTTTTGCGGATTTTTCCGAGAGACGAAATATTTTGGGCCAACGGGAGGGTGACACTTGTCACCCTCATGGGACGGTTTAGAGGGGGCGGTCAAGGGTGGTTGGCCTTGGCCGATTGGTCACTTATTTTGGGCCTTGTTTTGTGGCTTGTTTTGTGCCATGTTTGGTGGAGTAGGGTTAGGGTGCACTTGGCTTGATCTAGGCCTTACACTTGCCTTGCACATGGCTTGATCTTGGCCATTGGTTGGCCTTGGGTTTTGCTATAAATACGCCGGGAAGACTTGGTCATCCAGTCCTACATAGTTCCAAGTGTTACAGTCCTCCGCCCTCCCCTTAGAGTAGAGTTCGGCCAAGAGCCTCCCCCCTCCCCCTTGGCCGAGAGCCCTTTCCCCCAGCAGGGTGCTAGCCGTGGGTACCCCTAGCCTAGTTGTTTTCGTATAATACCCCACTCTTGGTAGAAATACTCTCAAAAGTATTGTTATAATGCCCAAATTACCTTAGCCGTATACCTTGTAGTATTCTAAGGTTATACTTATCTGAAAAGCCCGAAATACTATTATACTTCCCTTCACTACAAAACCGAAACCACAAGGAAAATCTCCATAGTTAGTTGGAGTAATAAGTAGAAGTTGGTTAGAACTTCTAAGGGTTGTTGGAGCGGTCGAGCGCACTGAGTAGGAGCTAAACCTTGCTCAGATCGACATTTAAACTTGGATAATTATGGGCTTATCGAGGTAAATATCTTGTCCTCTATTGTAATTGGAAATTACATGATTGTTAGACTATATAGTTGAAGTATACTATATATAGAAGAACGTTGTTATCGGCAATGTCTTTTGACTTAAGCCGATTAATAAGAAACCTTTTGAAAGAAGTCTTGAATCAGATTTACATAGAGGTATTCAGATGAGACTTGTGTAGCTTTTACGTGAGGTAGAATTGTGCGTCCGGTTTAGGCGTATAACCCCCTGGTTGGCTTGGTAGCCGGCCCCGATAGAGGAGGAGATTTACGCTGTCATGCGGGAGAGTCTTTGCGAATTTTCGTAGAATGTTCTACGAAGGGATCTAAATATTAATAAGCGCCTTGTGGCCTTATAGGTTGAGTACTACGCGTGGCACGACCTACCTGGCTTAAGGAGTAGCCGACGGTTGGAAGTACTTGGAGCGTTTTGCTATTAGTCGATACTCGTCGCGAGGTATGTGAACCTCTTCCTATCTCTTCTAGCATGATATGTGTGAACTATGTAGTACGGTAGACGTACATATGCTAAATGTATTTGATTGGTTTAAAACATAAAGTGTTATAACGGCTTTATGAGAAGTTGGTTATAACAGCTTTATGTTGGTAAGAAAATACTTGTGGTTTTTAAAAGGTAACTGATTTGAACTATAACTGGCTTGTTATGTGTTAATAAAGAACTTGAAGTATTTCAAAAGATTTTTGAATCATTTCGAAAGAAGAAGTAATACTTGGTTTTTTTTTTGAAAACTTAAGAGTTATACTAGCTTTATGGGAAGTTAGGTATAACGGCTTAAGAATGTTTTACTGATTTCGGAAATCAGAATGTGTATCGACAAACCACTGCAGCGTTAATAAAAGGAAATGTTTTGACAGATTAAGTATTATTAAAACCAGTAGAAACTTCCATCTGCATAGAAGCTAAGATGAGACAAAATGATATTTCCTAGATTGTGGCTGCTGTAATAAGATTGTTATAAACAAGAATATCCTACTCACATATATGGCTTATGTTTCTCAGATAGTTAAAAGAGAATTATATTCTTAAATGAATAAGACTATGAACTACGAAACCTTTCTAAAATAAGAAACGTGAACATTTGAAATTAGGCAAACTTGGACGTTTGGATAATAATGTTGTTACTTGATTTTACAAAGATAAGTGTTTGATTCACTTCAAAAGATAATCACTCTATTTTCATATACTACGGGTATTGTGTGACTTTTGTGAAAGTAACGTACCTTTTAAAAGATAATGTTTGAAGTACTTTGGGAATATATACTCGATCTTGTTAATCATATAATAGAATGTACCTTGTGTGTATAACTGGATTGTGTTGGTTTGTGATAGCCTTGTAATACCTTCGTATTGATTTGATAAGTAATCATATTAGGATGTTACGTGTGTTAGTATTCTGTGATGTTTGTGTAAAGGGGTTTTCCCTTGATTGTGCTTAGGTTGTTTAAACGATAAACTGTTATGTTGGTATTATACCACTCACCGTGTTTCCGGGGGTTAAGCTGCCCTCCGATGCGGGGTAGACTCAGGCGGTCTGGGACCATGATTCGAGAATACCTCATGCGGGTCCTGGGGGCCTATGCGGAGCTACGAGTTCCGTGTTAGTGTGCGGCCTTTATGGTCATGCGGTCTACGCATGTGGCTACGCGGATCGCGAGTCGGTGCGATGCCGGAGTACCGCCTCGATGCGGGTTATACCTCATGCGGGCCTATGAGATTGGCCTATGCGGAGCTGCGGGGAGTTCCAGGCTACGCGCACATTTGATATTGCGGGCGAGCGACCAGCTTTGATCATGTGACGGTCTAGACAGATATCATGATACAGTTTATGACCTCGTTAGTACCGTAGGTGTTAGTAGTCGGCCATGCCTTCGCACTTACCACATCTGTCGCTTTATTTGGACACAGTGGGACTGCTGTTCATATGTATTCCTTGGTGCTTTTCTATCATCATTGGCAGCGGTGAGGAAGGTATTCCACGGGCATGATTGATGGTGTGGGCGTGAGACCCATTGTAATATTCGAGTGATGACTTGGACGGCGTGAGACCCTGACTAGACATGATCGCTATTTATTAGCGAATAGTTTGGTTATCATACATGTCTCCCGCCTTCTATAGACTACTATGATTTCATTTACGTGATCTTCATGTTTCACATACTGTACTGTTATCAACTCCTTGGGGCGCTCATGCCGCAGTAAAGGTACACCGATCGTTGATCCTCGCCTTAGGGTCACATTCGGCGTTTGGGAAAGCTCCGCTTCTCCGAGGCTTATCTTCGCATAGTCCTCCCTGTCGTTGTAGGTATTTACATTCGTGGTATGGCGGGGCCCCGTCCCGCCATTGTTGTCATATCATTTCTTAGAGGTCAGTAAATCGCTGTGGCGGGGTTTGTAAAAAGGATTAAACTGCTCATTTGTAAGAGTTGTTATTTATATATATGCCGAAAGGCAAGTTTTCCTCGACATCGCTTTGTACTTCATTTGTTTCATGTATGTGTTTTATGTTCCGCGATTACTCGATGTTGTATCACTAGGGTGCGGGGTAAGGCACGATCACGCCCAGTTCGGTCGTGATGAGATAATGTCATATAGTCGCCCATAAAGGTATAACGCCTGCCCATTCTGGTCGATAATGTCATATAGTCCGCGTAAAGGTATCGCCCGGCCCATTCTCGGTCGATAATGTCATATAGTCTGCGTAAAGGTATCGCCCGCCCATTCTCGGTCGATAATGTCATATAGTTCCTGCGTAAGGTATATCGCCCGCCCATTCTTCGGGTCGATAATGTCATATAGTCCGCGTAAAGGTATCGCCGCCCATTCTCGGTCGATAATGTCATATAGAATCCGGGAATTTAACCCAACGTACTACGCACCTCTACTCCTTTAGAAAGACTCTTTTTCCAATAAAACTTCCCAGATACTAACAACTATAGTATCAAGTCCTATCCACCTTTCAAGACAAGTCACAAAACCTTTTTAGAAATACAATTACCGAACACTAAAACAAGTGACTTCTTTCTTTAAAAAACCCTAAGCAACTGGTACCTTAAAAACAGTTTGCCCTTCTTTATTTCAAATCATTTCTTTACTTACATTACTGAAGAAAACCATTCTTTTAACCTTCCATAAAGCCGTTATAACCAACTTCCCATAAAGCCGTTATAACCCTTTATGGTTTTAGACCAACTCATTCCCTTTATAACCAAGAGACTTCTACTTTTTGAAACCAAGTATTAAATACTTTCAAATCAATTCTCTTAACTTTCAAAAATACAATTAGTCTCTTAACCTTTTGAACTCAAGTGACTCCTTTTATTATAAAACCTTAGGCAATTGATGCCTTAAAATCAAGTTGCCTTTTCACTAAAATCAAGTCATTTATCTTTCCATAAAGCAAATATAACTAACTTCCCATAAAGCCGTTATATTCACTTTATGCCTTAGCCCAAAACAATTTCCTATCCAAGGGACTTATACGTTTAAAACGGAACAAGTATCACATACTTTAAAACTCTTCAAGTCCCTTAACTTTATTACAACAATAGACATCCTTAATACTTTCAAAGAAGTGAGTTAATCTCCTAACTCACCCGACTTGGCTATTCATAAAACTAGTAAGGGATATCAAGGTGTTGTACGTCTACCGTACTACATACGTGCAACTAGTCATGCTCAAAAGATAGGAAAAGTTCTATATAGCGTAAGTCACACAACTACCTCTTAACTTCTAAGAGTATAAGGAAACATGAAATGATACCACAGGTATATTCCATACATAGAATCATGCCAAAGGAAGGAAGAGGTTCACATACCTCGCGACGATTGTCGACAAGTAGCAAAATGCTCCAAAGTACTTCAACCTTGAGCTATTCCATTCTTCAAGTAGGATACTCTATACTTAGTACTTCAACCTATAACGGTCACAATATGTCCATTAACCTCTTACTTCACACGTAGAATATATAAGTGTTAAGTCTCCAATTTCTACGGAAAATCGGACAGCACCTCCTTTGTTTTTACTAACTTTGCCACCTTTTTCAAGGCCGAATATGTTACACCCCGTAAGTCCAGAACATGTAAAAGAGAATGTACGAAAGGAAACAAGACTTGGAAATTGGTACGAAAGGAAGAATTGTTTTTCCGACGGAAAATCTTCCGGACGTCGGAAAGGAAAAATGTTCGTTGTTGAGAATTGGATTCTCAAAATACATTATTCGAAGAGTATGGAACTTATTAATATTATAGAAATTTATTTTTACGGATTTGGTCACGTGGGGCCCACCCGAGGAATTTTATGTTTTGTGGGGCCCACGAGTTCTAATTTTATGGACGAATGAGAGGGCGACACGTGGCACCCTCACATGGCTTGGTCGAAATTTATGCAAGGGTATAATGGTCATTGACCATCTTGGAAGATAAGTCTTGCAAGCTTGATATTGTTGACAAGTCAACTTGTCCACCTAGGCTTGATCCAAGTGAAACTAATCCTAACCTCACATTTGTTTAAGTCTAAGCCTCCATCAGGTTATAAGTATACTACTAGTGCAAGACTAGCTCATTAACACTTAGAAAATTTTAGAGAAACTCTTGTGCTTCACAATGAGCTCTCGGGTTTGCCTTAGATCCCACACAAAAATTTTGTAGTTTTGATCCATTAGCCACAAGACTTTAACCCAATGTCCCTTAGGGTATTGTAAGGATATCTCAATAGAAATATTTCGGGAAAAAAACATTTTCACGTTAGTCGCAAGGCGGAAACTATGGGAGTTCTTCAACTTTGAAGTTGGAACTTGAAGATGGGTTCTTCATAGGCCTCTAAGGAGTGCTTGGAGCGGATTGGAACTTAAGGAAAGGAGCTAAGAATTTCTAAGGCGCGACTTTGGATCTTGGAAATTTTAAGGGCTTGGAAGGGTATAAATTTTGTCGTTTTAGTAGTTAAGACTTACTTATTGTTGTAGCTATGGATTTTAGCAAGCATGTGTTATATAGTATGAAGTTTGATATGTTTATGGGCTATTGTAACCCTAATCCGAAAACTAGCATGTTTAGCTTTAAGATTGGAATTCAAGTTGATTATTAGTTTAAGTCGTCGCATGTTGAATAAAGAAGGAAATTATAGTTGTTGAAGTGGTTTATAACTATATAACATGTTGACCTAAGAACTTGAAATTGGAAAGGATTGGAAAAAGACGTAGTGTGATTGGTTATATGTTGGCCGAGAATGGCTAGGGAAGTATTATACTATTTCGTATGAATTGTGGGGCGGAAATTTTACACGTAGTGTAAGGCGTGTAATCCCCTTTGTTTGGATGTTGTTTGGAGCCTTAAATGTGGCTTGTTGGTTATTGTATTCGGCCTTGAAAAAGGTGGCAAAGTGAGTAGAAACAAAGGAAGTGCTGCCCGATTTTCCGTAGAATTAGAGACTAAATACTTAGTATTATTCTACATAGAGACTAGAAGTTGATAACCTTGTTGTGACCATTATAGGTTGACACTTCTACGTACGGTGTGTTCGGCTTAGCTTGTGGATTTAGCCGAAAAGGTATGTGAACTATCTCCTCTTCTAGCATGATTCCTTAAGATAAAGAAAATAGGTTCTACTCCTTAAATGATCCATTCCTTGGTTGTATTTGGATTGCCTAAAATAGAATTTGTTCTATGTACTTCCTTGAGTGTACTTTGATGTTTGGATTGTAAGTTGTAGAATCCGTTTTCTTGATGAAGTTTGGATTCTTAAAAGTGAAGGTATTTTTACTTAAAGTACATGTAGTCTTAAAAAGGAAGTGGTTTCCAAATCTTTTGGCTAGTGCCTTAGTTATAAAACCTAAAGGTCATTATAATGACTTTAGGGGAGTCAAAGGAGTGATTTACTTATTTGATTTAAAAGAGGAGAAATGACATGATTTAAGAGAAGTAACTTGTGTTAAGGGTGAAGTTACTTGAGGTTTAAAAGTAGAAGAAAACTTGTTTTCTAACTATTAGAGACTTGAAGTATTTTGAAAGTTAAGAACTTGATTTGTAAGTATGTGATACTTGGTTTTAATAGTATAAGTCTCTTGGTTATTGAAGGAATGGATACGTCTAAAACCATAAAGGGTTATAACGGCTTTATGGGAAGTTGGTTATAACGGCTTTATGGAAGGTTAGAAAGTTGTCTATTTTGATTAATCGGCATAAGTTGCCTAGATTGTGAAAATTTGGAGTTACTTGATTTCAAGCTTTGAAATGAGTTTTCTAAAAGTGTAGTAACTTACTTTGAAAAATAGACACGCCTTGATACTACGGGTGTTAGTATCTTGGGGCTTTACATAGAAATGAGTCTTTTATAAAAGAATGTACGTACGTAGTACTTTGACTTGTTAAAAGAGAATTATTCTATGTATGCCTTGATTAGTACTTTGGCTTGATAAATTGAGAATTTGTCTAAGTGTGCCTTGATAAGTACTTTGACTTGTTAAAAGAGAATTATTCTATGTATGCCTTGATTAGTACTTTGGCTTGATAAATTGAGAATTTGTCTAAGTGTGCCTTGATAAGTACTTTGACTTTTTAAAAGAGAATTATTCTATGTATGCCTTGATTAGTACTTTGGCTTGATAAATTGAGAATTTGTCTAAGTGTGCCTTGATAAGTACTTTGACTTGTTAAAAGAGAATTATTCTATGTATGCCTTGATTAGTACTTTGGCTTGATAAATTGAGAATTTGTCTAAGTGTGCCTTGATAAGTACTTTGACTTGTTAAAAGAGAATTATTCTATGTATGCCTTGATTAGTACTTTGGCTTGATAAATTGAGAATTTGTCTAAGTGTGCCTTGATAAGTACTTTGACTTGTTAAAAGAGAATTATTCTATGTATGCCTTGATAAGTACTTTGGCTTGATTGATTGTGAATCATTCTAAGTGTGCCTTGATAAGTATTTTGGCTTGATTGATTGTGAATCATTCTAAGTGTGCCTTGGTTAGGACTTTGGCTTGATTAATTGAGGATTTGCCTATGTGTGCTGGAAATAGCCGGTTGTGTGCTATTGGTATATCAGTCGTTTCGGGGTCATTCCCCGGGTTAGTGGCATTTGCAGATTCCGTGGAATTGCTACCCACGATGCGAGGAATACCTCATGCGGGTCCGTAAGGACTTATGCGGGTGAAATAGTCCCATGCGGGCGGGTCCAGCCTATGCGAGGAATATCTCATGCGAGTCCGTACGGGCTTATGCGGGTGAAATAGTCCCATGCGAGGAATTCCTCACGCGGGTCCAAGCGGCCTATGCGGGTGAAATAGTCCCAGGAGTAGGATGGTTAAATGATACTGCGGGCGGATGGTCCTGTTTTGATCATGAGCTTCCTATTTTATATTGTAAGGATACTATTGTTTACTCTCATTGTTAATAAGGCACAATGTGTTGTAATTTGATTATCATATATGTCCCCGGATTTGATTGTGTT
The DNA here is from genome assembly GCA_029844215.1 of Przewalskia tangutica. Lineage (NCBI taxonomy): Eukaryota > Viridiplantae > Streptophyta > Magnoliopsida > Solanales > Solanaceae > Przewalskia > Przewalskia tangutica. Next base: position 75,076,440 of record CM056734.1, read on the forward strand.
ACCCTATGGTCATGCTTTTACGATGTGGGATTCCGGGGCATGAGACCACGAGACATTTAGGACACAGGGGGGGACTGGGTGTTCAGGTATCCTTATTGGTGTTATTACATCATGGACTGTCGGCAGTGAGGAAGGATTCCACGGGCATGATTGATATTATGGGCGTGAGACCCATAGTTATATTTGAGTAGTGACTTTGAGGGCCTGCGTCCCTGACTTGATATGACTGCTTATGTGTTATGTACTGTAGGTTGGCTATCATACATGTCACGACCCGTTCCGGGGCCCGTGACTGGTGCCTTACCCGGGCACCCAAGTAGTCATACATCAGAGAAATCAGCGGAAAATAAAACAACCAAAATATGAAACAGTATAAATAAGACACGCTTTAAGGAAAAGTTGTCTTTCGCATACATGTATATAAGTACCCCAAAATGAGCGATTACATCCCAACCTTACAACAGTCTACAGACTTCAAGAGTTTAAAACAACAATGGCGGGGCGGGGCCGCCATACCCTGAATACAAATATCTACAACGACAGGGGACCATACCAAAATGCTAAGCTTCTGGAGAAACGGAGCTTTCCCAACGCTGAAACGGTGATCCTAAGAACGGGGATCAACAGTAGGAGTACCTTTACCTGCGGCATGAACGCAGCCCCAGAAAGGAGTCGATAACAGGTACCAAGTATGTGAAACTGAAAAATACTGTAAATGAAATCATAGTAGTCTATATAAAGCAGGAGACATGTATGATAACCAAAACTACAGTTCACAAGAAATAAACAGTCATGTCAAGTCAGGGACTCACGCCCTCAAAGTCATCATAAAGCATGCGGAGTAAGTACGAGGGCATAGCCGACTACTAAAAACCCCCAGTACAACAAGGTCGTAAACTGTATCATGAGATCTGTCTAGACCGTCACATGATCAAAGCTGGCCACTCGCCCGCAGTATCTAATGTGCGCGTCTAGCCCTGGAACTTTCCGTAGCTCCGCATGGGCCACTCCAATGGCCCGCATGAGGTATTCCCCGCATCGAGGGTAGCTACTCCCCGGCAGCGTCCTGGACTCGTCGTCCGCATGGCCACAAAGACCGCATGACCACAAGGGCCGCATACTAACCTGGAACTCTCGTAGCTCCGCATAGGCCATACAGACCTGCATAAGGTATTCTCGAATCATAGGTCACTAGACCCGCCTGAGTCTACCCCGCATCGGAGGGCAGCTTAACCCCCGGAATCATGAGTGATATAATATCAACATGACAGTTTTATCGTTAAACAACCTAAGCACAATAAGGGAAAACCCCTCTATACAAACATCACAAGATACTAACTCACGTAGCATCCTAACACGTTTACTTATCAAGTCAACAAGAAAGTATTACAAGACTATCACAAATCAATACAATCAAGTTATTCACACAAGGTACTTTCTACATTATGCTAACAAGTTCGGGTTTTTAGCCCCAAAGTACTTTATGTATTACTCTTTTAAAAGATCCGTTTCTTTCACAAAAGTCACACAATACCCGTAGTATAAAAAAAATAGAGTAATTTCCTTTTGAAGTAAATCAAAACACTTCTCTTTGTAAAATCAAGTAACAACATTCTTTTCCTAACGTTCAAGTTTGCCTAGTTTCAATTACTCAAGTTTCTCATTTTCGAAAGGTTCCGTAGTTCATAGTTTTAATCCTTTAAAACAATTTGAGAAACATATACCCTAAGTGTGAGTAGGTTATTATTATTCGTAACAATCTTTATTACAAAGACCATGATCTAGTAAATGTAATATCATTTTGTCTCATCTTAGCTCCTATGCGGATGGAAGTTTCTCTGGTTTTAATAATACTTTATTAGTCAAAATAATTCCCTTTATTAGCGCTGCTGTGGTTTGTTCGACATTTATTCTGATCGGTAAAACATCATTCCTTTTGAAAACCAAAAATACTATTTACTCACTAATGAGGTTTCACACTTTTAACAAAATTCATATTAGTATAATAAGTCAAGTCTCTTATTTCCTTAAATCAATAAATCGTTCTTTTTATCACTCTTAAGCCGTTATACCTAACTTCCCATAAAGCTAGTATAACTCTTAAGCTTTTAAAACCAAGTGTTACTCTTCTTTCAGAAAAAGTTTCTTAATTCTTTTGAACTACTTCAGATAATTATTATTCAGGCTTAAGTCCGAAGACATTGCCGTAATTATTATTCAGGCTTAAGTCCGAAGAGATTGCCGTAATTATTATTCAGTTAACACACGTACGTCTACCGTACTATATACATATTCTTTAAAATATCATGCTCAAGAGGATAGGAAGAATCACATACCTTCTCGGCGAAAACCACCTGCCAAGTTGAATATGTCGCGCGCAGAGTATCGACCTATAACAGTCAAATACGTCTATCAACGCCCGTCAGATCTTTGTACAAAGCTCTAGCGAGGATTCGTTATTCTATGGACATTTGGGCGCACTTCCCTACCCGGTGAGCTACTCAAATCTCAGTGAAAAGCAGTCAGGTAATCTGATTCTATTATTCATCTTTTAAACCCTTCTACTGTGATAACAGTTCAATTCTATTCTGCAATATCCTTCTAAGTATTTAATACTTATTCCTATACTTCTACAGTATATATACTCTAATTACAAAAGGAGGATAAGGTTATTTACCTCGGTAAGCCCAATAATATCCTAGATAAAAGTCGCGCCTGAGCAAGGTTTAGCTCCTAAGTTGTGCGCTCCGGTAGCTCCAAGAAAACCTTAGAAGTTCTTCACAACTTCTACTAAGGACTAAGGGATTTGGGCTAGGGTAATTTGGGCATTATAACAATTATAGTAGGAAACTTTTCTACCACGGGAGGGGGGTTAGTGTTTCGGCTAGGCTAGATTTAGAGGGTTGCTCTCGGCTAGGGCTTCTCAAAGGGGAGGGGTGTGTTTGGACGAAAACAATAAGAGGGAGAGGGAGGGATTTGAGACTTAGAAAGATTGCTCAATTTAGGATGAAATAACTCTTCAACAAGGGGGGGTATTTATAGGTCAAGGGATGGCCAACCAATGGCCAAGATTATGCCAAGTGCAAGGCAAGTGTAGGGTGAGGATTTAGGCAAGTGTCCTTGGCCAACTTGCACACAAAATATCCTACCAACTCCAAGACAAAACAAGCCAACCCAATCGGCCCTATTGCCGTGTGACATCCACCAATGAGAGGGTGACAAGTGTCGCCCTCTCGTTGGTCCAACGTGTTGCGTCTCTCGGAAAAATCCGCAAAAATTAGAAATGACATAGCCGGAATTTATCCTACGCGAGTTGTGTAAAACGTTTCGAAAAAACACGACTCTAAACGGGTGTTGTGTACAAAGTGGAATTCGTCCAAGCCAACTAGGGGGGGGGGTGACACGTGTCGCCCTCCTACTCGTCCAAAATATTTCATCTTCCGGAAATATCCACAATGGCCAAAATCTCGAAAACAAAGTGGGCCCCACAAAAACCGTAAATTTCCCCCGTGGGCCCCACGTGACCATTTCCGAAAATAAAATTCCATAATTCTCTAATATTCCAAGAAGTCCGAATACCAAATCTGGGAATCCAATTCCCATTAACGAACCTTTTTCCTTCACAAAAACCGGAAACTTTTCCGTGGAAAAATCACCTCTTTCTTCCTTTCCAATTTCAATGTCGTATTCTCGTACGTACGTCCTCGTATACATACCCTGAAACTACGGGGTATAACATTCTCCCCTCCTTAGAAACATTCGTCCCGAATGTTCCTTCTAGGCCTCAAAACAGACAGGCGACAGTATAGTCCTTACTGCTATACTTATGGAAACAACCATGCCACACCTGGCCACCACACAACAAGCGCACATACTCATCTCCAAGTCCACGGGGAATCACCTCTATCACGAAAGCTCCTACTAGAGGTCTAAAAAGATACTCCCTTCGCACCTACTCTTTACAAACGAAATGATCACACCTATGCACATGTCATGCTCGCTTCTTTCCATACCACTTTTGTCACTTTGCCTTACTCGTCGTAACCTTCTCGTACACTCGAACTCTTCCTTATCACTTACCATGTTTCTGATACTGCTTCCCACTGACTCTGAGCTGCCAATAACCTCTTCTGGATAAGCTCCACCCTATCCACGCCCTGCTGAACAAGTACGAACCAACTGTCGCACCTTGCTTATATCGAATCGATCGATCGAAATCTTACACTAGTGCTTATAAAAGGCTCCAAACGGCGACACCGAATACTGAAATGGTAGCTATAATATATACTCAACAAGAGGCGAAGAGTCCTTACAATACTCCCGAAATCCAACCACCGCCCGAGGTGAATCGACACCGAGATTCACTGAGTTCCTAACCTGCTCGTAACTCTTCCGAGAAAAAGCGATGTAGCTTGGACTCCGCATCGACCATAAGGTGAAGGTAGGCACCCCGTGCAGCCTTACAACCTTCTTGAAATAATCATCTCACAACTTACTACCGAGTACACGGTTGACTAAAAGATAAGGCGGGCTGACCTCATCGGCGACCTCGTCGAAACGCATCCACGAACTCGCACAATGGTTAACTAAACCTGGGCCTAACACCCTCGTGATCCTGACACAAAGCGGGACCACCACAAACTGACCCCATCACCAAACAGGACGTGGGTCGACCCGCAACACGGCCTCAACCCGACCCGGCAACGCGCCAAACACTAGCTCCCCGATCCGGAACATTCTCACCAATCACGTTACGAAAACCTAGCGGTCTTCTAAGCTCAACCGTCCTCTTTCGTTTCACAACACTCAAGGATTCATCCCACAAAAATATCTCACGTATACTATGCACCTCGATAAGGGTCAAACACGAAATAATTCTTTTACCAAAGATGGCCTCGCTTCTAAGGTCTCTACGTATAATATTCTAAGGCTCCCACTCTCTCTATCCCCCAATCTCACCAGGTTAACTAAAAATAATTCTAATCACACTAACACCATGTTAACTGAAAACAATACTTAAAATATTCGCATCTTACTACACATATAAATCTCTAAAGGGTTAAGGATATACCTGTATCTACGTGGCACTTTCCCTAGGTCGTCTAGTCAATCCCGCCCTGCTTTGTGCATTAGGAAGGTGATGAACTATCCACGATCCCGAGGTTGAGTCCCTACATCCCCGCCAACTCGTTGGACAATTTCTCATAAAATGGCCTGCTGTCATAAACATAACAAGTCGACGCGAAGCACGACACTCCCCACGATGACATCGACCACAACGGCCACACCGAGGTGGGGGTGGCCTCCCCCGGCTAACACCCCCTCCTCTCTGAACCACTGCATCCACAACTGGTCTAGTAGGCTGAGTCCTCCTACTTGAATCCTTCCTCATAGAACATTCCCTCGCCATATGGCCCTGACGGCCGCAATAAAAACAAGCACCAGTAAAAAGACGGCACTTCCCGGGATGGCGCCGCCACCTGTGAACAACGAGGAAAATCGAACCTGTGGAGGACACTCTGCCTTTGGCGGAGGCGCATGTCTGTCTGCTGCTGAGGCGGTTCGCCTCGAGTTACCAAATGATCCGCCAAACGGGCCTCTTCGCGATCTTGTTTAATCTGCCGATCTCTACTCTCTCGGCCCATTGCACATAATCTGAGCATGGCTGGCTCGTCTCGATCAAGAGCTACTTCTTTAGATAAGCATCAATATCCTTGGTATCTGGTACATAAAATACTCTTTGGCTGCCAAGTCCCTTGCTAATGTGAGGCCGTCTCCTTCCAATCCATATTTTCGCTCCAAGTCGTGGGCGAAGGTCCGGATGTCATGGCGCGATGAGGCTAACTGCCGCTGTGCCAAACTCTGCTGCTGCTGGCGACGTCTCAGAACTCCCCGCATGAAGCATCACCCCAGGTGATGATTGGGCCTGTGCCCTTCTAAATCTCTGAACTCCACTCGCAGCTCCCTCGGCTGCCTTGCCCTTCTGGGCCCGAGTTGCCTGGCGCGGAGGCATCACTGGTAAAGGAAAGGAATACGTTAGAGGGGTCCAACTTATAACACAGCTCTAAAGCACGATCTCAGAGTGAGAAAAATGGAAACCAATCCTAAATATCCTATAGCCTCCTGATTATTGGTGTGGTGCACAACACACCGATAATCAAGACTCTACTAGATACGGTCTGTAGACACTTTCCGAGGATTAACTGCTCTGATACCACTTTTGTCACGACCCGTTCCGGGGCCCGTGACTGGTGCCTTACCCGGGCACCCAAGTAGTCATACATCAGAGAAATCAGCGGAAAATAAAACAACCAAAATATGAAACAGTATAAATAAGACACAGTTTCTGGGAAAAAGTTGCCTTTCGGCATACATGTATATAAGTACCCCAAAATGAGCGATATCCCAACCTTACAACAGTCTACGGACCTCTAAGAGTTTAAAACAACAATGGCGGGACAGGGCCCGCCATACCCCTGAATACAAATATCTACAACGACAGGGGACCATACCAAAATGCTAAGCTTCCGGAGAAACGGAGCTTTCCCAACGCTGAAACGGTGATCCTAAGAACGGGGATCAACAGTAGGAGTACCTTTACCTGCGGCATGAACGCAGCCCCCCGAAGGAGGTCGATCTGAGTACCAAGTATGTGAAACTGAAAAATACTGTAAATGAAATCATGGTAGTCTATATAAAGCAGGAGATATGTATGATAACCAAAACTACAGTTCACAAGAAATAAACAGTCATGTCAAGTCAGAGACTCACGCCCTCAAAGTCATCATAAACCGTGCACGGGTAAGTGCGAGGGCATAGCCGACTACTAAAACCCCGATGCAACAAGGTCGTAAATCGTATCATGAGATCTGTCTGCATCGTCACATGATCAAAGCCGCCACTCGCGCGATATCTAATGTGCGCGTCTAGCCTGGAACTTTCCGTAGCTCGCACGGGCCACCCAATGGCCCGCGTGAGGTATTCCGCATCGAGGTAGCTACTCCGGCGGCGTCTGGACTCGCCGTCCGCGTAGCCACAACCGCGTGACCACAAGGCGCATACTAACTCGGAACTCTCGTAGCTCGCGTAGGCCATAGAGACTGCATAAGGTATTCTCGAATCATAGGTCACTAGACCACTTTGAGTCTACCCGCGTCGGAGGCGACTTAACCGGAATCATGAGTGATATAATATCAACATGACAGTTTTATCGTTAAACAACCTAAGCACAATAAGGGAAAACCCCTCTATACAAACATCACAAGATACTAACTCACGTAGCATCCTAATACGTTTACTTATCAAGTCAACAAGAAAGTATTACAAGACTATCACAAATCAATACAATCAAGTTATTCACACAAGGTACTTTCTACATTATGCTAACAAGTTCGGGTTTTTAGCCCCAAAGTACTTTATGTATTACTCTTTTAAAAGATCCGTTTCTTTCACAAAAGTCACACAATACCCGTAGTATAAAAAAATAGAGTAATTTCCTTTTGAAGTAAATCAAAACACTTCTCTTTGTAAAATCAAGTAACAACATTCTTTTCCTAACGTTCAAGTTTGCCTAGTTTCAATTACTCAAGTTTCTCATTTTCGAAAGGTTCCGTAGTTCATAGTTTTAATCCTTTAAAACAATTTGAGAAACATATACCCTAAGTGTGAGTAGGTTATTATTATTCGTAACAATATTTATTACAGCAGCCATGATCTAGTAAATGTAATATCATTTTGTCTCATCTTAGCTCCTATGCAGATGGAAGTTTCTACTGGTTTTAATAATACTTTATTAGTCAAAATAATTCCCTTTATTAGCGCTGCTGTGGTTTGTTCGACATTTATTCTGATCGGTAAAACATCATTCCTTTTGAAAACCAAAAATACTATTTACTCACTAATGAGGTTTCACACTTTTTAACAAAATTCATATTAGTATAATAAGTCAAGTCTCTTATTTCCTTAAATCAATAAATCGTTCTTTTTATCACTCTTAAGCCGTTATACCTAACTTCCCATAAAGCTAGTATAACTCTTAAGCTTTTTAAAACCAAGTGTTACTCTTCTTTCAGAAAAAGTTTCTTAATTCTTTTGAACTACTTCAGATAATTATTATTCAGGCTTAAGTCCGAAGACATTGCCGTAATTATTATTCAGGCTTAAGTCCGAAGACATTGCCGTAATTATTATTCAGTTAACACACGTACGTCTACCGTACTATATACATATTCTTTAAAATATCATGCTCAAGAGGATAGGAAGAATCACATACCTTCTCGGCGAAAACCACCTGCCAAGTTGAATATGTCGCGCGCAGAGTATCGACCTATAACAGTCAAATACGTCTATCAACGTCCAGACTGTACTGTACAAAGCTCTAAGCAGAGGGTTCGTTATTCTATGGACATTTGGGCAGCACTTCCCTACCCGGTGAGCTACTCAAATCTACTGTGAAAACAATCTAGGTAAAATCTGATTCTATTATTCATCTTTTAAACCCTTCTACTGTGATAACAGTTCAATTCTATTCTGCAATATCCTTCTAAGTATTTAATACTTATTCCTATACTTCTACAGTATATATACTCTAATTACAAAAGGAGGATAAGGTTATTTACCTCGGTAAGCCCAATAATATCCTAGATAAAAGTCGCGCCTGAGCAAGGTTTAGCTCCTAAGTTGTGCGCTCCGGTAGCTCCAAGAAAACCTTAGAAGTTCTTCATAACTTCTACTAAGGACTAAGGGATTTGGGCTAGGGTAATTTGGGCATTATAACAATACTAGAAGGCAACTTTTCTACCAAGGGAGGGGGGGTAGTGTTTCGGCTAGGCTAGCTTTAGAGGGGGGGGGGTTGCTCTCGGCTAGGGCTTCTCAAAGGGGAGGGGTGTGTTTGGACGAAAACAATAAGAGGGAGAGGGAGGGATTTGAGACTTAAAAAGATTGCTCAATTTAGGATGAAATAACTCTTCAACAAGGGGGGTATTTATAGGTCAAGGGATGGCCAACCAATGGCCAAGATTATGCCAAGTGCAAGGAAAGTGTAGGGTGAGGATTTAGGCAAGTGTCCTTGGCCAACTTGCACACAAAATATCCTACCAACTCCAAGACAAAACAAGCCAACCCAATCGGCCCTATTGCATGTGACATCCACTCAATGAGAGGGTGACACGTGGCGCCCTCTCGTGGGTCCACCGTGTGGCGTAGCTCGGAAAAATCCGCAAAAATTATAAATCACAGCGCCGCATTTTAGCCCACGCGTGTTGTTTAAACCGTTTCGTCGAAAAACGACTCTAAACGGGTGTTGTGTACAAAGTGGAATTCGTCCAAGCCAACTAGGGGGGGTGACACGTGTCGCCCTCCTACTCGTCCAAAATATTTCATCTTCCGGAAATATCCACAATGGCCAAAATCTCGAAAACAAAGTGGGCCTCACAAAAACCGTAAATTTCCCCCGTGGGCCCCACGTGACCATTTCCGAAAATAAAATTCCATAATTCTCTAATATTCCAAGAAGTCCGAATACCAAATCTGGGAATCCAATTCCCATTAACGAACCGTTTTTCTTCACAAAAACCGGAAACTTTTCCGTGGAAAAATCACCTATTTCTTCCTTTCCAATTTCAATGTCGTATTCTCGTACGTACGTCCTCGTATACATACCCTGAAACTACGGGGTATAACAATACATGTCTCCTGTTTTGTTTAGACTGTTATGATTTTATTACAGTACTTATTGTTCACATACTTGGTACATTCTTCGTACTGACCTCGCCCGGGCTGCGTTCACTGCCGGAGTTTAGGTCAGTGATTTGGTGATCGGCAGTGTAGGATCTGCTCGGGGTTTTGGATAGCTCCTCTGTCCGTGAGTTTATCTTTTGGTATATATCCTTGATGCAGGCTTTGTCTGATTATGGGTACTGGCGGGGCCTTGTCCGTCATAGTTGATATAACTCTTGAAGTGCGTATTCATAGGTGGGATTGGACTCATGTACGGTGTAGTGTCCTTGTTATGTATATTATATGGCAGCCTTGTCGGCTTTGCCTTGCACGTACGTTGGTTTTAAAAAAAAATGAGGTGTTATTTAATTTCCATGATTTACTTAATTGTTAAGGTAGAAGGTGCCCAGGTAGGGCACGATCACGAACCGAGGTTCGGGGTGTGAGTGGTATCAGGCGATCGATCCTCGGAATGTTTACTGACCGTGTCTAGTAGAGTCTTGATTATCGGTGTGTTGCGCGCCACACCCATACACCGGAGGCTACAGGACATTTAGGAGGTGGTTTCTATTCTTCTCACTCTGAGATCGTGCCCTCGAGCTGAGTTAGTAAGATAATTCCTCTCGACGTATTGTTGTGTTCTGATTATGCCTCCAAGGAAGGCGGCCGCCTGAAGGGCAAATGAGTAGCAGGAGCTACTAGTCGGACTCGAGAGTTGATAGGCGTATGCCCGTGGTTTCTCGGATGTTGTCGCGATCGGCGAGTTCTTCTGCGCGAGTTTTGAGGCCAGACTGAACCTCCAGCTTCTCGGTTAAGAAGACTATAGGGTCATGAGGGAAGCAGTTATGTTATTGACCAAGATAGCGGTGCTAGCAGTTGTAAGTAATAGTACCCCAGAGGTAGGGATACTTTGATTAGTAAAGTGAGAAGTAAGAATGTTGACAAGAATGATAGGTGAACTGAGACTATAGTTGTATAAAGTTCACAAGTTTTAATTACCCCGTATAAGTATAAGACCGATAGGGAAGATTGTGCAGTAGAAATACTTTGGCTTATGAGACGAACCTCCAGTGAATAGGGGGTAGGGTAAGAAGTACCTTGAAATAAGAGAGAGATTTATTTCAGACTAAGAATGAGAAGTTAAGTGTGACGATGAGTCGGGTTATGGACTCATTACGGGTCAGCCGGTAGTATGGAATGGGGTGATGTCAGTTAGAAATGGTCCCGTTATGTGATAGGGTCCCGAGGATGCCAGGCCCAAGTTTAGTTAATTGTGGTACGAGTTTGTGGATGCGTTCCACCTTTCGTCGTAAGGACCGAGAAGAGCCTTAACGGGAAAGTAAGTAACAATATGGCTAAGTTTGGATAGTAACTCCAAGGATTGGAGAATAGAAACAAAATTTGAGATTTTGTACATGTACTAGATGAGTTTGAAAGTACGGGAAAGTATGACAAGTAAGGAAAGAAAGGAACCTCTAAGGATCCCGTGTTTGGGAAGACTGTAACCTTCGAGTTTTGTGAGAAGGAACCACGGACGGAAGGTCCATTGTTATGTTTACGTATGTTTTGGTGGCCATGTATGGCATCGTTGGTCTTGTGCATTTGATTGATAGGCATAGTATAGAGTCTATGCCGGAATTTGTATAGCTTGACAACCGACTAAGAACATTCGGGGATGAATGTTTCTAAGGGGCGAAAAATGTTACACCCCGTAAGTCCAGAACATGTAAAAGAGAATGTACGAAAGGAAACAAGACTTGGAAATTGGTACGAAAGGAAGAATTGTTTTTCCGACGGAAAATCTTCCGGACGTCGGAAAGGAAAAATGTTCGTTGTTGAGAATTGGATTCTCAAAATACATTATTCGAAGAGTATGGAACTTATTAATATTATGGAAATTTATTTTTACGGATTTGGTCACGTGGGGCCCACCCGAGGAATTTTACGTTTTGTGGGGCCCACGAGAGTTACAGAATTTTATGGACGAATGAGAGGGCGACACGTGGCACCCTCACATGGCTTGGTCGAAATTTATGCAAGGGTATAATGGTCATTGACCATCTTGGAAGATAAGTCTTGCAAGCTTGATATTGTTGACAAGTCAACTTGTCCACCTAGGCTTGATCCAAGTGAAACTAATCCTAACCTCACATTTGTTTAAGTCTAAGCCCTCCATTGTGTTATAAGTATACTACTAGTGCAAGACTAGCTCATTAACACTTAGAAAATTTTAGAGAAACTCTTGTGCTTCACAATGAGCTCTCGGGTTTGCCTTAGATCCCACACAAAAAATTTGTAGTTTTGATCCATTAGCCACAAGACTTTAACCCAATGTCCCTTAGGGTATTGTAAGGATATCTCAATAGAAAGATTTCGGAAAAAACGCATTTTCACGTTAGTCGCAAGGCGGAAACTATGGGAGTTCTTCAACTTTGAAGTTGGAACTTGAAAATGGGTTCTTCATAGGCCTCTAAGGAGTGCTTGGAGCGGATTGGAACTTAAGGAAAGGAGCTAAGAATTTCTAAGGCGCGACTTTGGATCTTGGAAATTTTAAGGGCTTGGAAAGGTATAAATTTTGTCGTTTTAGTAGTTAAGACTTACTTATTGTTGTAGCTATGGATTTTAGCAAGCATGTGTTATATAGTATGAAGTTTGATATGTTTATGGGCTATTGTAACCCTAATCCAAAAACTAGCATGTTTAGCTTTATGATTGGAATTCAAGTTGATTATTAGTTTAAGTCGTCGCATGTTGAATAAAGAAGGAAATTATAGTTGTTGAAGTGGTTTATAACTATATAATATGTTGACCTAAGAACTTGAAATTGGAAAGGATTGGAAAAAGACGTAGTGTGATTGGTTATATGTTGGCCGAAAATGGCTAGGGAAGTATTATACTATTTCGTATGAATTGTGGGGCGGAAATTTTACACGTAGTGTAAGGCGTGTAATCCCCTTTGTTTTGATGTTGTTTGGAGCCTTAAATGTGGCTTGTTGGTTATTGTATTCGGCCTTGAAAAAGGTGGCAAAGTGAGTAGAAACAAAGGAAGTGCTGCCCGATTTTCCGTAGAATTAGAGACTAAATACTTAGTATTATTCTACATAGAGACTAGAAGTTGATAACCTTGTTGTGACCATTATAGGTTGACACTTCTACGTACGGTGTGTTCGGCTTAGCTTGTGGATTTAGCCGAAAAGGTATGTGAACTATCTCCTCTTCTAGCATGATTCCTTAAGATAAAGAAAGTAGGTTCTACTCCTTAAATGATCCATTCCTTGGTTGTATTTGGATTGCCTAAAATAGAATTTGTTCTATGTACTTCCTTGAGTGTACTTTGATGTTTGGATTGTAAGTTGTAGAATCCGTTTTCTTGATGAAGTTTGGATTCTTAAAAGTGAAGGTATTTTTACTTAAAGTACATGTAGTCTTAAAAAGGAAGTGGTTTCCAAATCTTTTGGCTAGTGCCTTAGTTCTAAAACCTAAAGGTCATTATAATGACTTTAGGGGAGTCAAAGGAGTGATTTACTTATTTGATTTAAAAGAGGAGAAATGACATGATTTAAGAGAAGTAACTTGTGTTAAGGGTGAAGTTACTTGAGGTTTAAAAAGTAGAAGAAAACTTGTTTTCTAACTATTAAGAGACTTGAAGTATTTTGAAAGTTAAGAACTTGATTTGTAAGTATGTGATACTTGGTTTTAATAGTATAAGTCTTTTGGTTATTGAAGGAATGGATACGTCTAAAACCATAAAGGGTTATAACGGCTTTATGGGAAGTTGGTTATAACGGCTTTATGGAAGGTTAGTGTTATACCCCGTATTTCCAGAGTATGTACGTAAAGGAATACGTACAAAAAGTTTGGCCTTAAAGTTAGCCTTGGACGTTTTTATTTGTACACAACTCACTAAAAGAATCGTTTTCCGACGAAACGTTTCCACAGCTTTCGTAGGGAAAATTCCGGCTATGCCATTACTAATTTTTGCGGATTTTTCCGAGAGACGAAACATTTTGGACCAACGGGAGGGCGACACTGCACCCTCCCATTGATGAACAGATCGTCCATTGGACGAAATTGGAGAGGAAGTGCACGTTTTTTGTGCCTTGTGCACAAGTCAAGGAGTTGGTAGGATATTTGTGTGGAGTAAATCTTCACCCTACACTTGCCTTGCACTTGTCTTAATCTTGGCCATTGGTTGGCCACTTCTTGACCTATAAATACCGCCAAAGATGAAGAGTTCTTCATCCACAAAGTTATCTTCCAAGTCTAAAAATCCTCTCCTCTCCCTTAGCCTTTCGTCAACACCTCCCCACTTTGGGTGAGTTTGGCCGAGGCCTACCCACAGCCTAGCCGAAATCTACCCCCTTGGTAGAAAATTTGTCTTCTAGTATTGTTATAATGCCCAAAATACCCTAGCCCAAATCCCTTAGTCCTTTGTAGAAGTTGTGAAGAACTTCTAAGGTTTCTTAGTGCTCTGGAGCGTACAACTTAGGAGCTAAACCTTGCTCAGCGACTTTATCTAGGATATTATCGGGCTTACGAGGTAACTAATCCTAACCTCTTTTGAATTAGAGAATACTTCTTGTAGTAGTATAAGAATAAGTATAAATACTTAGAAGAATATCACAGAATAGAATTGAACTATTATCACGGTAGAAGGGTTTAAAGAAGAATAATCAAACTGTACTTACATAGAATTTGTTTCATGATGAACTTATATAACTCGTAGGGTAGGAAGTGCTGCCCGACTTTCGTAAATTGTGAACCCTCTGTTTAGAATGACCTTGAGTAGTCTTTGATAGATGTCTGTGACTATTATAGGTGACTCTCTGCCTGCGACATATTGACTTGGCGGTGGTTTTATTTGAAAAGGTATGTGATTCTTCCTAAAGCATGATATTTTACAATATATATATATAGTCGGTGAGCGTACATGTGTTAAGCGAATAATACTTACGGCATTGCCTCACGGCTTAAGCTGAATAATACTTACGGCAATGCCTCACCGCTTAAGCTGAATAATAAAGAATCAAAGCATTTCAAAGAATCTTGAACCATTTTTTTAATGAAGATAAATATTTGGTTTTAAAACAAAAGCTTAAGAGTTATACTAGCTTTATGGGAAGTTAGGTATAACAACTTAAGAAAGATAAGAAGGAACTGTTACTTGTTTGTTTATAAAAGCCTTGTATTGATTTCTGTTAAGTGTAATAAGATTTGTGTGATAAGTAGACCTATTATGATGCTACAGGTTATTGTTTTGAAATCTTTGTGTAAGGGGTCATTCTTGCGTGCTTACGTTGCTAACAGTAAGTCCGCTTGTCGTTATTGTATCACCTACCCACTTGATTGTTATACCGGAGCTTGCCCGCGATCTTGAGTCTATACGGCTATGCGGTCTGTGAGACTATGCGGGCAGCGGTATGCTCGGGATTGATCATTCGGGTGTTTTAGCACGATGCGGGGATTCCTATGCGGTCTGTGAGACTATCGCGGTCTTTTGAGGCTATGCGGGCTGCGGGAGCCTAGGCGGATCTGGGGTTAGCTGCCCCGATGCGAGAATACCTCATGCGGTGCAATGTGTGACCTATGCGGTGCGGAAGTCGAGACTAGGCACGCAGAATGATACTATGGGCGATTGGCCTTGCCCGATCATTCGCGGCCTAGAATAGACACATTCTGATATTCATATTCGTTGTTGTTTGTGATGTGGCACTATGTGCAATTGAGCGATTGTATTTGTGAAAAGGTTTTAAATAATTTGATTTCATTTGATTCTTTATAGTTTCACATACTTGGTACTGTTGTCTTGACCTCCTTGGGCTGCGTTCATGCTGCGGTAAGGGCAGCAGTGCTAGATCCGCATCCTTAGGATCTCACGTTGGTGTCGGGAGCTCCATCTCTTCCGAGGCTCTACTCTTTGGTATGATCTCCCTGTTGTAGATAGTTTTGTATAGTCGGTATGGCGGGGCCTATCCGCCATAGTTGTATTTTTCCTTAAGTGCAGTAGTCATTTATGCATTGTCGGATGTAACGCTAAACCTTGTTTATATATATATGCGAAAAGCGACGTTTATTCACATAAAGCGTGTCTTATTTTATAAAGCTGTTTCATGTCTTGTTTTATATTTTATTTGATTACTCGATGTATGACTACTTGGGTGCCCGGTAAGGCACGATTCTGAACCGGAATGGGTCGTGACAAAAGTGGTATCGAGCGATTAATCCTCGGAAAGTGTCTGAGGCCGTATCTAGTAGAGTCTTGATTATCGGTGTGTTGTGCACCACACCAATAATCGTGAGGCTATAGGATATTTAGGATTGGTTTCCATTCTTCATTACGAGATCGTGCTTTAGAAGTTGTGTTATAGGTTGGACCTCTAACGTATTCCTTTCTATGTGATTATGCCTCACGTAAGGCAGGGCCCGAAGGCAAGGCGAGGAGGCTGCTAGCGAGACACCCAGTCACGAGGCTCGAGCCCGATCTATACGAAGGCAGCGAGTTCTATGACGCCGCCCGGCCCAGCGAGACCACAGTACCACACCTCGCATCCCACGGCTGGGCGGAGAGTTAGGAGTACAAGGAGATGCCCGACTATTGGCTAGAGTTGTGGCGTCGAGAGAGGCTGGATCACGGCGGTTCGGCTCGGCTCGATCGCGCCCGTGGTGCACGAGGCGAATAGTTTGAGGCTACGAGATTTCTTGAGTTGTAGCCCGCGAGTTTCTGGTCGAGGCGGGAGGATGATCGCGAGAGTTCATCCGTCGACTCTGAAGGATCGTCACGGGTGATCAAGGCCTCGAGGCAGTCTGTGACGCCCGGTTCGCATCGGCTGCGTGATACCGCAGTCGATTGGTTTGATTCATGGGAGCTTTCCCGGGGAGAGCATGCACCTCCAGCAGTATGGGATGAGTTTTCAGAGGCTTTTCTCACACACTTCTTGCCTCCGCAGATGAGGAGGGCACGGTGATAGATTCTTGTTCTTTGAGGCAGGAGGGCGCTTGCGGTGAGGGAGTACAATGTCGAGTTTGATTCTTTGGCTCGATATGTCCCTGCACTGGTAGCAGAGATGGAGGACAGGGTGCATCGCTATGTCACTAGGCTAGATGATTACATGGCCGAGTCTTGTGCGGGTGTGTCCCTTCAGCCAGGCATGGACATAACCCGTATGCAGGCTCATGCGCTAGGATCACGAGGCGTAGAGACCGCCGGGTAGAGCGATATCAGCGAGAAGAAGGCGAGCGGCGGTTCTTTTGGTGGTCCTCGGGGTGGCGGCATCAGTGAAGTCGGTGCACCACGGCCGGTATGAGCGCTCTACCTCATTTCGGTACAGCGAGCGGTCGAGGCGGTCGGGGCCCGGGACTTGATTTCGAGTAGCGAGTGCTAACCGTTCGAGGTCCGCTCGGTGTGCCGTTGTGGTAGATACCATTACGGGAGGCGTACTCAGAGCTGCTATACTTGTGGCGGCGAGGTCATTTCGCGAGTTTGTCGGCCGGGCGGCGGTAGTAGGGCCCGATCTCGAGTGCGCTTCTTCATCCCAAGCGATTACTCGCCCGGAGGCAAGGTACTCATGGACCAGCGGGTCGCGGCAGGTCGTGGCGCGGGTCCCGATTCTAGCGGTCCTCGAACCGCATTTATGCTTTGTCCGGTAAGCGGGATCGGAGGCCTCGGTGATGTCGTCACGGTACCTTATCGGTTTAGGTTTGATGTGTATGCTTTGATAGATCCGGGTTCTACTGCATCCTATATATCTCCCTTGTTGCTAGTAGGATAGGGATAGAGCACGAGTCCATAGACCACTTCGAGGTAGCTACGCCAGATGGGTGATTCGGTGGTAGCTCGGCGGGTATATAGAGCTTGTCTGTGACCGTTCTGATCGTCGGACCTAGCCGACTTGATAGAGTTGGAGATGATTGACCGACGTGATCATGGGGATGGATTGGCTAGCTTCTTGCTACGCCAATGTGGGCTGAGAGAGAGTAGTGCAGTTCCAGTTTCACGAGGCGGTTGTTGAGTGGGAGGAGCACGGTATCGCAGAGGGTAGGTTTATTTCCTACCTCAAGGCTAGGAAGATGGTGCGAGAAGGGTATATCTACCATCTCGTTCGGGTGTTTGATCTGAAGGCTGCGGTACAGTTTTGATCGATTCGATGGTCGTGAGTTCCCAGGCGTGTTTCGGATGACCTCCGGGTATCCCTCGAGAGGAGATTGAGTTTTGTATTGACATATTACGGACACTCGGCCTATTTCTATTCCGCCATACAGAATGGCTTTGCGAGTTGAGAGAGTTGAAGGATCGGCTTAGGGATTTCTTTGGAGAAAGGGCTTCATCAGGCCTAGTGTTTCTCACAGGGAGCGCGGTATTGTTCGTGAAGAAGAAGGGCGGGGCCAGCTGCGCATGTGTGTTGATCTGACGGTGAACAAGGTGACCATTAAAACGAATACCCCGCTTCCCGGGATTGATGATTTGTTCGACCGGTTGCGAGTGCGAGATGTTTCTCAAGATTGATCTACGGTCGGGCTATCATCAGTGCGAGTCGAGAGAGGTGGATGTCCCTAGGATTGCATTAGGACCGATGCGGGCATTATGAGTTCAGTCATGTCTTTTGGGTTGACCAATGCTCGTGGTATTCATGGATTTGATGAGCGAGTGTTCAAACCATTTTGGACACGTTTGTGATAGTGTTCATTGATGATATCTTGGTTTATTCGCTCGGAAGCGAGGCATGCGGAGCATTTGAGAACTGTCTTGTGATTCTCGAGACCAGCGATTTATCGCCAAGTTTTCCAAATGTGAGTTTTGGTTGACTTTAGTGGCGTTTCTTGGGCATATTATGGGGTGATGGCATTCGAGTGGATCTGACCAAGATCGGCGATCGGGACTTGGCCTGAACTCTACTCGGCGAGGTTCGCGATTTTACAGGCCTTGCGAGGATATTATCGGCGGTTCGTAGAAGTTTGCTTCTATCTACTGCACCATTGACTAGGTGACTCGGAAGGCGGCCAAGTTTGATGGTGATGCTTGTGGCGGGGTTTCGATTCTTTGAAAGAGGCGACGGCCGCCCCGTTCTTACTCTTCCGGAGGTCGGATGGTTATATGTCGTGTATTGTGATCGTCGGGCATCGGGTTGGGATGTGTATTGATGCAGCATGGCGGGGTTATAGCATATGCATCGACGGTGAAGAAACACGAGGAACTACCCCCATGATTTGGAGTTGGCGGTGTGATTCACGCTTTGAAGATCTGGAGGCACTATTTGTATGGGGTTCACGTGGATATTTTCTGCACCACAAGAGCCTCCAAGTATATCTTGACGGAGGAGCTGAACTTACGGCGAGAGGCGGTGGTTAGAGTTGCTTAAGGATTACGATGTTGATATCCTGTACCACGGGAAGGCGATGTTGTGGCGGATGCTCTTAGTCGTAGGTCGATGGGAGCCTATCGGATGTGCGGCTAGAGAGGAGGACATGGTTCGTGATTTGCACGATTAGCGAGCCTTGGTGTCCGTTTGATTGATTACGATAGCGATGGGGTTAGAGTTCGTGAGGTTGCCGAGTCTTCCATCGTTGAGGAGGTGAAGAGCAGCGATTCGAGGATCCGCTTTGATTCGATATCGTGATCTGACTCTTCGTGAGGGCAAGGGTCCTTTTGAGGTAGCACTTGATGGGGTGCTAAGGTTTGAGGCGGTGTGTGTTCGGATGTTTGAGGACTTGGCGGAGTTCTTGGGGAAGCACACGGTAGCGCGTTACTCTATCCATCGGGTCGACCAAGATGTACCACGACCTTAGCTCTGTGTCTTGGTGGGATGGCTGGAAGCGGGCCGTTGCAGCGTTCGTCGCTCAGTGCCCGTGTTGTCAGCAGGTGAAGGTAGAGCACGAGGCACGGTGGTTTATTCTGACGATTGAGATCGACACGGAAGTGGGAGGTAATCAACATGGACTTCATCACAGGATTACCTCGCACTCGGAGGAGACATGATTCTATATGGGTTATAAATCGACGGTGTGAAATCAGCCCACTTTCTTCCGTCGGGGCGACTTTTAGTGAGGATTATGCGGACTTTACATCAGAGATCGTCGGTGCATGAGTCCCTACTTGATCATATCGACGAGGCCCGATTTACGGCTAACCGGAGTCCTTCGAGAGGTTTAGGGGCGGTGAGCACAGTCGCATTTCATCCACGAGACGGACGAGCGAGCGCACTATCCGGACTCTTGAGGATATCTGCGAGCTGTGTTATTGACTTCCCTGGTAGTTGGGAGGATCATTTGCCTCTAGTTGAGTTCGCGTATAATAATAGACACCACTCCAGTATTCAGATGGCGCCTTACGAGGCCTTGTATGGGAGGAAGTGCAGATCGCCTATAGGTTGGTTCGATGTGGGCGAGGTGCGGCTAGTGGGACCAGATTTGGTGCGTGCGGTGGATAAGGTGAAGCTTATCCGAGGCGGCTATTGTGACTGAGTCGGCAAGTCGTATCACGGATCATCGTCGTCGGCATCTTGAGTTCGAGGTTCATGATTGGGTTTTCCTAAAGGTGTCACCCATGAAGGGTGTGATGAGATTTGGGAAGAAGAAACTTCGGCCAAGTACATTGGGCGTTTGAGTTGTCGCGAGGTAGGCAAAGTTGCCTATGAGTTGGATCTGCCGTCCGATCTGGAGGCAGTGCATCCGGTTTTTCACGTATCTATGCTGAGGAGATGTATTGGGGATCCATCTAGGGTACACCCGATTGACGATGTCCAGGTGACCGAGGGGTTATCGTATGAGGAGATTCCCATAGCGATAATCGATCGTCAGGTGAGGCGGCTACGGACCAAGGAGGTGGCGGCGGTCCAAGTCTGGTGGCGGACCGAGCTTAGGGAGGAGATGACGTGGGAAGCTGAGGAGGACATGAGGCTGAGGTACCCTCACCTATTCCCCACACCGCCAGGTAATTCACTTTCCTACTTGTAAATTTTCATTATCGTTTTTGCCTAAGTGTTGTTTTTTGGCCGCGTGTGGCTTTTTACCAAGCTGTTTAAGTTATGAAGAACATTATCGTTATCTGTCTTGGGAAGGAACATTCGGGACGAATGTTTCTAAGGAGGGGAGAATGTTATACCCCGTATTTCAGTATGCGTAAAGGAATACGTCTAAAAGTTGGCCTTAAAGTTAGCCTTGGGCGTTTTTATTTGTACACTGACTCACTAAAAGAATCGTTTCAGGCGACAAGCGTTTCCACGGCTTTCGTGGGAAAATTCTGGCTATGCCATTACTAATTTTTGCGGATTTTTAGAGGCGAAACATTTTGGACCAACGGGAGGCGACACTTGGCACCCTCCCATTGATGGACAGATCGTCCATTGGGCGAATTGGAGAGGAAGTGCACGTTTTTGTGCCTTGTGCACAAGTCAAGGAGTTGGTAGGATATTTGTGTGGAGTAAATCTTCACCTACACTTGCCTTGCACTTGTCTTAATCTTGGCCATTGGTTGGCCACTTATTTTCCTATAAATACCCCTTTAAATATGAAGAGTTCTTCATCCAAAAAGTTATCTTACAATTATAAAAATCCTCTCCTCTCCCTTAGCCTTTCGTCCAACACCTCCCCCCTTTGGGTGTGTTTGGCCGAGGGCCTACCCCCACTGCTGGCGAAATCTACCCCCCCTCCCTTGGTAGAAAAGTTGTCTTCTAGTATTGTTATAATGCCCAAAATACCCTAGCCCAAATCCCTTAGTCCTTTGTAGAAGTTGTGAAGAACTTCTAAGGTTTCTTGGTGCTACCGGAGCGTACAACTTAGGAGCTAAACCTTGCTCAGGCGCAACTTTATCTAGGATATTATCGGGCTTACCGAGGTAACTAATCCTAACCCTCTTTTGAATTAGAGAATACTTACTGTAGTAGTATAAGAATAAGTATAAATACTTAGAAGAATATCACAGAATAGAATTGAGTATTATCACGTAGAAGGGTTTAAAAGAAGAATAATCAAACTGTACTTACATAGGACTGTTTCCGCAGTAGACTTATATAACTCGCCGGGTAGGGAAGTGCTGCCCGACTTTCCGTAGAATTGTGAACCCTCTGTTTAGAATGACCTTCAGAGTAGTCTTTGATAGATGTCTGTGACTATTATGGTGACTCTGTGCGACATATTGACTTGGCGGTGGTTTTATTTGAGAAGGTATGTGATTCGTCCTAAAGCATGATATTTTACAATATATATATAGTACGGTAGACGTACATGTGTTAACTGAATAATACTTACGGCAATGCCTCACGGCTTAAGCCTGAATAATAAAGAACTGAAAGCATTTCAAAAGAATACTGAACCATTTTTTTAACAGAAGATAAATATTTGGTTTTTAAAAACAAAAGCTTAAGAGTTGTACTAGCTTTATGGGAAGTTAGGTATAACAACTTAAGAAAGATAAGAAGGAACTGTTTACTTGTTTGTTTATAAAAGCCTTGTATTGATTTCTGTTAAGTGTAGTAAGATTTGTGTGATAAGTAGACCTATTATGATGCTACCTGGGTTATTGTTTTGAAATGCTGTGTAAGGGGGTTATTCTTGCTGTGCTTACGTTGCTAACCGGTAAGTCCGTTGTCGTTATTGTATCACCTACCCTCGATTGTTATACAGGGCTTGCTCCTTGATGCGGTCTATCGGCTATGCGGTCTGTGAGACTATGCGGAGCGGTATGCTCGAGGATTGATCATTCCGGTGTTTTAGCACGATGCGGGGATTCCCTGTGCGATGCTGTTGAGACTATCACGATCTTTTGAGGCTATGCGAGTGCGGGAGCCTAGGCGGATCTGGGGTTGCTGCCCCGATCGAGGAATACCTCATGCGGGTGCGTGTGTGACTATGCGGATGCGGAAGTCGAGGACTAGGCACCAGAATGATACTATGGGCGATTGGCCTTGCCCGATCATTCGCGGCCTAGAATAGACATTCTGATCTTCCTATTCTGTTGTTGTTTGTGATGTGGCACTATGTGCAATTGAACGATTGTATTTGTGAAAAGGTTTTAAATAATTTGATTTCATTTTGATTCTTTATAGTTTCACATACTTGGTACTGTTGTCTTGACCTCGCCCGAGCTGCGTTAAATCTGCGGTAAGAGCGGCCAGTGCTAGATCCGCATCCTTAGGATCTACGTTGGTGTCGGGAGCTCCATCTCTTGGAGGCTCTACTCTTTGGTATGATCTCCTGTTGTAGATAGTTTTGTATAGTCGAGGGTATGGCGGGGCCTGTCGCCATAGTTGTATTTTCCTTAGAGTGCATGTAGTATTTATGCGATGTCGGATGTAGCTTGCTAAACCTTGTTTATATATATATGCCGAAAGGCGACGTTTGTTCACATAAACTGTGTCTTATTTTATAAACTGTTTCATGTCTTGTTTTATATTTTCGCTGATTACTCTGATGTATGACTACTTGGGTGCCCCGGTAAGGCACCAGTTACGGGCCCCGGAATGGGTCGTGACAGTTAGAAAGTTTTATTTTGATTAATCGGCATAAGTTGCCTAGATTGTGAAAATTTGGAGTTACTTGATTTCAAGCTTTGAAATGAGTTTTCTAAAAGTGTAGTAACTTACTTTGAAAAATAGACACGCCTTGATACTACGGGTGTTAGTATCTTGGGGCTTTACATAGAAACGAGTCTTTTATAAAAGAATGTACGTACGTAGTACTTTGACTTGTTAAAAGAGAATTATTCTATGTATGCCTTGATTAGTACTTTGGCTTGATAAATTGAGAATTTGTCTAAGTGTGCCTTGATAAGTACTTTGACTTGTTAAAAGAGAATTATTCTATGTATGCCTTGATTAGTACTTTGGCTTGATAAATTGAGAATTTGTCTAAGTGTGCCTTGATAAGTACTTTGATTTGTTAAAAGAGAATTATTCTATGTATGCCTTGATTAGTACTTTGGCTTGATAAATTGAGAATTTGTCTAAGTGTGCCTTGATAAGTACTTTGACTTGTTAAAAGAGAATTATTCTATGTATGCCTTGATTAGTACTTTGGCTTGATAAATTGAGAATTTGTCTAAGTGTGCCTTGATAAGTACTTTGACTTGTTAAAAGAGAATTATTCTATGTATGCCTTGATAAGTACTTTGGCTTGATTGATTGTGAATCATTCTAAGTGTGCCTTGATAAGTACTTTGGCTTGATTGATTGTGAATCATTCTAAGTGTGCCTTGGTAAGGACTTTGGCTTGATTAATTGAGGATTTGCCTATGTGTGCTGGAAATAGCCGATTGTGTGCTATTGGTATATCAGTCATTTCGGGGTCATTCCCCGGGTTAGTGGCATTCAGATTAGTGGAATTGCTACCACGATCACGAGAATACCTCGTGCGGAGTGCGTAAGGACTTATGCGGGTGAAATAGTCCCGTGCGGGCGGGTCCGACCTATGCGAGGAATACCTCGTGCGAGTCCGTGCGGGCTTATGCGGTGAAATAGTCTCATGCGAGAATACCTCACGCGGGTCCAAACGGCTATCGGGTGAAATAGTCCCGGGAGTAGGATGGTTAAATGATCTGCGCGCGGATGGTCTGTTTGATCATGAGCTTCCTATTTTATATTGTAAGGATACTCTATTTACTCTCATTGTTAGTAAGGCACAATGTGTTGTAATTTGATTATCATATATGTCCCCGGATTTGATTGTGTTACCTATGGTCATGCTTTTCTACGATGTGGGATTCCGGGGAATGAGACCACGAGGCATTTAGGACACCGGGGGGGCGGGGGACTGGGTGTTCATGTAGCCTTATTGGTGTTATTACATAATGGATCGCCGTGGTGAGGAAGGATTCCACGGCATGATTGATATTATGGGCGTGAGACCCATAGTTATATTTGAGTAGTGACTTTGAGGGCTGCGTCCACGACTTGATATGATCGCTTATGTGTTATATCGTAGGTTGGCTATCATACATGTCTCTGTTTTGTTTAGATCATGATTTTATTACGATGCTTCATTCACATACTTGGTACATTCTTGTCTTGACCTCTTTTCGAGGCTGCGTTCATGCCGCAGGTTTAGGTACGCAGTTTGGTGATCGGCAGGTGTAGGATCCTGCTCAGGGTTTTTGGATAACTCCCTCTGTCCAGGAGTTTATCTTTTTGGTACATATCCTTCAGTACAGGCTTTGTACAGTTATGGGTACGGCGGGGCCTTGTCCCGTCATAGTTCAGTATAACTCTTAGAGGTCTGTATTCATAGGTGGGATTGGACTCATGTACGGTGTAGTGTCCTTGTTATGTATATTATATGGCAGCCTTGTCGGCTTTGCCTTGCACGTACGTTGGTTTTAAAAAAAAATGAGGTGTTATTTAATTTCCGCAGTTTACTTAATTGTTAAGGTAGAAGGGTGCCCAGGTAGGGCACCAGTCACGGGCCCGGGGTTCGGGGTGTGACAGAATACAATAACCAACCACACCACATTTAAGGCCCAATCAATGAAATCAACAATAGGGGATTACACGCCTACTAGACGTGTAAAATTCCGCCCCACAAACGATATCAAATTAAAACAACTTACTAGGCCAATTCGGCTACTTGGAGTACAACAATATCAATTCTTATCCAATTTCTATTTCAATCCAAGTTATTAGCCTAACATGATATCAAGTCGCATTTGATTATAACAACCAATTTCTTCAAGTAACATGCGACGATTTCTAATAAACGACCAATTAGTAATCCAATTTTCAAGTGGCTTGCACAACATTTCGGATTAAGCTACTAGCAATCCATAATACTTATAAACTTCAACATACCAACTTCATGCTATCAACATGTAAAGCTAACAACAACAATATAAATACATAATCTTGTAACACCTGAAAAGACAAGATTATACCTTAACGATTCTTAATCCAATTCCAAATCTGAAGTCGCTCCTTAGTAGTTTAGAGCCTCTCCAAGACACTTCAATCCGCTTGTTGAGACCCTTAGAACCATACCAACAACTTTCCTTCCAACTTCCAATCCAAAACCTAGAAAGCCACTAGGTTTTCACTTTGCGACTAATACGAAAACTATCTTTTTCCGAGATTTTTCTATTGAGATACACTCACTATACACTTAGGAACCTTGGTTTAAAGTGGGGAGATTATTGGACAACAAACAAATTTTTTTCCTTTTTTCCTTCCTTGAACCCGAGAGCTTCCTATGGGTGTTCTTCAATTTTTTGTGAATTTTGGCTAAGTGTTAGTCAAGTCTTGCACTACTAGTATTATATAGTGTATTGGAGGGTCATGGTACACACAAATGGGTGGTTAGGATGAGCTCTAGCTAAATATCAAGACTAAAGTGGGGCCTTTGACTTAGTCAAGGAACTCAAGCTACCACTTGCAAGACTTTAGTCATCCAAGACTATGGTCCAATGACCATTTAGGCCATGCCAATTCGTCCAAGGCACTAAGAAGGGGGGGGGGTGACACGTGTCTCCTTCCCATTCGTCACAACATTACGTTTTCCGACAATTTCATAATTCCGATAAATTTACAAGTCTCAAATTTAACACTTATGCGTTCTCACGTATGTTCTTACAACATGTCCTGTAAATACGGGGTGTAACACCGTACATAGTATGTCAACCTATAATGACCATAATACGTTTATTAACTTCTAGCTTCATACGTAGAATATTCTAAGTGCAAAGTCACTAAATTCTACGGAAAATCGGACAGCACTTCCTTTATTTCTACATACTTTTCCACCTTTTTCAAGGCCCGAATTCAATAACAAACACGCCACATTTAAGGCTCAACAATATAGTTAACAATAGGGGATTACACACCTACAAGACGTGTAAAATTCCGCCCCACAATTGATATCGAACTAGTCCAAAAAGGCAATGTCATTCTCGGCCAAAAGGTGTAACAACATATCATCCTTTCCAATTCCTTTTCAATTCAAGTTGTTAAGTATAACATGTTATAAAGCCGCAATAGATTATAACAACTAAAATCTTCAAGTAGATAACATGCGACAATTTTTAGTTATCGACCAAATTGTATTTCAATTTCAAATGGCTCACAATGTCATTTCGGCTATAGGCTTCCACTATCCATATCACTTATCAATATGTAATACATATACCTCATGCTAGTAAAAATGTAAGGCTACAACAATATGTAATCTTATAACACTTAAGAGAACAAGATTGTTACCTTAACGAGCCTTAATCCAACTTCAAGATCCGAAGTCGCCCCCTAGAAAATTAGAGCCTCTCTTTGACACTCCAATCCGCCACTTGAAGCCCTTAGAAGATCACAAACAACTTTCCTTTAACTTCCAATCGAAACCTAGGAAAGTGACTTAGGTTTTCACCTTGCGACTAATACAAAAACGATACTTTTCTAGGATATTTCTATTGAGATACCCTTACAAAACTCTTAGGAACCTTGGTTTAAAGTGTGGAGCTTATGGACAACAAACGAAAATTCTTTTCTTGCTAAAACCCTCAAACCCGAGAGCTCCCCTTTGTGTTCTTCAAGTTTTCTTGAAATTTGTCTAAGTGTGGGAACTAGTCTTGCTACTAGTATGTTTAAATAACAACATGGAGGGTCAAGATGAGAACAATTGGGTGGCTTGGATGCATTTCACTTAAAGATCAAGCCAAGTGGCCCTTAGACTTAGTCAACATTGTCAAGATCTTAGCCTAGCAAGACTTGCTCATCTCTATCTTGGTAAAATGACCATTTCACCCATGGTCCATTTCGTCCAAGACTAATTAAGGGGGTGACACGTGTCTCCCTCCCATTTGTCGCAATATTTCGTTTTCCGACATTTCCATAATTCCGATAAATTTTTACTAGTCTCAAATCTTAACATTTTTGAGTTCTTACGTACGTTCTTAAAAGCATGCCCTGGATCTACGGGGTGTAACAACATGTACCCGAGATGCAGGATTCCACGGGCATGTAGTATATTATTATTATTCCATGGACTAGCTCCCCATGAAGTCATGTACCGGAGAAGCAGGATTCCACGGGCATGATATATATATATATGTGTATATTACATTTGCGCCTGCCGACTGTGATGAAGGATTCCACGGGCATGCTTCCACTATATTGTTCCATGGACATGCTTGCACCGATGAAGGATTTCGGGGGCATGCGGCCATGATGCGGGTTCAATTCCCGGATGATATTATTATTCCATGGACTAGCTCTCTATGAAGACATGTACCCGAGATGCAGGATTCCACGGGCATATAGTATATTATTATTATTCCATGGACTAGCTCCCCATGAAGTAATGTACCCGAGATGCAGGATTCCACGGGCATGATATATATATATATATGTATATATTACATTTGCGCCTGCCGACAGTGACGAAGGATTCCACGGGCACGCTTTGATATTGCGGGCATGAGACCCATGGTTAGAAATGCATAATGATTCTGAGGGCATGTGTTCCTGAATGTGTCATGGCTTTCATATGTTGAAATGGTGTTGATTTCATAAATTAAAGGGTTCAGTGGTTTCATGATTTGAACTGAGGTGGTAAATCTCATTTTTAAACCCAGGGCTTAAAAGATAAAGTTGATTCTCACTACTTTCATATTGATAAACAACATTTATCTTATTATTTTGGTTGTCGTACTTGCCTCTGTGTTATATTTGGGTGTGTGGTTTTATATACTTAAAAGGCATAGTTGACTCTCGATGTTATAATAGTACGAGGTTACAATGATCTGATGTCTGATGAGTCTGATGATACAAGGTACATTTGGTTTTGATTTCATATGACACGATAGGATCTGGTATTTGATTTCATACTTGCCCCTGTCATTCTTTTGTACCGTTATGATCTTATTTCCTGTACTTCCTGTTTACATACTTGGTACCTTGTAATCGACCTCGCCGGGAAGTGCGTACATGTTCGCAGGTCTAGGTACTCAGTTGTGGATCCGCGAGCTTAGGATCCTTGTTCAGCATTTTGGGATAGCTCCTATCACGACCCGAACTCGGGCCCGCAACTGGTGCTTTACCCAGGCACCCTAGTAGGTATACATCATAGATAATCAGCGGAACATACATAACTTAAAAGAAATAAACATGTAACAATGTATAAATAGGAAACAGGCCAACCGAGAAGGTTGCCTTTCAACATGTACATATATAAAACCCGAATAGTTATCCTTTACAAAACCCAACTTACAACAGGACTACAGAGCTCTAAGAGTTTTTATAACAACTATGAAGGGACAGGGCCCCGCCATACCCCTGAATGTACAAGAACCTACAATTTCAGGGAACCATACCAAAAGATAAGCCTCCGGAGAAACGGAGCTTCCCAAAACGCAGAACTGTGATCCTATGAGCGAGGATCAACAACCGATGTACCTCTACCTGCGGCATGAACGCAGCCCCCCGAAGGAGGTCAAGATCTACAACAGCAGTATGTGGCCTGAAAATCAGAATGAAATCATAACAGTCTATATAAAACAGGAGACATGTATGATAACCAAACTACAGTACACAATATGTAAGCAGTCATGTCAAGTCAGGGACGCATACCCTCAAAGTCATTACTCAAGTATAACCATGGGTCTCACGCCCATAATATCAATCATGCCCGTGGAATTCTTTCTTCACTGCCGGAAGTCCATGATATAATATAACACCAATATGTATACATGAACACCAGGTCTCATATGTGTCATAAACCGCTGCGGGCAGTAGGAAAGCAACCACCGAATCCGGCTGCGTCATAAAGCGGCCGGGGCATGTACGAAAGCTAGCTACCAGATCCAGCCTGCGTCAACAATTGACCGGGGCAAAGTCGCAGCTACGGATCCGGCTGCGTCACGAGATATGACCGGGGCAAGTACGGAAGCCATCTGCAGTCCAGCTGTACCAAACTATGCTATAGAAGCGGCCAGGCAAATGCGAAAGCCAACTACGAATCGACTGCGTCGATGGCGGCAAGCAATGCGGAAGCTTAGCTACGAGATCCACTGCGTCACTAAATGTTACACCCCGTAATTGCAGGACATATTTATATGAACGTACGTAAGAACTCAGAAATGTTAAGATTTGAGACTTGTAAAATTTATCGGAATTATGAAATTGTCGGAAAACATAATATTGTGACGAATGGGAGGGCGACACATGTCACCCCCCCCCCCCTTAAGTGGTTTTGGACAAAAAATAACATGGGTATAAGGGTCATTTGACCATTGTTAGGATGACAAAGTCTTGCAAGTTGAAGAGCTTGATAAAATTAACTTAGTCAATGGGACCACATGTCTTGATATTTAAAAGAACTTCATCCAAGCCACACATTTGTGCACATCTTGACCCTCCATGTTACTATATAGTAGTACTAGTAGCAAGACAACTTCTATACTTAGCCAAAATTTCAAGAAAATTTGAAGAACACCAATAGGTGCTCTCGGGTTCACCTTCAAGAAAAAGAATTTTTTTTTGTTTGTTGTCCTTTAAGTTCCACACTTTAAACCAAGGTTCATGAGGGTATTGTAAGGGTATCTCAATAGAAAGATCCCGGAAAAATAGCGTTTTCGTATTAGTCGCAAGGTGAATACATAGTTGCTTTTCTAGGTTTTGTTTGGAAGATTAAAGGAAAGTTGTTTGTGATATTCTAAGGGTCTCAAGTGGCGGATTGAAGTGTAAAGAAGAGGCTCTAAGTTGCTAGGGAGCGACTTCGGATTTGAAGTTGGACTAAGACTCGTTGAGATAATAATCTTGTCTCTTAAAGTGTTACAAGATTATATATTGTTGTTAGCCTTACATGTTTGCTAGCATGAAGTATATGTGTTGAAGATTTATAAGTGTTATGGATTGTTGTAGCCTAAAATCCGAAATGTCATATAAGCCATTTGAAGTTGGATTACAATTTGGTCGTTAATTAGAATCGTCGAATGTTAATTACTTGAAGATGGTAGTGGTTATAATCGATTGCGACTTGATATCATGTTATGCTAACAATTTGGATTGAAAAGGAAATTGGAAAAATTGGTGTTGTTGTATCTCAAGTTGCCGGATTTACACTTGTAGTTGTATTAGTTTGATATCAATTGTGGGGCGGAATTTTACACGTCTAGTAGGCGTGTAATCCCCTATTGTTAATTACATTGTTGGGCCTTAAATGTGGCGTTTTTGGTTATTGAATTCGGCCTTGAAAAAGGTGGCAAAGTATGTAGAAACAAAGGAGGTGTTGTCCGATTTTCCGTAGAATTTAGTGACTTTGCACTTATAATATTCTACGTTTGAAGTAAGACGTTAATAGACGTATTGTGGACATTATAGGTTTACATACTACAGGCGGGATATTGTACTTAGCAAGTGGATTGACCCGAAGAGGTATGTAGAACTTTCCTATCTCTTGAGCATGAATAGTTTCACGTATATAGTACGGTAGACGTACAAGGCCTTGATATCCTTTACTTGTTTTAAGAATAGCCAAGTTGGGTGAGTTGGGAGATTAACTCACTTCTTTAAAAAGTATTAAGGATGTCTTAAGTTTTCAAAGTTAAGGGACTTGAAGTGTTTTAAAGTATATGATACTTGTTTCGTTTTAAACGTATAAGTCCCTTGGATAGGAAATTGTAATTGACTAAGGTATAAAGTTAATATAACGACTTTATGGGAAGTTGGTTATATTAGCTTTATGGAAGGATAAAAAGAGAGATTTACTCTAAGTAAAATAAATAAGGATAAATGACTTGAATTAATGAAAGACAAATTGATTTTAAGGCATCAATTGCCTAAGGTTTTAAAAGAAAAGAAGTCACTTGATTTAGAAGCCTAATTTTATTTCTAAAGGTATGGTGACTTGTCTTGAAAAGTAATTGTGACTTGATACTACGGTTGTTAGTATCTTGGAAGTTTTATATGAAAAAGAGTCATTTTTAAAAGAGTGGAAGTATGTAGTACTTTGGGTTAAATTCCCGGATTTTTATAAAGACATGTTAGTGCCTTAAGTAAACTAAAATGAGAGTGTATATGAACAAGACTAATAAGAAGTTAGGGGATTTCTTAACTTTCTTATATATTGTATGATAAGCCGGTAGTGCTTATGTTATATATGATAAGTCGGTAGTGCTTATGTTATGTATGATAGCCGGTTTGTGCTAGTGGTATATTATTCATTACGGGGTCATTCCCCGGGTTTGTGGCATTTGCATATTCCGTGGATTTGCTACCCATGATGCGAGGAATACCTCATGCGGGTCCGTAAGGGCTTATGCGGGTGAAATAGTCCCATGCAGGGCGGACCAGTCCTATGCGAGAAATACCTCATGCGGGTTTACACGACCTATGCGGGCGGATACAGCCTATGCGAGGAATACCTCATACGGGTCCACACGACCCTTGCGGGTGAAATAGTCCCAGGAGTAGGATTTCTTAATGATACTGCGGGCGGGTTGTCCCGCTTTGATCGTGAGCCTCCTATTTTTATGTTGTAAGTATACTCTTATTTACTCTCATTGTTAGTAAGGCCACGATGTCTTTGTAATTTGATTATCATACATGTCTCCGGCTTTGTTTTAGACTTATGATGTAATTACAATATTTTTCCAGTTTTATATGCTTAGTACATATTGTGTACTGACCCCCTTCCTCGGGGGCTGCATTCATGCCGCAGGTAGGGGTAAGCAGGTGGTGGATCCTCATTCCTAGGATTACTGATCAGGTGTCAGAAGCTCTATTTCTCCGGAGGCTTGTCTTTTGGTACAGTTTTCCCTGATGTTGTAGATTTTATGTGCATTCAGGGGTATGGCGGGGCCCTGTGTTATACCCCGTAGTTGCAGGGTATGTATGTGAGGACGTACGTACGAGAGTACGGCAGAAAATTTTGAAAAGAAAGAAAGATGTGAGTTTTCGACGGAAAAGTTTCCGGTTATTTGTGAAGAAAAAGGTTCGTTAATGGGAATTGGATTCCCAGATTTGGTATTTGGACTTCATAGATTATATTAGAATTTTGAGATTTTATTTTCGGAAATGGTCACGTGGGGCCCACGGAGAAATTCTGATTTTGTGGGCCCGCTTTGTTTTGAGATTTCGGTATTGTGGATATTTTTGAAGGCGTTTTATGAGGGCGATAGGAGGTGACACGTGTCACCCCGCCTGTGGCTTTCGAAGTTACATTTGTGACACGGTTAGAGTCGTTTTTCGACGAAACGTTTTGCGTAACTTGCGAAGGGAAAATTCCGGCTATGTCGTTTTGTATTTTTGCGGATTTTTCCGAGAGACGGAACCTTTTGGACCAACGGGAGGGTGACACTTGTCACCCTCATTGGCGGTTTGGAGGGGACGGTCAAGGTGGGTTGGCCTTGGCCGATTGGCCCCTTGAAGTGTGCCTTGTTTGGTGCATTGTTTTGTGGAGTGTTTTGTGGAGTAGGGTTTAGGGTGCACTTGGCTTAATCTTGCCCTTACACTTGCTATACACTTGGAAGGATCTTGGCCTGGTTGGCCTTTGGTTTTGCTATACATACCCCCCGCAGTGTGAAGACTTCATCCATTCCACAAACTTCCAAGTCTTGAAACCCTCTCCTCCCCCTTTGAGAGCTCTTGGCGAGAGCCTCCCCTCCCCCCGTGTGGCCTTTGGCGAGGGTTCCTCCCCTTTGTGGTGCTAGCGTAGGGTACCCACTAGCTAGTTGTTTTCGTATAATACCCCGTGGTGGGGTATAGAAATACTCCCCTAGTATTGGTATAATGCCCTAAATACCATAGCCTTGTACCTTGTAGTATTCCAAAGATACCTCTTTACGTAGAGTCCGGAAATACTACCTTTTGTCCTTTTAGTCTCAAACCGAAACCCTAAGGAAATCTTCATAGTTAGTTGAAGTATTTGAGTAGAAGTTGGTTAGAACTTCTAAGGGTTGTTTGGAGTGGTTTGGAGCGCACGGAGTGGAGCTAAACCTTGCTCAGGATCGACATTATAACTTGGATAATTTTGGGCTTGTCGAGGTAATTATCTTGTCCCTCTATTGTAATTGGAAATTACATGTTTGTTAGAATATATAGTTGAAGTATACTATATATGGAACTATACTTAGTATTCGACAATGTCTTTTGACTTAAGCCTGAAGAATAAAGAACTGAACTGAACTGTATTTACATAGGAATGTATTGCAGTAGACTTGTGTAGTATTGTACACGTCCGGTTAGACGTGTAAACCCCCCCCTGGTTGGCTTGGTAGTCGGCCTCGATAGAGGAGGAGATTTACGCTGTTGTTGCGGGGAGGTCTTTGCAATTTTCTATAGAAAGATAGAAACTTGTGTTTTGGGGTTAATAGACGTTTGTGACCTTTATAGGTGAAATCTCGAGAATAGCGTATTCTACTCGAGGAGTGGAAAGGGCTAGCGAGGTTGTAGTACTTGGAGCATTTTGCTTATTGTCGATAAATCGTCGCGAGGTATGTGAACCTCTTCCTATCTTTTCTAGCATGATGGTTGTGAACTATGTAGTATGGTAGGCGTCGTGTGCTAAGTGATTTGGTTGGTTTAAAACATAGGGTGTTATAATAGCTTTATGGGAAGTTAGTTATAACGACCTTATGTAAGTGAAAATGGTTTCTTGATGTTAGAAGTTAAGAGACTTGATCTTATAAGATAAGAGACTTAACTTATTTGTTTTAATGTGGATGTTTGTGTGAAACCTCATTCGTGAGTAATGAGTACTTGGTTTTAAAAGGGATAATGTTTCTTGATTTGGGAATCGAATGTGTATCGACAGGACCAGCGGCGTTAATAAAGGAAAATGTATTGAATAATGATGTGTTGTATTAAAACCGGTAGAAACCTCCATCCGCATGAAGCTAAGATAAGACAAAATGATATTACATCTTCTAGATCATGGTCTTTGTAATAAGATCGTTATAAACAAGAATAAACTACTCACATATATGACATATGTTACTCAATTGTTCTAAAAGGAATCAAGTGATTAAGTTTGGGAACTATGAAACCATTTGAAAATGAGAAGCTTGAGTAATTGAAACTAGGCAAGCTGGAACTTAGGAAAGAATGTTGTTACTTGGTTTTGAAAAGGAAGGTGGGTTGGTCATTCTAATACTACGTTATCGGGTGACTTTTATAAAAGAAATGGATCTCTTTTAAAAGAACTTACGTATGTAGTACTTTGGGGTTAAAAACCGGACTTTGGTATAAAATGAAAGTACTTTGTGTTGTTGTGAAACTTGCCTATGCTTGTTGTTGTGAAGCTTGGCTATGCTTATTGTGATAACCTTTGTTGTGCAAAGCGTTGTGTTTTACGTGTTACCGCGTCTCTCGATAGAAGTCGGTTGGTAGTTGAGAACTTACTTGGATGTCTGCGTGGTGGAGGAATTCCGCAGTGCGTTCCGTTGATAGTATTATTGTTGTTAATCGCTTTGGACATACCGACACGATCGTAGCGCGCGGGTATGCTTCCATTTTGGTTAAGGTCTTGTGGTTAATCGCTTTGGATATCGACACGATCGTAGCGCGCGGGTATGTTTCCATTTGATTATCGCCTTGTGATTTCCTTTTGGACATCTTGACACGATCGTAGCGCGCGGGTATGCGTCCATTTGGAATCTTGTCTATTGTTTCCCTTTGGACATACCGACACGATGCGTAGCGCTGCGGGTATCGTCCATTTGGAAAGTTGTCTTATTGTTTCCCTTTGGACATACCGACACGATCGTGGCGCCGCGGGTATCGTCCATTTGGAAAGTTGTCTTATTGTTTCCCTTTGGACATCACGACACGATGCGTAGCGCCGCGGGTATGCGTCCATTTGGAAAGTTGTCTTATTGTTTCCCTTTGGACATACCGACACGATCATGCGTTGCGCGGGTATGCTTCCATTTGGATTCTTTGTCTTGTTGTTATCATATCATCGATTGGCGTGATGAGGAAGGTATTCCACGCATGATTGATGTTGTGGGCGTGAGACCACGACTTGATATAATCTGTTATATGTGGTGTCTTGTAGTTTGGCTATCATACATGTCTCTGCTTTGTATAGTATCATGATTTCATTCTGACATTATGCGATTTCACATACTTGGTACTGTTATCGACCTCGCCGGGCTGCGTTCATCTGCGCGGTAGAGGTACATCGGCCGTGGATCCTCGCCATAGGATCACCGTTCAACGCGATGGGAAGCTCCGTTTCTCGGAGGCTTATCTTTTGGTATGTGTTCCCCGAGTTGTAGGTTCTTGTACATTCGGGGTATGGCGGGCCTGTCCGTCATAGTCGTTGTAAATCTTAGAGTGCATGTCTTGTTGTGGGCGGGGTTGTAAAGGATTAAAGCTGTTGAGTTTTATGTATATCTTGAAAGGCAACTTTTGGTTGCTTTGTTTATTATTATATCTCTTGTTACATGACTCATGTTTTATTTTCCATTGGTTTTCTCGATGTTGTATCACTAGGGTGCGGGTAAGGCACGATGCGGGGCGGGCAGTCGTTACAAAAGTGGTATCGCAGCGATTAATCCTCGGAAAGTGTCTGAGCCGTGTCTAGTAGAGTCTTGATTATCGGTGTGTTGTGCACCACATCTATAATCGTGAGGCTATAAGACATTTAGGATTGGTTTCCATTTCTTCTCATTCGAGATCGTGCCTTAGAAAGTGTTGTGAGTTGGACCCTCTCGACGTATCTCATTTTACGATTATGCCTCGCGCAAGCGCAAGCGAGCCAGAAGGGCAAGCGGCGTAGAGGCTGCTAGTGAGATCTGAGAGGAGTTCGAGGCGCGAGCGTCGATACACGAGCAGTGCTTGACGGCGAGTTTCGCGGCGCCCGGCACCAGAGTTTAAAGCGCGGCGATGGCTGCTGAGACTCTGATACACGAGCCTCGGTCCACGATGGAAGCGGGGAGATGGGTCACGAGAGATGGCGATTATTGGCGGTCGTGGCGGATATGAGATAAATTTGAATCACGGCGGTTCCAGTTCGATGCACGATGGTTCACCCCGGCGAGATAGTTTGAGGCTACGGGACTTTACGAGTGTAGCGCGAGTTTTCTGGTCGAGGCACGAGGATGATCGCAGGAGTTCATCCGGCGATTCTGACGGATCATGCGGGTGATCAAGGCTTCGAGACCGAGTCTGTGACCTTTGGTTCGCGTCATGCGTGATACCGCGATCGATTGGTTTGATTCATAGGAGCTTTCGGGAGAGCATGCACCTCCAGTATGGGATGAGTTTTGGGGCTTTCCTCACGCCTTCTTGCCTCGCGGATGAGGAGAGGCGCGGTAAACAGATTTTTATTCTTGAGGCAGAGAGGCGCCGTCGGGAGTACAATGTCGAGTTCGATTCTTTGGCTCGATATGTACTGCGCTAGTTGCGAATATGGAGGATAGGGTGCATCGCTACGTCACGGGCTAGATGATTATATGGTGAGTCTTGTGCGGGTGTTTCTCTTGTAGGGCATGGACATTGCCGCACGCGAGCTCATGCGCTAGGATGTGAGGCACGGAGGGTCGAAGGAATGACTGGATCAGCGAGAAGAGGCCGGGGCGGCAGGTCCTTTGGTGACTTTCGAGGCGGACCGCCTCAGCGAGCTAGTTATATACCCCACCAAGATGCAGTGGTCCTCCACCGTCTTGAGGCGGTCGGGGCTCGAGGTTCAGATTTTCGGAGAGCGGGGGTGTTAACGGTGAAGCCACCCTACCTCGTTGTGACCGTTGTGGTAGACTCCATTTTGGAGAGTGTCGTGCTAGATTGGGAGTTTGTTTTGCATGCGGCCAGCGGGCCATTTGCGGAACTGTCCGAGCCAAGGGAAGCGCGGATGTTACGAATCACCGTGATTTGTGGTGGTTCATCACCTACTATGCGCCTGCAGTGGCCTATGATTAGAGTGGGCGGTAGCTTCGGTATATCCTTAACCCTCTAGAGCTTTGGTATGCTTGTTATGATGATCTCATTATTGTGTGCTATGCGGATAGCATTGTGATATGTGTGAGTTAGAATACATGGTTAGTTGGAAGGTTACGTATGGGGCATGGTAAGTGTGAACCTTAGACTATTTCGCGTGAGACCTTAGAGGTAAGGTCGTCTTGAGTATAAGATTCGTTTTATGTTTGACCTTTATAAGGGTGAGTAGTATCGTAGGATTTATCTCGTGTGATGAGTCCGTGGGTAGTGTGAGATGGAAGTGGTAGCTTTTCATGATGTGAATTAGTAAGATTGTTCGGATCGGGAACAAGAGTTTAGCGCGGTTGGGGTCGGGTTGAGGACCATTTGCGGGTCAACCCGTAACCGGTTTTGGGGTGGGGTCAGTTAGGTGGTCCCGCCGTGGTAGGGTCACGAGGATGCTAGGCCCAAGTTTGTATGACCATCGTATGAGTTTGTGGATGTGTTCGACGGAATCGTTCGTGAATGCCGGAATGGCCTTAGGGGATATTACGGCTAGTAAGATGACCAAGTTTGGAGGTAGTGACTCGGAGATTTTGAGAGCGAGTAATGGTGAAGTATGAGTGCATTGGGAGAGTTCAAGTGTACGAGAAGGGCACGACAAGTAAGGAAAGAAGAGGACGTGTGTTATTTCGTGGCCAAGCTGTGGCATTGACAACTTGTTAGAGGAACTTCATCGATATCCGTCTTGAGAAGGAACATTCGGGACGAATGTTTCTAAGGAGGGGAGAATGTTATACCCGTAGTTGCGGGGTATGTATGTGAGGGCGTGCGTGCGAGTAGTGCAGAAAATTTTGAAAAGAAAGAAAGATGTGAGTTTTCGACGGAAAAGTTTCCGGTTATTTGTGAAGAAAAAGGTTCGTTAATGGGAATTGGATTC
Organism: Przewalskia tangutica; assembly: GCA_029844215.1. Taxonomy (NCBI): domain Eukaryota; kingdom Viridiplantae; phylum Streptophyta; class Magnoliopsida; order Solanales; family Solanaceae; genus Przewalskia; species Przewalskia tangutica. The sequence goes on from CM056734.1 coordinate 75,114,918, forward strand.
CCAGATTTGGTATTTGGACTTCATAGATTATATTAGAATTTTGAGATTTTATTTTCGGAAATGGTCACGTGGGGCCCACGGGAGAAATTTACGGTTTTGTGGGGCCCGCTTTGTTTTTGAGATTTCCGGTATTGTGGATATTTTTCGAAAGACGTTTTATGAGGGCCAATAGGAGGGTGACACGTGTCACCCCCGCCTAGGTAATGGCCGGTTACATTTGTGCACCTTGCGGTTAGAGTCGTTTTTCGACGAAACGTTTTGCGTAACTTGCGAAGGGAAAATTCCGGCTATGTCGTTTTGTATTTTTGCGGATTTTTCCGAGAGACGGAACCTTTTGGACCAACGGGAGGGTGACACTTGTCACCCTCATTGACGGTTTGGAGGGGACGGTCAAGGTGGGTTGGCCTTGGCCGATTGGCCCCTTGAAGTGTGCCTTGTTTGGTGCATTGTTTTGTGGAGTGTTTTGTGGAGTAGGGTTTAGGGTGCACTTGGCTTAATCTTGCCCTTACACTTGCTATACACTTGGAAGGATCTTGGCCCTTGGTTGGCCTTTGGTTTTGCTATAAATACCCCCCTAAGTGTGAAGACTTCATCCATTCCAAAAACTTCCAAGTCTTGAAACCCTCTCCTCCCCCTTTGAGAGCTCTTGGCAGAGCCTCCCCCTCCCTTTTCGTGTGGCCTTTGGCGAGGGTTCCCTCCCCTTTGTGGTGCTAGCCAGTAGGGTACCACTGCCTAGTTGTTTTCGTATAATACCCTTGTTGTGGTATAGAAATACTCCTAGTATTGTTATAATGCCCTAAATACCTTAGCCTTGTACCTTGTAGTATTCCAAAGATACCTCTTTACGTAGAGTCCGAAATACTACCTTTTGTCCTTTTAGTCTCAAACCAAACCCTAAGGAAATCTTCATTGGTTGAAGTATTTGAGTAGAAGTTGGTTAGAACTTCTAAGGGTTGTTTGGAGTGGTTTGGAGCGCACGGGTGAGCTAAACCTTGCTCAGGATCGACATTATAACTTGGATAATTTTGGGCTTGTCGAGGTAATTATCTTGTCCCTCTATTGTAATTGGAAATTACATGTTTGTTAGAATATATAGTTGAAGTATACTATATATGGAACTATACTTAGTATTCGGCAATGTCTTTTGACTTAAGCCTGAAGAATAAAGAACTGAATCAGTATTTACATAGGGTGTATTGCAGATGAACTTGTGTAGTATTGTACGTCAGGTTAGGCGTGTAAACCCCACGTTGGCTTGGTCGCCGGCCTCGATAGAGGAGGAGATTTACGCTGTTGCGGGGGGGGGGAGGTGCTGCCGAATTTTCTATAGAAAGATAGAAACTTGTGTTTTGGGGTTAATAGACGTTTGTGACCTTTATAGGTGAAAGTACTGAGAATAGCGTATTCTACTCGAGGAGTGGAAAGGGCTAGCGAGGTTGTAGTACTTGGAGCATTTTGCTTATTGTCGATAAATCGTCGCGAGGTATGTGAACCTCTTCCTATCTTTTCTAGCATGATGGTTGTGAACTATGTAGTACGGTAGACGTACATGTGCTAAGTGATTTGGTTGGTTTAAAACATAGGGTGTTATAATAGCTTTATGGGAAGTTAGTTATAACGACCTTATGTAAGTGAAAATGGTTTACTGATGTTAGAAGTTAAGAGACTTGATCTTATAAGATAAGAGACTTAACTTATTTGTTTTAATGTGGATGTTTGTGTGAAACCTCATTCGTGAGTAATGAGTACTTGGTTTTTAAAGGGATAATGTTTCTTGATTTGGGAATCGAGAATGTGTATCGACAGGACCAACTGCGGCGTTAATAAAAGGAAAATGTATTGAATAATGATGTGTTGTATTAAAACCGGTAGAAACCTCCATCCGCATAGAAGCTAAGATAAGACAAAATGATATTACATCTTAGATCATGGTCTTTGTAATAAGATCGTTATAAACAAGAATAAACTACTCACATATATGACATATGTTACTCAATTGTTCTAAAAAGGAATCAAGTGATTAAGTTTGGGAACTATGAAACCATTTGAAAATGAGAAGCTTGAGTAATTGAAACTAGGCAAACTGGAACTTAGGAAAGAATGTTGTTACTTGGTTTTGAAAAGGAAGGTGGGTTGGTCATTCTAATACTACGGTTATCGGGTGACTTTTATAAAAGAAATGGATCTCTTTTAAAAGAACTTACGTATGTAGTACTTTGGGGTTAAAAACCCGGACTTTGGTATAAAATGAAAGTACTTTGTGTTGTTGTGAAACTTGCCTATGCTTGTTGTTGTGAAGCTTGGCTATGCTTATTGTGATAACCTTTGTTGTGCAAAGCGTTGTGTTTTACGTATTCTGGCGTCTCGATAGAAGTCGGTTGGTAGTTGAGAACTTACTTGGATGTCTTGGCGGTGACGGAGGAATTCCGCAGTGCGTTCTGATGATAGTATTATTGTTAATCGCTTTGGACATCGACCACGATCGTGGCGCGCGGGTATGCTTCCATTTTGGTTAAGGTCTTGTGGTTAATCGCTTTGGATATCTTGACCGCGATCGTAGCGCGCGGGTATGTTTCCATTTTGATTATCGCCTTGTGATTTCCTTTTGGACATCTTGACCGCGATCGTAGCGCGCGGGTATCGTCCATTGGAATCTTGTCTATTGTTTCCCTTTGGACATCTTGACACGATCGTAGCGCCGCGGGTATCGTCCATTTGGAAAGTTGTCTTATTGTTTCCCTTTGGACATACTGACACGATGCGTAGCGCACGGGTATACGTCCATTTGGAAAGTTGTCTTATTGTTTCCCTTTGGACATCACGACCACGATGCGTAGCGCTGCGGGTATCGTCCATTTGGAAAGTTGTCTTATTGTTTCCCTTTGGACATGCGACACGATGCGTAGCGCGCGGGTATGCTTCCATTTGGATTCTTTGTCTTGTTGTTATCATATCATCGATTGCCGGCGGATGAGGAAGGTATTCCACGCATGATTGATGTTGTGGCGTGAGACCACGACTTGATATAATCGTTATATGTGGTGTCTTGTAGTTTGGCTATCATACATGTCTCTGCTTTGTATAGCCATGATTTCATTCTGACATTATGCGATTTCACATACTTGGTACTGTTATCGACCTCGCCCGAGGCTGCGTTCATCCGCGGTAGGTACATCGGCCGTGGATCCTCGCTCGTAGGATCGCAGTTCAGCGTTGGGAAGTTCCGTTCCTCCGGTGGCTTTTCTTTTGATATGTTACCGTGAGTTGTAGGTTCTTGTCCATTCAGGGGTATGGCGGGGCCCTGTCCGTCATAGTCGTTGTAAATCTTAAGTGCAGTAATCTTGTTGTGGGCGGGGTTGTAAAGATTAAAGCTGCTCGAGTTTTATGTATATCTTTGAAGGCAACCGCTTTGGTTGCTTTGTTTATTATTATATCTCTTGTTACATGACTCATGTTTTATTTTCCCCTGGTTTTCTCTGATGTAGTATCACAACGGTGCCCGGGGTAAGGCACGATGCGGGGCCGGGCAGTCGTTACACCTGTCACTTCTGATTGTTATTCAGAGGTGTAGTCACATATTGTGGTTTGAAAGTAAACGAGTTTCTTGATTTACTTTCGATTATGTATATGTTATGGAAGGTGGCCTTATCGGCTAGTCTATGATGTTTATTGTCTGGATATATTTATGTGTTGTGTATGTTCCGCTGATATTCTCTGATGTATACCTGAACGGGGTGCCCAGGTAGGGCACCAGTTGCGGCCCCGGGGTCGGGTCGTGACACTAAACCTCATGGAGAGCTAGTCCATGGAATAACAATATCATCTGGGAATTGCACCCGCATCCTGGCCGCATGCCCCCGGAATTCCTTCATCGGTGCAGGCATGTCCATGGATCAATTGTTATACCCCGTATTTCCAGAGTATGTACGTGAGGGCGTACGTATAAAAGTTTAAAGCCTTGAGTAGGCAAAGTGGCTTGGCCGAATTAAATTTGTTCACAACACCCGATTAGAGTCATTTTTCGGCGAAACGTTTCCCTGACTTTCGTAGGGAATTTCGGCTATGTCATTTAGTATTTTTGCGGATTTTACCGAGAGACGAAACAGTATCGACCAACGGGAGGGCGACACTTGGCACCCTCCAATTGGTGGCTTGAAATCGTCCAAATTGGACGAAATGGGCTATGTAAGGCACGTTTTTTGTGCCTTGGCTAAAGTCAAGGGTTGGTAGGATATTTATGTGTAATAAATCCTAGCCCTACACTTGCCTAACACTTGGTTTAATCTTGGCCTTTGGTTGGCCATCCCTTGACCTATAAATACCCCTCTCCCTTTGATGAATTCTTCATCCTTTCCACAAATCTCTAAGTGTTAAAATCCCCCCCTCTCTTGTTGTTGTTCTCGTCCCTCCCCCCTTGGCCGAGAGCCCCTCCCCCTTGTGTGGCCTTGTGTTATACCCCGTAGTTGCAGGGTATGTATGTGAGGACGTACGTACGAGAGTACGGCAGAAATTTTGAAAGAAAGAAAGATGTGAGTTTTCGACGGAAAAGTTTCCGGTTATTTATGAAGAAAAAGGTTCGTTATTGGGAATTGGATTCCCAGATTTGGTATTTGGACTTCATAGATTATATTAGAATTTTGAGATTTTATTTTCGGAAATGGTCACGTGGGGCCCACGGGAGAAATTCTGGTTTTGTGAGCCCGCTTTGTTTTGAGATTTCGGTATTTTGGATATTTTTAGACGAAATATTCAGGCGAATCGGGGCGACACGTGTCACCCCAATGGCACCCTTGGCGATTTTACATTTGTGCACAACACGGTTAAGTCGTCTTTTGACGAAACGTTTTACATAACTTGCGAGGAAAATTCGGCTATATCTTTTCTTATTTTTGCGGATTTTTCCGAGAGGCGAAACATTTTGGACCAACGGGAGGGTGACATGTGTCACCCTGCAATGGAAAGATGTGGGGCGTGACTTGGCGATTTGAGGGCAAGTTGTGGTAGATATTTGTGTAGATATTTGTGAGGGTTTTAAGGAGTAGGGTCTAGGGTGCACTTGGCTTGATCTTGGCCTTACACTTGCCTTGCACATGGCTTGATCTTGGCCATTGGTTGGCTTTTGGTTTTGCTATAAATACCCTTGGCAGAAGACTTCATTCATCCAAATATGTTCCAAGTCTTGCTATCCTTCCCTCTCCTCTTGTTTGACTCTCGTCCAAGAGCCCTCCTAGTAAAGGCCCTTGGCAGAAACCCCTCACTTTTCGTGTGGCCTTTGCAGGGTACCACCACTGCCTAGTTGTTTTCGTATAATACCCTCCTCGTGGTATTGAAATACTTCTCTAGTATTGTTATAATGCCCAAAATACCTTAGCCTTGTACCTTGTAGTATTCCAAAGATACCTCTTTCACGTAGAGCAGGAAATACTACCTTTTGTCCTTTTAGTCTCAAACCGAAACCCTAAGGAAATCTTCAGTTGGTTGAAGTATTTGAGTAGAAGTTGGTTAGAACTTCTAAGGGTTGTTTGGAGTGGTTTGGAGCGCACGGAGTGGAGCTAAACCTTGCTCAGGATCGACATTATAACTTGGATAATTTTGGGCTTGTCGAGGTAATATTCTTGTCCTCTTATTGTAATTGGAGATTACATGTTGTTGGAATATATAGTGGAGGTATACTATATATAGCTTAGTCTTCAAGTGATGTCTTTTGACTTAAGCTCAAGAATAAAGAAAAGAAGCGAATGTATTTACATAGGGTGTATTGCGATAGACTTGTGTAGTATTCTTGAGTAAAATTGTACACGTCCAGGTTAGGCGTGTAAACCCCAGGTTGGCTTGGTAGCCGGCCTCGATATAGGAGGAGATTTCTGTTGTTGCGGGAGAGTCTTTGCCAATTTTACGTAGAAAGATAGAAACTTGTGTTTTGGGGTTAATAGGCGTTTTGACCTTTATAGGTGAAAGTACTAAGAGTAGCGTATTCTACTCAAGGAGTGGAAAGGGCTATGAGTTGTAGTACTTGGAGCATTTTGCTTATTGTCGATAAATCGTCGCGAGGTATGTTAACCTCTTCCTATCTTTTCTAGCATGATTGTTGTGAACTATGTAGTACGGTAGACGTACATGTGCTAAGTGATTTGGTTGGTTTAAAACATAGGGTGTTATAATAGCTTAATGGGAAGTTAGTTATAACGACCTTATGTAGTGAAAATGATTTACTGATGTTAGAAGTTAAGAGACTTGATCTTATAAGATAAGAGACTTAACTTATTTGTTTTAATGTGGATGTTTGTGTGAAACCTCATTCGTGAGTAATGAGTACTTGGTTTTTAAAGGGATAATGTTTCTTGATTTGGAATCGAATGTGTATCGACAGCACCATTGCGGCGTTAATAAAGGAAAATGTATTGAATAATGATGTGTTGTATTAAAACCGGTAGAAACCTCCATCCGCATAAGCTAAGATAAGACAAAATGATATTACATTTTCTAGATCATGGTCATTGTAATAAGATCGTTATAAACAAGAATAAACTACTCACATATATGACATATGTTACTCAATTGTTTTAAAAGAGATTAAGACTATGAGTTATTAAACCTTTCTAAAATAAGTGACTTGAGCATTTGAAAATGAGAAGCTTGAGTAATTGAAACTAGGCAAACCGAACTTAGGAAAAGAATGTTGTTACTTGATTTTGAAAAGGAATGTGGGTTGGTCATTCTAATACTACGGGTATAGGGTGATTTTTATAAAAGTAATGGATCTCTTTTAAAAGAACTTAACGATGTAGTACTTTGGGGTTAAAAACCTGACTTTGGCATAAAATGAAAGTACTTTGAGTTGTGTGAAACTTGCTATGCTTGTTGTTGTGAAACTTGCCTATCTTGTGATGATAGCCTTTGTTGTGCAAGTGTGGTATTTACGTGTTCCGTCTCTCGATAGAGGCGGTCGACTTGTTGAGAACTTACTTGGGCGTCTTTGGCGGTGATGGAGAATTCCACGGGTATGTTTCCATTTTGATTCTTGTCTTGTTGTTGATGTCACATGGACATGTCTACACCGATGTAAATTCCGGCATGCGGCCGTGCGGTCGGGTTGATTACCGATATATTGTTATTGTGGTTACATGGACATGTCTACACCGAGGTAGAATTCCGGCACGTGGCCGTGCGGCGGGGTTGATCACCCAAGATATTATTGTTGATGTCACATGGGCGTGTCTACACCGGTAGAATTCGGGCATGTGGCCATGGGTCATTTGTATTATTGTTGCATCATGGACATTTCTACACCGTTTCATAATTCCGGGGGCATGCGTCCATGATTCGAACATGATTTATGTTTTGTGCGTGAGAACAATAGTTATATTTGAGTGATGACTTGAGGGCGTGAGTCCCTGACTGGACATGACTGCTTTTATGTTGTGGCGTAGTTTGGTTATCATACATGTCTCCGCTTTATATAGACTAGTATGATTTCATTCTGATATCTTTTCTGATTTCACATACTTGGTACTGTTGTCTTGACCTCCTTGGGCTGCGTTCATCTGCGGTAGAGGTACATCGGCCGTGGATCCTCGCCTTAGGATCTCGGTTCAGCGTTTTGGGAAGCTCCGTTTCTCGGAGGCTTATCTTTTGGTATGTGTTCCACGAGTTGTAGGTTCTTGTACATTCGGGGTATGGCGGGAGCCACTGTCCCGTCATAGTTGTTGTAAATCTTAGAGGTCTGTAGTACTGTTGTGGGCAGGGTTGTAAAAAGGATTAAACTGTTCGTTTTGAAAGAGTTGTATTTATTTATGTTATTGGAAGGTAACCGTTGGGTTGGCCTGTTTATGTTCATATATCTTGTTTCTTGTTTAAAGTTTTATTTTCCGCTGGTTTTCTCTGATGATTGTATCACTAGGGTGCCCGGGATAAGGCACCAGTAACGGGCCCCGGAGCGGGTCGTTACACCTTGTGGCCGAGACTTCACCCCCCCTCCTAGTGGTGTTGTTCTCGTATAATATACCCCCCTCTTGGTAGAAATACTCTCAAAAGTATTGTTATAACGCCCAAATTACCTTAGCCGTATACCTTGTTGTATTCTAAGGTTATACCTATACGAAAAGCCTAGAAAATACTATTATACTTAGTCGATCCTGGCAAAACCACAAGGAAAATCTTCACCGTAGTTGAAGTCATAAGTAGAAGTTGGTTAGAACTTCATCACGACCGACCGGGCGTGGTCGTGCCTTACCGGGCACCCAAGTAGACATACATCAGAGTAATCATCGGAACAAACACAAACATATGAGATAATGTAGTATAAAACAATAATCATGAAAACTTGCCTTTCGGCATATATATAACTGACAACTTTTAACATGAACAGTTTAATCCTTTTTACAAACCATGACCACAACAGTACTACAGACCTCTAAGAATGATATGACAACAATGGCGGGACAGGGCCCCGCCAAACCCCTGAATGTAAACAATTACTACGAAATGGGACTACACCACTTATAAGCCTCCGTCGAAACGGAGCTTCCCAACGCCGAATGTGACCACGAGCTAGGATCAACGATCGTGTACCTCAACTGCGGCATGAACGCAGCCAAGGAGGTCGATCTGGCAGTGCAGTATGTGAAACTAAAAATATCGCAAATGAAATCATAATAGTCTATAAAGCGAGAGACATGTATGATGACCAAACTACGCTTTCTGATAACTAGCGGTCATATCAAGTCGAGGACTCACGCCAGTCATCACCAAAGAACATAACAGATGGGTCTCACGCCCACAACATCAATCGTGCGTGGGACACATTCCTCATCTTGGCGGTTTATGATATAAAAGTTCCAAGGAACACACATGAACACGTGTCCACCTGCCATAATAACACCGTGCGGGGTAAATGCGAAGGCATAGCCGTCTACTAACACCAGCGGTACCAACAAGGTCATGAATCGTATCATAAGATCTGTCTGAGGCCGTCACATGATCAAAGCGGCCACTTGCCCGCGATATCTAATGTCGCGCGTCTAGTCATGGAACTTCCGCGACTCGCGCCGGCCAATCTCATCGGCCGCGTGAGGCATCCCCGCATCGAGGTAGCTACTCCCGGCATCGTCACGGACTTGCGATCGCATAGCCACAAGGACCGCATGCCCATAAAGGGCGTACACTAACACGGAACTCGTAGTTCCGCATAGGCCCGTGACCCGCGTAGGTATTCTCGAATCATGGTCCTGCATCGCTGAGTCTACCGCGTCGGAGGCGGCTTAACCGGAATCATCTCAAGAGATGAATGCCACAATACTATCATAACGGTGATAGTTTAATAAGCACAATCAAGAAACCCCTTACACAAACATCACAAGATACTAACACACGTAGCATCCTAACACGTTTACTTATCAAGGCAACAAGAAAGTATTACAAGGCTATCACAAACCAATACAATCAAGTTATTCACACAAGGTACTTTCTACTAACAAGTTCGGGTATCTATCCCCAAAGTACTTCACACATTTAAAAATCTTAAAAAAAAGATCTGTTTCTTTCACATAAGTCACACAATACCCGTAGTATAAAATTGATTTAATTTGCATTTAAGAAACCCAAAACTCTTACCTTTGTAAAATCAAGTAACAACATTATTTTCCAAATGTCCAAGTTTGCCTAATTTCAAATGTTCACGTTTCTTATTTTAGAAAGGTTCCGTAGTTCATAGTCTTATTCATTTAAGAATATAATTCTCTTTTAAACAATCTGAGAAACATAAGCCTTATGTGTGAGTAGGATATTCTTGTTTATAACAATCTTATTACAGCAGCCATGATCTAGGAAATATCATTTTGTCTCATCTTAGCTTCTATGCAGATGGAAGTTTCTCTTGGTTTTCATAATACTTAATTATTCAAAACATTTCCTTTTATTAACGCGGTGGTTTGTCGATACACATTCGATTTCAAATCAAGAAAGCATTCTTAAGCCGTTATACCTAACTTCCCATAAAGCTAGTATAACGCTTAAGTTTTCAAACACCAAGTATTACTTCTCCTTTCAAAATGATTCAAAAATCTTTTGAAAATACTTCAAGTTCTTTCTTATCATATAACAAGCCAGTTATAGTTCAAATCAGTTACTTTTTAAAAACCACATGTATTTTCTTACTAACATAAAGCTGTTATAACCAACTTCCCATAAAGCCGTTATAACACTTTATGTTTTAAACCATTCAAACACATTTAGCACGTATGCGTCTCCGTACTACATAGTTCACACATATCATGCTAGAGAGATAGGAAGAGGTTCACATACCTCGCGACGATTATCGACTAATAGCAAAATGCTCCGAGTACCTCAAGCCGTCGGCTACTCCTTAAGCCAAGTAGAACGCGCCACACGTAGTACTTCAACCTATAAGGCCACAGCGCTTATTAACATTCGAGTCTCATCGTAGAACTTTCTCTGAGAAATTTCGCAAGACCTCCCCATGACAGCGTAAACCTCCTCTCTAACGGTAGGCTACCAAGCCAACCAGGGGTTATACATCTAACCCTAACGGTACAATTCTACTCCACGGTACTCTTACACAAGTCTCATGTAATACGGTCTATGTAATTCTGATTCGAGACTATATATAGTATACTTCTACTATACAATCTAACAACATGTAATTTCCAATTACAATAGGGGACAAGATAATTACCTCGATAAGCCCATAATTATCCGAGTTTAAAGTCGATCTGGGCAATCGTTTAGCTCGACTCAGCGCTCGACCATTTCTAAACCACCGCTAGAAGTTCTAACCAACTTCTACACAATACTCCAACGGACTATGGAGATTTTCCTAGGGTTTCGGTTTTGTCACCGACGGAAGTATAATAGTATAAGCTGGCTTTTGTAAAGGTATAACCTTAGAATACTACAAGGTATATGGCTAAGGTAATTTGGGCATTATAACAATACTTTTGAGAGTATTTCTACCAAGAGGGGTATTATATGAAAACAAACTAGGCTAGGGGTACCACGGCCACACCACAAGGAGGGGGTGGCTACCTCGCCTACCTACCCAGTGGGGAACTCTCGACGAGGGCCTCACGAAAAGGGGAGGAAGGCTCTCAAGACTTAGGCATTTTGGATGAAGAAGTTCATCAAAGGAGAGGGTATTTATAGCACAAGCCAAGGCCAACCAATGGCCAAGATCTAGCCAAGTGCCTAGCAAGTGTAGGGCCAAGATTCACCCAAGTGTCCTAGCCAACTTGCACACAAAATATCTACCAAAAATATCTCCCACTTGCCCTCAAATCGTCCAAACCGCCCACTTTGCCCACCAATGAGAGGGTGCAGTCGCCCTCTCGTTGGTCCAAAATGTTCCGTCTCTCGGAAAAATCCATAAAAATACTTAATGACATAGCGGAAATTCCCTACGAAAGTCGTGAAAGCGTTTAGTCGAAAAACGACTCTAGCAAGGGTGTTGTGCACAAACATATTTCGGCCCAAAGGTGCCACGTGGGGTGACACGTGTCGCCCCGATTAAATCCAAAATATTTCGTCTTAGAAAATATCCAAAGCGGCCAAAATCTCAAAATCAAAGCGGGCCCCACAAATCGTAAATTTCTCCGTGGGCCCACGTGACCATTTCGAAAATAAAATTCCATAATTCTCTAATATTCCGGGAAGTCCGAATACCAAATCGGGAATCAATTCCATAAACGAACCTTTTCCTTCACAAAACCGGAAACTTTTCCGTGGAAAATTCACCTCTTTCTTCCTTTCCAATCTTTACGTCGTATTCTCGTCGTGCGTCCTTGCATACATACCACGGAACTACGGGTATAACATTCTTCCCCTTAGAAACATTCGTCGAATGTTCCTTCTAAGTCTCAAAACAAGCGTGCGCGAGATAGTCTTCACTACTATACTTACGAAACAATCTGCCATACCGCCCGCGAAATACTGCGACACTTACATCTAAGTCCACGAGGAAACACCTCTACATCACCACAAATAATACTACTTTTGTCACTTTGTCGCGAGCCTTGCTCCGACGACCCAACAAACGATGCCGCTGCGTCGATCATCAAGTGTTGTACCTCGGATTCTTATCACATTTACGATCGCTTTAGTATCAAAACTCGGGGTTACTATCTCTAACGTGGTCATCATTAATCGGGATCATTCGGATGGATCTTGATACTTTCGAACATAACAATCTGAAAGGCCGGACGTCCTTCCTCCTAAGTCGGACGGCAAAAGCTAACATATAGGCAACTGGCCTATTCTTCATGAACTCACAAAGGCCCAAGTAACTCGGGCTAAGTTCATTCATTTCCAAAACTCGTCACACCTGCGGGGTGGTACTTTCAAGACCGACCGTCGGCACGAACTCTAGCGTCGTCGCCGATTATCCGCACAATTCCTGCGGTGCGAACTTCTTCTAGACAAGCTTCACTATCCACGATCTGTGGAACAAGCTGAACCAACTATCTGAACCACGCCAACATCGAACCAATCGGCCGCAACTTTCATTTTACGCCCTACGGCGTCGCGAGGCGACATCCGAACACCGAAATGGTAGCTTAAACACTCCCCAGGAGACAACGATCCTCACGGCTACCTGCGAAATCAAAACACCGGCGGGGCGAATGCGTCTGAGACTGCTGAGTTCCTAACCTGCACGTACAAACTCCCAAGAAAGCGGTAGTACCACGGGCTCCACTGTCGTCATAAGGTGAAGGTAGGCACCGTGCAACCTCACAACCTTTGAGATAACATCAACCTGCCGAGAGGCGACCACGACCGAGGAACACGATAGGCTGCCCCATCGGCCGGACCAGCGGTCGAGCGCATCCACGAACTTGCACGCGGCTAACTAAACATGGGCCTAACACCCTCGCGACCCTAACACAAAGAGGACCACCACAACCGACCCGCACCCAAACCTACCGCGGGTTGACCCGCGCGTAGCCTCAACCCCGACCGACGAAGCGCAAATACCATCTCCCGAAGGAACAATCTTACTAAACACGTTACGAAAACTGGCGGTCTTCTTAGCTCGACTACCTTCCAAATCACGCTACTCGGGACTTATCCCACGAACATAGCTCACGTGCACTATGCACTCCTATAAAGTCAAACATAACACTACACCTTTCTCGAGATGGCGCACCTCTAAGGTCTTTCGTATAACACTCTAAGGCTCACACCTCTCTATCCCCCAAAATCTTACTCGGTTAACCCACATGATTCTAATCACAACTAACACACTTTGCTATCGAACATAGCACTTAAGGTATACTCACCTTGAAAGTTACCGAAGGACCTTTGCTCTGGCCTCTTCTGCGTCCTTGGTTAACCCAGTCAATCTCTACGTTTTTCGGCTGCTGTACATAAGCCGTACGAGGCCATGCTCAACAATGAAGAATTACTCTTGCACAACCTCTCTTAGGTAGTCATCAAGACTCGTGGTACATCGGTATAATCTCTGGTAGCCAAATCTATAGCTAATGTGGTCGCCTCTTTGAAATCTATATTCACTGTTCCGATCGTGGGCGAAGGTTCAAATATCGTGGGCGCAGAGGAACTGCCGTCATGCTAAACTCTGCGGGGCTAGTGGCGTCGCAGAAATCCCGAATGAAGCACTACCTAGGTAATGATTGGGCTGTGCCCTCGCCACTCTGAACTCTACTCGCGGCTCCTCATTTTGCCTTGCCCTCCGGGCTCGGGTTGCCTACGCGGAGGCATAATGATAAGGAAAAGATTTCGTCGGAGGTTCAACTTACAACCTGACTCTAAGGCACGATCTCGAGTGAGAAGAATAGAAACCAATCCTAAATATCCTATAGCCTCACGATTATTGATGTGGTGCACAACACATCGATAATCAAACTCTGCTGGATCTGATGCGTAGACACTTTCAGAGGATTAAGCGCTCGATACCACTTTTGTCACGACCGACCGGGGCGTGGTAGTGCCTTACCGGGCACCCAGTAGACATACATCGAGTGTCAGTGGAACAAACACAACCATATGAGATAACGAAGTATAAAACAATAATCTGTGAAAACTTGCCTTTGGCGTATATATAAATGACAACTTTTAACATGAGCAGTTTAATCCTTTTTACAAACCATGCCACAGCGATTACTACGGACCTCTAAGAATGATATGACAACAATGGCGGGACGGGCCCGCCAAAGCCCTGAATGTAAACACTTACTACGACGGGGACTACACGGCTGATAAGCCTCGGAGAAGCGGAGCTTCCCAACGCTGACTGTGACCACGAGAGCTAGGATCAACGGCGGTGTACCTCGACTGCGGCATGAACGCGGCCCGAAGGAGGTCGATCTGGCAGTGCAGAGTATGTGAAACTAAAAAAATCGCAAATGAAATCATAATAGTCTATAAAGCGGGAGACATGTATGATGACCAAACTACGATTTTACAATAACTAGCGATCATATCAGTCGAGGACTCACGCGCCGTCATCACCAAAGAACATAACGATGGGTCTCACGCCCACAACATCAATCGTGCGTGGGACACATTCCTCAGCTTGGCGGTTTATGATATAAAAGTTCCAAGGAACACACATGAACACGAGTCCCACGTGCCATAATAACACCGTGCGGGGTAAATCACGAAGGCTGGCGTCTACTAACACCAGCGGTACCAACAAGGTCATGAAGCGTATCATAAGATCTGTCTGGCCGTCACATGATCAAAGGCGGCCACTTGCCCGCGTATCTAATGTCGCGTCTAGTCATGGAACTTCCGCGACTCGCGTAGGCCAATCTCATCGGCCCGCGTGGCGTCCCGCGTCGAGGTAGCTACTCCCGGCATCGTCACGGACCGCGATCGCGTAGCCCCTGAGACCGCATGCCCATAAGGGCGTACACTAACACGGAACTCGTAGTTCCGCATAGGCCCAGGACCCGCGTGAGGTATTCTCGAATCATGGTCCCGGACGCTGAGTCTACCGCGTCGGAGGCGACTTAACCCGGAATCATCTCGAGATGAATGCCACAATACTATCATAACGGTGATAGTTTAATAAGCACAATCAAGGAAACCCCGCACACAAACATCACAAGATACTAACACCGTAGCGTCCTAACACGTTTACTTATCAAGGCAACAAGAAAGTATTACAAGGCTATCACAAACCAATACAATCAAGTTATTCACACAAGTACTTTCTACTAACAAGTTGGTATCTATCCCCAAGTACTTCACACATTTAAAAATCTTAAAAAAGATGCATTTCTTTCACATAAGTCACACAATACGTAGTATAAAATAGAGTGGTATCCTTTTAAGAAACCCAACACTCTTACCTTTGTAAAATCAAGTAACAACATTATTTTCCAAATGTCCAAGTTTGCCTAATTTCAAATGTTCACGTTTCTTATTTTAGAAAGGTTAGTAGTTCATAGTCTTATTCATTTAAGAATATAATTCTCTTTTAAACAATCACAGAAACATAAGCCTTATGTGTGAGTAGGATATTCTTGTTTATAACAATCTTATTACTGACCATGATCTAGGAAATATCATTTTGTCTCATCTTAGCTTACATGCGGATGGAAGTTTCTCTTGGTTTCATAATACTTAATTATTCAAAACATTTCCTTTTATTAACTGCGATGGTTTGTCGATACACATTCGATTTCGAAATCGATAAAGCATTCTTAAGCGTTATACCTAACTTCCCATAAAGCTAGTATAACGCTTAAGTTTTCAAACACCAAGTATTACTTCTCCTTTCAAAATGATTCAAAAATCTTTTGAAAATACTTCAAGTTCTTTCTTATCATATAACAAGCGATTATAGTTCAAATCGATTACTTTTTAAAAACCACATGTATTTTCTTACTAACATAAAATTTGTTATAACCAACTTCCCATAAAGCGTTATAACACTTTATGTTTTAAACCATTCAAACACATTTAGCAGTATGCGTCTACCGTACTACATAGTTCACACATATCATGCTAGAGAGATAGGAAGAGGTTCACATACCTCGCGACGATTATCGACTAATAGCAAAATGCTCAAGTACCTCAGCCGTCGGCTACTCCTAAGCCAAGTAGAGCGCGCCACACGTAGTACTTGACTATAAGGCCACAGCGCTTATTAACATTCAGTCTCATCGTAGAACTTTCTCTGAAATTTGTGACACCTCCCCGCGAGCGTAAACCTCCTCCTCTCTAACGAGTAGCTACGAAGCCAACCGAGGGGTTATACATCTAACCACTAGCAGTACAATTCTACTCACGGTACTACTACACAAGTCTCATGTCTGATCCTATGTAATTCTGATTCGATCTATATATAGTATACTTCTACTATACAATCTAACAACATGTAATTTCCAATTACAATAGGGGACAAGATAATTACCTCGATAAGCCCATAATTATCCGAGTTTAAAGTCGATCTGGGCAATCGTTTAGCTCCAACTCGAGCGCTCCAACCCGCTCTAAACCACCCTTAGAAGTTCTAACCAACTTCTACACAATACTCCAATTTATGGAGATTTTCCTAGGGTTTCGGTTTTGTCACCGTGGAAGTATAATAGTATAACGGGCTTTTGTAAAGGTATAACCTTAGAATACTACAAGGTATATGGCTAAGGTAATTTGGGCATTATAACAATACTTTTGAGAGTATTTCTACCAAGAGGGGTATTATATGAAAACAAACTAGGCTAGGGGTGCCACGGCCACACCTGAGGAGGGGTGGCTACCCTAGCCTACCCAGTGGGGAACTCTCGGCGAGGGCCTCACGAAAAGGGAGGAAGGCTCTCAAGACTTAGGCATTTTGGATGAAGAAGTTCATCAAAGGAGAGGGTATTTATAGCACAAGCCAAGGCCAACCAATGGCCAAGATCTAGCCAAGTGCCTAGCAAGTGTAGGGCAAGATTCACCCAGTGTCTGTGACTTGCACACAAAATATCTACCAAAAATATCTCCACTTGCCTCCCAAATCGTCCAAACCGCCCACTTTGCCCACTGATGAGAGGGTGCAGTGCCGCCTCTCGTTGGTCCAAAATGTTCCGCCTCTCGGAAAAATCCATAAAAATACTTAATGACATAGCGGAAATTCCCTACGAAAGGCGTGAAAGCGTTTAGTCGAAACGACTCTAGCAGGGTGTTGTGCACAAACATATTTCGGCCCAAAGGTGCCACGTGGGGTGACACGTGTCGCCCCGATTAAATCAAAATATTTCGTCTTCCGAAAATATCCAAAACGGCCAAAATCTCAAAATCAAAGCGGGCCCCACAAAGCGTAAATTTCTCCGTGGGCCCACGTGACCATTTTCAAAATAAAATTCCATAATTCTCTAATATTCCAGAAGTCCGAATACCAAATCTGGGAATCCAATTCCCATAAACGAACCTTTTCCTTCACAAAACGGAAACTTTTAGTGGAAAATTCACCTCTTTCTTCCTTTCCAATCTTTACGTGTATTCTCGTGCGTCGTCCTTGCATACATACCACGGAACTACGGGTATAACAACTTCTAAGGGTTGTTTGGAGGCGGGTCGGGCGCGAGTAGGAGCTAAACCTTGCTCAGGATCGACATTTACACTAGGATAATTAGGGGCTTATCGAGGTAATTATCTTGTCCCTCTATTGTAATTGGAAATTACATATTGTTAGAATATATAGTTGAAGTATACTATATATAGAACTGAACGTAGTTATCGGCAATGTCTTTTGACTTAAGCTCGAATAATACTTACGGCAATGTCTTTGCGACTTAAGCTGAATTTAAAGAAGAATCTTGACTGTAATTACATAGGGTGTATTACGGTGAACTTGTGTAGTAGTATGCAGTGGAGTCGAATTGTACCCGTTCGGGTTAGCCGTATAACCCCGGTTGGCTTGGTAGCCGGCCTCGGTAGAGGAGGAGATTTACGCTGTTGCGGGGAATGTTCGATGAGATCTAAATGTTAATAAGCGCGTGGCCTTATAGGTTGAAGTACTACAGGTGGAGCGAACTACGTGCCTTAACGAGTAGCCGACAGTTGGAAGTACTTGGAGCGTTTTGCTATTAGTCGATACTCGTCGCGAGGTATGTGAACCTCTTCCTATCACTTCTAGCATGATATGTGTGAACTATGTAGTACGGTAGACGTACATGTGCTAAACGTATTTGATTGATTTAAAACATAAAGTGTTATAACGGCTTTATGGGAAGTTGGTTATAACAGCTTTATGTTGGTAAGAAAATACTTGTGGTCTTTAAAAGGTAACTGATTTGAACTATAACTGGCTTGTTATGTGTTAATAAAGAACTTGAAGTATTTCAAAAGATTTTTGAATCATTTTGAAAGAAGAAGTAATACTTGGTTTTTGAAAAACTTAAGAGTTATACTAGCTTTATGGGAAGTTAGGTATAACGGCTTAAGAATGTTTTACTGATTTCGGAAATCAGAATGTGTATCGACAAACCATCTGCGGCGTTAATAAAGGAAATGTTTTGACATTAAGTATTATTAAAACCGGTAGAAACTTCCATCTGCATGAAGCTAAGATGAGACAAAATGATATTTCTAGATCATGGTCATTGTAATAAGATTGTTATAAACAAGAATATCCTACTCACATATAAGACTTATGTTTCTCGGATAGTTTAAAGAGAATTATATTCTTAAATGAATAAGACTATGAACTCTGAAACCTTTCTAAAATAAGAAAGCGTGAACATTTGAAATTAGGCAAACTTGGACGTTTGGAAAATAATGTCGTTACTTGATTTTACAAAGGTAAGTGTTTTGTTTTACTTAAAGGATAATCACTCTATTTTCACATAACTACGGGTATTGTGTGACTTTTGTGAAAGTAACGTATCTTTTAAAGATTTAGTGTATGAAGTACTTTGGGGATAAAAACCCGAACTTGTTGACATATAGTAGAAAGTACCTGGTGTGTATAACTTGATTGTGTTGGTTTGTGATAGCCTTGTAAATACTTTCTTGTTGATTGATAAGTAAACATGCTAGGATGCTATGTGTGTTAGTATCTTGTGATGTTAGTGTAAAGGGGTTTTCCTCACCGTGCTTAAAGTTGTTTGACTATCACCGTTATGTTGGTATTGTACCACTCACCTTGACTTATTTAGGAGGTTGCGCCTCCGTCGCGGGGTAGACTCGGCGATGCAGGACCATGATTCGAGAATACCTGCATGCGGGTCGGGGATCCATGCGGAACTACGGGAGTTCGTGTTAGTGTGCGGCCTTTATGGTCATGCGGTCTATGTGGCCATGCGGACTGCGAGTCCAGGACGATGCCGGGGAGTAGCTACCCTCGATGCGGGGTTATACCTCATGCGGGCCTATGAGGTTGGCCTATGCGGAGTCTGCGAAGTTCGAGCTAGACGCGCATTTGATCTCAAGCGAGTGACCGGCTTTGATCATGTGACGATGCAGACAGATATCATGATACGATTTATGACCTTGTTAGTCTTGTGGGTGTTAGTAGTCGGCTATGCCTTCGCATTTTACCTGTCTTTGTTTATTTGGACACAGTGGGACCCGTGTTCATGTGTATTCCTTGGTGCTTTTCTATCATAGGCTGGCGGTGAGGAAGGTATTCCACGGGCATGATTGATGTTATGGGCTTGAGACCCATAGTTATATTCGATGATGACTTTGAGGCGTGAGTCCCGACTTGACATGATCGCTTATTTATTGTGATCGTAGTTTGGTTATCATACATGTCTCTGCTTTATAGACTATTATGATTTCATTCTGATTTTTAGTTTCACATACTCGTACTGTTATCGACCTCCTTCGGCCGCGTTAAATCGCAGTTGAGGTACACCATCGTTGATCCTAGCTCTCGGTCACGATTTCAGCGTTTGGAAGCTCCGTTTCTCCGAGGCTTATCATGGTATAGTCCCCGTCATCGTAAGTGTTTACATTCGAGGGTTTGGCGGGGCCCTGTCCGCCATTGTTGTCGTATCATTCTTAGAGGTGCAGTAATCTTGTTGTGGCGGGGTTTGTAAAAAGGATTAAAGCTGTTCATGTTGAAAGAGTTGTTATTTATATATATATCGAAGGTAACCGTTTTTGGTTGCTTTGTCTTCTTATTTCACCGTCTTATTACCGGTTTCATGTATTGTCTTTATGTTCGATTACTGCGATGTATGTCTACTTGGGTGCCCGGTAAGGCACGATCCACGCAGGTTGGTCGTGACAAAAGTGGTATCGTGAGCGATTAATCCTCGGAAAGTGTCTACGATCGTATCCGATAAGTCTTGATTATCGGTGTGTTGTGCACCACACCAATAATCGAGGCTATAGGGTATTTAGGATTGGTTTCTATTCTTCTCACTCGAGATCGTGCCTTAGAGCCTGTTGTAAGTTGGACCCTCGACGTATTTCTTTCCACCGCTATGCCTCGCGTAGGCAACCCGCCCGGGAGGCAAGCGGCGAGGCTGCGAGTAGAGTTCGAGGGTGGCGAGGCACAGCCCAATCATTACCTAGGGTAGTGCTTCATTCGGGAGTTCTGCGGCGTCACTAGCCCAGAGAGTTTAGTGCGGCGGCAGCGATGCCTCTGCGGCCATGATATATGAACCTTCGTTCCACGGCGAACAATGAATTTAGATTGCAGAAGACGACCATTACTAGCTATGGATTTGGCTACAGAGAGTATACCGATGTCTGCGGGTCTTGATGACTATCTAAGAGAGGTTGTGCAAGAGTAATTCTTCGATTAAGCGAGCATGGCACAGTATGCGGGCTTATCGCAGCGGCGAAAACGTAGAGATCGACGGGTTAACGGAGGACAGCAGAAGAGGGCCAGAGCAGCAAGGTCCTTTGGTAACTTTCTAGGCGATTCACCTCACCAGCGGATTAGATTATGCACGTCCACCAGTGCAAAGAGGTCCTCCATGGGGTTCAGTACGTTCGGGGTATGCAGGAGTTGGTCAGAACTCCAGGGCTTCCGGTTCACAGTGTGACAGACGTCATCCCGGGGAATGTCGTCTTTTAGTTGGTACTTGTTGTACCTGTGGCGTCGTGGTATTATACCCGTATTTCGGTATATGCGTATGGACGTGCGTCTGAAATTTGAGCCTTAAGTTAGGCATTGGATTCGAAATTTGGGCACAGTGCCGATTAAGTCGTTTTACGGCGAAGCGTTTCCCACGACTACGTTGGGAAAATTCCGGCTATGTCATTTAAAATTTTTGCGGATTTTTCCGAGAGGCGAAACATTTTGGACCAACGGGAGGGTGACATGTGTCACCCTCACATTGGAAGCAAGTGGGAAGGTTGGGCGATTGGGCGTCAAAGAGAGCCTTGGTTGGCCTTGGCGATTGGCTCCCTCTTGTGTGCCTTGCTTTGGGGCTTGTTTTGGGGAGTGTTTTGTGGAGTCGGGTTAGGGTGCACTTGGCTTGATCTTGGCCTTACACTTGCCTTGCACATGGCTTGATCTTGGCCATTGGTTGGCCTTTGGTTTTGCTATAAATACCCCTCTCTTTGAAGACTTCTTCATCCACTCTTCACTTGCCTAAGTCTTGAGAACCCCTCCCCTCCCTCTTGTTGACTCTCGTCAGAGCCCTCTCCCCACTTGTGAAGGCCTTTTGGCGAAACCTTTCCACTGTGAGCCTAAAGCGAGAACACCCCACTTAGGGTGTTGTTCTCGTGTGGTACCCACTTTTGTGGTATTGAAATACTCCTCCAAGTATTGTTATAATGCCCAAAATACCTTAATATATACCTTGTAGTATTCCAAAGTTACCTCTATCGTAGAGTCAGGAAATACTACCTTTTGTCCTTTAGTCTCAAACCGAAACCACTAAGGAAACCTTGTTGGTTGAAGTTTTGGAGTAGAAGTTAGTTAGAACTTCTAAGGGTTGTTTGGAGCGGATTGGAGCACTCGGAGTAGGAGCTAAACCTTGCTCGGTAGCGACATTATACTCGGATAATTTTGGGCTTATCGAGGTAAACACTCATCCTTCTATTGTAATTGGAAATTACATGTTGTAAGAATATATAGTTGAAGTATACTATATATAGAACTATACTTAGTACTGTGGCAATGTCTTTTGACTTAAGCCTGAAGAATTAAGAACTGAACTGTAATTACATAGGACTGTATTACAGTAGACTTGTGTAGTATTACAGTAGACTTGTGTAGTATTACTGTGTAGTAGAATTGTACACGTCCGGTTAGGCGTGTAAAAACCCCCCCCTGGTTGGCTTGGTAGCCGGCCGATAGAAGGAGATTTACGCTATGGCGGGGAGAGTCTTTGCCGAATTTTACGTAGAATATGGAGCGATGAGATCTAGATGTTAATAAAGCGCGTGGCCTTATAGGTTGAAGTACTACGTGTGGTGCGATAGTCGTGGCTTAAGGAGTAGCCGACGGTTTGAAGTACTTGGAGCGTTTTGCTAGTAGTCGGCACTCGTCGCGAGGTATGTGAAGCTCTTCCTATGTATTCTAGCATGTTATGTGTGAACTATGTAGTGCGGTAGACGTCGTATGTGTTAAGCGTGTTTGATTGTCTTAAAACATATAGTGTTATAAAGGCTTTATGGGAAGTTGGTTATAAAAGCTTTATGTAGGTATGAAAATACTTTGTTTTTTTACAAGGTAATTGATGTTATTTATAACCGGCTTTTTATAATAAAGCACTTGATGCATTTCAAAAGATTTATAATCGTTTTGAAGGAAGAGTAACACTTGGTTTTAAAGGTTTTAAAAAGAGTTATACTAGCTTTATGGGAGTTAGGTATAATGTCTTAAGAGGTAAAGAAAATGGTTTACTAATGTTAGAAGTTAAGAGACTTGATCTTATAAGATAAGAGACTTAACTTATTTGTTTTAATGTGAATGTTTGTGTGAAACCTCATTCGTGAGTAATGAGTACTTGGTTTTATTTAAAGGGATAATGTTTCTTGATTTGGAAATCGAATGTGTATCGACAGCACCAACTGCGGCGTTAATAAAAGGAAAATGTATTAAATAATGATGAATTGTATTAAAACCAGTAGAAACCTCCATCTGCATAGAAACTAAGATGAGACAAAATGATATACATTTTCTAGATCATGGCTGCTGTAATAAGAATGTTGTAAACAAGAATAACCTACTCTCACGTAAGACATATATTACTCAATTGTTCTAAAAAGGAATCAAGTGATTAAGTTTATGAACTATGAAACCATTTGAAAATGAGAAGCTTGAGTTATTGAAACTAGGCAAACTGGAACTTAGGAAAAGAATGTTGTTACTTGATTTTGAAAAGGAATGTGGGTTGGTCATTCTAATACTACGGGTATCGGGTGACTTTGATAAAAGTAATAGATCTCTTTTAAAAGGGATTTAACGTACGTAGTACTTTAGGGTTAAAAACCCGGACTTTGGCATAAAATGAAAGTAACTTGAGTTGTGTAACTTGCCTACGCTTGTTGTGGTGTAACTTGCCTATGCTTGTTGTTGTGTAACTTGCCTATGCTTGTTGTTGTGTAACTTGCCTATGCTTGTTGTTGTGTAACTTGCCTATGCTTGTTGTTGCGTAACTTGCTTATGCTTGTGGTGATAGCCTTGGTTGTGCAAGAATTGTTATTTATGGACTAGCTCTCCATGAGGTTTCTTACTGTTCGGCCTTGGTCCCTGGTGGTCGGCTCTCGTACTTGCCCCGTCTCATGGATGATTCGGCCTTGGCACCCGGTAGTCAGCCCTCGCACTTGCCCCGTTCAGTATAGTGACGAAGTCTCGTGATACGGCCTTGGTCCCTGGTGGTCAGCCCTCGTACTTGCCGGTCGGCTCGTGGCCGGCCTTGATCTCCGATAGTCGGCTCTCGCGCTTGCCGTGTCGGCCGTGTTTTGGTTGCATTGTATTATTGGTACGGTCGGATCGGTAGTTATACTTGTCTGTCACGGTTTTATAACACAGTGGGACACAGTGTTCATGTATAATCCTTGGTATTGTTATATCATAAAGCTGGCGATGAGGAAGAAATTCCACGCACGAGTGATAATTTGGAGGCGTGAGTCCACTGTCTTGATGTATCGGTTATATGTTATATCAGTAGTTTGGTCATCATACATGTCTCTGCTTTATATAGACTATTATGATTTCATTTACGATATTCTGATTTCACATACTTGGTACTGTTATCTTGACCTCGCCCGGAGTGCGTTAAATCCGCAGTAGAGGTACATCATTTGTCGATCCGCGTTTAGGATCTCATTTCAGCGTTTTGGGGAGCTCCATTCCGTCGGAGGCTTATCTTTGGTATGTTACCACAGTGCAGTAAGTTCTTGTGCGTTCGGGGTATGGCGGGGCCCTGTCCGTCATAGTTGTTGTATAAATCTTAGAAGTGCATGTAATCTTGTTGTGGCGGGGTTGTAAAAGGATTAAAGCTGCTCGTGTTTTATGTATATCTGAAAGGCAAATGTTTTGGTTGCTTTGTTTATTTATTATATCTCTCATTTCATGTGTAAAGTTTTTATTTCCATTGGTTTTCTCGATGTTGTATCACTAGGGTGCGGTGTAAGGCACGATGTGGCGGGCGATTTTGGGCGTCACAAGTGGTATCGAAGCGATTAATCCTCGGAAAGTGTCTGAATCGTGTCTAGTAGAGTCTTGATTATCGATGTGTTGTGCACCACATCTATAATCGAGGAGCTATAGGACATTTAGGATTGGTTTCCATTCTTCTCATTACGAGATCGTGCCTTAGAGGTGTGATAAGATGGACCCTCCGACATCGCCGTTTTACGATTATGCCTCGCGTAAAGGCAACCGGGCGAGAAGGGCAAAGCGTGAGAGGCTGCGAGTAAAGCGTGGCGAGACCACGATACTGAGCCTCGATCCGCGATGCAGGCGAGAGAGATGAGTTACTGAGTGGGCCCGATTAATGGCGGGGTTGTGGCGAACTTGAGGATAAGTGGGCCGGCGGTTCGATGCACCGATGGTTCACCCTAGATCGAGATAGTTCGAGGCTACGGGATTTTACGAGTTGTAGGCCGCGAGTTTTATGGGTCGAGGCACGAGGATGATCCGAGGAGTTCATCAAGCGATTCTGACGGATCGTGAGTGATCAAGGCATCGGAGATCGAGTCGGTGGCCACAGGTTCACATCAGCTGCGTGATACGCGATCGGTCGTTTGATTCTTGGGAGCTGTCGAGGAGAGCATGCTTCCAGCGGTATGGAACGAGTTCTCAGAAGCCTTTCTTGCACATTTCTTGCCTCCCCAGACGAGGAGGGCTCGGGCCGACAGATTTTTGGTGTTACGGCAGAACGGGCGTACGGTTCGGGAGTACAATGTGGAGTTCGACTCATTGGCGTGCGTCCGCGTTAGTAGCTTGTATGGAGGATCGAGTGCACCGATATGTTCTGAGGGCTCGATGATTGCCTTGCGAGAGTTGTTCGGGTGTAGCTCTTGGTAGGGCATGGACATTGCCGCGTCTGGCGTATACACTTGGATGTGAGGCGGATAAATCGGCGGAATGACAAAGTCAGCGAAGAGGCGAGCAGCGAGGTCCTTTGGTGACTTCGAGGCGGACCGCCTCGGCCGAACTAGTTATGTACCTCGTCGATGCAGTGGTCCTCGCGGCTTTCGGGACGCCGGGATATTCGGGGCGGTCGGGGCTCCCGTGTTTCAGATTTTCGGGGAAGCGGAGTGCTCGCCGGATGAGGTTGCCCTTGTCTCGGTGTGGCGTTGTGGAAAGCTTCATAAGGGAGAGTGTCGTACTAACTCGGGAGATTGTTATTTTTGCGGCCAGCAGGGCCGTCGGCAGAAGGCGTCCAGGCCGGGTAGCACGGTAGGATAGCATGGACTACTGTAAGCGATTGCGGGTTCTTCACCTTCCATGCCGAGCAGATGTTAGTACCGGAAGGCCCGGTAGAGGTCGCGGTGGGAGTTCCGATTTTAGCGGTCCTTGAACCGCCTAGTTTGGTATATCCTTAACCTCTGAGTTTTGTTTGTATTGATGTTGTTGATGTGTTTAATGTTATGTTTGGATAGCTTTGTGCTAAAATGTGATTTAGAAACACAGTTAGTGAAAAGGGTAAGTCACAGGTAGTGTGAGATGGAAGTGGTAGCTTTCATGATGTGAAATAGTAAGATTGTTCGGATCGGGAACAAGAGTTGGCGCGATTGAAGTCGGGTTGAGGACCATTTGCGGGTCAACCGTAACCGGTTTGGGGTGGGTCGATTCTGGGTGGTCGCCCGGTGGTAAGTCACGAGGGTGCTAGGCCCAGTTTAGATGACCATCGTATGAGTTCGTGGATGCGTTCGATCGAGAATCAGTTCGTGAAGGCGGGAATGGCCTTAGAAATCGAGGTTAGGGAGATGACCAAGTTTGGAGGTAGTGACTCGAGGGTTGGAAAGCGAGCGTTGTGAAGTGTGGTACGGATACTAGAACGAGTTCGAGTGTTCGTGACGAGTACTACGAGAAAGGGGAGAAGTGAACGTGGGTGGTTGTGGCGAGGTGTGGCAGGATTATTTTCGTACGTATAGCAGTGAAGACTATACTGAGGCGGGTTTGTGTTGAGACCTAGAAGGAACATTCGGGACGAATGTTTCTAAGGAAGAATGTTATACCGTATTTCAGTATATGCGTATGGACGTCGTCTGAAATTTGAGCCTTAAGTTAGGCATTGGATTCGAAATTTGGGCACAAGTGCCGATTAGAGTCGTTTTATGACGAAACGTTTACACAGCTTACGTTGGGAAAATTCCGGCTATGTCATTTAAAATTTTTGCGGATTTTTCCGAGAGACGAAACATTTTGGACCAACGGGAGGGTGACATGTGTCACCCTCACATTGAAGCAAGTGGGAAGGTTGGACGATTGGGCGTCAAAGAGAGCCTTGGTTGGCCTTGGCGATTGGCTCCCTCTTTTGTGCCTTGCTTTGTGGCTTGTTTTGTGGAGTGTTTTGTGGAGTAGGGTTAGGGTGCACTTGGCTTGATCTTGGCCTTACACTTGCCTTGCACATGGCTTGATCTTGGCCATTGGTTGGCCTTTGGTTTTGCTATAAATACCCCCTCTCTTTGAAGACTTCTTCATCCACTCTTCACTTGCCTAAGTCTTGAGAACCCCTCCCCTCCCTCTTGTTGACTCGTCCAAGAGCCCCTCTCCCTTGTGAAGGCCTTTTGGCGAAACCTTCCCTTTGTGAGCCTAAAGCCGAGAACACCCCCTCCCTGGGTGTTGTTCTCGTGTGGTACCCTTTTGTGGTATTGAAATACTCCTCCAAGTATTGTTATAATGCCCAAAATACCTTAGCCTTATACCTTGTAGTATTCCAAAGTTACCTCTATCGTAGAGTCAGGAAATACTACCTTTTGTCCTTTTAGTCTCAAACCGAAACCCTAAGGAAACCTTTGTTGGTTGAAGTTTTGGAGTAGAAGTTAGTTAGAACTTCTAAGGGTTGTTTGGAGCGGATTGGAGCACTCGGGTAGGAGCTAAACCTTGCTCGGTAGCGACATTATACTCGGATAATTTTGGGCTTATCGAGGTAAACACTCTTGTCCTTCTATTGTAATTGGAAATTACATGTTGTAAGAATATATAGTTGAAGTATACTATATATAGAACTATACTTAATCTTGTGGCAATGTCTTTTGACTTAAGCCTGAAGAATTAAGAACTGAACTGTAATTACATAGGACTGTATTACAGTAGACTTGTGTAGTATTACTGTGTAGTAGAATTGTACACGTCCGGTTAGGCGTGTAAAAACCCCCCCTGGTTGGCTTGGTAGCCGGCTTCGATAGAGAAGGAGATTTACGCTATGGCGGGGGGGGGGGGAGGTGCTGCCGAATTTTCTGTAGAATATGGAACGATGAGATCTAGATGTTAATAAGCGCCTTGTGGCCTTATAGGTTGAAGTACTACGTGTGGTGCGATCTACGTGGCTTAAGGAGTAGCCGACGGTTTGAAGTACTTGGAGCGTTTTGCTAGTAGTCGGCACTCGTCGCGAGGTATGTGAACCTCTTCCTATCTCTTCTAGCATGATATGTGTGAACTATGTAGTACGGTGAGCGTACGTGTGTTAGCGTGTTTGATTGTCTTAAAACATAAAGTGTTATAACGGCTTTATGGGAAGTTGGTTATAACGGCTTTATGTAGGTAAGAAAATACTTTGTGGTTTTAAAAGGTAATCGATGTGAATTATAAGCGGCTTGTTATAATAAAGAACTTGATGTATTTCAAAAGATTTATAATCGTTTTGAAGGAAAGAGTAACACTTGGTTTTAAAGGTTTTAAAAGAGTTATACTAGCTTTATGGGAGTTAGGTATAATGTCTTAAGAGGTAAAGAAAATGGTTTACTAATGTTAGAAGTTAAGAGACTTGATCTTATAAGATAAGAGACTTAACTTATTTGTTTTAATGTGAATGTTTGTGTGAAACCTCATTCGTGAGTAATGAGTACTTGGTTTTATTTAAAGGGATAATGTTTCTGATTTGGAAATCGAATGTGTATCGACAGGACAGCTGCGGCGTTAATAAAAGGAAAATGTATTAAATAATGATGAATTGTATTAAAACCAGTAGAAACCTCCATCCGCATAGAAACTAAGATGAGACAAAATGATATACATTTTCTAGATCATTTCTGTAATAAGAATGTTGTAAACAAGAATAACCTACTCTCACGTAAGACATATATTACTCAATTGTTCTAAAAAGGAATCAAGTGATTAAGTTTATGAACTATGAAACCATTTGAAAATGAGAAGCTTGAGTTATTGAAACTAGGCAAACTGGAACTTAGGAAAAGAATGTTGTTACTTGATTTTGAAAAGGAATGTGGGTTGGTCATTCTAATACTACGGGTATCGGGTGACTTTGATAAAAGTAATAGATCTCTTTTAAAAGGGATTTAACGTACGTAGTACTTTAGGGTTAAAAACCCGGACTTTGGCATAAAATGAAAGTAACTTGAGTTGTGTAACTTGCCTACGCTTGTTGTTGTCACGACCCGAACCCGGGCCCGTGACTGGTGCCTTACCCTGGGCACCCTAGTGATACAACATCAGAGAAAATCAGCGGAAATAAAAACATGAACATGAATTAAGAGAAAAGATAAATAAACAGGTCAACCAAAACAGTTGCCTTCATCATATATACATAAAAATACCCGACAGTTATCCTTTTACAAACCACACGCCGATTACTCTGCACCTCTAAGATTTTTACAATGGCTATGACGGGACAGGGCCCGCCATACCACGAATGTATAAGAATCTGCACTCGTGGTAACATACCAAAAGATAAGCCTCGAAGAACAGAGCTTCCCAACGCTGAAATGTGATCCTATAAGCGGGGATCGGCGGTCGATGTACCTTTTACTGCGGCGTGAACGCAGCCCCGAAGGAGTCGATAACAGTACCAAGTATGTGAAATCAGAAAATCAGTAAATGAAATCATAATAGTCTATAAAGCGAGAGACATATATGATAACCAAACTACGATTCACAACATAAGCGATGCATGTCAAGTCGAGGACTCACGCCAAAAGTCATCCTCATGCGTGGAACTCCTTCCTCACCGCCGTGATCTAGGTACAAATCATGTGATACGTATAATGTGTCTCGGCCCATCTTATGGACCCAATATAGAAAAGGGTGGAATACATTCCGGATGAACCGTAGTCAAGTGAAATACATTCCGGATGAACCGGTCCTCAAGTGAAATACATTCGGATGAACCGGTCCTCAAGTGAAATACATTCCGGATGAACCGGTCCTCAAGTGAAATACATTCGGATGAACCGGTAGTCGAGTGAAATACATTCGGATGAACCGTGAATCAAGTGATATACATTCGGATGACCATTAGTCAAGTGATATACATTCCCGGATGAACCGGTAGTCGAGTAGAACACAGTACTTACACAACAAGGCTATCACACGTAACATGGTCAAGTTTCATAACAACAAGTATAAGCAAGTTACACACGACTCAAGGTACTTTCATTTTATATCAAAGTCCGGATTTTTAACCTTAAAGTAATACGTCAGTTATATTCCTTTTAAGATCCATTTCTTTTACAAATGTCACCAGATACCTGTAGTATAAAATTTGAGTGACTAACATTGTTAAGTAAACCAAAATGCTTTACTTTGTAAAAATCATGTAACAACCTTATTTTCCAAACTTTCAAGTTTGCCTAATTTCTACTGACCAAGTTTCTCATTTTAGAAAAAGGTTTCGTAGCTCATAGTTTTAGTCCTTTAAAACATAATTCTCCTTTAAACGTTTTGAGAAACATATGTCTTATATGTGAGTAGGTTATTCTTGTTTATAATCAATCCTATTAAGCAGCCACGATCTAGGAAATGTAATATCATTTTGTCTCATCTTAGCTTCATGCGGATGGAGGTTTCTACTGGTTTTAATAATACTTCATTAGTCAATACATTTTCCTTTTATTAACGCTGCAGTGGTTTGTCGATACACATTCTGATTTCCGAAATCAGTAAAACATTCTTAAGCCGTTATACCTAACTTCCCATAAAGCTAGTATAACTCTTAAGCTTTCAAAACCAAGTACTATTCATTCTTTCAAAACGATTCATAAATCTTTTGAAATACTTCAAGTTCTTTATTAACACCTATCAAGCCGCTTATTATTCAAATCGATTTACCTTTTAGAAACCACAAAGTATTTGCTTATCCACATAAAGTCGTTATAACCGACTTCCCATAAAGCCTTTATAACACTTTATGTTTTAAACCAATCAAATACATTTAGCACGTGCGTCTCAGTACTACATAGTTCACACATATCATGCTAGAAGAGATAGGAAGAGGTTCACATACCTCGCGACGATTGTCGACTAATAGCAAAAGCGCTCAGTACCTCAAACCGCGGCTACTCCTTAAGCCAAGTGGATCACTCCACACGTAGTACTACCACCTATAGAGGCCACTGGCGCTATTAATACCTTTAGATCCCGACGTAGAATATTCTACGTAAAATTCGGCGACACCTCCCCGCAACAGCGTAAATCTCTCTCTCTATCGAGGCCGGCTACCAAGCCAACCGAGGGTTAACACGTCGGCCGGGCGTGTACAATTCTACTACACAAAGAATGCTACCAAGTCTCAGAATACAATCCTATGTAATTACAGTTCAGTTCTCTTCTTTAAATTCAGGCTTAAGTCAAAAGACATTGCCGCACAATTATAATGTTCAGTTCTATATATAGTATACTTCAACTATATATTCCTACAACATGTAATTTCCAATTACAACAGAAGGTCAAGAATGTTTACCTCGATAAGCCCAAAATTATCCGAGTTTAATGTCGCTCTGAGCAAGGTTTAGCTCTACTGAGTGCTCCAATCCGCTCAAACAACCCTTAGAAGTTCTAACCAACTTCTCTTAAGTACTTCAAACAACTATGAAGATTTCCTTAGGGTTTCGTTTAGTGGCTAAAGGAAAGTATAATCGTATTTTACAGGCTTTTATAAGTGTAACCTTGGGAATACTACAAGGTATTTGGGCAAGGTATTTGGACATAACAACAATACTTTGGAGAGTATTTCTATACCACAAAGGGGGTATTTATACGAGACAACTAGGCTAGGGGTACCCACGGCAAAACACCACGAGGGAGGGGTGGCTCTCGGCGAGGGAAAGGGAGGGCTAGGACGAGAATTCTCGAGAGGGAGGAGAGGGTTTTCAAGACTTAGGCAATTTGTGGATGAAAGAACTCATCAACTAATGGGGTATTTATAGGTCAAGCCAAAGCCAACCAATGGCCAAGATCAATCCATGTGTTAGGCAAGTGTAGGGCTAGGATTTACCAAACACAAATATCTACCTAACCTTGACTTTGTCAAGGCAACAAAACGTGCCAACCTTGTTCATTTTCGTCCAAATGGGCGTTGAGTCCACCAATGGGAGGGTGCAGTGTCGCCCTCCGTTGGTCAAAATGTTCGCCTCTCGGAAAAATCCAAAAATTATAAATGACATAGCGAATTTTCCCAACAAAAGTCATGAAACGTTTAGTCAAAACGACTCTAATCGGGTGTTGTGTACAAATTTCGAAACTTGCCTAACTTAAGGCTCAAATTTTCTACGTACGTCCTCACGTACATACTCTGAAAAAAAATACGGGGTATAACATTCTCCCCTCCTTAGAAACATTCGTCCCGAATGTTCCTTCTCAAGACGGATAACGCTAAAGTTCTTCTAATAAGTTGCCAACGCCACAACTGGCCACGAAACAACATATGCACGCAAATACTTATATCCAAGTCCACGAGAAAACACCTCTAACATCACAAATTTTTGTCACTTTGCCGCGAGGTTCTAGTGTCACTCCGTGACCAACAAATGGTGCCGGATCGCATGCGATTCACGAGGTCTAAAATATACATCCTTCGCACCTTCTCCCTTTACAAGAAATGATCGTATCTATGCTCGCAATACATGCTCGTCTCTACCCTTACTCGTCGTACTCTTCTCGAACTCTTGAACTCTTTTAGCATACGTACCACACTTTAGTTTCCGAAACTTGGAGTCACTACCTCCCAACTTGGTCATCCTATTAGCCTCGATCTTCCTTAAGGCTATTCCCGGCCTTCACGATCTACTTCTGGTCGAACGTATCCACGAACTCATACGAGGGTCATCAAAACTTGGGCCTAGCACCCTGGTGACCCTACCACCTGGCGGGACCACCCAGAGCTGACCCCACCTCATTTCGGGCGACGGGTTGACACGCAACACGCCCTCAACCCGACCCTCCGTCACGCCAACTCTCTTGTTCCTCGATCCGGAACAACCTTGCTAAATCACATCAATATTTTCTAGGCATAAAATGCACTCTGACAAGGATCACTCGCAGAATCTTGTACTCAAGACGGCCTTACATCTAAGGTCTCAACTGTAATATTCTAAGGTTCATCATTTTCTCACCCCCCAGGCTTACCCTTTTTCCCCAACCAGGTTCCTAAATCACATTTTAGCACAAAGCTATCCGAACATAACACTTAACACATTAACATAACATCAAAACATACAAGCCTCTAGATGGTTAAGGATATACCTGAAGCTACCGCTCCACTCTAATCATAAGTGCGCCTGCGGTATGCATAATAGAAAGCGATGAACACATCGATCCGGTAGCCGCGCCAGCTGCGGTACCTCTCTATAAGCACGATCTCTCGTCACATGGCCACGGCGACGCAGTGAAACAAGCACCGATAAAAACGACATTCCGGGATGATGTTTGCCACATCGTGCCTGTGAGGGACGTGAATCCAGGCTAGCACTCACGTATACTGCGGAACGAAGCCACGGAGCTCGACCAGCTCCGAATACCACTGAGCGTCCGAAGGCGGGGACCACTCTGTACTGGTGGAGGTACATAACTAGACTGCTACTGAGGCGGTCCGCCTCGAAAGTTACCAAAGGACCTGCTGTTCGGCCTCTTACGCGATCTCGGTCATTCCGTCGACCTCTCCGTGCCTCGCATCCTAGTGCATGAGCTTGCGTGCGGGCAATGTCCATGCCCGGTGAAGAGCTACACCGTACAAGCCTCTGCCAATGTCGTCGCCCGGTGGCGTGGCGGTGTACTCGTCCTCCATATCCGCTACTCTGGCGGGAACATACCGAGCTAATGAGTCGAACTCCACATTGTACTCTCTAACCGCTCGCGCCCCGCCTCAACGTCAAAAATCTGCGGCGAGCCCTCATCTGCGTGGAGGCAAGAAATGTGCAAGAAATGCCTCGAGAACTCGTCCCAAACTGCTGGAAGTGCATGCTCTTCCGGGACGGCTCCATGAATCAAACGATCAATCTGCAGTATCACGCGGTGATGCGAACCAATACCACCGACTACGCCTCGAGGCTCGATCACTCTCATGATCGTGTGGTTGTCGGATAAACTCACGAGGGTCGTCCTCGGCTCGATCCATAGAACACCGGAGGCTACAACTCGGGAAGTCACGTAGCCTCAAACCGCTCGGGGTGTACTACGGGTGCTCTTTGGGTGGAACTGCTGCATCCGACTATCCTCATATCGGCCACGACCACGGCGATGGCGGGCCATCTCCTTGTACCCCGTCTCATCGGCTCGGTGTGGGTGGAGGCTCAGTCTTGTAGTCTCGGCGACCAGCTGCTGCGGCTCTAAACTCTTTGGTCTTTGGCGGCGTCGCGAAACCCGCCGTCGGAATCTTGTCTCAGTCTTGGCCAGGGCTGCGCCTCGTACTCCTCAGATCTCACTGCAGCTCCTCATTGCCTTGCCCATCCGGGCTGGGTTGCCTTACGCGGAGGCATAACGGTAAAGGAAAGGAATACGTCGGAGGGTCGATTTATCACTACTCTAAGGCACGATCTCGTAATGAGAAGGATGGGAACGATCCTAAATGTCCTGCAGACCTCACGATTATAGATGTGGTGCACAACACACCGATAATCAAGACTACTAGACACGGTGCGTAGACACTTTCGAGGACTAATCGCTCGATACCACTTTTGTCACGACGAACCGGGCGTGGTCGTGCCTACAGGCACCCTAGTGATACAACATCGGAGAAAATCAGCGGAAATAAAAACATGAACATGAATTAAGAGAAAAGATAAATAAGCGAGTCAACAAGCAGTTGCCTTCATCATATATACATAAAAATACCGACAGTTATCCTTTTACAAACCACACTTACAACGATTACTCTGCACCTCTAAGATTTTACAATGGCTATGACGGGACGGGGCCGCCATACCACGAATGTATAAGAATCTACGGACTCGGGTAACATACAAAAGATAAGCCTCGAAGGAACGGAGCTTCCCAACACGCTGAAATGTGATCCTATAGCGGGGATCGGCGGTCGATGTACCTTTTACTGCGGCATGAGCGGCCCCGAAGGAGGTCGATAACAGTACCAAGTATGTGAAATCGAAAATCAGTAAATGAAATCATAATAGTCTATAAAGCGGAGACATATATGATAACCAAACTACGATTCACAACATAAGAGCGATCATGTCAAGTCGTGACTCACGCCACAAAGTCATCCCTCATGCGTGGAACTCCTTCCTCACCGCCAGCGATCTAGGTACAAATCATGTGATACGTATAACGGTCTCGGCCCATCTTATGGACCCAATATAGAAAAGGGTGGAATACATTCCGGATGAGCCGGTAGTCAAGTGAAATACATTCCGGATGAACCGGTCCTCAAGTGAAATACATTCCGGATGAACCGGTCCTCAAGTGAAATACATTCCGGATGAACCGGTCCTCAAGTGAAATACATTCCGGATGAACCGGTAGTCGAGTGAAATACATTCGGATGAACCGTGTCAAGTGATATACATTCGGATGACCGGTAGTCAAGTGATATACATTCGGATGAGCCGGTGGTCGAGTAGAACACGATGCTTACACAACAAGGCTATCACACGTAACATGGTCAAGTTTCATAACAACAAGTATAAGCAAGTTACACACGACTCAAGGTACTTTCATTTTATATCAACGTCAGGATTTTTAACCTTAAAGTACTACTTCCGTAAAATTCCTTTTAAGATCCATTTCTTTTACAAAGGTCACCCGATACCTGTAGTATAAAATTTGAGTGACTAACATTGTTAAGTAAACCAAAATGCTTTCCTTTGTAAAAATCAAGTAACAACCTTATTTTCCAAACGTTCAAGTTTGCCTAATTTCGAATGCCCAAGTTTCTCATTTTAGAAAAAGGTTTCGTAGCTCATAGTTTTAGTCCTTTAAAACATAATTCTCCTTTAAACGTTTTGAGAAACATATGTCTTATATGTGAGTAGGTTATTCTTGTTTATAATCAATCCTATTAAGCAGCCACGATCTAGGAAATGTAATATCATTTTGTCTCATCTTAGCTTCTATGCAGATGGAGGTTTCTACTGGTTTTAATAATACTTCATTAGTCAATACATTTTCCTTTTATTAACGCTGCAGTGGTTTGTCGATACACATTCTGATTTCCGAAATCAGTAAAACATTCTTAAGCCGTTATACCTAACTTCCCATAAAGCTAGTATAACTCTTAAGCTTTCAAAACCCAAGTACTATTCATTCTTTCAAAGCGATTCATAAATCTTTTGAAATACTTCAAGTTCTTTATTAACACCTATCAAGCGGTTATTATTCTAATGATTTACCTTTTAGAAACCACAAACTATTTGCTTATCCACATATAGATGTTATAACCGACTTAGCATAAAGCCGTTATAAGACTTTATGTTTTAAACCCATCAAATACATTTAGCACGTATCGTCACCGTACTACATAGTTCACACATATCATGCTAGAAGAGATAGGAAGAGGTTCACATACCTCGCGACGATTGTCGACTAATAGCAAAAGCGCTCCAAGTACCTCAAACCGCGGCTACTCCTTAAGCCAAGTGGATCACTCCACACGTAGTACTACCACCTATAGAGGCCACAAAGCGCTATTAATACCTTTAGATCCCGGCGTAGAATATTCTACGAGAAAATTCGGCACCTCCCCCCATGACAGCGTAAATCTCCTCCTCTATCGAGGCGGCTACCAAGCCAACCGGGGGTTAACACGTCGACCGGACGTGTACAATTCTACTACACAGAATGCTACACAAGTCTCTTTGTAATACAATCCTATGTAATTACAGTTCAGTTCTCTTATTTAAATTCAGGCTTAAGTCAAAAGACATTGCCGCACAATTATAATGTTCAGTTCTATATATAGTATACTTCAACTATATATTCCTACAACATGTAATTTCCAATTACAACAGAAGGTCAAGAAATGTTTACCTCGATAAGCCCAAAATTATCGAGTTTAATGTCGCTCTGAGCAAGGTTTAGCTCTACTCGAGTGCTCCATCCGCTCCAAACAACCCTTAGAAGTTCTAACCAACTTCTCTTAAGTACTTCAAACAACTATGAAGATTTCCTTAGGGTTTCGTTTAGTGGCTAAAGGAAAGTATAATCGTATTTTCTGGGCTTTTATAAGTGTAACCTTGGGAATACTACAAGGTATTTGGGCCAAGGTATTTGGACATAACAACAATACTTTGGAGAGTATTTCTATACCACAAAGGAGGGTATTTATACGAGACAACTAGGCTAGGGGTACCCCGGCAAAAACACCGAGGGGAGGGGTGGCTCTCGGCGAGGGGAAAGGGAGGGCTAGGGCGAGAATTCTCAAGAGGAGGAGAGGGGTGTTCAAGACTTAGGCAATTTGTGGATGAAAGAACTCATCAACTAATGGGGTATTTATAGGTCAAGCCAAAGCCAACCAATGGCCAAGATCAATCCATGTGTTAGGCAAGTGTAGGGCTAGGATTTACCAAACACAAATATCCTACCTAACCTTGACTTTGTCAAGGCAACAAAAACGTGCCAACCTTGTTCATTTTCGTCCAAATGGACGTTCAAGTCCACCAATGGGAGGGTGCCAAGTGTCGCCCTCCCGTTGGTCAAAATTGTTTCGTCTCTCGGAAAAATCCGCAAAAATTATAAATGACATAGCCGGAATTTTCCCAACAAAAGCTGTGGAAACGTTTCGTCGAAAAACGACTCTAATCGGGTGTTGTGTACAAATTTCGAAACTTGCCTAACTTAAGGCTCAAATTTTCTACGTACGTCCTCACGTACATACTCTGAAAAAAAATACGGGGTATAACAGTTGTGGTGTAACTTGCCTATGCTTGTTGTTGTGTAACTTGCCTATGCTTGTTGTTGTGTAACTTGCCTATGCTTGTTGTTGTGTAACTTGCCTATGCTTGTTGTTGCGTAACTTGCTTATGCTTGTGGTGATAGCCTTGGTTGTGCAAGAATTGTTATTTATGGACTAGCTCTCCATGAGGTTTCTTACTGTTCGGCCTTGGTCCCTGGTGGTCGGCTCTCGTACTTGCCCCGTCTCATGGATGATTCGGCCTTGGCACCGTGGTCGACCCTCGCACTTGCCCGTTCGAAGATAGTGACGAAGTCTCGTGATCTGACCTTGGTCCTCAGTGGTCACCCTCGTACTTGCCGTCGACTACGTGGCCGGCCTTGGTCTCCGATGAGTCGGCTCGCACTTGCCGTGACGCCGTGTTTTGGTTGCATTGTATTATTGGTACGGTCGGATCTGGTAGTTATACTTGTCTGTCACGGTTTTATAACACGTGGGACACGGTGTTCATGTATAATCCTTGGTATTGTTATATCATAAAGCTGCCGTGATGAGGAAGAAATTCCACGCACGAGTGATAATTTGGAGCGTGAGTCCACTGTCTTGATGTATCGGTTATATGTTATATCTTGTAGTTTGGTCATCATACATGTCTCCCGCTTTATATAGACTATTATGATTTCATTTCTGATATTCTGATTTCACATACTTGGTACTGTTATCGACCTCCTTGAGTGCGTTAAATCTGCAGCGGTAAGTACATCGGTGTCGATCCGCGTTTAGGATCTCATTTCAGCGTTTTGGGAGCTCCATTCCGTCGGAGGCTTATCTTTGGTATGTTACCACAGTGCAGTAAGTTCTTATGCGTTGGGGTATGGCGGGGCCCCGTCGTCATAGTTGTTGTATAAATCTTAGAGTGCAGTAATCTTGTTGTGGGCGGGGTTGTAAAAGGATTAAAGCTGCTCGAGTTTTATGTATATCTTGAAGGCAAGCTTTTTGGTTGGCCTGTTTATTTATTATATCTCTCATTTCATGTGTAAAGTTTTTATTTCCGCTGGTTTTCTCTGATGTTGTATCACTAGGGTGCCCGGTGTAAGGCACCAGTGACGGGCCCGATTTTCGGGGCGTCACAAGGGCCATGTGTCGAATGGGTGACCTAGTAGGAGGACTTTGCCTTCAGTACCGGTGGGTAGTTCGTCACCTTCCTTAGCTATGCGCCCTACGGGGCAGGGTTGATTAGAACGACTAAGGGGAGTGAAGCAGTAGATATAGATTATCCTTAACCTCAGAGATGCGTATGTGTGATAAGGTGAGTATACCTTAAGTGCTATGTTCGATAGCGAGATGTTAGTTGTGATTAGAAATCATGGTGGGTTAACCGAGTAAGATTTTGGGGGATAGAGAAGGTGGGAGCCTTAGAGTTTTATACGTAGAGACCTTAGAGGTAAGGCCATCTCAAGTATAGGTGTAGTGTTATGTTTGATCCTTATCGGAGTGCATAGTGCACGTGAGCTATGTTTGTGGGATAAGTCCCTGAGTAGCGTGATTTGAAAGAGGGTAGTCGAGCTAGGAAGACCGCTAGGTTTTCGTAACGTGATTTGTGAAATTGTTGCGGATCGAGGAACTAGTGTTTTGCGCGATGCCGGGTAGGGTTGAGGCCATGTTGCGGGTCAACCCGCGGCCTGTTTGGTGGTGGGGTCAGTTTGTGGTGGTCCCGCCTTGTGTTAGGGTTGTGAGGGTGTTAGGCCCAAGTTTAGTTAACCAGCGTACGAGTTCGTGGATGCGTTCGACCAGTGGTCGGGCCGATGGGGGCAGCCCATCGTGTTCTTCGGTCAGGACCATTTACTCGGCTGTGTTGAGTTATCTGAAAGGTTGAAAGGCTGCGCACGGTGCCTACCTTCACCTTATGTCCGGCAGTGCGGCCGTGTTGTGGCTATTTTCGTTTTCTAAAAGTTTTACCAGGCAAGGATAGGAACTCAGGTGAGTCTCAGAATCACATTCGCCCTCGGGCCAGTGTTTGGATTTCAGGGATAGTTGCGAGAATTGTTGTCTCCTGTTGAAGGAGTGTTTAAACTACCATTTCAGTGTTCGGATATCGCCTTATGAAGCCTTGTAAGGGCGGAAGTGTAAGTTCTTGGCCGATTGGTTCGATGTTGGCAAGGTTGACGATTGGTTGAGCTTGTTCCAGGTATCGTGGATAGCGAAGCTTGTCTAGAAGAAGTTCGCGGCTCGTAGAAATCGTGCGGATAATCGGCGGCACGCTTAGAGTTCAGTTGACGGTCGGTCTTGAAGGTACCACCCGTTTTGGGTGCGACGAGTTTTGGAAACAGAGGAACTTAGCGAGTTACTTTGGGCCTTTGTGAGTTTATGTGAAGGATAGGCCAGGTTGCCTATATGTTAGCATTTGCCGTCCGACGTAGGAGGCAGTGCGTCCGGTCTTTCGTATTGTGATGTTCGGGGAAGTATCGAAGATCCATCCAGAGTGTTCCCAGTTAATGATGACCACGTTAGAGATAGTAACCCCGAGTTTTGGATACTGAAGCCGTGTCAGAATGTGGTAAGAGATCGAGTGTACGACATCCTCGGGATCATGGCGGCGGTACCATTTGTTGGGTCGTCGGAGCAAGGTTCGCGACAAAGTGACAAAGTGGTATCTACGACGAGTAAAGAGAGAAGCGAGCATGTATGGCGAGCATAGATGTGATCATTTCTTTTGTAAAGAGAAGGTGCGAAGGAAGTGTTATACCCCGTATTTCCAGAGTATATACATGAGGGCGTACGTATACAATTTGAGCCTTAAAGTAGGCATAGGTTCGAATTTGTGCATAGCTACCAAAAGGAGTCGTTTTTCGACGAAACGTTTCCACAGCTTTCGAAGGGAAAATTCCGGCTATGTCATTAATAATTTTGCGGATTTTTAGAGAGGCGAAACATTTTGGACCAACGGAGGGTGACATGTGTCACCCTACATTGAAGCTAGGGACGGCAAAGAGGACGACTTGGGCACGTTTTTTGTGCTAAAAAATGTGGTCAAGGGTTAGGTAGGATATTTTGGGTAGATGGATAAGGTAGCACATGGCTTAATCTTGGCCTTACACTTGCCTAACA
This sequence comes from Przewalskia tangutica, assembly GCA_029844215.1. NCBI lineage: Eukaryota > Viridiplantae > Streptophyta > Magnoliopsida > Solanales > Solanaceae > Przewalskia > Przewalskia tangutica. The sequence goes on from CM056734.1 coordinate 75,155,648, forward strand.
CTTGGATGAATCTTGGCCATTGGTTGGCCATTTCTTGACCTATAAATACCCATCTAACTTGATGAACTTCTTCATCCAAAAATTGCCTAAGTCTTGAAATCCTTCCCTCCCCCTTCTTGTGGTTCTCGTCCAACCCTTGGCCGAAACCCCTCCCCGTTGTGGTGGTTTCTTGGTAGGGTACCCACTAGCCTAGTTGTCTTCGTATAATAACCCCCTTTTGTGGTATAGAAATACTCTCCTAGTATTGTTGTTATGCCCAAATTCCTTGGCCCAAATTCATTGTAGTATCCCCAAGGTTACACTTATACAAAAGCCAGAAAATACTATTATACTTCCCTCGACCACAAAAATGAAACCTAAGTAAATCTTCACCCGTAGTTGAAGTTATAAGTAGAAGTTGGTTAGAACTTCTAAGGGTTGGTTGGAGCGGGTCGAAGCGCACGGAGTAGGGACCTAAACCTTGCTCAGGATCGACATATAAACTCGGATAATTTTGGGCTTATCGAGGTAAACACTCTTGACCTTCTATTGTAATTGGAAATTACATATTGTAGGAATATATAGTTGAAGTATACTATATATAGAACTGAACATTTAATTGTGCGGCAATGTCTTTTGACTTAAGCCTGAATAATACTTACGGCAATGTCTTGCGACTTAAGCCTGAATTTAAAGAAGAAGCGAATCGTAATTACATAGGGTGTATTACGATAGACTTGTGTAGCATTCTTGTGTAGTAGAATTGTACACGTCAGGTTAGACATGTTAACCCCGCGGTTGGCTTGGTAGCCGGCCTCGATAGAGGAGGAGATTTACGCTGTTGTTGCGGGAGAGTCTTTGCGAATTTTACGTAGAATATTCTACATTGAGATCTAAAGATATTAATAGGCGTTTTGTGGCCTCTATAGGTTGTAGTACTACGTGTGGGTGATGCCTTGGTGAGAGTGTAGCGACGGTTTGAAGTACTTGGAGCGTTTTGCTATTAGTCGATACTCGTCGCGAGGTATGTGAACCTATTCCTATCTGTTCTAGCATGATATGTGTATAACTATGTAGTACGGTAGACGTACGTGTGTTAAATGTATTTGATTGGTTTAAAACATAAAGGGTTATAACGGCTTTATGGGAAGTTGGTTATAACAGCTTTATGTAGATAAGAAAAAGCCTGGTGATTGTTAAAAGATAAGCGATTTGACTTATAACCGACTGGATGTAAAAGAACCTTGGAGTATTCTAAAAAGATTAAGAAACCTTTTTGAAAGAAGTGTGTACTTGGTTTGAAAACATAAGAGTTATACCAGTTTTATGAGAAGTTAGGTGTAACGCCTTAAGAGAGATAAAAAGAATGGTTTAATGGACTTATTCTTAAAGGATAAGAGACTTGACTTAAAATGGATGTTTGTGTGAAACCTCATTCGTGAGTAATGAGTACTTGGTTTTTGGAAGGAATAATGTTTCTTGATTTGAAATCAGAATGTGTATCGACAAACCACTGCAGCGTTAATAAAGGAAAATGTATTGAATAATTAAGTATTATTAAAACCAGTAGAAACCTCCATCTGCATAGAAGCTAAGATGAGACAAAATGACATTACAATTTCTAGATCATGGCTGCTTAATAAGGTTGATTATGAACAAGAATAACTTACTCGCCTATGGCATATGTTACTCAATTGTTTTAAAAGAGATTAAGACATTGAACTATGAAACTTTCCTAAAAAAAGAGACTTGTGTAATTAAAAATTAGGCAAACTGGAACCTTAGGGAAAAGAAAGGCATTGTGTTGTCTTAAAATGGTTTAAAGCATAAGGTGTTATAACAGCTCTATGGGAAGTTGGTTATAACGACCTTATGAAAACAAAAGAAAGGTTTTATCATTGGTTTTAACGTGGTAACTTGACTTTAAAAAAAGAAAGTATGGAAGTTGTTTTGGTTTACTTAAAAGATATAAGTCACTCTATTTTTATACTACGGGTATCGGGTGACTTTTATAAAAGGAATAAATCTCTTTAAAAGGAATTTAACGTGCGTAGTACTTTAGGGTTAAAACCCGGACTTTGGCAAAAAAAATGAAAGTACTTTGAGTTGTGAAACTTGCCTATGCTTGTTGTGATAGCCTTTGTTGTGCAAAGATTGTGTTTCTATACTACTGGCGTCTCGATGGAGGTCGGTTGACTTGTTAAGAACTTACTTGGGCGTCTTGCGGCGGTGACGGAGAAATTCCACAGTACATTCGCTGATAGTGTTACTTTTGTTAAATCACTTTGGACATACTGACACGATGCGTAGCGCACGGGTATGCTTCCACTTTGATTACCGCCTTGTTGTCTTATTGTTTCCCTTTGGACATGCTGACACGATGCGTAGCGCACGGGTATGCTTCCATTTGGAATGTTGTCTTATTTGCTCCCTTTGGACATCGACCACGATCGTAGCGCCGCGGGTATGCTTCCATTTGGAATCTTTGTCTTATTGTTTCCCTTTGGACATCGCGACACGATCGTGAGCGCACGGGTATGTTTCCATTTGGAATGTTGTCTTATTTGTTCCCCTTTGGACATACCGACACGATGCGTAGCGCACGGGTATGCTCCATTTGGATTCTTTGTCTTGTTGTTATCATATCATGAGGCCAGGTAGTGAGGAAGGTACTCATGGCGGGATTGATGTTGTGGGTATGAGACCACGAATTGATATAATTGTTATGTGTGTGTCGTAGTTTGGTTATCATACATCTCCTGCTTTATAGACTATTATGATTTCATTTCTGATTTTCTGCTTTCACATACTTGGTACTGTTATCTTGACCTCGCCGGGGGCTGCGTTCATGCCGCAGTAGGAGTATATCATTTGTCGATCCGCGTTTAGGATCTCATCTCGGCGTTTTGGGAAGCTCCGTTCCTTCGAGGCTTATCTGTTGGTATGTTACCACAGTGCAGGGTTCTTATACATTCGGGGTATGGCGGGCCCTGTCCGTCATAGTTGTTGTATAAACTCTTAGAGTGCATGCTTGTGTGGCAAGGGGTTTTGTAAAAAGGATTAAACTGTTCATTTTAAAAAGAGTTGCTTATATATATTTTTTTGGAAGGTAACCGTTTGGTTGGCCTGTTTCATTATCTTGTCTCATGTTCATGTTTAAGTTTTTATTTCCATTGGTTTTCTCGATGTTGTATCACTAGGGTGCCCGGTAGGCACGATCACGGGCCGGATCGGTCGTGACAAAGTGGTATCGAGCGATTAGTCCTCGGAAAGTGTCTACGCACCGTGTCTAGTAGAGTCTTGGTTATCGGTGTGTTGTGCACCACATCTATAGTCAGGAGGCTATAGGACATTTAGGATTGGTTTCCATTCTTCTCATTCTGAGATCGTGCCTTAGAGTTGTGTGATGAGTTGAACCCCTCTGACGTATTCCTTTCCTTTACCGCTATGCCTCGCGCAAGGCAACCCGGGCGAGAAGGGCAAGCGGCGAAGGAAGATACGAGTAGAAGCGTGGCGATCTCTCAGAGACCACGATTCGAGCCTCGATCCTACGGTGGGCGAATGAGATGAGTTACAAGAGATGGCGATTAATGGCGAGGTTGTGGCGAACTTGAGGATAAAGCTGGGCCGCAGATTCCGATCCAGAGCACCGTAGTTCACCCCGGCGAGCGATTTGAGATTACGGGATTTTACGAGGTGTAACGCCCGAGTTTTATGGGTCGAGCACGAGGATGATCGCGAGGAGTTCATCCGGCGATTCTGTGGCGGATCATGAGTGATCAAGGCATCGGAGACCGAGTCGGTGGTCCTAGGTTCGCATCGGCCGCGTGATACCGTAGTCGGTGATCGTTTGATTCGTGGGAGCTGTCGGGAGAGCATGCACTTCCGGCTTTATGGGACGAGTTCTCGAGGCCTTTCTTGCACATTTCTTGCCTCCGAGAAGAGGAGGGCTCGGGTAGCAGATTTTTGGGGTTGCGGCGAAGCGCGCGTCTGGTTCGGAGTACAATGTGGAGTTCGACTCATTGGCGATGCGTCCCGCATTAGTAGCTAGTATGGAGGATCGAGTGCACCGATATGTTACGAGGCTCGATGATTACCTAGCGAGAGTTGTTCGGTGTAGCTCTTGTAGGGCATGGACATTGCCGCATGCAGCTTATGCACTTGGAGGTGAGGCGGAGAAATCGACGAAATAACCAAGGTCGGCGAAGAGGGCGAGCAGCAGGTCCTTTGGTGACTTTCGAGGCGGACCGCCTCGGCGAACTAGTTATGCGCCTCGCCCGATCTGAGTGGTCCTCCACAATCTTGAGCATCAGTATTCGGGAGCGGTCAAGGCTCGAGGTTCAGATTTTCGAGAAGCGAGGTGTTAGCGGTGAAGCCACCTACCTCGTTGTGGCCGTGGTAGACTCACGGTGGGAGTGTCGTGCTAGTCCGGAGTTTGTTTTACATGCGGCGGCAGGCCATTTGGGAGAAATTGTCCGACTGTGGGTAGCGCTGGTAGGATAGCACGACTACGGATCGATTGGGTTCTTCACCTCCCAGTCGAGCAGATGTTCATACACGTGGCCACGGTAGAGGTCGCGGTGGAAATTCCCAGTTTTAGCGGTCCTCTGAATCGCCTATTTTCAGGTATATCCTTAACCCTCTAGAAGTTTTGTATGTATTGATGATGTGATGATGTGTTTAGTGTTATGTTCGGATAGCATTGTGCTAAAACGTGATGTAGAACCTGGTTGTGAGAAGGGTAAGCTTGAGGGTGAAAATGATGAACCTTAGAATATTACAGTTGAGACCTTAGATGTAAGGCGTCTTGAGTACCAGTTTTGCAAGTGATCCTTGTCGGAGTGCATTTTTATGCCTAGAACGTTTTGTGTGGTAAAGTCCTGGTAGTGTGTAATGGAAGTGGTAGCTTTCATGACTGTATAAATAAGATTGTTCGGATCGGGAACAAGAGCTTGATGCGTAAGCGGGTCGGGTTGGGGCCATGTTGAGGGCCAACCGCGGCCGGTTCAAAGTGGGGTCAGCTGCGGTGGTCGCGGTGGTAGGGTCACGAGGTGCTAGGCCCATGATTAGATAACCATCGTATGAGTTCGTGGATATGTTCGACCAGAGGCGGATCGTGAAGGCCGGGAATGGCCTTAAGGGAGATTGAAGCTAGTAAGATGACCAAGTTTGGAGGTGGTGACTCCAAAGTTTTGGAAAAGCAATGACTGAAGTGTGGTACGTATGCTAGAGGAGTTCAAGTGTCCGAGAAGGGCACGACGAGTAAGGAAGGAAGAGAACGTGTGATATTTCGTGGCGGTGTGGCGTTGGCAACTTGTTAGAAGAACTTTGTTATTCATTTGAGAAGGAACATTCGGACGAATGTTTCTAAGGAGGGAGAATGTTATACCGTATTTCCAGTATATACGTGAGGCGTGCGATATAATTTGAGCCTTAAAGTAGGCATAGGTTCGAATTTGTGCATAGCTACCAAAAGGAGTCGTTTTTAAAAGCGTTTCCACTGACTTTCGGAAGGAAAATTCGGCTATGTCATTAATAATTTTTGCGGATTTTTCCGAGAGACGAAACATTTTGGACCAACGGAGGGTGACATGTGTCACCTCACATTGGAAGCTAGGGACGGCAAAGAGGACGACTTGGGCACGTTTTTTGTGCTAAAAAAATGTGGTCAAGGGTTAGGTAGGATATTTTGGGTAGATGGATAAGGTAGCACATGGCTTAATCTTGGCCTTACACTTGCCTAACACTTGGATGAATCTTGGCCATTGGTTGGCCATTTCTTGACCTATAAATACCCCTCTAACTTGATGAACTTCTTCATCCAAAAATTGCCTAAGTCTTGAAATCCTTCCCTCATTCTTGTGGTTCTCGCCCAACCCTTGGCGAAACCCTCCCTTTGTGGTGTTTTGCCGTGGGGTACCCCCCCCTAGCCTAGTTGTCTTCGTATAATACCCCCCCTTTTGTGGTATAGAAATACTCTCCTAGTATTGTTGTTATGCCCAAATACCTTGGCCCAAATACCTTGTAGTATCCCCAAGGTTACACTTATACAAAAGCCCAGAAAATACTATTATACTTCCCTCAGTCACAAAAATGAAACCCTAAGTAAATCTTCACCCGTAGTTGAAGTTATAAGTAGAAGTTGGTTAGAACTTCTAAGGGTTGGTTGGAGCGGGTCGAAGCGCACGGAGTAGGAGCTAAACCTTGCTCAGGATCGACATATAAACTCGGATAATTTTGGGCTTATCGAGGTAAACACTCTTGAACTTCTATTGTAATTGGAAATTACATATTGTAGGAATATATAGTTGAAGTATACTATATATAGAACTGAACATTTAATTGTGCGGCAATGTCTTTTGACTTAAGCCTGAATAATACTTACGGCAATGTCTTGCGACTTAAGCCTGAATTTAAAGAAGAATCGAATCAGAATTACATAGGGCGTATTACAGTAGACTTGTGTGTAGCATTCTGTAGTAGAATTGTACACGTCAGGTTAGACATGTTAACCCCCTGGTTGGCTTGGTAGCGGCCTCGATAGAGGAGGAGATTTACGCTGTTGTTGGGAGAGTCTTTGCGAATTTTTACGTAGAATATTCTACATTGAGATCTAAAGATATTAATAGGCGTTTTGTGGCCTCTATAGGTTGTAGTACTACGTGTGGTGTGATCTGCTTGACTGTGAGTGTAGCAGACGGTTTGAGGTACTTGAGCGTTTTGCTATTAGTCGATACTCGTCGCGGTATGTGAACCTCTTCCTATCTTTCTAGCATGATATGTGTATAACTATGTAATGCGATGAGGCGTACGTGTTAAATGTATTTGATTGGTTTAAAACATAAAGGGTTATAACGGCTTTATGGGAAGTGGGTTATAACAGCTTTATGTAGATAAGAAAAAGCCTTGTGATTTTTAAAAGATAACTGATTTGACTTATAACCGACTGGATATAAAAGAACCTTGGAGTATTCTAAAAGATTAAGAAACCTTTTTGAAAGAAGTGTACTTGGTTTGAAAACATAAGAGTTATACCAGCTTTATGAGAAGTTAGGTGTAACGCCTTAAGAGAGATAAAAAGAATGGTTTAATGGACTTATTCTTAAAGGATAAGAGACTTGACTTAAAATGGATGTTTGTGTGAAACCTCATTCGTGAGTAATGAGTACTTGGTTTTTGGAAGGAATAATGTTTTACTGATTTCGGAAATCAGAATGTGTATCGACAAACCACTGCAGCGTTAATAAAGGAAAATGTATTGAATAATTAAGTATTATTAAAACCAGTAGAAACCTCCATCTGCATAGAAGCTAAGATGAGACAAAATGACATTACAATTTCTAGATCATGGCTGCTTAATAAGGTTGATTATGAACAAGAATAACTTACTCGCCTATGGCATATGTTACTCAATTGTTTTAAAAGAGATTAAGACATTGAACTATGAAACTTTCCTAAAAAAAGAGACTTGTGTAATTAAAAATTAGGCAAACTGGAACCTTAGGGAAAAGAAAGGCATTGTGTTGTCTTAAAATGGTTTAAAGCATAAGGTGTTATAACAGCTCTATGGGAAGTTGGTTATAACGACCTTATGAAAACAAAAGAAAGGTTTTATCATTGGTTTTAACGTGGTAACTTGACTTTAAAAAAAAAGAAAGTATGGAAGTTGTTTTGGTTTACTTAAAAGATATAAGTCACTCTATTTTTATACTACGGGTATCGGGTGACTTTTATAAAAGGAATAAATCTCTTTAAAAGGAATTTAACGTGCGTAGTACTTTAGGGTTAAAACCCGGACTTTGGCAAAAAAAATGAAAGTACTTTGAGTTGTGAAACTTGCCTATGCTTGTTGTTGTGAAACTTGCCTATGCTTGTTGTGATAGCCTTTGTTGTGCAAAGATTGTGTTTCTATACTACTGGCGTCTCGATGGAGGTCGGTTGACTTGTTAAGAACTTACTTGGGCGTCTTGCGGCGATGTGGAGAAATTCCGCAGTGCGTTCTCGCTGATAGTGTTACTTTTGTTAAATCACTTTGGACATACTGACACGATGCGTAGCGCACGGGTATGCTTCCACTTTGATTACCGCCTTGTTGTCTTATTGTTTCCCTTTGGACATGCTGACACGATGTGTAGCGCACGGGTATGCTTCCATTTGGAATGTTGTCTTATTTGCTCCCTTTGGACATACTGACACGATGTGTAGCGCACGGGTATGCTTCCATTTGGAATGCTGTCTTATTGTTTCCCTTTGGACATGCTGACACGATGCGTAGCGCACGGGTATGTTTCCATTTGGAATGTTGTCTTATTTGTTCCCTTTGGACATACTGACACGATGCGTAGCGCACGGGTATGCTCCCATTTGGATTGCTGTCTTGTTGTTATCATATCATGATCGCCAGGTAGTGAGGAAGGTACTCCACGCGGGATTGATGTTGTGGGTATGAGACCACGAATTGATATAATCAATTATGTGTGTGTCGTAGTTTGGTTATCATACACATCTCTCGCTTTTATAGACTATTATGATTTCATTTACTGATTTCTGATTTCACATACTTGGTACTGTTGTCTTGACCTCCTTGGGGCTGCGTTCATCTGCAGTAGTAGAGTACATCTACCGCCGATCCCCGCGTTTAGGATCTCATCTCAGCGTTTTGGGAAGCTCCGTTCCTTCGGAGGCTTATCTGTTGGTATGTTACCCTGAGTCTGTAGGTTCTTGTACATTCAGGGGTATGGCGGGGCCCTGTCCCGTCATAGTTGTTGTATAAACTCTTAGAGGTCTGTAGCACTGTGTGGGCAGGGTTTTGTAAAAAGGATTAAACTGTTCGTTTTAAAAAGAGTTGCTTATATATATTTTTTTGGAAGGTAACCGTTTGGTTGGCCTGTTTCATTATCTTGTCTCATGTTCATGTTTAAGTTTTTATTTCCGCTGGTTTTCTCTGATGTTGTATCACTAGGGTGCCCGGGGTAAGGCACCAGTCACGGGCCCGGGATCGGGTCGTGACAGGAAGTATATTTTAGACCCCGGGGAGAAGTGTTTTGTGGGGATGATTAGAGGTGTTTTCCTCGTGGACTTAGATAGAAGTATGTGCGCGGGTGTTTCTGTGGCCAGGTGTGGCAGGATTGTTTTCGTAAGTATAGCAGTGAAGACTATACTGGCGCGCGTTTGTCTTGAGATTTAGAAGGAACATTCGGGACGAATGTTTCTAAGGAGGGGAGAATGTTATACCCCGTATTTCCAGAGTATGTACGTGAGGGCGTACGTATAAAAGTTTAAAGCCTTGAGTAGGCAAAGTGGCTTGGCCGAATTAAATTTGTTCACAACACCCGATTAGAGTCATTTTTCGTGAAACGTTTCCACGACTTCGTAGGGAATTTCGGCTATGTCATTTAGTATTTTTGCGGATTTTTCCGAGAGACGAAACATTTTGGACCAACGGGAGGGCGACACTTGGCACCCTCCAATTGGTGGCTTGAAATCGTCCAAATTGGACGAAATATGCTATGTAAGGCACGTTTTTTGTGCCTTGGCTAAAGTCAAGGGTTGGTAGGATATTTATGTGTAATAAATACTAGCCCTACACTTGCCTAACACTTGGCTTAATCTTGGCCTTTGGTTGGCCATCCCTTGACCTATAAATACCCCTCTCCCTTTGATGAATTCTTCATCCTTTCCACAAATCTCTAAGTGTTAAAATCCCCCCCTCTCTTGTTGTTGTTCTCGTCCCTCCCCCCTTGGCCGAGAGCCCCTCCCCCTTGTGTGGCCTTGTAGCCGAGACTTCACCCCCCCTCCTAGTGGTGTTGTTCTCGTATAATATACCCCCCCTCTTGGTAGAAATACTCTCAAAAGTATTGTTATAATGCCCAAATTACCTTAGCCGTATACCTTGTTGTATTCTAAGGTTATACCTATCTGAAAAGCCTAGAAAATACTATTATACTTAGTCGAACCTGGCAAAACCACAAGGAAAATCTTCACCCGTAGTTGAAGTCATAAGTAGAAGTTGGTTAGAACTTCTGGGGTTGTTGGAGCGGGTCGGGCCTTGAGTAGAGCTAAACCTTGCTCAGATCGACATTTAAACTAGGATAATTATGGGCTTATCGAGGTAATTATCTTGTCCTCTATTGTAATTGGAAATTACATATTGTTAGAATATATAGTTGAAGTATACTATATATAGAATCAACGTAGTTATCGGCAATGTCTTTTGACTTAAGCCCGAATAATACTTACGGCAATGTCTTGCGACTTAAGCCCAATTTAAAGAAGAATCGATCGTAATTACATAGGGATGTATTACGGTGGACTTGTAGTAGTACCGTGGAGTAGAATTGTACCGTTAGGGTTAGACGTATAACCCCGTTGGCTTGGTAGCGGCCTCGGTAGAGGAGAGATTTCTGTGTTGCGGGGAGGTCTTTGCCGAATTTTCGGTAGAATGTTCTACGATGAGATCTAAATGTTAATAAAGCGCGTGGCCTTATAGGTTGAAGTACTACGTGTGGCGCGATCTACTTGGCTAAGGAGTAGCCGCGGTTGGAAGTACTTGGAGCGTTTTGCTATTAGTCGATACTCGTCGCGAGGTATGTGAACCTCTTCCTATCTCTTCTAGCATGATATGTGTGAACTATGTAGTACGGTAGACGTACATGTGCTAAACGTATTTGATTGATTTAAAACATAAAGTGTTATAACGGCTTTATGGGAAGTTGGTTATAACAGCTTTATGTTGGTAAGAAAATACTTGTGGTCTTTAAAAGGTAACTGATTTGAACTATAACTGGCTTGTTATGTGTTAATAAATAACTTGAAGTATTTCAAAAGATTTTTGAATCATTTTGAAAGAAGAAGTAATACTTGGTTTTTGAAAAACTTAAGAGTTATACTAGCTTTATGGGAAGTTAGGTATAACGGCTTAAGAATGTTTTACTGATTTCGGAAATCAGAATGTGTATCGACAAACCACTGCAGCGTTAATAAAAGGAAATGTTTTGTGATTAAGTATTATTAAAACCGAGAAACTTCCATCTGCATAGAAGCTAAGATGAGACAAAATGATATTTCCTAGATCATGGCTGCTGTAATAAGATTGTTATAAACAAGAATATCCTACTCACATATAAGACTTATGTTTCTCAGATAGTTTAAAAGAGAATTATATTCTTAAATGAATAAGACTATGAACTACGAAACCTTTCTAAAATAAGAAACGTGAACATTTGAAATTAGGCAAACTTGGACGTTTGGAAAATAATGTCGTTACTTGATTTTACAAAGGTAAGTGTTTTGTTTTACTTAAAAGGATAATCACTCTATTTTCACATAACTACGGGTATTGTGTGACTTTTGTGAAAGTAACGTATCTTTTAAAGATTTAGTGTATGAAGTACTTTGGGGATAAAAACCCGAACTTGTTGACATATAGTAGAAAGTACCTTGTGTGTATAACTTGATTGTGTTGGTTTGTAATAGCCTTGTAAATACTTTCTTGTTGATTGATAAGTAAACATGCTAGGATGCTATGTGTGTTAGTATCTTGTGATGTTAGTGTAAAGGGGTTTTCCCCTCGACTGTGCTTAAAGTTGTTTGACTATCAGTCGTTATGTTGGTATTGTACCACTCACCTTGACTTATTTCCGAGTTTGTCGCCTCCGATGCGGGGTAGACTCAGGCGGTCTGGGACCATGATTCGAGAATACCTCATGCGGGTCCAGGGGATCCATGCGGAACTACGGGAGTTCGTGTTAGTGTGCGGCCTTTATGGTCATGCGGTCTATGTGGCTACGCGGTGCGAGTCGGGCGATCTTAGGGAGTAGCTACCCTCGATGCGGGGTTATACCTCATGCGGGCCTATGAGGTTGGCCTATGCGAGTGCGGAAAGTTCGTGGCTAGACGCGCATTTGATCTCGCGCGAGTGACCGGCTTTGATCATGTGACGGTCAGAGATATATCATGATACTGTTTATGACCTTGTTAGTAATGTGGTTGTTAGTAGTCTGCTATGCCTTCGTACTTACCCTGTACTGTTTTTTTTGAACACAGTCGGGACCTGGTGTTCATGTGTATTCCTTGGTGCTTTTCTATCATAGACTGCCGGCAGTGAGGAAGGTATTCCACGCGCATGATTGATGTTAAGGACTTGAGACCCATAGTTATATTCGAGTGATGACATTGAGGCGTGAGTCCACGACTTGACATATTCGCTTATTTATTGTGATCGTAGTTTGGTTATCATACATGTCTCCCGCTTTATAGACTATTATGATTTCATTTCTGATATTTTTAGTTTCACATACTCGGCACTGTTATCGACCTCCGTCGGGGGGCTGCGTTCATGCCGCAGGTTGAGGTACACCAGTCGTTGATCCTAGCTCTCAGGGTCACAGTTTCAGCGTTTGGGAAGCTCCGTTTCTCCGGAGGCTTATCAGTGGTATAGTCCCCTGTCGTCGTAAGTGTTTACATTCAGGGGTTTGGCGGGGCCCTGTCCCGCCATTGTTGTCGTATCATTCTTAGAGTGCAGTAATCGTTGTGGCAGGGTTTGTAAAAAGGATTAAACTGTTCATGTTGAAAGAGTTGTTATTTATATATATACTGAAGGTAACCGTTTTTGGTTAGCCTGTCTTCTTATTTCACTGTCTTATTACACTGGTTTCATGTATTGTCTTTATGTTCCGCTGATTACTCTGATGTATGTCTACTTGGGTGCCCGGGGTAAGGCACCAGTCACGGGCCCGGGTTCGGGTCGTGACATCAATAATAGTGGAAGCATACCCGTGGGTCACCCAACGTGTCAGTATTTCCAAGGAAATAGTGAGATGACCGGCCCTCCATCGAGAGATACGGTACCATAAGAATACAACACTTGCACAACAAGGCTATCACAAGCAAGCATAGGCAAGTTACCATACTTCTAGACTTTCATTAACATGTAAACTGATTCACCATTTTATAACTCAAGGTACTTTCATTTTATGCCAACAATCCGGGTTTTAAACCCAAAGTACTACGTACTTCAACTCTTTTAAAAAGATCCCTTTTCATGTAAAAGTCATACGATATTAATACCCGTAGTATCAAGACACGTCTGCTTTTCAAACCAAGTTACTACACCTTCAGAAAATCATTTTTGAATCTCATTACAATAGAATGAACAACCATCATTTTAGACAACCAAGGCAATGTCATGCCTTCCTTTTTAAAATGACCAAGACACTACTATGCCTTCATTTTAACCTAACCAAGACAATACCAAGCCTTCCTTTCAAAATGACCAAGACAATACCATGCCTTCTTTTTAAGACACTTTCATGTTTAAATCAAGTACTTTGTACTTTTTAAACCAAGTGGCTTACACTTTTAAAACAACGTCAAGTATACTTTTAAAACCCAAGTAACTCACTCTTTTAAGATCAAGGCACTCGCACCTTTTAAAATCAAGCCACTTATACTTTTCCAATCAAGACAAGTTCAATATTTAAAAACAAGTTACTTACACTTTTAAACTCAAGTAACTTACTCTTTTCAAAACAAGTAACCTATACTTTTAAATCAAGTTACTTCTCCTTTCCCAAAATCAAGTCGTTTATAAATCAAGTCTCTTATCTTTCAAGATCAAGTCTCTTAACTTTTAAGATCAATCCTATTAACTTTCAAAATCAAGTCTCATATCTTTTAAAATAATCAAGTCTCTTATCTTTCAAGATCAAGTCTCAAGTTTAAATAATTAAGCCATTCTTTTATCTTCATAAAGTCGCTATAACTAACTTCCCATAAAGCCATTATAACACTTTATGTTTTAAACCAACCAAAGACAACCACACTCATTTATGAAATTAAGAGAACTTTATTCTTTTAAAGACCAAGTATCAATTTCCTTCCGAATAATGATTCATAACTTTTAGAATAATTCAAGGTTCTTAACATTTAGAACTCAAGTCAAGGACATCAAAGTGAAACCAAATTCATTTAACACACGTACGTCTACCGTACTATATATTTCACAACAATCATGCTCAAGAGGATAAGAAGAATCACATACCTCCTCGGCTAATCCACTTGCCAAGCCGAATAAGCCGCACGAAGAATATCAACCTATAATAATCAAATACGTCTATCAACGTCTAGATTTCTTCGTAGAATATTTCTAAGTATAGGGTCTCTTATTCTATGGAAAATCGGACAGCACTTCCCCTATTTTTACGTAATTTTCCACCTTTTTCAAGGCCCGAAATTCAATAACCAACATGCCACATTTAAGGCGCAATAATACAACAATACTAAAGGGGATTACACGCCTAACTGGACGTGTAAAATTCTGCCCCACAATATACAAAACAGTCCATTAGTCCAAAGTAAAAACAGTCCAATGTAAATACAGTCCAATGTAAATACAATCCAATGTAAATACAGTCCAATAAGTCCACTAATACCATCCATTAGTCCATTAATTGGTGTTCTTGGCCAACTACTATAATCAAACTTATCCAATTTTCGGCAAGCATGCCGGAATTACTTCTTTAATCTTCCAACTTATATTCCAATCTTTATATAAGTTATAATAACTTTGTTATTAACTGTCAACAGGTAATAGGTAACGTTTTTACCATTTTAATGGCTAGCATGCCAATTTCTCGATTTTAGCAACATAACAAGGTCCAAATCTTTTCCATCTTCCTTCCATGTATCACATACTCATTTATATACTACCAACATATATAATATCCAACTTCACCAAGAGGACAAAGTTCATTACCTCAAAGAGCCCAAAATAATCCAAGAACTAAAAGTCGATCCGTAGCAAGTTTAGCTCCTATTCCTTACATTCCAATCTACTCCAAGCAACCCTTAGAAGCTCCTAACCAACTCCTCTTCAAGATCCCACTTCAAAAAGTGAAGAACACTTTAGGTTCCAAACCTTGCAAGTTTCGGTCAAGGGGGTATTTTTAGGCTAGGAGAGTGAAATCTTGTCTAACACTTGGTTAATAACCTTCCTAACACATCAAGGAAGAACACTTAAGAGTTTAAGAATTTTTGGACAACTTTTGGTCAAGATCTTGGCCAATTGCCGAGAGCACTAGGAAGGGAGGGAGTACTTTTCAAGTCTTGAAATTATTCTAAGTGTGAGATGATTTCATCCTACTAGTGTGATGATATAACACCAACAAGGGATAGGATTAAAACATGTGTGTGGTTGAGATTAGGGACAAGTGTGTGTGGGTCCCTTAGTCCACTTGTCCACATAAATATCTAAAGCCACTTGGCTTGTCAACTAGACACCTTACACGCCCAACATGGGCCCACTTAGGGTGACACATGTCGCCCTCCTATTGGTCCAAAATATTTCATCTCCCAAAAACATCCATAATGGCCAAAATCTCGAAAATAATGTGGGCCCCATAAAACTGTAAATTTTTCCCGTGGGCCCCACGTGACCAATTATGGAAAATAAAATCCATAATTCTATTATATTCCAAGAAGTCCAAATACCAAAATTGGGAATCCAATTCCAAATAACAAACCTTTTACCTTCACGAGGTTCGGGATATTTTACGTCGGAAATTCAAAATTTTCTTTCCTTTCGTACTTAGTGTTATATTCTCGTACGTACGTCCTCACATACATTATCTGGATCTACGGGGTGTAACAACTCCAATGTTCTGGAGCTTGTCATTATGGATAGGTATATTTAGAGGTACGACGGGGCCTTGTCCCGTCACAGTTGTTATCAAATTCTTAGAGGTCTGTATTCATATGTGGGTTGGACTGGTTAGAGTTATATTTACATTATTGTACAGTGTAGACCCAGTTGTGTATGGTATAAATATACGACAGCCTTATCGGCTTTTCCTTTGCTTTAAGAAAAAAAAATGAGTGTTATTATCTTCCGCGTGTTACTCATGTTGTATGTATAGAAGGGTGCCCAGGTAGGGTACCAGTCGAGGGCACAGGGTTCGGGGCGTGACAGAGTGGTATCAGAGCAGTTAGTCCTCAGAATGTCTACAGACCGTGTATAGTAGAGTCTTGTTTATCGGTGTGTTGTGTACCACATCTATAAACAGGAGGATATAGTACATTTAGGATTGGTTTCCCTTTTTCTCACTCTGAGATCATTCGATAGAGCTGTGTTGTTAGGGTAGTATTTCCCTAACGTATTATTTTGATTGCAGCTATGAGAAAGGCAACAGCGACCCATAATAGATTATATGGATTGCATATCCAGGTTGGTAAAATTATCGTATAATGGGTATATTGATGATGTATATCTGTACGGGTGTATTTATTTGGAGTCGTATGCATGTTTCCTAGAATGATTATAGATTACCAACAATTGGTAAAAGCCTTAATTACTTGGAAGGTGTGAAACAGTTTATTGAAGCCACGCCTAGGCTTTATATATTTACTAATTTGGAATATCAGGAGATAATGAACTGAATAAGATGGTGCTAGACTCTTGGTAGATTAGGTTCAATTGAATTAATGACATACCCGATTGTTAGGTTAAGCTATGATTATAGGCTTAAGTGTCATATACGAATGATATTCGTATGGAGTAAATAGAGTTGTTGTGAGTAAGGCAATAAGACTTTGAGATATTGAGAAGCTACATTTCCCGGATTGTGGGGATTGATAATGTAGGCTAGGGATATAGAAAAATTGTGAACCTTAGAATATTGATAACCGTTGAGACCTTAGATACAAGGCCGTCTTGAGTAAAAGATTTTACGGTTGATCTAGGTCAAAGTACCTAGTATACGTAGAGTATATTAGTGTGATAATTCCATGGGTTGTGTGGAATAAAAGTGGGTAGTTAAGCTAAGAAGACCACTAGGCTTTCATGACTTGAATAGAGAGATTTGTTCCGGACCAGGAATGAGAATTTAGTGCGATAATGGGTCGGGTTGAGGACCAATTTTGGGTCAACCCGTAACCCGGGATGAAGTGGGGTCAGTTCGAGGTGGTCCCAGAACCGGGTCGTGAAGGCTGAGAAGGGCCTTAAAGGAAATTGAAGCTAGTATAATGACCAAGTTTGGAGGTAGTAACTCCAAGGTTTTGAAAACTGAAGCGATGACTGAAACGTGGTACGTGTACTAGAAAGAGTTCGGTTGTACGAAGAGAGTACGACGAGTAAGAAAAGAAGCGAACATGCGTTAAAAGAATGGAAGTGATTATATATGTGAAGTGAAGGTACGAAGAGAGTATCCTTTTAGACCATGAATGAGAGTTAATAGTGATGTTATACACTTTAGATGTGATTCCTCGTAGGCTTGAATTTATGTATATGCGCGTGTGTTATATCGTGGCCATGTGTGGCATATTCGATTGTGTAAAGTATAATAAAAGGGGACTATACCGATATATGTTTAGATTGAACCTAGTATGAACATTCGGGACGAATGTTTCTAAGGGGGGAAGAATGTTATACCCCGTATTCCAACAGTTTGAAATGAGAACGTACGTGAGAAATTGAGATTTGAATTTTGAAAATAATGAAAAATTCCGGAAAAATCCTCCGAGCCTCGTGAAGGAAAAAGGTTTATAAAGTGGAGTTTGATTCTCAAATTTGATATTTGGGACTTAGAGAATATATTGGAAATTATGGATTTTAATTTCGGATATGGTCATGTGGGGCCCACCCGAGAAATTTTACGTTTTTATGGGCCCACAAGTTTTTCGATATTTTGGCCAATTATGGACTTTTTGGAGGGTGAAAATATTTTAGATGAATGGTAGGGTGACATGTGGTACACCCCCACCCCCTTTGTCTTGGTCTTGGAAGACTTTGACCATTTTAGATATTTTGGAGACAAGTGGAGGTGGGTCCCACTCCACTTGTCTTGCTACACATAAGGCCATACACTTGTCAAACATCCAACCTTAGAGATATTTTATGTATACAAGAGAGGAGGTGGAAGTCAAGTCTTCCAACACTTAGAACATTTTCAAGAAATATATTTTCCCTCTCTATATTGTTGGTCTCTGTTTTGGCTAAGATTCTTGGACAAAAATTCTTAAACATTCCAAGTTAGTTTATTAAAACATGATTAGGGTCCATAACCTAGTGATTAGACAAGATAACACACCACTAACCTCAAATCTTCATTGTGCCGAGAACGGTGATGAAACCCTAGGGGTTTCCGTCGACTTTTTGGAAGCGAAACATGAAGAGAAGTTGCTCCTAAGGTTGTAAGAGATACATATATGTGATTGGAACTTGAAGAAGTGGAGTGAAACGAAAACTGCGGACCAAAACATAGCATTCTGCCCGGGGCGTTTTTAAGGCTAAAAATGAGGTAATAATTCATCTTTTTCCGCAGTAATTGGATATTACTCATTTTTATAGTGTATAGATGACTTCTTGTTAAGGAAGATATGGAAAATAAGGTGTGCAAGTACCATTTACAAGTTGAGGCCGAGACTAGGACTTTTCGGACCATTGGATTCGTTGATTTTTATTGTCGTCATCTACACTTGTCGCATGTTATATAATGAAGGAAATATAGTTTTTATAAATTGTTATGACTTATATAACATGTTGGAATAACGACTTGGATTAGGAAGGAATGGAAAAGGACTATATGTTGTCATTATTGTAGCCGAGATTGGCCTTAATAATAATGGACTATTATATATGAATTGTGGGGCAGAATTTTACACGTCCAGTTAGGCGTGTAATCCCCTTTGGTTAGCTGTTTGGTTGAGCCTTAAATGTGGCGTATTGGTTATTAAAATACGGGCCTTGGAAAAAGTGGAAAAGTACGTAGAAACAAAGGAAGTGCTGCCCGATTTTCCGTAGAATTAGAGGGCTATTAATTGGTATAAGTCTTACAATAGTAAGTAGGATTTTGATATAAGTACTATGTCCATTTTAAGTTGAAGTACTACGTGTAGCATGGTCTACTTGGCTTAAGGAATAGCCGATGAAGTTGAAGTACTTGGAGCGTTTTGCTACGTGTCGAAATGGTTAGTCGTCGCGAGGTATGTGGACTTCCTCTTCTATAAGACATGAGTATTTTTATGGTATACTTGCCTTGTTGTTAGGAGTATACATGAAGTTTCTCTCACTAAGGAAAACGCTCTCAACGTTTTCTCCTCGTCGCTTCCTTCGGTTTGTCCGTCTCCCTCATTGTCTCTTCACTAATCGAAGCTTAATGTTCATAACATGAAAAAGACTAAGCGTTATTGTTATACCCCGTAGTTCTGGCCATGCGTATGAGAGCGTACGAAAGGGAGTAAGACTTAAAATTTTAGAAGGATAGGTTGACGGGTTGTTTCGGACGGGTTTTAGTCAACCTTGAGGCGGGTTACGACCCGTTACGTTGAGAGATCCTAGGTGTTTCAAAGGCCTAGTACTTAGTTCGTTGAGTCTAGTTTCCAACGCAACCAACCGTTTGTCGATAGGACATCGAAGTAGAAGGTTATGGGTGTTGCAAGTTCAGTGCGCAGTCGGACTGAAAAGTGTTTCGGTCAGGAGCCACAGGGCCGCGGCGCCAGATTACCTGAGTGGTCGCTGAAGTTGCAGCGCCGCGGCGCCGGAATGTTCTTGTCACGACCCGACCCCGGGCCGCGACTGGTGCCCTACCTGGGCACCCCGTTCAAGTATACATCAGAGAAAAGCAGCGGAACATACACAACATAAACACATGTGTACACAAAAATATAACACAGGCTAGCCGATAAGGCCGCCTTCCATAATATAAACAAAGTCAAAAGTACAACTTTACAACTCAGTTCGTATAGCCCAACTCAGTTCGTATAGCCCAACTTTACAACTCAGTTCGTTCCGGGGCCTGTGACCGGTGCCTTACCGGGGCACCCAAGTAGTCATACATCAGAGTAATCAGCGGAAATATAAAGCAAGACATGAAACAGTTTATAATATAAGACACAGTTTATGTGAGAAAACATCGCCTTTCGGCATATATATAAATAAACATGGTTTAGCAGTTACATCCGACACTGTACAACATGACTACAGACCTCTAAGGAAATATACAACTATGGCGGGACAGGGCCCCGCCATACCCTGACTGTACAAAACTATCTACAACAGGGAGATCATACCCAAAAGTAGAGCCTCCGGAAAAGATGGAGCTCCCGACACCAACGTAGAGATCCTAAGAATGTGGATCTAGCACCTGCTTGCCCTTACCTGCGGCATGAACGCAGCCCCCCGAAGGAGGTCAGTACAACAGGTACTAAGTATATGAAACTTGTAAAATACTTAAATGAAACATATCATTTTGAAAACAGTTTTGCAAGTATGTATGAAACAACCAAGGAAACCGCACATAGTGCCACATCACAAACAAGAGCAGCAATAGGTAAACTGTAACAGGTCTTTTCTAGGCTGCGAATGATCGAAGCAGGGCCAATTGCCCGTAGTATCACCATGCAAGCCTAATCCTGGACTCCCGTAGTCCGCATAGGCCAATCACATAGGCCCGCATAGGGTACATAACCCCGCATCGAGGGTAGCTACTCCTCGGCATCGTCCTGGACTCGTCGTCCGCATGGCCACATAGACCGCATGAGGTATAACCCCGCACACTAACCTGGAACTCCCGTAGCTCCGCATAGGTCCCTTGGACCCGCATGAGGTATTCTCGAATCATGGTCCTGCATCACCGAGTATACCCCGTCGGAGGCGCTTTAACCCCTAATATGTCAAGAGGTGAGTGATGCTACACTAACCTAACAGCTTATCGTTAAACAACATAAGCACAACAAGAATACTCTTTTTCACAAACGTTACAAGACACTAACACACATAGCATCATATCATGTCTACTTATCAAACCATCTTATTATTCTTTTCACAATTCAATATAAGTCTGTTATAAACACATAGGCAAACTGTTTCTTTTATCCATCTACAGTGGTTATACTGAACTTCCCATAAGGCTAGTATAACTCTTAAGCTTCTGTTTAAAAACCAATTAGTTCTCCTTAAAAATGATTCAAGATTCTTTTGAAATGCTTTGGATCTTTATTATTCAGCTTAGTGAGGCATTGCCGTAAGTGTTATTCAGGCTTAAGCCGTGAGGCATTGCCGTAGTTATATATATTGTAAAATATCATGCTTTAGGAAGAATCACATACCTTCTCAGCGAAAACCACCTGCCAAGTTGAATATGTCGCGCGCAGAGAGTCAGCCTATAATAGTCACAGATATCTATCAAAGACTACTCAAGGTCATTCTAAACAGAGGGTTCACAATTCTACGGAAAGTTGGGCAGCACTTCCCTACCCTGAGCTATATAAGTTCATCAGAAAACAATCCTATGTAAGTACTGATTGATTATTCTTCTTTAAACCCTTCTACAAAGGGTAATAGTCAATTCTATTCTCGCAATATTCTTCTAAGTATTTAATACTTATTCTTATACTACTACAGATGTATTCTCTAATTCAAAAGAGGGTTAGGATTAGTTACCTCGGTAAGCCCAATAATCTCCTAGACAAAGGCGCGACGGCGCAAGGTTTTGCTCCTAAGTTGTATGCTACCAGGAAACCTTAGAAGTTCTTCACAACGTCTACTAAGTACTAAGGTATTTGGGCTAGGGTCTTTTGGGCATTATAACAATACAAGAAGGCAACTTTTCTACCAAGGGAGGGTAGATTTCGGCTAAAGGGGAGGAAGCCTCGCCAAGGGTCACTTAGGCTAGAGGGGAAGAGGGCTTGGACGAAATGGCTAACAAGGAGAAGGGAGGATTTTCAAGACTTGGAAAGTAATTTGTGGATGAATAACTCTTCATCTCTAAGGGGGTATTTATAGGTCAAGAAGTGGCCAACCAATGGCCAAGATTAAGACAAGTGCAAGGCAAGTGTAGGGTGAGGATTAACTATACACAAATATCCTACCAACTCCTTGACTTGTGCACAAGGCACAAAAAACGTGCTCACCATAGCCAAATCGTCCAAATGGACGATTTCAAGTCCATCAATTGGAGGGTGACAAGTGTCGCCCTCCCGTTGGTCCAAAATGTTTCGTCTCTCGGAAAAATCCGCAAAAATTAGAAATGGCATAGCCGGAATTTACCCTACGAAAGCTGTGGAAACGTTTCGTCGGAAAACTATTCGTTTTGTGAGTTGTTCCCAAAAAAAACGTTTTGCCTAAACTTTAAGGCTAGACTTTTTGTACGTATTCCCTTACGTACGTACTCTGGAAATACGGGGTATAACATTTTACACGTCCAGTTAGGCGTGTAATCCCCTTTGGTTAGCTGTTTGGTTGAGCCTTAAATGTGGCGTATTGATTATTAAAATACGGGCCTTGGAAAAAGTGGAAAAGTACGTAGAAACAAAGGAAGTGCTGCCCGATTTTCCGTAGAATTAGAGGGCTATTAATTGGTATAAGTCTTACAATAGTAAGTAGGATTTTGATATAAGTACTATGTCCATTTTAAGTTGAAGTAGTACGTGTAGCATGGTCTACTTGGCTTAAGGAATAGCCGATGATGTTGAAGTACTTGGAGCGTTTTGCTACGTGTCGAAATGGTTAGTCGTCGCGAGGTATGTGGACTTCCTCTTCTATAAGACATGAGTATTTTTATGGTATACTTGCCTTGTTGTTAGGAGTATACATGAAGTTTCTCTCACTAAGGAAAACGCTCTCAACGTTTTCTCCTTGGTTGCTCCTTCGGTTTGTCCGTCTCCCTCATTGTCTCTTCACTAATCGAAGCTTAATGTTCATAACATGAAAAAGACTAAGCGTTATTGTTATACCCCGTAGTTCTGGCCATGCGTATGAGAGCGTACGAAAGGGAGTAAGACTTAAAATTTTAGAAGGATAGGTTGACGGGTTGTTTCGGACGGGTTTTAGTCAACCTTGAGGCGGGTTACGACCCGTTACGTTGAGAGATCCTAGGTGTTTCAAAGGCCTAGTACTTAGTTCGTTGAGTCTAGTTTCCAACGCAACCAACCGTTTGTCGATAGGACATCGAAGTAGAAGGTTATGGGTGTTGCAAGTTCAGTGCGCAGTCGGACTGAAAAGTGTTTCGGCCGTGAGCCACTGGCCGCGCCAGACACCTGAGTGGTCGCTGAAGTTGCAGCGCCGCGGCGCCGGAATGTTCTTGTCACGACCCGACCCCGGGCCGCGACTGGTGCCCTACCTGGGCACCCCGTTCAAGTATACATCAGAGAAAAGCAGCGGAACATACACAACATAAACACATGTGTACACAAAAATATAACACAGGCTAGCCGATAAGGCCGCCTTCCATAATATAAACAAAGTCAAAAGTACAACTTTACAACTCAGTTCGTATAGCCCAACCACCAATGTGAATACGCACTTAGGAATAATAATCGTGGACGGGACAGGGCCCCGCCATACCCCTGAATGTACATAAGTCTACAACATCAGGGACAAGACTGTACCAAAAGAGAGACAAGCCTCCGGAGAATGGAGCTTCCGATGTCTGATAATCGATCCTAAGAGTGAGGATCCGCCACCTGCTTACCCTTCCCTGCGGCATGAACGCAGCCCCCCGAGGAAGGGGGGTCAGTACACAATATGTACCAAGTATGTAAAACTGGAAAATACTGTAATTACATCATAAGTCTAAATCAAAGCCAGAGACAGGTATGATAATCAAATTACAGTACGCTGTGCCTTACTAACAATGAGAGTAAAATAGGGATATACTTACAACGAAAGATAGGATTGAAATCCTACTCCTGGGGCTATCTCACCCGCATAGGTCCAGTGGACCCGCGTGAGGTATTCCTCGCATAGGACTATTTCACCCGCATAAGCCCTTACGGACTCGCATGAGGTATTCCTCGCATAGGCTGGACCCGCCCGCATGGGACTATTTCACCCGCATAAGCCCTACGGACTCGCATGAGGTATTCCTCGCATCGTGGGTAGCAAATCCACGGAAATATGCAATGCCACAACCCGGGGAATGACCCCGCAACGAATAATATATTACTAGCACAAATCCGGCTATCACACATAACATAAGCACTACCGGCTTATCACACAATAAATAAGCAAGTTAAGAAATCCCCTAACTTCTTATTATTCTTGTTATATATATAAACACTCTCCTTTTAGTTTATCCAAGGCACTAACATGTCTTTTATAAAAATCCGGGAGTTAACCCAAGAACTACGTACTTCTACTCTTTAAAACAAATGACTCTTTTTAGTAGAAAACTTCCAAGATACTATTAATCCCAGTATCAAGTCCAAATTACGTTTCAAGGCAAGTCACAACACCCTTAGAAATAAAGTTAGGTTTCTAAATCAAGTGACTCATTTCTTATAAAACCTTAGGCAATTGATGCCTTAAAATCGAATTGCCTTTCGTTAAATCAAGTCATTTATCTTTCCATAAAGTCAATATAACCAACTCCCCATAAAGTCGTTATATTCACTTTATACCTTAGTCAAGTACAATTTCCTATCCAAGGGACTTATACGCTTAAAACGACACAAGTATCACATACTTTAAAATTCTTCAAGTCCCTTATCTTTAACAAGACTTAAGACATTTTTAATATTCTCAAAGAAGTGAGTTAATCTCCTAACTCACCCGACTTGGCATTTCATAAAGCTAGTAAAGAATGTCAAAGTCTTGTACGTCTACCGTACTATATACGTGAACTAGTCATGCTCAAAAGATAGGAAAAAGTTCTACATACCTCGTCGGGTCAAACCACTTGCCAAGTACAAAGTCCCGCCCGTAGAATGTCAACCTATAATATTCACAATACGTCCATTAACGCCTTACTTCAATGTAGAATATTATAAGTGTTAAGTCGCTAAATTCTACGGAAAATCGGACAGCACCTCCTTTGTTTCTACTTACTTTGCCACCTCTTTCGAGGCCGAATTCAATAACCAAACATCCCCATTTGGCTCACACAATTTATATAAGGTAGTCCAATACAATGAATAACTAAACAGCCCCAATTGGGTCACCATAATTTATCCATTCGTAAAGTCTGTATACATGTTACAGTCACAACTATCGATTTCCTTTGTTTTTCACATTTCAAATGGCTATCAAAACCTATTATACATATCAATCTAAAACATGATTCACGTGGCCAATATCAACTTTAACAAGGATTACTATCAATTTCCAAGAGGAGAGGAAATCTCTTACCTTTGGGTTAGCCCACTAAAGCTCTCTTTCTTCAACTTCTATTCCCGTCAAACTCGTCCTTGTGAGTTTCCCACAAGCTTACCAGCACTTTGTCTTCTTACCGCCGCTCCAACAACACCCACTAAGCTAGGTTTTTCTCAAATCTCAAGAGAGAAGGGGAGAGGGGTTTTTAGGTGTTCAAAGGTGAAATGACCAAGTCTTTCAAGACTTGGTCTTAAAATAGGGCTCTTTTCGTGGTCAACAAGATGGGAGGGACACTTGTCACCCTCCCATAGGCCCTTCAAAATATCCTGCTTTAAGCAATTCCCGAAAAATCCCGCCTTGGCGCCGCGTCAGCCGCGCGGCTGAAACCTCCGAGGATTTTCAGGATTAGTGGCGCGCTGCCCTCTCGATGATGCCGCGCCACGAGACGCCTGATACGAAAATCCTTCCTCTGCGCCTGCTTACAGAATTTCTAACGCCCATACCTCTCCGCTCCGATGTCCTATCGACGAGCGGTTAGTCGCGTTGGACACTAGACTCATCCAACTTTATACTAGGCTTGCTAAACACCCCATACATCTAAAAAAAAAAATTGGGGTACCACACTCCAAATAAGACTTAAAATCCGTTCGACACATGATTGCCAACTTATCTTATATTTGAATTTACGGGGTGTAACATTCTTCCCCCCTTAGAAACATTCGTCCCGAATGTTCTTTCGGAGTAACTTTTAATTAGCAACATAGTTTCCTTTCACAACCCCGACATACCACTAATGTCACACAAGGCCACATAGTAGCATTAAGCAAAAGAAACACTTCAATTAAAACTTGGCAAGTAAGGGAAGATGGATTACCTGAAAGTATAGAGAATAAGTGAGGATACTTCCTCAGCATGTCCTCCTCCGCTTCCCAAGTCATCTCCTCCCGGTTATCATTCCTCCACAGGACTTTGACGGAAGCTACATCCTTGGTCCGCAGTCGCCTGACCTGGCGATCGAGTATCGCTATGGGACTCTCCTCATACGATAACCCCTCTGTTACCTGGACCTCACTGGTAGGGAAAACTCTCGCTGGATCTCCGATACACTTCCTCAACATAGAAACATGGAAGACCGGATGTACCGCCTCTAACTCTGATGGTAGATCCAACTCATAGGCAACCTTGCCCACTCTACGGACGATTTGGTAGGGCCCAATGTACCTTGGGCTGAGTTTCCCCTTCTTACCGAATCTCATCACACCCTTCATGGGTGACACCTTCAAGAAGACCCAATCGTCAACCTGAAACTCCAAATGCCGACGCCGATTATCCGCATAAGACTTCTGCCGACTCTGAGCTGCTAACAGTCTCTCCTGGATAAGCTTCACCTTATCCACAGCCTGTTGAACTAAGTCTGGGCCAACTAACTGAACCTCGCCCACGTCGAACCAACCAATCGGCGATCTACATTTCCGCCCATATAAAGCCTCATATGGCGCCATCTGTATACTGGAATGGTAGTTGTTGTTATAAGCAAACTCCAAGCGGCAAATGATCCTCCCACTACCATCGAAATCAATCACACAGCTCGCAGATATCCTCGTTGTCCGGATAGTACGCTCGCCGCCCGCCACCGAGGATGAAATGTCAGATCGAGACTCACCAGGTCACTAAACCCTTCCGAAAGACCTCCGGTTAGCCGTGAATCGATCCCCTATCGATATAATCGACACCGACACCGTGCAACCTCACAATCTCTGATGTATAATCGCATAGTCTCACCAAAACGTCGTCCCGATCGGAAGGAAGTGGCTGATTTCACACCACGACAATAACCCAAATGGAGTCGCATTTCCTCCGAGTACGAGGTAACCTCAGAACAAAGTCCATGTTGATCACCTCCCACTTCCAAGTTGGAATCTCAATAGCTCGCAATAATCCATCGGGCCTCCGTGCTCGACCTGACCGCCGCAATTAGGACATCAGGCAACAAAACTCGCCACGCCCCTCTTCGTGCCATCCCACCAATACAAACATCCGAGGTCATGGTACATCTTGGTCGACCGGATGAATAGAATAACGAGCACCGCTGTGCCTCCCGAAATCTGCCGACGGCCATGACACATCGAACACACAACCGACCTCAAATCTCAAGACCCATCAGCGCCACTCGAATAGACTTTTCTCCTCCCGAGAGTCGCATCACGATACCGCACCAACACGGGTCCTCAAACTGCCGCCTCTTCACCTCATCAACGATGGAAGACTCGCAACCTCACGAACCCGTATTCCACTATCGCGGTGTCGATCAAACGAACCCCAAGGCTCGCTAATCGGTGGATCTCGACGACCATGTCCCCGCTCTGCCGTACCTCGATGTGCTCCCCATCGACCTACGACTCAAGGCATCAAGAATTACGTTGGCTTTCCGGATGGTATAGAATATCAATATCATAGTCTTTCAAAGAACTCCAACCACCGCCTCGCCTCAAGTTCACCTCCTCGCTCAAGATATACTGAGGCTCTTGTGGTCTGTATAAATATCCACATGAACCCCATACAAATAATGTCTCCAAATCTTCAAGGCATGTATAATCGCGCCAATTCTAAGTCATGGGTAGGGTAATTTCTCTCATGCTTCAGAATCGCCGAAGCATAGGCTATAACCTTGCCGTCCGCATCAAAACACACCCTAGCCCGATACCCGAGGCATCACAATAGATCACGCACTGCCTAACCTCGTGAAGAGTAAGAACTGGGTCAGAGTCAACTTTTCCTTCAGCACTGGAAACCCTTCTCGCAAGCCTCGCCCATCGAACTTGGCCGCTCCGAGTCACTAGTCAACGGTGCTGAAATCAAGCAACCGCTTCCACAAACTCGCGATAATAACTCGCCACCTAGAAATCGCAGACCTCGCCGAGTAAGAGGTCTCGCCAAGACTGATCGCCTCAATCTTTGTCGATCCACCCAACACCATCACCCCAATAATATGCCCTGGGAATGCCACCGAGGCCAACCAAAACTCACACTTGGAAAACTTGGCAAATAGTCCGGCCCGAGGACCCAAGTACCGCCTCAAGTGATCGGTGATGCTTCCTTCTCCGTCCGCGAATAAACCAGATGTCATCAATGAATACTATCACAAATGTGTCCAAAATGGCTTGAACTCCCTTCATCAAATCCATAAACACCGCTGAGCGTTGGTCAAACCGAAAGACATAACCCTAAACTCATAGTGCCCATACCGGTCCCGAATGCGCTTTGGGATGTCCGCTCTCGAACTCGAACTCGATGATAACTGCATCGCAGTCTACCTTTGAGAAACACCTCGCACTCGCAATCGGGTCAAACAAATCATCAATCCCGGGAGGGTATCTATTCTTGATGGTTACCTTATTCACCGCCTATAATCAACACACATACGCAGCTGCTCCATCCTTCTTCTTCACGAACAAAACCGCGCTCCCTGGGGAGATACACTAGGCCTCGATAAAGCCTTTCTCCAAAGAAATCTTTCACTGGTCCTTCACTCCTCAACTCGGCAGTGCCATCCTCGTATGGCGGGATGGAAATAGGTCGAGTGTCCGCAACGTGTCAATACAAAACTCAATCTCCTCTCAGAGGGATACCCAAGATCATCCGGGAACACATCCGAAACTCCCTAACCATCGCACCGATCAAGAACTGCACTCACCAGATCAAATACCCGAACTAAATGATAGATGTACTTCTTCGCACCATCTTCCTAGCCTTGAGGTAAGAAATAAACCTACCCTGGCGATGCCGTGTTGCCCTCCACTCGATAATCGCTTGCCAGAAATCGAACCGAACCAACCTGTCCTACAATAACGTTGGCATAACAAGAAGCCAACCACCCATACCCATAATGACATCAAAATCGTCATCTCCAAATCTATCAAGTTCTGCAAGTGGTCCGACGATCAGAATATAAACCGACAACCTCTCAGACACCCGCCGCCTAACACCGAATCTCCCATAGGCGTAGCTACCTCAAAAGGCTCTATCGACACCGCCTATCCCGATCCTACCCGCAACAAGAGGGGACACATAGGACAAGGTAGAACTCGATCTATCAAAGCATAAACATCACAACCGAAATCGCGAATGTACCGTAACGACGCCGTGGAAGCCTCCCGATCCCGCGGGCCGGGCTAATGAATATATGCGTTCGAGGACCGCTAGAACTAGAACCACCACTCGACTTACCGCGCCTGCCTGTCCGCTGAGTACCTCGCCCGGGCGCATAACCACGTAAGGAGAAGAAGACCCAAAGAATCGATCCCGGCCGTGGTTGTACCACCCATGCGCTTCTAGACGACAATCTTCTTCAAGTGGCCCACCGCCACAAGAGTAACAACCTCCGCAGAACACGACACTCGCCTGCGCGATCCACGCGACGAGCACACCGAGGTATGGGTGGTCTCGACGGCGAGGATCTCGCCTCCCGAAACCTCAAGCCCCGAGCCCTCGACTCGCCTCAATGACCGGCTCGATCGACCTCCCGCCGAAATCGCGACGAGCACTCAGGCCGGGCCGGAATGTGGACTCGATCTGCCGAGGCCGCCCGCCGAAATGCCCCGAGACCCCACCGCCCCGCCTCTTGGCCGGCTCGAGTCAATCTGGTCCTCCTCTCTATCCTCAATCCTCGCGATAGGCTCGCATCTCCGGCGATGTCCATACCGGCCAAGAGCCACCCCAAGCATGTCAGAATCATATGACGGTCTAGCCCCATCACATAACGATGAACTCTATCCGTCATGCTAGCTACAATAGTATGCGCATGTCTGGCCAAGGAGTGAAACTCCAAGCTATACTCCCTGACAGTCCTCCCGTTCTGCCTCAAGGTCAAGAATCTGTCTACCCGGGCTCTCCTCATCTCAGGAGGCAAAAAGTGATCCATGAAGGTCTCTGTGAACTCCTCCCAAACACCGGAAGAGCATCATCACCTCGAAAGCAACCACGACTCAAACCAGCTTCAACGCAATATCGCGCAACCCAGAAGAGGCTAGCGTAATGCACTCGCTCAAGCCCTAAGAACTCGCATGGTCCATCAGAGCGCCGAATGAACTCCCGCGATCCTCATCGCACTAACCATAAAACTCAGTGGATGACATCCGTAAAATCCCTAATCCGTAAACCGCTTAGGGTGGTCGCCGCTTCTGCTTTACGCCAGCCGCTACTATATCGTCAATAACCGACCGCTTCCCGTAGTCTCTATACTCGCACCGGACGGGAATCGAGGGTCTGCACGGAACCTTCGAGCTACCGCCGCCTCGGCCTTTCTAACCTCGCGGCGTGAACTCGCCGACCGCCTACTACCTCGTGCATAGTCTGTGCTCGAGCCTGTAACCCTTTGAGTACCGCTAGCGCCTCCCGCCGCCGCTTTGCCCTTCGGGCCCCGTCGCCTTCCGTGGAGGCATAGCTGTTTCATAAGAATAGGTCAGAGGGGATTCAACCTAATAAGACAGCTCTACTGCACGATCTCAGAGAGAGAAGAATGGAAACCAATCCTAAATGTCCTGCAGCCTCCTGATTATAGATGTGGTGCACAACACACCAATAATCAAGACTCTACTAGACACGGCCTCAGACACTTTCGAGGACTAATCGCTGATACCACTTTGTCACGACCCGACCCGGCCGCATCGGTGCCCTACCGGCACCCTGCCTGTATACATCGAGAAAAGCAATGAACATACACAACATAAACACACGTGTACACAAAAATATAACACAAAGCTAGCCGATAAGGTCGCTTCCATAATATAAACAAAGTCAAAGTACAACTTACAACTCGGTTCAGATAGCCCAACCACCAATGTGAATACGCACTTAGAATAATAATCAGACGGACAGGGCCCCGCCATACCCCTAAATGTACATAAGTCTACTACATCAGGGACAAGACTGTACCAAAAGAGAGACAAGCCTCCGGAGAATGGAGCTTCCGATGTCTGATAATCGATCCTAAGAGTGAGGATCCGCCACCGCTACCCTTCCTCGCAGATTAACGCAGCCCAGGAAGGGGGTCCGACACAATATGTACCAAGTATGTAAAACTGGAAAATACTGTAATTACATCATAAGTCTAAATCAAAGCCAGAGACAGGTATGATAATCAAATTACAGTACGCTGTGCCTTACTAACAATGAGAGTAAAATAGGGATATACTTACAACGAAAGATAGGATTGAAATCCTACTCCTGGGGCTATCTCACCCGCATAGGTCCAGTGGACCCGCGTGAGGTATTCCTCGTGATAGGACTATTTCACCCGCATAAGCCCTTACGGACTCGCATGAGGTATTCCTCGCATAGGCTGGACCCGCCCGCATGGGACTATTTCACCCGCATAAGCCCTACGGACTCGCATGAGGTATTCCTCGCATCGTGGGTAGCAAATCCACGGAAATATGCAATGCCACAACCCGGGGAATGACCCCGCAACGAATAATATATTACTAGCACAAATCCGGCTATCACACATAACATAAGCACTACCGGCTTATCACACAATAAATAAGCAAGTTAAGAAATCCCCTAACTTCTTATTATTCTTGTTATATATATAAACACTCTCCTTTTAGTTTATCCAAGGCACTAACATGTCTTTTATAAAAATCCGGGAGTTAACCCAAGAACTACGTACTTCTACTCTTTAAAACAAATGACTCTTTTTAGTAGAAAACTTCCAAGATACTATTAATCCTGGTATCAAGTCCAAATTACGTTTCAAGGCAAGTCACAACACCCTTAGAAATAAAGTTAGGTTTCTAAATCAAGTGACTCATTTCTTATAAAACCTTAGGCAATTGATGCCTTAAAATCGAATTGCCTTTCGTTAAATCAAGTCATTTATCTTTCCATAAAGTCAATATAACCAACTCCCCATAATGTCGTTATATTCACTTTATACCTTAGTCAAGTACAATTTCCTATCCAAGGGACTTATACGCTTAAAACGACACAAGTATCACATACTTTAAAATTCTTCAAGTCCTTTATCTTTAACAAGACTTAAGATATTTTTAATATTTTCAAAGAAGTGAGTTAATCTCCTAACTCACCCGACTTGGCATTTCATAAAGCTAGTAAAGAATGTCAAAGACTTATACGTCTACCGTACTATATACGTGAACTAGTCATGCTCAAAAGATAGGAAAAAATTCTACATACCTCGTCGGGTCAAACCACTTGCCAAGTACAAAGTCCCGCCCGTAGAATGTCAACCTATAATATTCATAATACGTCCATTAACGCCTTACTTCAATGTAGAATATTATAAGTGTTAAGTCGCTAAATTCTACGGAAAATCGGACAGCACCTCCTTTGTTTCTACTTACTTTGCCACCTCTTTCGAGGCCGAATTCAATAACCAAACAGCCCCAATTGGCTCACACAATTTATATAAGGTAGTCCAATACAATGAATAACTAAATGTCAATCGTCACCATAATTTATCCATTCGTAAAGTCTCAGATACATGTTACAGTCACAACTATCGATTTCCTTTGTTTTTCACATTTCAAATGGCTATCAAAACCTATTATACATATCAATCTAAAACATGATTCACGTGGCCAATATCAACTTTAACAAGGATTACTATCAATTTCCAAGAGGAGAGGAAATCTCTTACCTTTGGGTTAGCCCACTAAAGCTCTCTTTCTTCAACTTCTATTCCCGTCAAACTCGTCCTTGTGAGTTTCCCACAAGCTTACCAGCACTTTGTCTTCTTACCGCCGCTCCAACAACACCCACTAAGCTAGGTTTTTCTCAAATCTCAAGAGAGAAGGGGAGAGGGGTTTTTAGGTGTTCAAAGGTGAAATGACCAAGTCTTTCAAGACTTGGTCTTAAAATAGGGCTCTTTTCGTGGTCAACAATATGGGAGGGACACTTGTCACCCTCCCATAGGCCCTTTTCAAAATATCCTCGCTTTAAGCAATTCCCGCAGAAAATCCCGCCTTGGCGCCGCTGCGCAGCTAGCCACGCGCCAAACCTCCCAGGATTTTAAGGATTAGTGGCGCTGCGGCCCTGCTGACGGCGCCGCGGCGCTGAGACGCCTGATACGAAAATCCTTCCTCTACGCCTGCTTACAGAATTTCTAACGCCCATACCTCTCCGCTCCGATGTCCTATCGACGAGCGGTTAGTCGCGTTGGACACTAGACTCATCCAACTTTATACTAGGCTTGCTAAACACCCCATACATCTAAAAAAAATAATTGGGGTACCACACTCCAAATAAGACTTAAAATCCGTTCGACACATGATTGCCAACTTATCTTATATTTGAATTTACGGGGTGTAACAATTCTGAGAGTCGGCAGAGGTTTCAGCGCCGCGGCACCGAGGCGGGTTCTGCGAAGTTAAGTGGAAAAATCTGAACTGTTTTGTTTTAAAAAAGGCCATGGGAGGGTGACAAGTGTCCCCCCCCCCATCTGATTTTGCATGCACTTGGTCATTCTTCAAGTTCTTCTCTCTCTCTAAAGCTAAAACTCTCTCTTCTCTCTAGAATTTCAAGGGGAAATCAAAGCTTGAGGAAAATCTGAAAAAGTGTGGCAAGAAGGAAGCTTGTTGGTTAGCTTGTAGGAGTATTGTGGTGGTGTTTTTGGAAAGGAGGATAGCAAACTTGTTGGAATAATTTGGCTAAAGCTCTAAGGTAACAATTCTTCTCTTGTAGCTAGTTTTTGAGTGTTGCATGTGAAGAAGAAAGATCTTGTAGTGGTAAATATTGCTCTTAGATAAATTGCATGTAAGAAATATGGTTTGGATATGAATGAATTGGATAAGAAGGTTATGTAAGCATGTTGTAGCCAAAATACTACCTTAAACTTGTTAAGTTAGTTGTTGTACATTGTGGGGCAGAATTTTACACATCCTAGATTAGGTGTGTAATCCCCTTTGAAATGTTTGGATTGTTGGGCCTTAAATGTGGCGTTTGGATGTTGAATTCGGCCTTGAAAAAGGTGGCAAAGTATGTAGAAACAAAGGAAATGCTGCCCAATTTTCCATAGAATTTAGTGACTTTGAACTTGGAATATTCTACATTGTAACTAGAGGTTAATAAACGTATTATGGTCATTATAGGTTGACATACTACGTGCGGTATTTTGGACTTAGCTAGTGGATTGACCGAAGAGGTATGTGGAACTTTCCTATCTCTTGAGCATGAATGGTTTTACCTATGTAGTACGATAGACGTACAAGTTTTGATATCCCTTACTTGTTTTAAGGATGGTCAAGTTTTGTGAGTAAGGGGGGATTAACTCATTTCTTTAAAGGTACTAAGGATGTCTTGAGTTTTCAAAGTTAAGGGACTTGATGTGTTCAAGTATATGATTCTTGTGTCTTTTTAAAAGTGTAAGTCCCTTGGGTTTTAGGAAAATGTAATTGACTAAGGTATAACGTTAATATAATAACTTTATGGGAAGTTATTATATTAGCTTTATGGAAAGTTAATAAAGAAAGATTTACTCTAAGTAAAATGAGTACGGATAAATGATTTGAGGTTGTGAAAGGCAAATTGATTTTTAAGGCATTAATTGTCTAAGGTTTTAAAAGAGTAGAAGTAGATAGTATAGTACTTTGGGTTAAATTCCCGGATTTCATAAAGACATGTTAGTGCCTTAAGTAAACTAAAATGAGAGGGCTTTCTTAACTTATTTACGTTATGTGTGATGTCCGGTTGAGCTAGGGTAAGAGAATAAATGAGGGGTAAATCCCCAAGACGTTATACCACATTCTCCAGGGTAAGAGTATAAATGAGGGGTAAATCCCCAAGACGTTATACCACCTTCTCCAGGGTAAGAGTATAAATGAGGGGTAAACCCCCAAGACGTTATACCAACTGCTTCAGGGTAAGAGTATAAATGAGGGGTAAACCCCCAAGACGTTATACCACCTATTCTGTGGATTTTCTACCCATGATGCGAGGAATACCTCATGCGAGTCCGTAGGGCTCATGCGGGTGAAATAGTCCCATGCGGGTGAGTACAACCTATGCGAGGAATACCTCATGCGGGTCCACATGACCCATGCGGGTGAAATAGTCCCAGGAGTAGGAGTGCTTAATGATACTGCGGGGCGGATGACCTTGGTTTGACCATGAGCTTCCTATTTTCATGCAGTATTGTATATGTTGATATTCTCATTATTAGTAAGGCACAGTGTTCTGTAAACTGATTTTTATACATGTCTCCAATTATTTTATACTTATGAGGTATTTTCAGTATCTTCCGGTTTCGCATACTTAGTACATATCAGGTAATCGACTCCTTCCTGGGGCCGCTCATGCCGCAGTAGGTAAGCAGGTGGTGGATCCTCACTCTTAGGATTATTATTCTAGTGTCAGAAGCTCCATTCCTCCGGAGGCTTGTTTTGTTGGTACGACTTTTCCCTGATGCTGTAGGTATTTTGTACATTCAGGGGTATGGCGGGGCCCTGTCCCGCCACAGTTGTTATTCTTAGAGGTCTGTAGTCACGTTTGTGGTTTTGGGCTGTAAGAACAAGTTGTACTGTTATACTATTGATTAAGTATATTTTATGGAAGGCAGCCTTATCGGCTTGCCAGTGATATTACTTTATACAGGTTATGTGTATGTATGTTCCGCTGCTATTCTCTGATGTATATTCGATGCGTGCCCTGCAGGCACTACCGCGCCCTGGTCGGGTCGTGATAGTTATACTCGCTCTAGCAATGATTCCAGAGGTTCAGGAGGATCTACGAAGTCTAGAACCAAGAAAAAGAAAAAGAATGGTGGAAGTCCAACCATAGTTGAAGAAAACTTAATTCCGACAATTTCAGACCCCACGGTGTTAGTTCATGTTGCTCCTGATTTACGCATTCCACTTGAGAATGTGGTTGATGATTTTACTCTACAAAGGATACATGAATGGGGAAAAAGTATAGAAATCGAGAGCTTGGATATTAGTGAGTTCGAAGGAGGAAAACATCATGTTCCGTCAGTCACCAATCCGGAAATGATTCCTCCTACCACTCCAGAAGTAACCACAATAGATGACTCTAACACTGTCCACGAGCCTACTGGTAAAGACTCTCTCGAAACTCCCGGCAATGGTAACGAAATTCGGATAGCCAAAGTCACTTCTTTCTCTCTTAATGATGACGTTTCTATCTCGGGTCATTTGGTAAACTCCGGGACCATAACGAAAGAGCATGGCAATCACGACACTAATATTATCTCGGCACAACCTGGAAACTTACTTAGGCAAGCCGGAAAAGTTAGAAAACCAAGGACAGGAATCGCAAACGACAATAATTTGCACGATGGTATCCTCGGGTCAAAACCGGCCGTGGTACGTCCAAGGCTATGGCGGTCAAAGTGAGTCCATGGGTCTAAGAATAATACCGGTATGCCTGGATCAATGCAAGTTGGGAGAAACGAAGAGCCTTCTACCCCCAAGGTGCCTAGTTACTCTCCAAACATTAATATCGCGGGAACCGAAGGGTCTCTCTTTAATACCGCGGGAACTAAAGAGGCTCCTCACTTAATGGGGCAAAAACCGAATTCATTAAGTGTTACTAATGAGTCCTTTCCTACTTTAGCTAGCTTGATTAGCGGAATCCAACACAAGAATCTCAATAGCCCTTTTGCCTTTACTTCTTCATTGGGAATGAGAAACGTTAACATCAATCCTCCTCTCTCCACTACCTCTTCAATGCTCCCTGAAACCCAAGATAACACACCCCTTCTTTCCCCCCTACCATCAATAACTCCCGGAATTCATGACAATTTCCCTACTCTTCCAAATGGCACACGCATTCTTTCTCCTAAGGCGGGGCCAAGCTCTACTCCCTCTAACCACCTCCCTCAGTCCACACTCCACGAGAAATCTACTGAACACTTGCCCGCAAATGAATTTAGAAACCAACATGAAACCTCACCCGTCGATCCAACAAACAATGAGTTACCCCCGAATCAACGCAAAGGGTACAATGCGCCTAAGAAGACTTATGCAGGAGTTTTTGCGGGTACTCAACTTGAAGCTAAGGGTATGAAACTACAATTTATTGAACAACAAGGAGAAGATGTAGAAATTGAAGCTTCGGATGAAGTCCCATTCATTGAAACATGGGGATATTGCCTAATATGATGCTTCACGGGTCCTTTCCCGGGAAGAGAGGCATTGAATTCTATTGTGAAGGGATGGGGAGTGAAATGTCGTATCATACCGTATGGAAAATGATAGACAGTTTTCAAATTCATGACGGAAGAAGATCGCACAAATGTTCTTCATGGAGGCCCATATATGGTCTTCGGTAAAACTATGATGCTAAAGCCTATTAAGAAGGGAGTTTTATTAACAGATGCCTTATTCATGGACATTCCAATATGGGTCACTTTCCATGACATCCCCCTCTCAATTTGGAGTGCAACAAGCCTTAGCAAGATTGCTTCGCGTGTGGGGAAGCCTCTATATACGGATCAATATACTAAGGAGATGTCAAAGATGAATTATGCAAGAGTCTTAGTGGAAGTAGATGTCAGCAAAGAACCGGTTATGGAATTTGGTGTCAAACTCCCCGACAATAGAAGGTATACTCAAAAGGTGAACTATGAGAACTATCCGGATTTTTGTTATCATTGTGCATCCTTTGGGCACAACCATTTGAAGTGTAGAAAATTGGTGCAAGATACCAACACTCAAGAAGCTCAAAATATCCGCAACCCTTTGGTGCCTCCTAAGAATGGTGGAGTTTCTACATGTTCGGGTGCCGATGTTGCTACGGGAAAAACCAGCCCTCCTTGCACTAATCCGTCACCTACACAACATCCCGTAGGTACTGAGAACTTGATGGATATAAAGAATAATGAGCAAATACCACCTCACGTACCCGGAAGTGTGGGGGAAGCTCTGAACTTTGCAATTCCTCCGATTGTTGATCAGTCTAGCTCATCGAGTTTACGGGTGGCACAAGAGGGGTCCTCAAGTCATCACCCCCATGCTGGTCTTGCGCATCATGATAGGAGGAGTTTGGAAACAAGACACACTGATTCTAGAACACCATTGGACCCGCAAACTTCACTGGATGGGGTAGTCTACAAAAACTCTACGGAGGATTCTAGACTTGCATTTCGGGGCATAAAATTTGAACGCGGGGATCATAGCCTAGCTGGGACACCTGCCTTAACCTCCAACAACAAGGATGAGGGATGGAAACAAGTAATTTCAAGGAAAAATGCGCCAAAAGGTAGTAGTTTGGCAAAGACAGCGAAGCGCGGAGGTGATAACAAAACCTCCTTTGTTTCTTAAAGAAAGTACTTTGTTGGAATGTCCGGGGTCTTTGCGGACAAAGGGAAATGGCAGCCACGCAAACTCTTGTGTGTAGGCTCACTAAGCAACATGATGCATCAATTGTTTGTCTCATTGAAACTAAATTCTCTAGAGCACGGATTGACTCTTTTAAATCTCAAAGATTTCTTGCTTGGAATTCTTGCTCCAACATAGATTTCATTGATGGCGGAAGAATGTTAATACTTTGGGATCCCTCCAGAGTTAGTTATGAAGTTCTTGGAATGGACTCTCAACATATTCATGTCCATGCAAGATGTAAAACAACACAAGTGTCCTTCCTAGCTACATTTGTATACCCGGTTTATAGCATCCCGGAAAGAAGGAAACTTTGGCATCACCTTACCCACTTGGGCATCGGCATTGTCAAGCCTTGGATGATTATTGGAGATTTCAACACCTATTTCTACCCACATGATAAGGTGGGTGGTCCCCCTCTCACGCCTTATGCAATTAGGGATCTTGGAGAATTCAGAAATGCCCATGGACTAGAAGACACCCCTTCATCGGTTCCTTCTACACCTGGACGAATGGTTCGATATGGTCTAAGCTTGATAGAGTGATGATGAATCAACATTGGAGAGATTTGAATCTTGAGTGCAAGGCTGACTTACTGCCTATGGAACCAGTCTCGGATCATTGCCCTGTGGTAGCTTCGGTAATTGCATCCTCTAGTATTGGAAAACGACCTTTCAAGTTCATGAACATGTGGCTCTCCCATCCCGCATTTGAGAACATACTTTCTTCATGTTGGACACAACACATATTTGTTACACCCCGTAAGTCCAGGACATGTATAAGAGAATGTACGTAAGGAAACAAGACTTGGAAATTAGTACGAAAGGAAGAATTGTTTTTCCGACGGAAAATCTTCCGAAGGTCGAAAAGGAAAAATGTTTGTTATTGAGAATTGGATTCTCAAAATGCATTATTTGAAGAGTATGGAACTTATTAATAATATGGAAATTTATTTTTACGGATTTGGTCATGTGGGGCCCACCCGAGGAAATTTTACATTTTTGTGGGGCCCACGAGGGTTACGGAATTTTATGGACGAATGAGAGGGAGACACGTGGCACCCCCATAAGTGGTCTTGGTCGAATTAGAGGAGGGGTAATATGGTCATTGAACATCTTGGAAGATAAGTCTTCAAAGCTTGACATAATTGACTAGTCAACTTGCCACATAAGCTTGATCCATGTGATTTTAATCCTAGCCTCACATTTGTTTAAGTCTAAGCCCTCCAATATGTGTTATATACTAACTAGTAGCAAGACTAGCTCATTTTAACACTTAGAGAAATTAGAAGACCTTGTGTTCTTCAAGAAAGCTCTCGGCTTAGTGTAATTTTCCCACACAAATTTTTTATAGTTTTGATCCATTAGCCACAAGACTTTAACCCAATGTCCCTAGGGGTATTGTAAGGATATCTCAATAGAAAGATTTCGGAAAAAACGTATTTTTACGCTAGTCGCAATGCGGAAACTAAGGGAGTTCTTCAACTTTGAAGTTGGAACTTGAAGATGGGTTCTTCATAGGCCTCTAAGGAGTGCTTGGAGTGGATTGGAACCTAAGTAAAGGAGCTAAGAATTGCTAAGGTGCGACTTTGGAATCTTGGAAATTTTAAGGGCTTTAAAGGTATATTCTTGTCGTTGTAGCAATTAAGGTTTACTTATCATTGTAGCTATGGTTTTAGCAAGCATGAGTTATATAGTATGAAGTTTGATATGTTTATTGGCTATTGGAACCCTAATCCGAAATCTAGCATGTTTAACTTTAAGATTTCAATTCTAGTCGATTATTAGTCTAAGCGTCGCATGTTGTTTAAAGAAGGAAATTGTAGTTGTTGAAGTTGTTTAGACTATATAACATGTTAGACCTTAGAACTTGGAATTGTAAGGATTGAAAAAGACTTAGTGTTGTTCTGAGGTCCGAGAATGGCTTTTGGCATATTCACTATTTCAGATGAATTGTGGGCGGAATTTTACACGATTGTAAGGCGTGTAATCCCCTTTGTTTGGTTGTTGTTTGGAGCCTTAAACGTGGCTTGTTGGTTATTGTATTCGCCCTGAAAAAGGTGGCAAAGTAAGTAGAAACAAAGGAGGTGTCGCCTGATTTTCTCAGAGAATTAGATCAGATACTTAGTATTATTCTACGTAGAGACTAGAAGTTGATAGTCTTGTTGTGACCATTATAGGTTGACACTTCTACGCATCGCGTATTCGGCTTAGCTGGATATTAGCCGAAAAGGTATGTGAACTATCTCCTCTTCTAGCATGATTCCTTAGAATAAAGAAAGTAAGTGCTACTCCTTAAATGATCCATTCCTTGCTTGTATTTGGATTGCCTAAAATAGAATTTGTTCTATGTACTTCCTTGAGTGTACTTTGATGTTTAAATTGTAAGTAGTATAATCCATTTCCTTAGGGAAGTTTGGATTCTTAAAAGTGAAGGTATTTTTCTTAAAGTACATAGAGACTTGAAAAGGAAGTGGTTTCCAAATATTTTGGCTAGTGCCTTAGTTCTAAAACCTAAAGGTCATTATAATGACTTTAGGGGAGTCAAAGGAGTGATTTACTTATTTGATTTAAAAGAGGAGAAATGACATGATTTAAGAGAAGTAACTTGCGTATGGTGAAGTTACTGAGGTTTAAAAAGTAGAAGAAAACTTGTTTTCTAACTATTAAGAGACTCAAGTATTTTGAAAGTTGAGAACTTGATTTGTAAGTATGTGATACTTGGTTTTAATAGTATAAGTCTCTTGGTTATCAAGGAATGGATACGTCTAAAACCATAAAAGGGTTATAACGCTTTATGGGAAGTTGGTTATAACGGCTTTATGGAAGGTTTAGAAAGTTGTCTATTTTGATTAAATCGGCATAAGTTGCCTAGATTGTGAAAATTTGGAGTTACTTGATTTCAAGCTTTGAAATGAGTTTTCTAAAAGTGTAGTAACTTACTTTGAAAAATAGACACGCCTTGATACTACGGGTGTTAGTATCTTGTGGCTTTACATAGAAAGGAGTCTTTTATAAAGGAATGTACGTACGTAGTACTTTGGCTTGTTAAAAGAGAATTATTCTATGTATAACTTGATTAGTACTTTGGCTTGATAAATTGAGGATTTGTCTAAGTGTGCCTTGATAAGTACTTTGGCTTGTTAAAAGAGAATTATTCTATGTATAACTTGATTAGTACTTTGGCTTGATAAATTGAGGATTTGTCTAAGTGTGCCTTGATAAGTACTTTGGCTTGTTAAAAGAGAATTATTCTATGTATAACTTGATTAGTACTTTGGCTTGATAAATTGAGAATTTGTCTAAGTATGCCGTGATAAGTACTTGGGCTTGTTAATTGAGAATTGCCTATGTGTGCTGGAAATAGCCGGTTGTGTGCTATTGGTAAATCAGTCGTTTCGGGGTCATTCCCCTGGTTTGTGGCATTTGCATAATTCCGTGGATTTGCTACCCACGATGCGAGGAATACCTCATGCGAGTCCGTAGGGCTTATGCGGGTGAAATAGTCCCATGCGGGCGTCCAAATATGCGAGGAATACCTCGCGAGTCCGTAGCGGCTTATGCGCGTGAAATAGTCCTATGCGAGAATACCTCACGCGGTCCGAAAGGGCTTACGCGG
Source organism: Przewalskia tangutica (assembly GCA_029844215.1). NCBI lineage: Eukaryota > Viridiplantae > Streptophyta > Magnoliopsida > Solanales > Solanaceae > Przewalskia > Przewalskia tangutica. Next base: position 75,197,684 of record CM056734.1, read on the forward strand.
TGAAATAGTCCACGCGGGCGGGCCCACCTATGCGAGGAATACCTCACGCGGTCCACGCGACCTACGCGGTGAAATAGTCCCGTGAATAGGATTGCTAAATGATATCGCGCGGATGGTCCCGCTGATCATGAGCTTCCTAGTTTATATTGTAAGGATACTATCGCTTACTCTCATTGTTAGTAAGGCACAATGTGTTGTATTTTGATTATCATATATGTCCCCAGATTTGTTTGTGTTAACCTATGTTCATGCTTATACGAGGTGGTATTCCGGTGCATTGGACAAAGAGGTATTGAGGACAAAGTTGGGACTTGTTGTTCATGTATACTTATTGTTGTTATTACATCATGGATCGCCGCAGCGAGGAAGGATTCCACGCATGATTGATATTATGGGCGTGAGACCCATGGTTCTATTGAGTAATAACTTTGAGGGCCTGCGTCCCTGACTTGATATGACTGCTTATGTGTTATGTACTGTAGGTTGGATATCATACATGTCTACTGTGTTATTTAGACTTCTATGATTTTATTACGCATTTCATCGCTCACATACTTGGTACATTCTTCGCATCGACCTCCTTCGGGGCCGTTCATGCCGCAGTTTAGGTACGCAGCTCGGTGATCGGCAGTGTAGGATCCGCTGTGGTTTTGGATAAGCTCCTTCTATTCCTGAGTTTATCTTTGGTATATGTCCTTCAAGACAAAGCTTTGTATAGTTTTGGGTATGGGGCCTTGTCCCGTCATAGTTCGCTTTAACTCCCAGAGGTCCGTATTCATACGTGGGATCGACTCACGTATGGTGTAGTGTCTTTAGTTTATGTATATATGGCAGCCTTGTCGGCTTTGACCTTGCACGCACGCTTGTTTTAAAAAAATGAGGTGTTATTTCAGCCCGCACTTACTTGTATTGTTAGGTAGGGGTGCCTGTGTAGGCACTCACCACGCCCGGGTTCGGCCCGTGACAATATCGATCTGCCTGAACGCCCGAACCCGGCCCACATCGTGCCTTACCCCGGCACCCTAGTGATACAACATCGAGAAAACCGGAAAATAAAACACGAGTCATGAAACAAGAGATATAATAAATAAACAGCAACCAAAACAAGCTGCCTTCAAGATATACATAAAAACCCAATAGCTTATCCTTTTTACAAACCCCGCCACAACAAAGGCATGCACTCTAAGATTTACAACAACTATGACGGACAGGCTCTCGCCATACCCCGAATGTACAAGAACCTACAACTCGTGGAAACATACCAAAGATAAGCCTCAAGGAACGGAGCTTTCCAACACGCTGAAATGAGATCCTAAGAGCGGGGATCCACGATCGATGTACTCTCTACCGCGGATGAACGCAGCTTCAAGGAGGTCAAGACAACAGTACCAAGTATGTGAAATCAGAAAAATATCAGAAATGAAATCATACTAGTCTATAAAAGCCGAGACATGTATGATAACCAAACTTACAGCTCACAACATAAAACAATCATGTCAAGTCGTGACTCACGCCTCAAAGTCACCACTAAATATAACTATGGGTCTCACGCCCACAACATCCATCATGTTCGCATCATGGCCGCATGCCCTAATATCAGACGGTGTAGACATGTCCATGATGCAACACATAATAAGTGCCGCATGGCCACATGCCCTGAATCTGTGACGGTGTAGACATGCCCATGTAACCTCAATAACAATATACTGGTGGTCAACCCCGCCGCACGCCACATGTCCCCGGAATCAGACGGTGTAGACACGCCCATGTTGCGAATAACCATATATCGGTAATCAACCCGCCGCATGGCCGCATGCCCCTAATCGTGACGGTGTAGACATGTCCATGTGATATCAACAACAAGACAAGAATCAAAATGGAAACATACCCGTGGAATTCTCCATCACCGCCAAGACGCCCCAAGAAGTTCAACAAGTCAACCGCCTCTATCGAGAGACGCCAGAATACGTAAATACCACACTTGTACAACAAAGGCTATCATCACAAGCATAGGCAAGTTTCACAACAACAAGCATAGGCAAGTTTCACAACAACAAGCATAGGCAAGTTTCACAACAACTCAAAGTACTTCCATTTATACCAAAGTCCGGGTTTTTAACCCCAAAGTACTACATACGTTAAGTTCTTTAAAAGAGATCCATTACTTCTATAAAAGTCACCCGATACGTAGTATTAGAATGACCAACCCACATTCCTTTTCAAAATCAAGTAATGATTCTTTCCTAAGTTTCACTTTGCCTAGTTTCAATTACTCAAGCTTCTCATTTTCAAATGGTTTCATAGTTCCCAAACTTAATCACTTGATTCCTTTTTAGAACAATTGAGTAATATATGTCTCACGTGAGAGTAGGTTATTCTTGTTTACAACATTCTTATTACAGCAGCCATGATCTAGAAAATGTAATATCATTTTGTCTCATCTTAGTTTCTATGCAGATGGAGGTTTCTACTGGTTTTAATACAACACATCATTATTCAATACATTTTCCTTTATTAACGCTGCAGGTGGTCCTGTCGATCCACATTCCGATTCCCAAATCAAGAAACATTATCCCTTTAAAAACCAAGTACTCATTACTCACGAATGAGGTTTCACACAAACATCCACATTAAAACAAATAAGTTAAGTCTCTTATCTTATAAGATCAAGTCTCTTAACTTCTAACATCAGTAAACCATTTTCACTTACATAAGGTCGTTATAACTAACTTCCCATAAAGCTATTATAACACCCTATGTTTTAAACCAACCAAATCACTTAGCACACGTACGCTCACCGTACTACATAGTTCACAACAATCATGCTAGAAAAGATAGGAAGAGGTTCACATACCTCGCGACGATTTATCGACAATAAGCAAAATGCTCCAAGTACTACAACCTTGCTAGCCCTTTCCACTCCGAATAGAATACGCTACTCTTAGTACTTTCACCTATAAAGGTCACAAACGCCTATTAACCCCAAAACACAAGTTTCTATCTTTCTATAGAAAATTCAAGATTTTCCCGCAACAAACAGAAACTCCTCCTCTCTCGAGGCCGGCTAACAAGCCAACCAGGGGGTGTGGGTTTACACTTCTAAACTGACGTGTACAATTCTACACAAGTCTACTGCAATACAGTCCTATGTAAATACAAATACCAAGATTTTTATTCTTCAGCTTAAGTCAAAAGACATTGCCGAATACTAAGTATAGTTCCATATATAGTATACTTCAACTATATATTCTAACAAACATGTAATTTCCAATTACAATAGAGGACAAGATAATTACCTCGATAAGCCCAAAATTATCCAAGTTATAATGTCGATCCCGAGCAAGGTTTAGCTCCACCCGTGCGCCCAAACCACTCCAAACAACCCTTAGAAGTTCTAACTAACTTCTACTCAAATACTTCAACCAACTATGAAGATTTCCTGTGGTTTCGGTTTGAGACTAAAAGGACAAAAGGTAGTATTTCCTGACTCTACGAAAGAGGTATCTTTGGAATACTACAAGGTACAAGGCTAAGGTATTTTGGGCATTATAACAATACTAGGGAGTATTTCTATACCACAACAAGGGTATTATACTAAAAACAACTAGCAGTGGGGTACCCTACTACTAGACACCACAAGGGGAGTGGAGACCTCTCGCCAAAGGCCACTAGGAGTGGGAGGAGAGGCTTAGGACGAGAGCCACAAGAGGGAGGAGGGATTTCAAGACTTGGAAACATTTGTGGATGAATGAAGTCTTCACAGCGTGGTATTTATAAGAAACCAAAGGCCAACCAACGGCCAAGATCTAGCCAAGTGCAAGGCAAGTGCAAGGCCAAGATCAAGCCAAGTGCACCCTAACCCTACTCCACAAAACACTCCACAACACAAGCCACAAAGCAAGGCACAAAAGAGGGAGCCAATCGCCAAGGCCACCAAGGCCCTCGACGCCCAAATCGCCCAAGCCAAACCATTTGCTTCAATGCAGGTGACACATGTCACCCTCCCGCTGGTCGAACGTTTCGCCACACGGAAAAATCCGCAAAAATTATAAATGACATAGCCGAATTTTCTACGAAAGTCATGGAAACGCTTTCACGTAAACGACTTAATCCAAAGTGTCACACAAAGGTAAATTCGCCAGGGTGCCACATGGGGTGACACGTCGCGCCCGATTCGCCTGCAATATTTCGTCTTCCAAAATATCCAAAATACCGGAAATCTCAAAACAAAGCGGCCCTACAAAATCAGAATTTCTCCCGTGGCCCCACGTGACCATTTCCAAAATAAAATCTCAAAATTCTAATATAATCTATGAAGTCCAAATACCCAACTGGGAATCCACCCCACTAACGAACCTTTTTCTTCACAAATAACCGCAAACTTTTCCGCCGAAAACTCACATCTTTCTTTCTTTTCAAAATTTCACGCACTCGTGACGCACGCCCTCACATACATACCCCGCAACTACGGGTATAACATTCTCCTCCTTAGAAACATTCGTCCCGAATGTTCCTTCTCAAGTCGAATAACGATAAAGTTCCTTCTAACAAGTTGCCAATGCCATACCGCCACGAAATAACATACGCCCTCTTCTTTCCTTACTCGTCGTGCCCTTCTCGAACGCTTGAACTCTCCCAAGACGCACCATACTTCACCATTACTCCGCTCGAAAATCTCCGAGCCACTACCTCCAAACTTGGTCATCTTACTAACCTCAAACTTCCTTAAGCCAATACCCGCCCTTTACCAACCGCTTCGTCGAACGCGCCCACGAACTCATACGATGATCATACAAACTTGGGCCTAGCATCCTCGTGACTTATCACCAAGGGACCACCTAACTGACCCCACCCCAAACCGGTTACGGGTTGACCCCAAATGGTCCTCAACCCGACCCCAACCGCGCTAAACTCTTGTTCCCGATCCGTAACAATCTTACTAATTCACATCATGAAAGCTACCACTTCAAACTCACACTAACCACGGACTAGTAACACACATAAAACCCACGAATACTACTACTCTTATAAGGGTCAAAATAAATCTATAACTCAAGACGACCTTACAACTAAGGTCTCAGTCGTTACATAGTCTTAGGTTCACACTTACCATGCCCCCATACGTATCCTCCAACTAAGCATGTTTTCTAACTCATAATTAACACAACGCTATTCGTACATAGCACATAATAATGAGACCATCATAACAAGCATACCAAAACTCTAGAGGTTAAGGATATACTCAAACTAGGCGGTTCAAGGACCGCTAAAATCGAACTTCCACCGCGACTTACCGTGGCCCGCAATCGCTTCAAGTAGTCAGGCTTTGCCCTACCGCTACCTCGCCTGGACAGCTTCTCGTCATATGGCCCTGCTGGCCGCAAGAGTAACAAGCTCCTCGGTACTACGACACTTCCGAAATGCGGTCTACTACATCGACTACACCGAGGTAGGGTGATCGATCCGCCAACACCCTACTCCTCAACATTCAAACTCGGGAGCCCCGACTGCCTCGAATATCCTGCGGTCCCGGCGGCTGCGAGGACCACTCAGCAATGGCGGAGGTACATAACTAGTTCGCTGCCAGGCGTCCGCCTCAAAGTCGCCAAAATATCCGTTGCCTTGGCCTTCTTCTCGCCGAAAGCCGTCCACCTGCTGACCGCGCGCCTCGCACTTCGGTAGATGAGCTCGAATGCGGCAATGTCCATGCCCGTGAAGAGAAACACCAACAACTCTCTCGCTAGGTAATCATCGAGCCCGTGATGTAGCGATGCACCCTATCTTCCATATTCGCAACTAGTGCAGTGGACATATCGAGCCAAAGAATCGAACTCGACATTGTACACGGCGCTTCTCTGCCTCAAGAATAAAAATTTGTCGCCCGCCCTCTCTCATCTCGCGAGGCAAGAAGTGCGTGAGAAAAGCCTCAAAACTCATCCCATACCGCGGAGGTGCATGCTCTCCCGAAAGCTCCCACGATCAAACCAATCGATCGCGGTATCACGCAGCCGATGCGAACCGGCGTCACAGACTCGGTCTCCAAGCCTTGATCACTCTCACGATCCGTCAGAATCGCCGGATGAACTCCTGCGGATCATCCTCGTGCCTCACCCATAAAACTCGCGCTACAACTCGTGAAGTCCCGTAGCCTCAAACTATCTCGCCGGATGAACCATCGTGCTATCGAATCGAATCGCCGTGATCCATTTATCCTCATATCTGCCATGACTCGCCAAGAATCGCCATCTCCTTGTAACCCATCTCTCTCGCCGCCTGCATCGTGGACCGAGGCTCGTGTATCGCGGTCTCAGCAGCCTATTGCCGCGCTCTAACCTTCGCTGGGCCGGCGGCGCCACAAAACCCGCCGTCAAGCACAACTCGTGTATCGCTCGGGCTCGCGCTCGCATTCTCTCAGATCTCACTAGCAAGCACTCTCGGCCGCTTGCCTCCCGGGCTCGCTGCTTGCGCGGAGGCATAATCGTAAAACGAGATACGCTGTAGGGTCCAACTTACAACACAGCTTCTAAGGCACGATCTCGTAATGAGAAGAATGGAAACCAATCATAAATGTCCTATAGCCTCGATTATAGATGTGGTGCACAACACACCGATAATCAAGACTCTACTAGACACGGTCAGAGACACTTTCCGAGGATTAATCGCTCGATACCACTTTTGTAACGCCCAACCCGGCCCGCATCGTGCCTTACCCCGCACCCTAGTGATACAACATCGAGAAAACCAAAGGAAAATAAAACACGAGTCATGAAACAAGAGATATAATAAATAAATAAAGCAACCAAAATAGCTTTTCAAGATATACATAAAAACCCGAACAGCTTATCCTTTACAAACCCCGCCACAACAAAGGCATGCACTCTCTAAGATTTACAATAACTATGACGGACAGGTTCGCCATACCCCGAATGTACAAGAACCTACAACTCAGTGGAAACATACCAAAGATAAGCCTCCAAGGAACGGAGCTTTCCAACACGCTGAAATGAGATCCTAAGAGCGGATCCACGACCGACGCATTCTTACCGCGCAGATGAACGCACTTCAAGGAGGTCAAGATAACAGTACCAAGTATGTGAAATCAGAAAATATCAGAAATGAAATCATACTAGTCTATAAAAGCCGAGACATGTATGATAACCAAACTTACGATTCACAACATAAAACAAATATGTCAAGTCGTGACTCACGCCTCAAAGTCACCACTCAAATATAACTATGGGTCTCACGCCCACAACATCCATCATGTTCGTGATCATGGCCGCATGCCCTAATACCGCAGACGGTGTAGACATGTCCATGATGCAACACACAAAGGCCGCATGGCCACATGCCCCGGACATCGCAGACGGTGTAGACATGCCCATGTAACCTCAATAACAATATACCGGTGGTCAACCTCGCCGCACGCCACATGTCCCCGAATATCGTGACGGTAGACACGCCCATGTTGCGCATAACCATATATCGGTAATCAACCCGCCGCACGCCGCATGCCCCTTAATATCAGACGGTAGACATGTCCATGTGATATCAACAACAAGACAAGAATCAAAATGGAAACATACCCGTGGAATTCTCCATCACCGCCAAAGACGCCCCAAGAAGTTCTCAATAAGTCAACCGCCTCTATCGAGAGACGCCAGAATACGTAAATACCACACTTGTACAATAAAGACTATCATCACAAGCATAGGCAAGTTTCACAACAACAAGCATAGGCAAGTTTCACAACAACAAGCATAGGCAAGTTTCACAACAACTCAAAGTACTTCCATTTATACCAAAGTCCGGTTTTTAACCCCAAAGTACTACATACGTTAAGTTCTTTAAAAGAGATCCATTACTTCTATAAAAGTCACCCGATACCCGTAGTATTAGAATGACCAACCCACATTCCTTTTCAAAATCAAGTAACAAAGATTCTTTTCCTAAGTTCCAGCTTGCCTAGTTTCAATTACTCAAGCTTCTCATTTTCAAATGGTTTCATAGTTCCCAAACTTAATCACTTGATTCCTTTTAGAACAATTGAGTAATATATGTCTCACGTGAGTAGGTTATTCTTGTTTACAACATTCTTATTACAAAGAACCATGATCTAGAAAATATAATATCATTTTGTCTCATCTTAGTTTCTATGCAGATGGAGGTTTCTAATGGTTTTAATACAACACATCATTATTCAATACATTTTCCTTTATTAACGCCGCAGGGTCCTGTCGATCCACATTCTCGATTCCCAAATCAAGAAACATTATCCCTTTAAAACCAAGTACTCATTACTCACGAATGAGGTTTCACACAAACATCCACATTAAAACAAATAAGTTAAGTCTCTTATCTTATAAGATCAAGTCTCTTAACTTCTAACATCAGTAAACCATTTTCACTTACATAAGGTCGTTATAACTAACTTCCCATAAAGCTATTATAACACCCTATGTTTTAAACCAACCAAATCACTTAGCACATGACGCCTACCGCACTACATAGTTCACAACAATCATGCTAGAAAAGATAGGAAGAGGTTCACATACCTCGCGACGATTTATCGACAATAAGCAAAATGCTCCAAGTACTACAACCTTGCTAGCCCTTTCCACTCCTCGAATAGAATACGCTACTCTTAGTACTTTCACCTATAAAGGTCACAAACGCCTATTAACCCCAAAACACAAGTTTCTATCTTTCTATAGAAAATTCAAGAAGACCTCCCCGCAACAAACAGAAACTCCTCCTCTATCGAGGCCGCTACCAAGCCAACCAGTGGGGTTTACACGCCTAACCTGACGTGTACAATTCTACACAAGTCTACCGCAATACACCCATGTAAATACAAATTCCAAGATTTATTCTTCAGCTTAGGTCAAAAGACATTGCCGAATACTAAGTATAGTTCCATATATAGTATACTTCAACTATATATTCTAACAAACATGTAATTTCCAATTACAATAGAGGACAAGATAATTACCTCGATAAGCCCAAAATTATCCAAGTTATAATGTCGATCCCGAGCAAGGTTTAGCTCCACCGCGCTCCAAACCACTCCAAACAACCCTTAGAAGTTCTAACTAACTTCTACTCAAATACTTCAACCAACTATGAAGATTTCCTTGTGGTTTTGGTTTGAGACTAAAAAGGACAAAAGGTAGTATTTCCTGACTCTACGTAAAGAGGTATCTTTGGAATACTACAAGGTACAAGGCTAAGGTATTTTGGGCATTATAACAATACTAGGGAGTATTTCTATACCACAACAAGGGTATTATACGAAACAACTAGCAGTGGTACCCACTGCTAGACACCACAAGTGGGAGGGAGACCTCTCGCCAAAGGCCACTAGGAGGAGGGGAGAGGCTTAGGACGAGAGCCACAAGAGGGAGGAGGGATTTCAAGACTTGGAAACATTTGTGGATGAATGAAGTCTTCACAGCGTGGGTATTTATAGCAAAACCAAAGGCCAACCAATGGCCAAGATCTAGCCAAGTGCAAGGCAAGTGTAAGGCAAAGATCAAGCCAAGTGCACCCTAACCCTACTCCACAAAACACTCCACAAAACAAGCCCCAAAGCAAGGCACAACAGAGGGAGCCAATCGGCCAAGGCCACCCAAGGCCTCGACGCCCAAATCGCCCAAGCCAAACCATTTGCTTCAATGCAGGTGACACACGTCACCCTCCCGTTGGTCCGTAATGTTTCACACCCGAAAAATCCGCAAAAATTATAAATGACATAGCCGGAATTTTCTACGAAAGTCGTGGAAACGCTTTCGCCGAAACGACTCTAATCGGGTGTTGTGCACAAAGGTAAATTCGGCCAAGGGTGACACATGGGGGTGACACGTGTCGCCCCCCGATTCGCCCAGAATAATTCGTCTTCCGAAAATATCCAAAATACCGGAAATCTCAAAACAAAGCGGGCCCTACAAAATCAGAATTTCTCCCGTGGGCCCCACGTGACCATTTCCGAAAATAAAATCTCAAAATTCTAATATAATCTATGAAGTCCAAATACCCAATCTGGGAATCCAATTCCCACTAACGAACCTTTTTCTTCACAAATAACCGCAAACTTTTCCGTCGAAAACTCACATCTTTCTTTCTTTTCAAAATTTCTGCCGTACTCTCGTACGTACGTCCTCACATACATACCCTGCAACTACGGGGTATAACATGCCCAATTCATACTAGCCACAAAATTGAAATCTCTGAAAAAGCCATTGAGAGAATTGAACACAAGGGAATTTGGAAGCATAGAACAAAGAGCAATTGCGGCAAACATGGAGTTCAAGGAGGATATCAATGCACATATGGAGGATCCCTTTGATGATGAACTAAGAGACAATGTCAAGTCCTTAAGGCTAAAGCAAACCTCATGCTTGAAGTCGAAAGACACTTCATAAGACAAATATCGAGGCAAAAACACTTGATTGGAAGTGATAGATGCTCCAAATACTTTCACAGTTTGATCAAGAGAAGTAATGTCAGGAATTCAATTAACTACCTTGTCAAGGCCAATGGGACTAGCACAACATCTCCCGGGGAAGTAAGAGACTTGCTTGTCGAGTTTTACAAAGATCTTTTAGGCACATCACGACCCTCAACAAACTTTGAACCCGCGGTATTAGATTGCTGCCCGAAGCTAGGAGAGGAAGACAGAATACACCTTCTACATTTCATCTCCCCTAAGGAGATTTGAGAGGCTCTTTCAGATATAGGCAACGACAAGGCACCCGGTCCGGATGGTTTCTCAGCCGCATTCTTCAAAAAAAGATGGGGAGATGTGGGACAAGATGTAGTAAGAAGTGTCCAAGAATTATTCTCATCCGGAGTTCTTTTGAAGCAAGTGAACTATACCATACTTACCCTCCTGCCCAAGACTGATCGGGATCCCAAGGTAAATGACTTTAGGTCTATCGGATTGACCAATGTGGTCTACAAGATCATAACAAAGATTTTAGCTAATCGGATGGCAAAGGTTCTTCCTACACTTATTGATAAATGCCAAGGAGCTTTTGTGAAAGAAAGGAACATGGTGGACAATGTCTTCATTGCCTAAGAACTTGTGAGAGGTTATAATAGAGCTAGGGTCTCACCAAGGTGTATGCTTATGGTAGATCTTCAGAAAGCATTTGACACGGTCTCCTGGGGTTTCCTTGAATCAGTGCTAAGAGGTCTCAAGTTTCTAGACAGATTTGTAAGATGTATTATGGAATGCGTATGTTCAACCTCTTTCTCTCTTTCCATCAATGGAGAGTTACATGGTTTCTTTGCGGGTAAACGCGGCTTGAGGCAAGGTGATCCTATGTCTCCTATGCTCTTTATCTTTTGCATTGAGTACCTTTCAAGGATGTTAAAGCTTATGACCTCGGACAAAGCTTTTTCTTATCACCCAAAGTGCAAAAGACTAGGTATCTCTCACCTTGCCTTTGCGGATGATCTCATGCTCTTTGCCAAAGGGGATGTACCTTCGGTAAATGTTCTTATGGAGTGTCTTGATGATTTGGAAGCAGCTTCCGGGCTTACGCATAACCCGTCAAAATCATCCATCTACATTGCGGGTGTGCAAGGTTCAATCCGGGACTTGATCTTTGCAAGAGTTGGTTTCTCATTAGGAGTCTTTCCCGTACGGTACTTGGGGATCCCTTTGTCCCCAATTTCTATCTCGGTAGATCAGTTTGCCCCATTCACAAGTGCAATCTCGGAATACATTCAGAAATTGGGGCATCACTCACTCTCTTATGCGGTAAAACTGGAACTAATCAGATCGGTTATTAAAGGTGTTGAGAGCTTTTGGTTTCGGGCGCTTCCTATTCCTTCTTCAGTCCTCAACAAAGTACGGTCAGCATGTATTCAGTTCTTATGGGGTGGTAAGCCACCAAGAGTCGCTTGGGATGTCATTTGTGTGCCTCAATCCGAAGGAGGCTTGGGTCTCATGAACATCAAAGAATGGAACCATGCCTTACTCTCCCGGACCATCTGGCAAACTCACACCAAGGCGGATACCTTATGGGTCCAATGGATTAATAGCTACTACTTGAGAGGCCAATTCTTTTGGGAATATGAGGTACGGGCTAGGGACTCCCCCTTATTCAAAAAAGTTTGTAGTATTCGTGACACATTCATTTCCATCTTCGGTAGTCAAGGAAACACTATTGCCGGCTTGGAAAAATGTTGCACAAATGGAAGATTTGATTCTAGTCTTGTGTATGAGGTATTGCGCACACCAAGGGATAAAAGGATTTGGATGTCTCAAATTTGGAAAGGCTTCATTCCTCCTAAATTCTCATTCACAGTATGGCTTGCTTGTAGGAAGCGTCTAGCTACCAAAGACACTCTCTCCTATCTTAACTTGGAAGATAGGACTTGCGGGTTATGCAAGATGGCAAATGAGACAAGGGCTCACCTCTTTTTCTCTTGCGCCTACACCCGCATCATTTGGAAGCACATGAAGGATTGGTTGGGTATTAGAAGAGAAATGACAACTATTGAAAGCGCACTCAAGTGGATCAAGAAAGAGCATCGCGGGACAGGCATCCGATCCAAATCCATCTTACTTGCCTTTTGCATAGTGGTATATGAGATTTGGAGAACAAGAAATGAATTGCTATTCGAGGACATAAGTATAACAACGGATGAGGTTGTTGCAAAAGTCAAAACAACAACTTATAGAGTTCTTTATGACTTAATCCCCTATTGTAACGTCACCCAAGGGTGAACGCCCCTATCCCCCGCTATTTCTTTTCTTGTTTTGCTTACGTTGAGGATTGAGAACCCTCAATGACTGATTGTAGCTCCCAGTTCTTCCTTTTTCTAGTAATAATATTTGCATTTACCCGGAAAAAAAAACTTGTCTTATTGTTAGGAGTATACATGACTTGATATTTGAGTATACTTGCCTTGTTGTTGGGAGTATACATGACTTGTTGTTTGAAGTATACTTGCCTTGTTATTTGGAGTATACGTGATTTGCCTTCTAGAAGTACATGCCTTGTAATTAGGAAGTATTCATGTTATAGATTTTTAGGCAAAAATCATGTCTAGAATATTCCTAAGTTCTTACCAAGTCTTATGGGGGATGTTGGTAAGAGTTGTTAGGAAGTAGTGGAGTCTAGTTGACCTTGCTAAGTTACTACACTAATGAAAAAGTGACCGAACAAGCCATTGCAGCGTTAATGAAAATGTATCGGTAATCAATTATATTGAAATGAGTAGAATCTTCCATCTGAATAGAAACTAAGATAAAACAAAATTGTATTACATTTTCTAGATCATGGCTCAATGGACAAGATCGTTATAAACGTGTATAACCTATTCACGGTTCAATAAATATTTATTTTCAAAGTTATGAGATTAGATTTCTTTAAAGATTATGAGACTTTGATTTAAAGTTATGAGACTTGATTTTCAAAGTTATGAGATTAGATTTCTTTAAAGATTATGAGACTTTGATTTAAAGTTATGAGACTTGATTTTCAAAGTTATGAGATTAGATTTCTTTAAAGATTATGAGACTTTGATTTAAAGTTATGAGACTTGATTTTCAAAGTTATGAGATTAGATTTCTTTAATGATTATGAGACTTTAATTTAAAGTTATGAGACTTGATTTTCAAAGTTATGAGATTTGATTTCTTTAAAGTTATGAGACTTGATTTTCAAAGTTATGAGATTTTATTTTTCAAGTTATGGGGCTTGATTTCTAAAGTTAAGAGACTTGATTATTTTGAAAGTTAAGAGACTTGATTTTTTTGAAAGTTATGAGACTTGAGCTATTTTGGAAAGTCTATGTGACTGATCGATTTAAAGAGAAGTAACTTGATTTAAAGGTATGAGTTACTTGAGATTTGAAAGTAGAAGTGACTTGATTTCAAAACCTTGAATTGAATTTCTAAAGGTGTAGTAACTTGATTTGGAAAGTATAGATTACTTGATTTCGATAGCAAAAGTATTTTGGGGTTCCACTCCCTATTATTGAATGAAACGATTCTCTTTATAAAAAAATAGATGTATGTAGTACTTTGGGTTCAACTCCCTTACATGACATGATAATGTCTTGGTTGTATTAAAAGCAAAGATGTGGTAGTGCTTTAGTTTTCTAAAAATGGAAGTTGTTATAACGGCTTTATGGGAAGTTTGTTATAACAGTTTTGTGGAAAGTCAAGATATAGTTTGAAATGTTATAAGGAAATCATGTGAGAATGTCCATGATTAAATCCTTAATATAATACATGAAACGAAAGTGCCTTGAGTTTATAAAAGTGATAATTCATTTGTACATGTTAATGAAAGTCTAAGAGTATGTTAACTTGCCTATGCTAGCTTGTGATAGACTTTGTTGTGCAAGTGTTGTATTTCTATGCTACCGCGTTTCTCAATTAGAGGGCCGGCCACCTTGTTGTATAATTTACTTGGACATACCGAAAGTGATGAAGGATTCCACGGGTATGCTTCCACTATATTGTTCCATGGACATGTCTACACCGATAAAGGATTCCGGGGGCATGCGGCCATGATGCGGGTTCAATTCCCGGATGATATTATTATTCCATGGACTAGCTCTGTTTGAAGACATGTACCCGAGATGCAGGATTCCACGGGCATGTAGTATATTATTATTATTCCATGGACTAGATCCCCATGAAGTCATGTACCCGAGATGCAGGATTCCACAGGCATGATATATATATATATATATATATATATATATATATATATATATATGTATATATTACATTTGCGCCTGCCGACAATGACGAAGGATTCCACGGGCATGCTTCCACTATATTGTTCCATGGACTTGCTTGCACCGATGAAGGATTCCGGGGGCATGCGGTCATGATGCGGGCCATGGACTAGCTCTCCATGAAGACATGTACCCGAGATGCAGGATTCCACGGACATGTAGTATATTATTATTATTCCATGGACTAGCTCCCCATGAAGTCATGTACCCGAGATGCAGGATTCCACAGGCATGATATATATATATATGTATATATTACATTTGCGCCTGCCGACAGTGACGAAGGATTCCACGGGCACGCTTTGATATTGCGGGCTTGAGACCCATGGTTAGAAATGCATAATGATTCTGAGGGCATGTGTCCCTGAATGTGTCATGGCTTTCATATGTTGAAATGGTGTTGATTTCATAAATGAAAGGGTTCAGTGGTTTCATGATTTGAAATGAGGTGGTAAATCTCATTTTGTAAAGCCAGGGCTTAAAAGATAAAGTTAATTCTCACTACTTTCATATTGATAAACATTGTTGTACTGTTATTTTGGTTGTCGTACTTGCCTCCTGTGTTATATTTGGACTGTGTGGTTTTATATACTTAAAAAGGCATAGTTGACTCTCGGTGTTATAATAGTACAGTGTTACAATGATACGGTGATACAATAGTACAGTGGTACAAGGTACATTTGGGTTTGATTTCATATGACACGGTAGGATTGGTATTTGATTTCATACTTGCCCCTGTCATTCTTTTGTACCGTTATGATCTTATTTTCTGTACTTCTTGTACTTCATGTTTACATACTTGGTACCTTGTTGTACTGACCTCCTTCGGGGGGCTGCGTTCATGTCTGCAGGTCTAGGTACTCAGTTGT
The DNA here is from genome assembly GCA_029844215.1 of Przewalskia tangutica. NCBI lineage: Eukaryota > Viridiplantae > Streptophyta > Magnoliopsida > Solanales > Solanaceae > Przewalskia > Przewalskia tangutica. Next base: position 75,213,316 of record CM056734.1, read on the forward strand.
GGATCCGCGAGCTTAGGATCCTTGTTCAGCATTTTGGGATAGCTCCAATGTTCTGGAGCTTGTCATTACGGATAGGTATATTCAGAGGTACGACGGGGTCTTGTCCCGTCACAGTTGTTGTCAAATTCTTAGAGGTCTGTATTCATATGTGGGCTGGACTGATTAGAGTTATATTTACATTGTTGTACAGTGTAGACCCAGTTGGGTATGGTAAAAATATACGGCAGCCTTATCGTCTTTGCCTTTGCTTTAAGAAAAGAAAATGAATGTTATTATCTTCCGCATGTTACTCATGTTGTATGTATAGAAGGGTGCCCAGGTAGGGACCAGTCGCGGGCCCGGAGTTCGGGGGCGTGACACAAATAGAATAGGTAAACAACTTCCATTTTAGAAACTCAAAGTACTATCAATAGAATATATCACTAAGGATTAGGTTTCAATAGATCTCTATAAAGATCGAGTCAAGTATCGTTAAGGATTATGATCCACTCACTTTCTAAAATCAAATCAAGTATCAATAAGGGTTAAAATCCACTCACTTTATAAACTCAAATCAAGTATCAATAAGGATTAAAATCCACTCACTTTATAAACTCAAATCAAGTATCAATAAGAATTAAAATCCACTCCCTTTATAAACTCAAATCAAGTATCAATAAGGATAAAAATCCACTCCCTTTAAAACTCATATCAAGTATCAATAAGGATTAAAATTCACTCCATTTATAAACTCAAATCAAGTATCAATAAGGATTAAAATCCACTCACTTTATAAACTCAAATCAAGTATCAATAAGGATTAATATCCATTCCCTTTATAAACTCAAATCAAGTATCAATAAGGATTAAAATCCACTCCCTTTATAAACTCAAATCACGTATCAATAAGGATTAAAATCCACTCCCTTTATAAACTCAAATCAAGTATCAATAAGGATTAAAATCCACTCTCTTTATAAACTCAAATCAAGTATCAATAAGAATTAAAATCCACTCCCTTTATAAACTCAAATCAAGTATCAATAATGATTAAAATCCACTCACTTTATAAACACAAATCAAGTATCAATAAGGATTAAAAGTCACTCACTTTATAAACTCAAATCAAGTATCAATAAGGATTAAAATCCACTCCCTTTATAAACTCAAATCAAGTATCAATAAGGATTAAAATCCACTCTCTTTATAAACTCAAATCAAGTATCAATAATGATTAAAATCCACCCCCTTTATAAACTCAAATCAAGTATCAATAAGGATTAAAATCCACTCACTTTATAAACTCAAATCATGCCAAAAGAAGAAGGGATAGTTCACATACCTTATCGGCGAACTAACCAACTCGACAATCTAGAATACGTCTCAATGTACTTCTACCTATAACAACAATAACATGTATGTCAACACATGCTTACTAATGTAGGTTATATACCAAGTAATGGCTTTCTTATCCTATAAAAATTCGGACAGCACTTCCCCTATTTATACGTACTTTTCCACATTTCAAGAAGACCAATTTCAACAACAATCAAGTCACAATTAAGGGCACAACCAACAGTTAACCAAAGGGGATTACACACCTACTTTACATGTAAAATTCAGCCCCTTAATCCATGTAAAACAGTCCACAAAATCAGTCCAAAATCCGACAATAACAAGGGTGAAATGTGAGGCCTTTCAACACCTTTCTACACCCTTATTCCTTTAGGACTTACATTAATTTTTACCACATTTAAACATGCATAACGACAACTGAATTTGCAGCATTTTAATACCTCAAAACAGTCCCTAAAACTGCATAACAATACCCAACAGTTTTGTACAAGTCTCGGCCAAACAACTAAAACCAAAGCCCTTTTCAATAATCCTTTTGTTACACCCCGTATTTTTCAAGGAAATGATATGAAACATGCGTAAGAAAATAAGATTCGAATTTTGGAGCGAAAGAAAAATTACTTTTTCTTAAGGAATAATTTCGGAACGTTGTGAAGGAAAAAAGTTAATAACTTGGAGTTTGATTCTCAAATTTAATCTGTGGGATTAGTATATGAATATGAAGGATTGGATCTAATAATATGGGGCCCGCTGAAAATTTTACAATTTTGAGGGGTCCACGTTTTTATTGAGATATTTTTTGGGATAAAATATCTAGATATTTTGAGGAGGTGACACTTAGACCAATAGTAGGGTGTCAAGTTCCCCATCCACTTGTCTTGCTACACTAGATATTTATATATATCGATAGCTTGCAAGACTCCAATACTTGGCCATATTTCACAAAACATTCTATCTCTCTTTCTCTCTCATTCTCGGCCCTTTGAACATTTGAAGAGCAAGATTTCATAATCTTCCAAGCTTTGGTTGTTGATCCAAGATTAAGCTCCCTAATGGAGTGTTAAGCCAAGATATACTCCAAGTGTTAGAGGCTCACGGTTTTGCCTTGAAATTTCTAGAGAAACCCTAACTTGTTATCCACTTTTTGGAGATGAAACATGAAGGGAATATGAGTGTAATGTTGTAGAGGATGCATATGTATGATTGGAACTTGAAGAAGTGGAGCTAAGACAAAACTGCGGGCCATTATAGTGCGGGTTGTTTTGGACGTTTTGGGCATAACAATAAGTAAGAGTTCTTCTTCTTTTGAAGTAATTAGATATTACATATTGTATTAATGTATATATGAGCTTGTGCTAAAAATAATGAAGATTAAAAAGTGTTTGGATGGTTTTTGGGTGTTGAGGCCGAGAGCTAGACATTTCGGCCCTAGAATTGTTGGTCATTTTGTTGTTATTTTCACTTGTTACATGTTGTTTAATAATAGAAATATTGTTGTTGATAGTTGATATGATATATATAACATGTTCAAATGTGAATTGGATTATAAAGAATGATGGAAAAGGGCTTTGGATGGTTGTAGTTGTTGTTGGCCGAGAATGGGCTAGAAATTGTTGGATATCGTGGGTTGTTTTATATGGTTTAAGGGCTGAATTTTACATGTCAAGTAGGCGTGTAATCCCCTTTGTTTAACTGTTGGTTGTGACCTTAAGTGTGGCTTGATTGTTGTTGAATTTGGGCCGTTAAAAAGGTGGTAAAGTACGTATAAACAAAGGAAGTGCTGCCCAAATTTTCGTAGAATAAGAGGGCAATTACTTGGTGTATGTCTTATACTAAGTGAGCTAGATGTTGTGTCACGTCCCGAACCCCGGGCCCGCGACTGGTGCCCTACCTGGGCACCCTTCTACCCATACAACATAAGTAACTCGCGAAAGATAAATAACACTCATTTTTTTTCTTTTAACAACAAAGGCAAGGCCGTCAAGGCTGCCATAATATATATCACACCTGAATAGGTCTACACTGTACAATAATGTAACTACAACTCCAGCCAGTCCAGCCCACATATGAATACAGACCTCTAAGAGTTTGATGATAACTATGACGGGATAAGGCCCCGCCGTACCTCTGAATATACCTAGCCATAATGACAAGCTCCGGAACATTGGAGCTATCCCAAAATGCTGAACAAGGATCCTAAGCCCGCGGATCCACATCTGAGTACCTAGACCTGCGAACATGAACGCAGCCCCCCGAAGGGGGTCACTACAACAGGTATTAAGTATGGAATGAAATAAAGTACAGTAAACAAATCATAACTGTACAAAAGAATGACTGGGGCAAGTATGAAAATCAAATACCAGATCCTACCGTGTCATATAAAATAAGAGTCAATCAGATTCGTACCATCGCACTAATCGTACTACTCGCATCATCAGACATCGCATTACTTTCAAATATGAAAGCCATGTCAAAATCAGGGACACCGCCTCGTAATATAATATCACGTAAGCATGCTCGTGGAATACACCATCATCACAAGATATAACAAGTATAATATACAATCATCATCAGAGGAGCACGCCCGTGGAATTCCAACATCACTGTCGGCATGTACAAAGTATAATATATAACAAGTGTCCAGGAAGCATGCCCGTGTAATTCCAACATCACTGTCGGCGTATCAACCTCACAGAAGCATGACCGCGAAATTCCAACATCACTGTCAGCACATCTGTGGTATACTATCAGTCACCATCACTGGAATATGCCCGTGGAATTCCAACATCACTGTCGGCAGTCCATGATATAATATAAACCAGCATCACTTTGGAAACTAAGGAACTACATATCATGTATCATGTAGGATTAGAATCCAATGTAACTATTAACGTACCTTTCCCTTCTTTTAACCGAGAGTCATGTTCAACATCATGGGACGCCGGCCCATATACTCATCAATGTATATATATCAGTGTTGCGGATCGTGCAACCCGTCCCCAGATATGCTAGTGTTGTGGATCGTGCAACCCGTCCCAATATATGTATACAAGTGTTGCGGATCGTGCAACCCGTCCCAATAAATATGTAAGTGTTGCGGATCGTGCAACCCGTCCCAAATATGTATACAAGTGTTGCGGATCGTGCAACCCATCCCAATAATTATACATATAACTATCATGGCAACCTCGTGCAATTTAAATTACCTTTTGACTCTCAACAACATTATCTTTCAAATAAACCTTCATTTTAGATAAACCAAGACACTAACAAGTCTTTCATTTTATAACACCAAGGCACTATCACACCTTGCATCACTAAGGATTAAAGTCCATTACAACAATCTACGTGCGCCGTACATTTACTTTATAAACTAAATTTCCATTTTAGAAAAGCCCAAGTACTACATGTATCACTAAGAAGTAGGATCCAATACATGTATCATTTTGAAACCATCATTTAGAAAATCAAGACACTTGTCATACCAAGTATCTCTCTAAGACATGGTTTGGCAAATCAAGACACTAGATATCACATATTACTTTAAAACATCTTTGAAATCAAAGTGTCACATATCATGTACTATATTAAGGACTTAATCATGGACATTCTCACTTGATTTCCATATAACATTTTAAACCCTCTCTTGACTTTCCATAAAACTGTTATAACAAACTTCCCATAAATTCGTTATAACAACTTTTATTTTAGAAAACTAAAGCACTACCACATCCTTCCTTTTAATACAACCAAGGCATTATCATGTCATGTAACATTAGGGAAATGAATCCAAAGTACTTTGTACATCTATTCTTTATGAAAAGAATCGTTTCATGCAATATTAGGGACTTGGACCCCCAAAGTACTACGTACATCTTTTCTTTTAAAAGAATCATTTTGTGCAATAAACCCCAAAATACTAACACTCGTAGTATCAAGGCACATCTACTTTTCAACTCAAGTTACTACACCTTTAGAAATTCAATTCAAGGTTTTAAAATCAAGTAACTTCTTGTTACACCCCGGAATTCCAGGATATGTTTATAAGAACATACGTAAGAACTCAAAAGTGTTAAGATTTTAGACGAGTGAAAATTTATCGGAATTATGGAAATGTCGGAAAACGAATATTATGATTTAACGGGAGGGCGACACGTGTCACCCCCCTTACTTGGTCTTGGATGAAATATACATGGGTAAAGTGGTCATTTGACCAATGTTAGGATGAACAAGTCTTGCAAAGACTTAAGCTTGACATTGTTGACTAAAGTCCAAGGGCCACTTGGGCTTGATCCTTGTGAAACTCATCTAGGCCACCCATTTGTTCTAATCTTAACCCTCCATAGTGCTATATATATATACTAGTAGCAAGACAAGTTCTACACTTAGATAAATTTTCAAGAAATTGGAAGAGCTCATTGAGAGGCTCTCGGGTTGGGCATCCTTTAGGAGAGAAAAATTTGTGTTTGTTGTCCAATAAGCTCTATACCTTAAACCAAGGTACCTAAGGGTATTGTAAGTGTATCTCAATAGAAATATCCCGGAAAAGTGGCGTTTTCGTATTAGTCGCAAGGCGAAAACCTAAGGAGTTCTTCAACTTTGAAGTTGGAACTTGAAGATGAGTTCTTCATAGGCTTCTAAGGGTTTCTTGGAGTGGATTGGAACGTCGAAAAGAGGAGCTAAAGTTGCTAAGGATCGACTTGTAATCTTGGATCATATTTGGGCTAAATGAGGTAATAATCTTCGTCTTACTTTTGTAATTGAAGATTCCATGTTATGATAAGATAGAAATGATCATGTGATATGTGTTATGAAGATTGATAAGTGTTATGGAAGTTTAGAAGCTCAAATCCGAAAATGACATGTTGAGTCATTTGAAATTGAATTACAATTTGGTCGTTAATTAGAATCGTCGCATATTACCTACTTGAAGATTGTAGTAGTTATAATCAATTGCGGCTTGCTAACATGTTATACTAAACAACTTGAATTGAAAAGGAAATTGGAAAGGTTGATATGTTGAAACACCTTTGGCCGAATTGACATTGTATTTTTGGACTAGTTTGATATAATTGTGGGGCGGAATTTTACACGTCTTGTAGGCGTGTAATCCCCTATTGTTAATGTCACGACCCGACCTCGGGCCCGCGACTGGTGCCTTACCCCGGGCACCCTTAGTGATACAACATCAGAGAAAAATCAGCGGAAATAAAAATTCTTAAACATGGAACAAGATAAACAAGAAACAGGCTAACCAAAACGGTTACCTTTCTGTATATAAATTAAAAACTTGAACAGTTACATCCCTTACAACCCTGCCCACAACAGTACTACAGACCTCTAAGAATTGTTACCACAACTACGACGGGACAGGGCCCCGCCATACTCCTGAATGCAAGTACGAAGGCTAACTACCAGATACCAAAGCCGAATCAGCCACGACCGTGGCAAGTACGAGAGCCAACTACCAGATACCAAAGTCGAATCAGTAAAAACTCATGGAGAGCTAGTCCATGGAATAATAATAATGAAAGCGTACCCGTGGAATCCTCCGTCACTGCCGGTACGTCCAAGTAAGTTCATAACAAGTCAGTCGGCCCTCCATCGAGAGACGCGGTGGTATAGAAATACATTACTTGCACAACAAAAGCTTTCACAACCAGCATAGGCAAGTTCAACATACTCTTAGACTTCCATTAACATGTAATTTGATTCACCATTTATAAAAACTCAAGTACTCCATTTTATGCCAACAATCCGGGTTTTAACCCTAAAGTACTACGTACGTTAAATTCTTTCAAAAGATCCATTTCTTTTACAAAGGTCACACGATACCCGTAGTATCAGAATAGAGTGACTATCATTTTGAGTAAACCAAAACAATTTCCATACTTTCTTTTTAAACCAAATTAAGACAATACCATGCCTTCTTTTTAAACCAAATCACTTCTCCTTTTAAAGTCAAGATGCCATTTTAAATCCAATGATAAAACCATTCTTTTGTTTTCATAAAGTCGTTATAACTAACTTCCCATAAAGATATTATAACACTTTATGTTTTAAACCAATTAAAGACAAAACCATGCATTTCTCTTAAACCAAAAACTCTTCAATTCCTCAAGTCTCTTTTCTTTTAAAAATCAAGTTCCTTACTTTGGAAATTTAAGAAAATTAATACTTGTTTATAATGATTCTTATTAAAGCGATATGATCTAGGAAATGTAATACAATTTTGTCTTATCTTAGCTTCTATGCAGATGGAGGTTTCTACTTGTTTTAATATAATTAATTGTCATTACTTTTTCCTTTATTAACGCTGCAATGGCTTGTTCGATAGTTATTCCCATTTCCGAAATCAATATAACTTATCCCTTTTCTTTTTAGACCAAATACTCATTACTCAAGAATGCGGTTTCATAACTTTTTAACACAAACCAAGTCCTTAATATTTCACATCAAGTCATTTATAAGTCAAGTCTCTTATCTTTTAAAATCAACAAACCATTCTTTTATTTACATAAAGTCGTTATAACCAACTTCCCATAAAGTCGTTATAACCCTTTATGTTTTAAACCTACCAAATTCGTTTAACACATGTACGTCTACCGTACTACATAGTTCACAACAATCATGCTAGAAAGGATAGGAAGAGGTTCACATACCTCGCGACGATTATCGACAATTAGCAAAACGCTCCAAAGTACTATAACCTCACTAGCCTTTTCCACCCTTCAAGTAGAATATGCTACTCGTAGTACTTCAACCTATAAAGGCCACAAAACGTCTATCAACTTCTAGATCTCTTCGTAGAATATTTCTAAGTACAATGTTTCATATTCTGCGGAAAATTCGGCAGCACCTCCTTTGTTTCTACATACTTTTCCACCTTTTCCAAGGCCCGATAATAGTAACCAACATGCCATAAATAAGGCGCAACAATTCCGAAATTTAAAGAAGGGGATCACACGCCCAAACGGAACGCGATTAACAATCTCTCCTTAACAACAACAATAATTAAAGAAGGGGATAACACGCCTAAACGGAACGCGATTAACAATCTCTCCTTAATAACAATAACAATTAAATAAGGGGATCACACGCCCAAACGGAACGCGATTTAACAATCTTCCCCTTAACAACAATGTAAATACAGTCCAAAGTAAATACGGTCCAAAGTAAATATTGTCCAAAGTAAATACTGTCCAAAGTAAATACGGTCCAAAGTAAATACGGTCCAAAGTAAATGCGGTCCAAAGTAAATGCAGTCCTTAAGTTGGGGTCCTTGGCCAACTTTTACAATTTTACTTATCCAATTACTTCATTAGTTTTCCAACTTATATTCCAATCTTTATATAAGTTATAGTTTCTTTGTTGTTAACTTCTTAGTAAGTAATGGATACATTTTTACCATTTTAATGGCTAATATGCCAATTCTCCTTTTAACATCTTAACAAGATCCAAATCTTTCCTTATATCTCATACTTCATAATATAATTCCAATATATGTATAATATCCAATATACATAATAATCAACTTCACAAAGAGGTTAAGGTTCATTACCTCAATAATAGCCCAAAAATATCCAAGAACTTAAAGTCGTTTCAAAGCAAGTCTTAGCTCCAAGTATTTGTGTTTCAAACCACCACAAGTCACCCTTAGAAGTTCCTAACCAACTTCTATTCAAGAATTAACTCCAAAAAGTGAAGAACACTTAGGTTTCAAAACTGCCCACTCTCGGCTTTGTGAGGATTTTTGAGGCTAGGGGTGTGAAATCTTGTCTAACTCTTGGTTAATAATCTTCCTAATACATTAAGGAAGAACAATTATAAGTTTAAGAATTTTTGGACAACATTTGCTCAAGAAAGAGGGGCTTTGGACGAGAGCAACTAGGAAGGGAGAAAAAATATTTTCAAGTCTTGAAATATTCTAAGTGTGGAAGATTTCATCAACTAGATGTGTTTATATAGTACAACCAAGGGTTAGGATTAAAACATGTGTATGGTATAGATGGTTTGTGTAGGTTCCTTTCTCCACTTGTCCCACAAATGCCATGCAAGACTTTGACCATTTGACTTTCCCACTAACTTGCCAAAAACCGGCCACTATGCCATGCAATACCATGCAAGACTTTTGGCCACTTGTCTTGCCCACTAGTCTTGAAAAAAATGTCCAACATGGCTCTTGGGGTGACACATGTCGCCCTCTTATTGGTCCAAAATATTTATCTCTCGGAAAAATTCCATAAAAATATTGAAAACGTAAAAATTTCCTTCACAAGGTTCGGAATATTTTCCGTCGGAAAACAATTCTTTCATTCTTACCCTAATTAGGGTTTATACATTTGTACGTACGTCCTTAGATACATACTCCGTAACTACGGGGTATAACATTTCTAAGTCTCCAAGCACATGCGCCGGTATAGTCTTCACTACTACACTTACCAAACCAATCATGCCACCAATGGCCATAGTATAACATACGCGCAAAAACTCAAATCCAAGACAACGAGAAATCATCTCTAAAGTGTATACAACACTATTAGCTCCCACCCAAGGTCCAAAGGATACTCCCTTCGCATCTTTACTTCATTAAAGGAACATTTCTATCTTCTTAACCCATATTCGCCTCTTTTCTTACTCGTCGTACCCTCCTTGTACACTCGAACTCTTTCTAGTATACGTACCATACTTCAGTCATTGCTTCAGTTTCCAAAACTTTGGAGTTACTACCTCCTAACTTGGTCATTTTACTAGCCTTACATTCCTCTAAGGCCATTCCCGACCTTCACGACCCGATTCTGGTCGAACACATCCGCGAACTCGTAAGATGGTTACCTAAACTCGGGCCTAACACCCTCGTGACCCTATCACCTGGAGGGACCACCCCAAACTGACCCCACCTCATTCCGGGCTGCGGGCTGACCCGTGATATGGCCTCAACCCGACCCACTATCACTCCAAATTCTTGTTCCCGTCCGGGACAATCTTACTATTCTCGTCATGAAAGCTATCACTTTTATCTTGCTCGACCCATGGAATTATCCCACAACACATTTCACGCAAACCAAGTACTTCGACAAAGACTAACTGTAAAATCTTCTACTCAAGACGGCCTTACATCTAAGGTCTCAACTGTTATAATATTCTAAGGCTCACAATTTTACACAGTGCTATCCAAACATAACACTTTAACATAAAATCATCATCTCACGCATACAAATCTCTAGAGGGTTAAAGATATACCTGTAACTACTGCTTCACTCTAATCATTGGCCTGCCCTGCAGGGCGCATAGCTAGAGAAGGCGATGAACCAGCCACTGATCCTGAAGGCTGAGTCTCTACATCCGCGCTACCTCTGGTCGGACAATTTCTCGCAAAATGGCCCTGCTGGCCGCATGTAAAACAACCTCCCGAACCAGCACGACACTCCCCCTTATGGATTTTACCGCAACGGCCACACTGAGGTAAGGGTGGCCTCATCTGGCCAACACCACTACTCCCCCGAAAACCTAAACCCTTGGAGCCCTGACCTGCTCCTGAATACTCTGGATGCCCTGAAGACTGTGGAGGACCACTCAGTACTGGCGGAGGCGCATAACTAGTTCACACCGAGGCGGTCCGCCTCGAAAGTTACCAAAGGACCTGCTGTCACGGCCTTCTTCATCGGTATCGTCAATCCGTCGGCCTCTCCGTTCCTCACATCCAAGTGCATAAGCCTGCATGCGGGCAATGTCCATGCTCGGCTGAAGAGCTACACCTGATCAAGCCTCTTCCAAGTAGTCATCGAGCCCTGTGACGAAGCAGTGCACTCTGTCCTCCATGTCTGCCACTAAAGCGGGGACGTACCGAGCCAATGAGTCAAACTCTACATTATACTCCCGAACTGTCCGCCCGCTCTGTCTCAACATCAAAAATCTATCGGCCCGCGCTCTCCTCATCTGTGGCGGCAAGAAATGGCTGAGAAATGCCTCTGAAGCCTCGACCCATAGAACCTAAGACCACCGACTCGGTCTCCGAAGCCTTGATCACTCTCATGATCCGCTGTAACTGTCGGATGAACTCCTACGGATCATCCTTAGGCCTCGACCCATAGAACTCTGGTGGGATGTAACTCAGAAAATCCAGAAGTCTCAAACTAACCGATCTCGGGTGAACTACGGGTGCTACCGGAACTGCTGTTTCCAGCTTATCCTCGTGCCTAGCCACGATCCTGGCTAATAACTGGGCCATCTCCTTGTAACCCATATCCTCTCGCTTCCAGTGTAATCGAGGCTCGTGTATCGCGTCTCGATGAGCTGCCGCCCCGAACTCTGCTGGGGGTGGCGACGTCGCGGAACTCGCTGTCTGAAACATCTCCTCAAGTAAAGACTGGGCCTGTGCCCTGGTAACCCTCGGTGTCCTACTAGTATTTCCCTCTGCTGCTTTGCCCTTCTGGGCCACAGTTGCCTTGTGTGGAGGCATAACTGATACAGGAATGTATGTCAGAGGGAGTTCAACCTATAACACAGCTCTATTGCACGATCTTAGAGTGAAAGAATGGAAACCAATCCTAAATTTCCTACAGCCTCCTGATTATAGATGTGGTGCACAACACACCGATAATCAAGAATCTACTAGACACGGTCTGTAGACACTTTCCGAGGACTAACTGCTCTGATACCACTTTTGCCACGACCCAACCTCGGGCCCGCGACTGGTGCCTTACCTCGGGCAACCTTAGTGATACAACATCAGAGAAAAATCAGCGGAAATAAAAATTCTTAAACATGGAACAAGAAAAACAAGAAACAGGCTAACCAAAATGGTTACCTTTCTGTATATAAATTAAAAACTTGAACAGTTACATCCCTTACAACTCTGCCCACAACAATACTACAGACCTCTAAGAATTGTTACCACAACTACGACGGGACAGGGCCCCGCTATTCCCCTGAATGTAAGTGCCTACAACGACAGGGGACTATACCAAAAGATAAGCCTCCGGAGGAACGGAGCTTCCCAAAACGCTGAACTGTGATCCTATGAGCGAGGATCAATAACCGGTGTACCTCTACCTGCGGCATGAACGCAACCCCCCGAAGGAGGTCAGTACAACAGGTACCAAGTATGTGAAACTGAAAATACTGTAAATAAAATCATAGTAGTCTATATAAAATAGGAGACATATATGATAACCAAACTGTTATACCCCGTATTTCCAGAGTATGTACGTGAGGACGTACGTACAAAAGTTTAGCCTTAGTTAGGCACTTTGGACGAAATATTTGTGCACAACTCACTTAAAGAATCGTTTTTCGACGAAACGTTTTACTAAACTCGCGTAGGGTAAATTCTGGCTATGTCATTTATAATTTTTGCGGATTTTTCCGAGAGATGAAATATTTTGGACCAATGGGAGGGTGACACTTGTCACCCTCATTGGACGACAACTTGAGGCTTGGATTGGCACGTTTTTTGTGCCTTTGCACAAGTCAAGGAGTTGGTAGGATATTTGTGTAGTAGATGGATAAGGACACTTGGGTGAATCTCCACCCTACACTTGCCTTGCACTTGGCTTCATCTTGGCCATTGGTTGGCCATTTCTTGACCTATAAATACCCCCCTTAAGATGAAGAGTTCTTCATCCACAAATCAAACTTTCCAAGGCTAAAATCCTCCTCTCCTTGTGAGCTTCTCGTCCAAGAGCTCTTCCCTAAAGGAGCCTGGCCAAACACCTCCTCTAGCCCTAGCCGAAACCCCCCCCCCCCCCTTGGTAGATAGTTGTCTTCCAAATACCCTAGCCCAATTCCCTTATAGTATTTTAGTAGAAGTTGTTGGGAACTTCTAAGGGTTCTTGGAGCTATCGGAGCGTACAAATTAGGAGCTAAACCTTGCTCAGGAGCGACTTTTAACTTGGATAATTTTGGGCTTATCGAGGTAAATACTCTTGTCCTTCTATTGTAATTGGATATTACATATAAGAATAGTTAAGACTTGAGTATAAGATATGAAAGAATATTAATGAATAGAATTGAATTATCACGTAGAAGGGTATAAAGAAGAATAATTGAATCAGATTTACATGGAATTTGTTTTCACAGTAGACTTGAGTAGCTTGGCGGGTAGGGAAGTGCTGCCCAATTTTCCGTAGAATAGAGAACCCTCTACTTAGAACTGTTTACAGAATAGTCTAGACGTTGATAGATGTATTTGACTATTATAGGTTGATTCTCTACGCGCGACATATTCGACTTGGCAGGTGGATTTCGCCAAGAAGGTATGTGATTCTTCCTATACTCTTGAGCATGATATTTTCAATATATATATAGTACGGTAGACGTACGTGTGTTAACTGAATAATAATTACGGCAATGTCTTTTGACTTAAGCCTGAATAATACTTACGGCAATGTCTTTTGACTTAAGCCTGAATAATAAAGATCTTGAAGCATTTCAAAAGAATACTGAATCATTTTTAACAGAAGAGAAATATTTGGTTTTTTAAACAAAAGCTTAAGAGTTATACTAGCTTTATGGGAAGTTAGGTATAACAACGTAAGAAAGATAAAAGGAACTGTTTACTTATTTGTTTATAAAAACCTTGTATTGATTTCTGTAAGGTGTAGTAAGATTGTTTGATAAATAGATATATTATGATGCTACGTGTGTTAGTGTCTTGTGATTTTGTGAAAGGGGGTCATTTTTGTTGTGCTTACGTTGCTAAACGGTAAGTCAGTTGTACTGTTATTATATCACCTACCCCCTTGACTTGTTATACCGAGGGCTTGCCACCCTTGATGCGGGTCTATACGGCCTATGCGGTCTATGTGACTATGCGGAGCTGCGGGAGTTCCAGGATTGATCATTCCGGGTGTTTTAGCCCGATGCGGGGGATGCCCTATGCGGTCTGTGTGACTATGCGGTCTATTGAGACTATGCGGATCGCGGAGTCGAGAGGTACCGGTGTTAGCTACCCCCGATGCGAGGAATACCTCATGCGGGTCTGTGTGTGACCTATGCGGACTGCGGGAGTCCAGGACTAGGCACGCATAATGATACTATGGGCGATTGGCCTTGCTTCGATCATTCGCGGCCTAGAAAAGACCTGTTACAGTTTACCTATTATTGTTCTTGTTTGTGATATGGCACTATGTGCAATTGAACTGATTGTATTTGCAAATGGTTTTAAATACTTTGATTTCATTTAAGCACTTTACAGTTTCACATACTTGGTACCTGTTGTACTGACCTCCTTCGGGGGGCTGCGTTCATGCCGCAGGTAAGGGCAAGCAGGTGCTAGATCCACATCCTTAGGATCTCTTTGCTTTGGTGTCAGGAGCTCCATCTTCTCCGGAGGCTCGACTTTTGGGTATGATCTCCCTGTTGTTGTATATAGTTTTGTACATTCAGGGTATGGCGGGGCCCTGTCCCGCCATAGTTGTTTATCTTCTTAGAGGTATGTAGTCCTATTGTACAGTTGGGATGTAACTGCAAAACTATGTTTATATATATATGCCGAAATGCGACATTTTCTCACATAAAACTGTGTCTCATTTTACAACTGTTTCATGTCTTGTTTTTATATTCCGCTGATTACTCTGATGTATGACTACTTGGGTGCCCGGGTAAGGCACCAGTCACGGGCCCCGGAACGGGTCGTGACAAAAGTGGTATCGAGCGATTAATCTCTGAAAGTGTCTGCATCCGTATCTAAGTTCGATTATCGGTGTGTTGTGCACCACACCAATAATCGTGAGGCTATAGGATATTTAGGATTGGTTTCATTCTTCTCACTCGAGATCGTGCCTTAGAGCCGTGTTATAAGTTGGACCTCTAACGTATTCCTTTCTCATGTGATTATGCCTCCACGTAAGGCAACCCGGCCCGTATGGCAAGGCAATGGCGGAGCCGCTAGTAGGACACC
The DNA here is from genome assembly GCA_029844215.1 of Przewalskia tangutica. Lineage (NCBI taxonomy): Eukaryota > Viridiplantae > Streptophyta > Magnoliopsida > Solanales > Solanaceae > Przewalskia > Przewalskia tangutica. Next base: position 75,228,554 of record CM056734.1, read on the forward strand.
GAGAGTTACGAGGCTCGTGCCCGCCTATACCCGAGACGGCGAGTTCCATGACGCCGGCCCCAAAGAGACCACAAGACTCGCCTCTCCACCCCACACCGGGCGAGGAGTTAGGGTACAAGGAGACGGCCCGCCATCGACATGATCGTGGCGCATACGAGGATAGGTGGATCGCCGTTCAGCCTTCCACCCCCAGTAGTACCTACGAGATTTCCTGAGTTGTAGCCCGCCAGAGTTTTACGGGTCGAGGCCGGAGGATGATCCGCAGGAGTTTATCCGTCGATTCAGAGATTATGAGGTGATCAGGCGTCGGAGACCAAGTCCGTGATCTTCGCATCGGCCGCGTGATACCGCAATGATTGGTTTGATTAATGGGAGTTATCCCGGAGAGCACGCGTCCCGGCTACTGGGATGAGTTCTCGAGGCTTTCTCACTCACTTCTTGCCTCCACTGCATGAGGAGGGCACGGCCGACATATTTTTGTTCTTGAGACAGATAGACGCATACGCTAGAGAGTACAATGTCGAGTTCAATTCTTTGCTCGATATGTCCCTCGCATCGTAGCGGATATGGAGGACAGGTTGCATCGCTACATCACCGGGCTAGATGATTATATGGCCGAGTCTTGTGCGGGTGTGGCTCTTCAGCCAGGCATGGACATTACCCGTATGCAGGATCATGCACTTGGATGCGAGGAGCGTAGAGACCGACGGGTCGATATCAGAAGAAGGCCAAGACGGCCGGTTCTTTTGGTAGTTCTCGGGGTGGACGGCCTCAAAGTTAGCTTCTAGATTTGCACCCACCAGCTGAGCACTCCCACATCATTGTCGCAAGACAGAGTATTCGGGGCGTCGTGGCCCCAGGACTTCGGATTTCCAGGGTAGCAAGGGTGCTAACCGATCGAGGTCTGCTCAGTGTGTCCGATGTGGTAGATTCCATTCAAGGAGCTGTAGTACTTGTCACGACCCGATTCCGGGCCCGTGACTGGTGCCTTACCCCGGGCACCCTAGTGATACAACATCAGAGTAATCAGCGGAACATAAAACGATACAAGACATATTATGAAATATGAAACAATGATCTGAGAAAACTTGCCTTTCTAAGATATATATAAACAACAACTTTTTCAACATGAGCAGTTTAATCCTTTTACAAACCCCGCCACAACAAGATTACATGCACTTCTAAGAAATTATACGACAACAATGGCGGACAGGGCCCCGCCATACCCCGAATGTAAACACCTACAACAACAGTGGAACTATACCACCGATAAGCCTCCGAGCAACGGAGCTTTACCAAACGCTGAATCGTGACCCTAAGAGCGAGGATCAATGATCGTGTACCTTTACTCGCGTATGAACGCAGCCTCAAGGAGGTCGATAACAAAAGTAGTGCATGTGAAACTAAAAATATCAGAAATGAAATCATAATAGTCTATAAAGCAGAGACATGTATGATAACCAAACTACGATTCACAATAATAAGCGATGTCAAGTCGTGACTCACGCCTCAAGTCATCACTCAAATATAACAATGGGTCTCACGCCACAACATCAATCATGCCCGTGGAATACCTTCCTCACCGCAGCTTTATGATATAAAAGCACCAAGGAACACATGAACACCAGTCCCACTGCGTGCCATAATAACACGTGTGGTAAGTACGAAGGCATAGCCGACTACTAACACCTACGCACTAACAAGGTCATGAATCAGATCATAAGATCTGTCTAGACCGTCACATGATCAAAGCCACCACTTGCCCGCAGATCTAATGTGCGCGTCTAGCCCCGAACTTTCCGCAGCCTCGCATAGGCCAATCGATCGCCCGCATGAGGTATAACCCCGCATCGAGGGTAGCTACTCCCGGCAGCCGCCTCGACTCGCCGTCCGCATGGCCACAAGGACCGCATGACCACAAGGGCCGTCCTAACTCGAACTCCCGCAGCTCCGATAGCCCTCGACCCGCATGAGGTAGTCTCGAATCATAGGTCCATCGACCACCGAAGTCTACCCCGCACGGAGGCGCTTAACCGGAATCATCTCAAGAGATGAGTGATGTATAATACTATTATAAACTTATCGTTAAACAACATAAGCACAACAACGGAAAAACCCCTTTACACAAACATCACAAGATACTAACACACGTAAGATCCTAGCATGTTTACTTATCAAATCAACAAGAAAGTATTACAAGGCTATCACAAACCAACACAATCAAGTTATACACACAAGATACTTTCTACTATATGCTAACAAGTTCGGGGTTTTATCCCCAAAGTACTTCATACATTAACTCTTTAAAAGATACGTTACTTTCACAAAAGTCACACAATACCCGTAGTATATGAAAATAGAGTGATTATCTTTTGAAGTAAATCAAAACACTTCTCTTTGTAAAACTCAAGTAACAACATTATTTTCCAAACGTCCAAGTTTGCCTAATTTCAAATGTTCATGTTTCTTATTTAGAAAGGTTTCGTAGTTCATAGTCTTATTCATTTAAGAATATAATTCTTTTAAACTATCTGAGAAACATAAGTCTTATATGTGAGTAGGATATTCTTGTTTACAACAATCTTATTACAGCAGCCATGATCTAGGAAATATCATTTTGTCTCATCTTAGCTTCTATGCAGATGGAAGTTTCTACTGGTTTTAATAATACTTAATCTGTCAAAACATTTCCTTTTATTAACGCTGCAGTGGTTTGTCGATACACATTCTGATTTCCAAAATCAAGAAACATTCTTAAGACGTTATACCTAACTTTCCATAAAGCTAGTATAACTCTTAAGTTTTCAAAACAAATCAAGTATTACCTCTTCTTTCAAAATGAATCAAAAACCTTTTGAAATACTTCAAGTTCTTTTATTAACACATAACAAGCCGCTTATAGTTCAAATCGCCATCTTTAAAACCACAAGTATTTTCTTACCAACATAAAGTCGTTATAACCAACTTCCCATAAAGCCGTTATAACACTTTATGTTTTAAACCAATCAAATACATTTAGCACACGTACGCCTACCGCATTTACATAGTTCACACATATCACGCCGGAAGAGATAGGAAGAGGTTCACATACCTCGCGACGAGTATCGACTAATAGCAAAACGCTCCAAGTACTTCCAACTGTCGGCAACTCCTTTAAGCCAAGTAGATCGCGCCACACGTAGTACTCAACCTCGATAAGCCCATAATTATCCAAGTATAAAGTCGATCCCGCAATCGCTTAGCTCCAACTCCGCGCGCCCAACCCGCTCCAAACTACCCTTAGAAGTTCTAACCAACTTCTACATACTACTCCAACAAACCATGGAGATTTTCCTTAGGGTTTCGATTTGGTGACCGACGGAAGTATAATAGTATAACTGGCTTTTCAGATAAGTATAACCTTAGAATACTACAAGGTATATGGCTAAGGTAATTTGGGCATTATAACAATACTTTTGAGAGTATTTCTACCAAGGGGGGTGTATTATACGAGACAACTAGGCTAGGGGGGTACCCCACGGCCACACTACAAGGAGGGGGAGGGCTCTCGCCGGGGACCTTTCAGCTGGAGAGGGGCTGGACGAGAGTCAACAAGAGGGGAGAGGAGGGATTTTAACACTTAGGAACATTTAGGAATGGATGAATAAGTCTTCAAAGGGATGGGTATTTATAGGCCAAGTGAAGGCCAACCAATGGCCAAGATCGAGCCAAGTGCTACACGTTGTAAGGCCAAGATTCACCCAAGTGTCCCTTAACCAACTAACACACAAATATCCTACCAACTCCATGACAAAATGACCAACTTTCGCCAAGCTTGATCGCCCAAGGTGTTCCAATGAGAGTGACAAGTGTCGCCTCTTGTTGGTCCAAAATGTTTCGCCTCTAAAAATCCGCAAAAATAAAATATGGCATAGCCGGAAATTCCCTACGAAAGTCCGTGGAAAACGTTTCACTAAAAAAACAACTCTAACCGTGTTGTGCACAAAATTAAATCGCCAAGCCTACTTTCTCAAGTTCAAATTTTCTACGCACGCCCCACGCATATACTGAAATACGGGGTATAACATTCTCCCCTCCTTAGAAACATTCGTCCCGAATGTTCCTTCTAAGTCTCAAAACAAACGTGCGCCAGTATAGTCTTCACTACCATACTTACGAAACAATCCTGCCACAATGGCCACAGAAACAACTGCGCAAAATACTTACATCCAAGTCCACGAGGAATCACCTCTATCATCACCACAAACACCTCTCTCCGGGGTCTAAAATATACTTCCTTCGCACCTTCTCCTTACAAAAGAAATGATCACATCTATGCTCGCCATACATGCTCGCTTCTTCCCGATACCACTTTTGTCACTTTGCCGCGAGGTTCTAGTGTCACTCCGGCGACCCAACAATTGGTACCGGACTACATGTGATCCCTGAGGCTGTCGTACACTCGAACTCTTACCACATTCTGATACGGCTTCAGTTTCCAAGACTCGGGGTTACTATCTCTAACGTGGTCATCATTAACTGGGAACACTCTGGATGGATCTCCGATACTTTCCGAACATAACAATACGAAAGACCGGACGTACTGCCTCCTAAGTCGGACGGCCAAAGCTAACATATAGGCAACCCGCCTATTCTTCACATGAACTTAAAAGGCCCAAAACAACTCGCTAAGTTTCTCGTTTTCCAAAGCTCGTCACACCCAATCCGGTGGTACTTTCAAGACCGACCGGCCAACTCAACTCTAAGCGCCGCCGATTATCCGCGACGATTTCTCCGAGCTGCCGTAACTCCTTCTAGACAAGCTTCACTAACCACATCACCGGAACAAGCTCGAACCAACCGTCGGACCTTGCCAACATCGAACCACTCGACCGACAACTTACACATCCGCCCCCTACAAGGCTTAATAAGGCGACATCCGAACACTGAAATGGTAGCTTAAACACTCTCCACCGAGACAACAATCTTCACAACTACCCCCAAATACACACACCGCCCGAGGCGAATGCGATTCGAGACTCACCTGAGTTCTTAACCCTGCTTGGTAAAACTTCCAGAAAAACGAAAATAGCCACAACCTGGGCTTCACTGCCTGACATAAGGTGAAGGTAGGCACCTCGTGCAGCCTTACAACCTTTCTGATATAACATCTCGCATAACCCTCTGCCGAGAAAATGGTCCCGAACGAAGAACACGATGGGCTGCCCCCATCGACCCGACCACCGGTCGAACGTATCCACGAACTCGTACGCTGGTTAACTAAACTCGGGCCTAACACCCTCGTGACCCAATCACAAGGCGGGACCACCACAAACTGACCCCACCACCAAACAGGCCGCGGGTTGACCCGCAACGTGGCCTCAACCCGACCCGGCAACGCGCACCATACTAGCTCCCCGAACCTAACAATCTCACTAATCACGTTTAAAACCTAGCGGTCTTCTTAGCTCAACTACCCTCTTTCATTCCACACTACTCAGGGACTAATCCCACAAGCATAACTCACGTGCACTATGCACTCCTATAAGGGTCAAACATAAACAATACATCTTTTACTCGAGATGGCCTTACCTCTAAGGTCTCTACGTATACAACTCTAAGGCTCACACCTTCTCTATCCCCCAAAATCTTACTCTTAACCCACCATGATTTCTAATCACAACTAACACATCGCTATCGAACATAGCACTTAAGGTATACTCACCTTATCACATAAACAAAACTCTAGAGGGTTAAAGATATATCTATATTCATCGCTTCACTCCCTTAGTCGTCTAATCAAACTCGCCTCGTAGGCGTAGCTAAGGAAGATGACAAACTACCCACCGATTCTGAAGGCTGAGTCCTCCTACCAGGACACTCTCGACATCAGACCCTGACGGTCATAGGTACAACAAGTACCAACTAAAAGACGACATTCCCCGAGATGACGCCTGCCACACTGTGAACACTGAGAAATCAATCCGGATGGCCGAACCTTCGTGTGATCGTGGAACCTAAGCTCGAGCTCGACCAACTCCTCGTGATACCGAACGCCCCGAACCCCGCGAGGACCTTTTCGCATCGTGGATGCGCATAACCTAATTCACGCGAGGCGACTCGCCTCGAAAGTTACCAAAGGACCTTTGCCGCTCGCCCTCTTCGCTGCCCCGTTAACCCGTCGATTGCTACGTTTCTCGCTGCTGCATAAGCCCGACCACGTGCCATGCTCAAGCCCAATCAAGAACTACTCTTTGCACAACCTTCTCGTTGATAGTCATCAAGACTCGCGATACATCGGTATACTCTCCGGTAGTCAAATCCATAGTTAGTAAATGTGGTTGTCTCTTTGCAATCCATATTCTCTGTTCGGCCGTGGAACCAAGGTTCAAATATCATGGCGCAGAGGAACTAGCGCCGCTGCTAAAACTCATGTGGGGCTAGTGGCGCCGCAGAACTCCCGAATGAAGCACTACCCTAGGTAATGATTGGGCTGTGCCTCGCCACCCTCTGAACTCTACTCGCAGCCTCCTGGCCGCTTGCCCTCCCGGGCCCGGTTGCCCTACGCGAGGCATAACGATAAGGGAAATAATTTCGCCGAGGGTCCAACTTACAACACGGCTCTAAGGCACGATCTCGAGTGAGAAGAATAGAAACCAATCCTAAACACCTATAGCCTCTCGATTATTGGTGTGGTGCACAACACACCGATAATCAAGACTTCATCGATACGGCTCAGACACTTTCCGAGGATTAATCGCTCGATACCACTTTTGTCACGACCGATTCCGCCCGTGGATCGTGCCTTACCCCGCACCCTAGTGATACAACATCGAGTAATCACGGAACATAAACGATACAAGACATATTATGAAATATGAAACAATAATTGAGAAAACTTGTCTTTCGGCGTATATATAAACAACAACTTTTTCAACATGAGCGGTTTAATCCTTTTACAAACCCCGCCACAACAAGATTTCATGCACCTCTAAGAAATTATACGACAACAATGGCGGACAGGGGCCACGCCATACCCCTGAATGTAAACACCTACAACAACAGGGAACTATACCATTGATAAGCCTCCGGTGCAACGGAGCTTTACCAAACGCTGAACTGTGACCCTAAGAGCGAGGATCAATGACTGGTGTACCTTTACCTGCGGCATGAACGCAGCCTCAAGGAGGTCGATAACAAAACCGAGTATGTGAAACTAAAAATACTGTAAATGAAATCATAATAGTCTATAAAGCAGGAGACATGTATGATAACCAAACTACAGTTCACAATAATAAGCAGTCATGTCAAGTCGTGACTCGCGCCTCAAGTCATCACTCAAATATAACAATGGGTCTCACGCCCACAACATCAATCATGCCCGTGGAATACCTTCTCACCGCCGCTTATGATATAAAAGCACCAAGGAACACACATGAACACCGGTCCCACTGTATAATAACACGCATGGTAAGTAAGGCGCATAGCCGACTACTAACACCACGCACCAACAAGGTCATGAATCAGATCATAAGATCTGTCTGCCGTCACATGATCAAAGCTGACCACTTGCCCGCGGATCTAATGTGCGCGTCTAGCCTCGAACTTTCCGCACTCGCATAGGCCAATCAGATCGCCCGCATGAGGTATAACCCCGCGTCGAGGGTAGCTACTCCCGGCAGGCGTCCCGACTCGCCGTCCGCACGCCACAAGGACCGCGTGACCACAAGGGCCGCATCCTAACACGAACTCCCGCGGCTCGCATAGGCCCTGGACCCGCATGAGGTAGTCTCGAATCATAGGTCCATCGACCCGCTGAGTCTACCCCGCGACGGAGGGCTTAACCCGGAATCATCTCAAGAGATGAGTGATGTATAATACTATTATAACGACTTATCGTTAAACAACATAAGCACAACAACGGAAAACCCCTTTACACAAACATCCCAAGATACTAACACACGTAACATCCTAGCATGTTTACTTATCAAATCAACAAGAAAGTATTACAAGGCTATCACAAACCAACACAATCAAGTTATACACACAAGATACTTTCTACTATATGCTAACAAGTTCTGGTTTTATCCCCAAAGTACTTCATACATTAACTCTTTAAAAGATACGTTACTTTCACAAAAGTCACACAATACGTAGTATATGAAAATAGAGTGATTATCTTTTGAAGTAAATCAAAACACTTCTCTTTGTAAAACTCAAGTAACAACATTATTTTCCAAACGCCCAAGTTTGCCTAATTTCAAATGTTCATGTTTCTTATTTAGAAAGGTTTAAGTAGTTCATAGTCTTATCAATTTAAGAATATAATTCTCTTTTAAACTATCTGAGAAACATAAGTCTTATATGTGAGTAGGATATTCTTGTTTACAACAATCTTATTACAGCAGCCATGATCTAGGAAATATCATTTTGTCTCATCTTAGCTTCTATGCAGATGGAAGTTTCTACTGGTTTTAATAATACTTAATCTGTCAAAACATTTCCTTTTATTAACGCTGCAGTGGTTTGTCGATACACATTCTGATTTCCAAAATCAGTAAAACATTCTTAAGACGTTATACCTAACTTTCCATAAAGCTAGTATAACTCTTAAGTTTTCAAAACAAATCAAGTATTACCTCTTCTTTCAAAATGAATCAAAAACCTTTTGAAATACTTCAAGTTCTTTTATTAACACATAACAAGCCAGTTATAGTTCAAATCAGTTACCCTTTAAAAACCACAAGTATTTTCTTACCAACATAAAGTTGTTATAACCAACTTCCCATAAAGCCGTTATAACACTTTATGTTTTAAACCAATCAAATACATTTAGCACATGTCGTCACCGCACTACATAGTTCACACATATCATCTTTGGAAGAGATAGGAAGAGGTTCACATACCTCGCGACGAGTATCGACTAATAGCAAAACGCTCCAAGTACTTCCAACTGTCGGCAACTCCTTTAAGCCAAGTAGATCGCGCCACACATAGTACTCAACCTCGATAAGCCCATAATTATCCAAGTATAAAGTCGATCCTGGGCAATCGTTTAGCTCCAACTCCGTGCGCTCCAACCCGCTCCAAACTACCCTTAGAAGTTCTAACCAACTTCTACATACTACTCCAACAAACCATGGAGATTTTCCTTAGGGTTTCGATTTGGTGACTGACGGGAAGTATAATAGTATAACTGGCTTTTCAGATAAGTATACCCTTAGAATCCTACAAGGTATAGGGCTAAGGTAATGTGGGCATTATAACAATACTTTTGAGAGTATTTCTCCCAAGAGGGGGGGGTGTATTATACGAGACAACTAGGCTAGGGGTACCCACGGCCACACTACAAGGAGGGGGAGGGCTCTGCCAAGGGACCTTTCAAAGGGGAGAGGGGCTCTTGGGCGAGAGTCAACAAGAGGGAGAGGAGGGATTTTAACACTTAGGAACATTTAGGAATGGATGAATAAGTCTTCAAAGGGATGGGTATTTATAGGCCAAGTGAAGGCCAACCAATGGCCAAGATTGAGCCAAGTGCTACACAAGTGTAAGGCCAAGATTCACCCAGTGTCCCTTAACCAACTAACACACAAATATCCTACCAACTCCATGACAAAATGACCAACTTTCGCCAAGCTGACCGCCCAGGTGTTCAATGAGAGGTGACAAGTGTCGCCTCTTGTTGGTCCAAAATGTTTCGCCTCTCGGAAAAATCCGCAAAATAAAATATGGCATAGCGGAAATTCCCCTTAAAGTGTGGAAAGCGTTTGACTAAAAACAACTTCTAACCGTGTTGTCAATAAATTAAATCGCAAGCCTACTTTCTCAAGTTCAAATTTTCTACGTGCGTACTTGCATACTGCAAATACGGGTATAACAGATTACTCCGGAGCTTGCTATACTTGTGGCCAGCAGGTCATTTTGGCGAGGCTTGTCGACCGGGGCGGCTGGTGGTAGGGCTCGACTGGCGGTTTCTGCGCGGTTTCATCATCTCCTACAATTACTCACCCCGGAGGTACTCGTGGCAGGTCGCGGCGCAGGTCGCGTGGCGCGGTCGATTCTAGCGGTCCTCGAGAACGCATTTATGCCTTGTCTGTCAGACGGCGGGAGGCCTCACCGATGTCGTCACAGTACCTTATCGATCTCCGATTATGATGTGTTTGCCTTGATAGATCCGGTTCTACTGGCTGCTATATCTCCCATTGTTGCTAGTAGGATAGGGATAGAGCACGAGTCCATAGACCCTTTCGAGGTAGCTACGCCCGATGGGTGATTCGGTGGTAGCTCGGCGGTATATAGAGCTTGTCCAAACTTTGTCGGTCGTGCACCAGCCGACTTGATAGAGTTGGACATGACCGATTCGGCGTGATCATGGGTATGGATTGGTTAGCTTCTGCTATGCCAATGTATCGCAGAGAGAGAGTGGTGCGGTTCCATTTTCCTGGGAGCCAGGTTGTTGAGTGGGAACATTTGTATCGTGAGGGTAGGTTTATTTCCTACCTCAGGCTAGGAAGATGGTGCGAAGAAGTACATCTACCATCTCGTTCGGGTGTTTGATCTCGAGGCTGCGGTGCAGATTTTCGATCGATTCGATGGTCAGAGAGTTCCCAGACGTGTTTCCAGACGACCTCCCAGGTATCCCTCCTGAGAGGGAGATAGAGTTTTGTATTGATGTGCTTCCAGACACTCGGCCTATTTCCATTCCACCATACAGAATGGCACCTGCCGAGTTGAGAGAGTTGAAGGACCAGCTGAGAGATTTGCTGGTGAAGGGCTTCATCAGACCTAGTGTTTCTCCCTGGGGAGCGCCGATATTGTTCGTGAAGAAGGGCGGACGCTGCGCATGTGTGTTGATTACGCATACCGAACAAGGTGACCATTAAGAACAGATACCCCCTTCCCAGGATTGATGATTTGTTCGACCAGCTGCAGGGTGCGAGATGTTTCTCCAAGATTGATCTGCGATCGGGCTATCATTAGGTGCGAGTCAGAGAGGCGGATGTCCCTAGGACTGCATTCCGGACCCGGTACGGGCATTATGAGTTCAGGGTCATGTCTTTCGGGTTGACCAATGCTCCGGAGAAACATTTATAAAACTAGTAAAGGACATCAAGGTGTGGTACGTCTACCGTACTACATACGTGCAACTAGTCATGCTCAAAAGATAGGAAAAGTTCTACATAGAGTAAATCACACAACTACCTCTTAACTTCTAAGAGTAGAAGGAAACATGAAATGATACCACCGGTATATTCCATACATAGAATCATGCCAAAGGAAGGAAAAGGTTCACATACCTCGCGACGATTATCGACAAGTAGCAAAATGATCCAAAGTACTTCAACCTTGATAGCTATTCCATCTTTCAAGTAGGATACGCTATACTTAGTACTTCAACCTATAATGGTCACAATACGTCCATTAACCTCTTACTTCAAACGTAGAATATTCCAAGTGCTAAGTCACTAAATTCTACGGAAAATCGGACAGCACCTCCTTTGTTTTTACTTACTTTGCCACCTTTTTCAAGGCCGAATGCAATAACCAAACACGCCACATTTAAGGCCCAATCAATGAAATTAACAATAGGGGATTACACGCCTACTAGACGTGTAAAATTCCGCCCCACAATAGATATCAAACTAATACAAATTATATGTCCAATTCGGCCACATTTGAGTACCATAACACCAATTCTTATCCAATTTCCATTTCAATCCAAATTGTTAGCATAACATGATATCAAGTCGCAATCGATTATAACTACTATAATCTTCAAGTAAGTAACATGCGACGATTTCTAATAAATGACCAATTAGTAATCCAACTTCAAGTGGCTAATATAACATTTCGGATTTAAGCTACCATCAATCCATAATACTTATAAACTTCAACACATACACTTCATGCTAGCAACATGTAAAGCTAACAACAATATAAATAGTCTTGTAACACTTTTAAGAGACAAGATTATACCTCAACGAATCTCAATCCAACTCCAAATCCAAATTTGCTCCCTAACAACTTAGAGACTCTTCGAGACACTTCAATCCACTACTTGAGACCCTTAGAACAACACCAACAAATTTCCTTCAAACTTCCAATTCAAAACCTAGAAAGCAACTAGGTTTTCGCTTTGCGACTAACCCGAAAACTATCTTTTTCCGAGATTTTTCTATTGAGATACCCTTAAAATACACTTAGGAACCTTGGTTTAAAGTGGGAAGATTATTGGACAACAAACAATTTTTTTTCTTTCTTCTTGTTGATGAACCCGAGAGCACATTGCTCTAGTTCTTCAATTTCTCTTGAAAATTTGGCTAAGTGTGGACCTTCTCTTGCTACTAGTAGTATTATATAGGGACATGGAGGGTTAAGATGTGCACAATTGGGTGGCTAGGATGAGGTTCTCTTAAATATCAAGCTTGTGGGCCCATTGACCAAGTCAATTATGTCAAGTTTTACTACTTGCAAGACTTGTCTTCCTAACAAGGGTCAAATGACCCTTGTGCCCATGTAATTTCGTCCAAGACATCCAATAAGGGGGGGGTGACACGTGTCGCCCTCCCATTCGTCACAATATTACGTTTTCCGACAAATTCCATAATTCCGATAAATTTTTACAAGTCTCAAATCTTAACACTCGTGAGTTCTTACGTACGTTCTTAAAGCATGTCCTGTAAATACGGGGTGTAACACTTTTCTTACTCATCGTACCCTCCTTGTACACTCGAACTCTTTCTAGTATAATGCATCATACTTCATTTCTTCGCCAAAACTTTGGAGTTACTACCTCCCAACTTGGTCATTTTACTAGCCTTACATTCCTCTAAGGCCATTCCTGGCCTTCACGACCCGATTCTGGTCGAACACATCCGCGAACTCGTAAGATGGTTACCTAAACTCGGGCCTAACACCCTCGTGACCCTATCACCTGGAGGGACCACCCCAAACTGACCCCACCTAATTCCGGGCTGCGGGTTGACCCGTGATATAGCCTCAACCCGACCCACTATCACTCCAAATTCTTGTTCCCGTCCGGGACAATCTTACTATTCTCATCATGAAAGCTATCACTTTTATCTTGCTCGACCCATGGAATTATCCCACAACACATTTCACGCAAACCAAGTACTTCGACAAAGACTAACTGTAAAATCTTCTACTCAAGACGGCCTTACATCTAAGGTCTCAACTGTTATAATATTCTAAGGCTCATAATTTTACACAGTGCTATCCAAACATAACACTTTAACATAAAATCATCATCTCACGCATACAAATCTCTAGAGGGTTAAAGATATACCTGTAACTATGCTTCACTCTAATCATAGGCCTGCCCTGCAGGGCGCATAGCTAGAGAAGGCGATGAACCAGCCACTGATCCTGAAGGCCGAGTCTCTACATCCGCGCTACCTCTGGTCGGAAAATTTCTCGCAAAATGGCCCTGCTGGCCGCATGTAAAACAACCTCCCAAACCAGCACGACACTCCCCCTTATGGATTTTACCGCAACGGCCACACTGAGGTAAGGGTGGCCTCATCTGGCCAACACCACTACTACCCCGAAAACCTAAAACCTTGGAGCCCTGAACTGCTCCTGAATACTCTGGATGCCCTAAAGACTGTGGAGGACCACTCGATCTTGGCGAGGCGCACAACTAGTCATTCTTTGGCGGTCCGCCTCGAAGTTACCAAAGGACCTGCTGTCACGGCGCCTTCTTTCTTGGTATTGGTCAATCCGTCGCCTCGCTCACATCCAAGTGCATAAGCCTGCATGCGGGCAATGTCCATGCCCGGCTGAAGAGCTACACCCGAACAAGCCTCTGCCAAGTAGTCATCGAGCCCTGTGACGTAGCGGTGCACTCTGTCCTCCATGTCTGCCACTAAAGCGGGGACGTACCGAGCCAATGAGTCAAACTCTACATTATACTCCCGAACTGTCCGCCCGCTCTATCTCAACATCAAAAATCTATCGGCCCGCGCTCTCCTCATCTGTGGCGGCAAGAAATGGCTGAGAAATGCCTCTGAAGCCTCGACCCATAGAACCTAAGACCACCGACTCGGTCTCCGAAGCCTTGATCACTCTCATGATCCGCTGTAACTGTCGGATGAACTCCTGCGGATCATCCTTAGGCCTCGACCCATAGAACTCTGGTGGGCTGCAACTCAGAAAATCCTGAAGTCTCAAACTAACCGATCTCGGGTGAACTACGGTCTTCTGCACGAATCGGCTTTCACTTATCTCGTGCCTAGCCACGATCCTGGCTAATAACTGGGCCATCTCCTTGTAACCCATATCCTCTGTGTTATACCCCGTAGTTCCAGGGTATGTATGTGGGGACGTAAGTACGAGAATACGACATAAATTTTGGAAAGAAAGAAAGGTGTGATTTTTTTTCGACGGAAAAGTTTCCGGGTTTTGTGAAGGAAAAAGGTTCGTTAGTGGGAATTGGATTCCCAGATTTGGTATTTGGACTTCTTGGATTATATTAGAATTATGAGATTTTATTTTCGGAAATGGTCACGTGGGGCCCACGGGAGAAATTTACGGTTTTGTGGGGCCCACTTTGTTTTTGAGATTTCGGTATTTTGGATATTTTCGGAAGACGAAATATTTTGGGCGAGTAAGGGGCGACACATGTCACCCCCTTGAGTGGCCATGTGGGCCGAAATTGGTGGGACAAGTGGCTAGCCACTTGTCTCCTTGGCCGAAATGGCCATGACACTTGGAGTTGATTTTCGTTGTCCATGTGGTGTGGTGGGACCCACACACACATGGCCCAATCTTGACCACCCACTTGACTTGATCATGACCCTTGATTGTTCTATAAATACCCGCGATAGGCTGAACGACCGCCCGGCCCGCATCGTGCCTTATCCCGGGCACCCTAGTGATACAATCATCAGAGAAAACTAGCGGAAAATAAAACTTTAAACAAGAAACAAGATATATGAACATAAAACAGGCCAACCCAACGGTTACCTTCCAATAACATAAATAAATACAACTCTTTCAAAACGAACAGTTTAATCCTTTTTACAACCCCGCCCACAACAGCATTACGGACTTAAGATTTACAACAACTATGGCGGGACAGGCCGCCATACCCCGAATGTACAAGAACCTACAACTCGGGAACACATACCAAAAGATAAGCCTCCGAGAAACGGAGCTTCCCAAAACGCTGAACGAGATCCTAAGAGCGAGGATCCACGGCGATGTACCTACCTACTGCGGCATGAGCGCAGGCCGAGGAGGTCGATCTGACAGTACCAAGTATGTGAAATCAGAAATATCGTAATGAAATCATACTAGTCTATATAAAGCGGAGACATGTATGATAACCAAACTACGCTCACAACATATAAGCGATCATGTCGATCGGGGACTCACGCCTCAAGTCATCACTCAAATATAACTATGGGTCTCACGCCCACAACATCAATCATGTTCGCATCATGGCGCGTGCCGGTCTGCGCCGGTGTAGACATGTCCATGATGCAACAATAATACCAATGCCCCATGGCCACGTGCCCCGATTCTACCTCGGTGTGACACGTCCACGTGACATCAACAACAATATATCGGGTAATCAACCCTGCCGCATGGCCACATGCCCCCGGAATTCTACCTCGGTGTAGACATGTCCATGTAACCACAACAATAATATACTGGGTGATCAACCCTGCCGCATGGCCACATGCCCCCGGAATTCTACCTCGGTGTAGACATGTCCATGTGACATCAACAACAAGACAGTAATCAAAATGGAAACATACCCGTGGAATTCTCCATCACTGCCAGCACGTCCAAGTAAGTTCTCAACAAGTCGACCGCCTCTGTCGAGACGGTAACGTAAATACCACACTTGCACAACAAAGGCTATCATCACAAGCATAGGCAAGTTTCACAACAACAAGCATAGGCAAGTTTCACAACAACAAGCATAGGCAAGTTTCACAACTCAAAGTACTTTCATTTTATGCCAAAGTCCGGGTTTTTAACCCCAAAGTACTACATACGTTAAGTTCTTTTAAAAGAGATCCATTACTTTTATAAAAGTCACCCTATACCCGTAGTATTAGAATGACCAACCCACATTCCTTTTCAAAATCAAGTAACAACATTCTTTTCCTAAGTTCGGTTTGCCTAGTTTCAATTACTCAAACTTCTCATTTTCAAATGATTTCATAGTTCCCAAACTTAATCACTGATTCCTTTTAGAACAATTGAGTAACATATGTCATATATGTGAGTAGTTTATTCTTGTTTATAACGATCTTATTACAAAGCCATGATCTAGAAAATGTAATATCATTTTGTCTCATCTTAGCTTCTATGCGGATGGAGGTTTCTACGGTTTTAATACAACACATCATTATTCAATACATTTTCCTTTATTAACGCTGCGGTGGTGCGCCGATACACATTCTGATTTCCGAAATCAGTAAAACATTATCCCTTTAAAAACCAAGTACTCATTACTCACGAATGAGGTTTCACACAACATCCACATTAAAACAAATAAGTTAAGTCTCTTATCTTATAAGATCAAGTCTCTTAACTTCTAACATCAGTAAACCATTTTCACCTACATAAGGTCGTTATAACTAACTTCCCATAAAGCTATTATAACACCCTATGTTTTAAACCAACAAAATCACTTAGCACATGTACGTCTACCGTACTACATAGTTCACAACAATCATGCTAGAAAAGATAGGAAGAGGTTCACATACCTCGCGACGATTTATCGACAATAAGCAAAATGCTCCAAGTACTACAACCTTGCTAGCCCTTTCCACTCCTCGAGTAGAATACGCTACTCTTAGTACTTTCACCTATAAAGGTCACAAACGTCTATTAACCCCAAAACACAAGTTTCTATCTTTCTACAGAAAATTCGGCAGCACCTCCCCCCCCCCGCAACAGCGTAAATCTCCTCCTCTATCGAGGCCGGCTACCAAGCCAACCAGGGGGGGGGGTTTACACGTCTAACCGGACGTGTACAATTCTACTCAGTAATACTACACAAGTCTACTGCAATACGATCTATGTAAATACTGATTCGATTCTTTATTCTTCAGGCTTAAGTCAAAAGACATTGCCGAATACTAAGTATAGTTCCATATATAGTATACTTCAACTATATATTCTAACAAACATGTAATTTCCAATTACAATAGAGGGACAAGATAATTACCTCGATAAGCCCAAAATTATCCAAGTTATAATGTCGATCCTGAGCAAGGTTTAGCTCCACTCCAAACAACCCTTAGAAGTTCTAACCAACCTCTACTCAAATACTTCAACCAACTATGAAGATTTCCTCAGGGTTTCGGTTTGAGACTAAAAAGGACAAAAGGTAGTATTTCTGCTCTACGATAGAGGTAACTTTGGAATACAACAAGGTAAAGGCTAAGGTATTTTGGGCATTATAACACTACTTGGAGAATTATTTCAATACCACGAGGGGTATTATACGAAACAACTAGGCTGTGGGGTACCCCACTACTAGCAACACAAAGGGAGGGGGAGGCTCGCCACAAGGCCACACAAGGGGGAGGGGAGAGGCTGGGGCGAGAACAACACAAGGGGAAGAGTTTTCAAGACTTAGAATGAATTGAGGATGAAGAAAAACTTCAAGCAAGTGGGGTATTTATAGGGCACCAACGGACAAGATCAAGCCATGTGGGGGGCAAGTGGATGGCCAAGATTGGCACAAGTGCACCCTAACCTACTCCTCAAATCCCTCACAAAACAAAGACCCATGAAAAGGGCCTCAAAACCCTCCTAGCCGTGGTCCTCTTTACCGTCCAATGAGGGTGACAAGTGTCAAGTGTCACCCTCCCGTTGGTCCAAAAATGTTTCGTCTCTCGGAAAAATCCGCAAAAATAAGAAAAGACATAGCCGGAATTTTCCCCTCGCAAGTTATGTAAAACGTTTCGTCAAAACGACTCTAACAAGGTGTGTGACAAATGTCATTTCGCCAAGCCACTAGGCGGGGTGACACGTGTCACCCTCCTATTGGCCCTCAAAAACGTCTTCCAAAAATATCCACAAAGGCCAAAATCTCAAAACAAAGTGGGCCCTACAAAATCAGTAAATTTCTCCAGTGGGCCCACGTGACCATTTTCGAAAATAAAATCTCAAAATTCTAATATAATCTATGAAGTCCAAATACCAAATCGGGAATCCAATTCCCATTAACGAACCTTTTCTTCACAAATAACAGGAAACTTTTCCGAAAACTCACATCTTTCTTTCTTTTCAAAATTTCTCGCTGCACTTCGTGCGCACGTCCTCACATACATACCCTGCAACTACGGGTATAACATTCTCCTCCTTAGAAACATTCGTCCGAATGTTCCTTCTCAAGTCGGATAACGATAAAGTTCCTCTAACAAGTTGCCAACGCCACAACTCGCCGCGAAATAACACACGCCCTCTTCTTTCCTTACTCGTCGTGCCCTTCTCGAACACTTGAACTCTCCGGACGTACCATACTTCAGTCATTACTTCCGTTCGAAAATCTCTGAGTCACTACCTCCAAACTTGGTCATCTTACTAACCTCAAACTTCCTTAAGGCCATTCCGGCCTTTACGAACCGCTGGTCGAACGCGTCTACGAACTCATCGGTGATCATACAAACTTGGGCCTAGCATCCTCGTGACCCTACCACCGGCGGACCACCCAGAACTGACCCCACCCCAAACCGGTTCTGGTTGACCATAAATGGTCCTCAACCCGACCCCCAACCGCCAAACTCTTGTTCCGATCCGAACAATCTTACTAATTCACGTCATGAAAGCTACCACTTCCATCTCACACTACCCACGGACTTATCACACAAATAAATCCCACGTATACTACTACTCGATAAGGGTCAAAATAAATCTTTAACTCAAGACGACCTTACCCCTAAGGTCTCCGATCGTGACATAGTCTAAGGTTCACACTTACCATGCCCCCACACGTATCCTCCCAACTAAGCATGTTTTCTAACTCATAATTAACACAACGCTATTAAATGCATATAGCACATAATAATGAGACCATCATAACAAGCGAACCAAAACTCTAGAGGGTTAAGGATATACAGAAGCTACCACTCCACTCTAATCATAGCCCACTGCAGGCGCATAATCTGTAGGGCGATGAACCACCAGCGATCCGTAGGTGAGTCGTAACATCCGTGCTACCCTTGGTCGGACAGTTCCGCAAAATGGCCCTGCTGGCCGCAAAATAACAAGCTCCTGGCACCACGACACTCCCGAAATGCGGTCTACCACATCGACCACACCGAGGTAGGGGTGACCGCGTCCGCCAACACCCTTACTTCCTGAAACTGAACCTCGAGCCACGACTGCTCCGAATACTCTGAAGGTTGTGGAGGACTACTCTGCAGGCGGAGGTACAAAACTAGTATCTTTCTTGGCGGTCCGCCTCGAAAGTCACCAAAGGACCTGTTGTTCGGCCTCTTCTGCGATCTTGGTCATTCAGTCGACCTCTCCGTGCCTCGCATCCCGGTCGTGAGCTGCGTGCGGAAATGTCCATGCCGGTGAAGAGCTACTCCTGAACATGCCTCGACATGTAATCATCGAGCCTCAGAACATATCGGTGCACTCGATCCTCCATACTAGCTACCAACGCCGGGGCGTCAAGGCGATGGTCGAACTCCACATTGTACTCGAACCGTCGCCCGCTCTGTCTAAGCATCAAAATCGCCGGCGTGCCTCCTCATCTGCGGAGGCAAGTGCGTGAGAAAGCCCGAAAACTCATCCCATACTGCTGGAGTGCATGCTCTCCCGAAAGCTCATGAATCAAACCAATCGATCACGGTATCACGCAGACGATGCGAACCAAATGTCTGTGACTCAGTCTCTGAAGCCTTGATCACCCGTGATGATCCGTGTATCGCCGAATGAACTCTGCGGATCATCCTCGGGCCTCGACCCATAAAACTCGGCGGGCTACAACTCGGAAAGTCCCGTAGCCTCAAACTATCTCGCTCGGGGTGAACCATGGTGCTCTTGAACTGAATCGCATCCACTATCCTCATATCTGCCACGACCACGGCCAAGAATCGAGCCATCACTTGTAACCCGTCTCTCCGCCTGCATGGGACCGGAGGCTCAGTCTTGTGGTCTCGGCGGCCATTGCTGCGACTCTAAACTCTTTGGGGGGCGGCGTCCAAAACCCGCCGTCAAGCACAACTCGGAGTCTTTGTCCGGACTGCGCCTCGTACTCCTCTCAGTATCTCACTAGCGCACTCTCTGCCTTGCCCTTCTGGCTCGTTGCCTAGCGCGGAGGCATAAGCAGTAAAACGAGATCGTCGGAGGGTCCAACTTACAACACGGCTCTAAGGCACGATCTCGGAATGAGAAGAATAGAAACCAATCCTAAATGTCCTGCGACCTCCGATTATAGATGTGGTGCACAACACATCGATAATCAAGACTCTACTAGACACGATGCAGACACTTTCCGAGGATTAAGCGCTCGATACCACTTTTGTAACGACTGCCCGGGGCGCATTAGTGCCTTATCCGGCACCCTAGTGATACAATCATCGAGAAAACGGCGGAAAATAAAACTTTAAACAAGAAACAAGATATATGAACATAAAACAAAGCAACCCAGGTTACCTTCCAATAACATAAATAAATACAACTCTTTCAAAGCGAGCAGTTTAATCCTTTTACAACCACGCCTACAACGATTACTGCACTTAAGATTTACAACAACTATGACGACGGGCCCGCCATACCCTGAATGTACAAGAACCTACAACTCGGGGAACACATACCAAAAGATAAGCCTCCGAGAAACGGAGCTTCCCAAAACGCTGGCCCGAGATCCTAGGCGAGGATCCACGGCCGATGTACCTCTACTGCGGCATGAACGCGGCCCAAGGAGGTCGATAACAGTACCAAGTATGTGAAATTGTAAAAATACTGTAATGAAATCATACTAGTCTATATAAAGCGGAGACATGTATGATAACCAAACTACGATTCACAACATATAGCGATCATGTCCGAGGACTCGCGCCTCAGTCATCACTCAAATATAACTATGGGTCTCACGCCCACAACATCAATCATGTTCGCGTCGCGGCGCGTGCCCCGGAGTGCATCCGGTAGACATGTCCGTGATGCAACAATAATACCAATGCCCCACGGCCACGTGCCCCGAATTCTACCTCGGTAGACGCGTCCATGTGGCATCAACAATAATATCTTGGGTGATCAACCCTGCCGCGTGGCCACATGCCCCGAATTCTACCTCGGTGTAGACATGTCCATGTAACCCAACAATAATATCTTTGGGTGATCAACCTGCCGTAGCCACATGCCCCGAATTCTACCTCGGTGTAGACATGTCCATGTGACATCAACAACAAGGCGATAATTAAAATGGAAACATACCTGGAATTCTCCGTCACCGCCAAGACGCCCGAGTAAGTTCTCAACAAGTCGACCGGCCCTCTATCGAGAGACGCGGTAACACAGAAATACCACACTTGCACAACAAAGGCTATCATCACAAGCATAGGCAAGTTTCACAACAACAAACATAGGCAAGTTTCACAACAACAAGCATAGGCAAGTTTCACACAACTCAAAGTACTTTCATTTTATGCCAAAGTCCGGGTTTTTAACCCCAAAGTACTACATACGTTAAGTTCTTTTAAAAGAGATCCATTACTTTTATAAAAGTCACCCTATGCAGTAGTATTAGAATGACCAACCCACATTCCTTTTCAAAATCAAGTAACAACATTCTTTCCTAAGTTCGGTTGCCTAGTTTGATTACTCAAGCTTCTCATTTTCAAATGATTTCATAGTTCCCAAACTTAATCACTTGATTCCTTTTAGAACAATTGAGTAACATATGTCATATATGTGAGTAGTTTATTCTTGTTTATAACGATCTTATTACGACCATGATCTAGAAAATGTAATATCATTTTGTCTCATCTTAGCTTACATGCGGATGGAGGTTTCTCTGGTTTTAATACAACACATCATTATTCAATACATTTTCCTTTATTAGCGCCGCGTTGGTGCGCCGATACACATTCGATTTCCAAATCGAAAACATTATCCCTTTAAAAACCAAGTACTCATTACTCACGAATGAGGTTTCACACAACATCCACATTAAAACAAATAAGTTAAGTCTCTTATCTTATAAGATCAAGTCTCTTAACTTCTAACGTCATGAAACCATTTTCACTACATAAGGTCGTTATAACTAACTTCCCATAAAGCTATTATAACACCCTATGTTTTAAACCAACCAAATCACTTAGCACGTATGCGTCTACCGTACTACATAGTTCACAACAATCATGCTAGAAAAGATAGGAAGAGGTTCACATACCTCGCGACTATTTATCGACGAAGCAAAATGCTCCACGATCAGTAACACGGCTAGCCGTTTCCACTCTTCAAGTAGAATACGCTACTCGCGATTTCCACCTATAAGGCCACAAACGTCTATTAACTTCTAAATGCGGTTCCATGTTCTCTGAAAATTCGTGACTCCCGCAACAGCGTAAATCTCTCCTCTATCGAGGCCGCTGCCAAGCCAACCAAGGGGGTTTACACGCCTAACCGGGCGTGTACAATTCTACTCGGAATACTACACAAGTCTCTTCGCAATACATCCTATGTAAATACATTCGATTCTTTTCTTTATTTTTGGGCTTAAGTCAAAAGACATTGCGCGAGATTAAGCTATATATAGTATACCTCCACTATATATTCCAACAACATGTAATCTCCAATTCTGATAAGGGACAAGAATATTACCGACAAGCCCAAAATTATCCAAGTTATAATGTCGATCTGAGCAAGGTTTAGCTCCACTCAGTGCGCTCGAACCACTCCAAACAACCCTTAGAAGTTCTAACCAACTTCTGCTCAAATACTTCAACCAACTATGAAGATTTCCTTAGGGTTTCGGTTTGAGACTAAAAGGACAAAAGGTAGTATTTCTGGGCTCTACGTATAGAGGTAACTTTTGGAATACAACAAGGTAAAGGCTAAGGTATTTTGGGCATTATAACAATACTAGGAGAAGTATTTCAATACCACAAGAGAGGGGTATTATACGAAAACAACTAGGCTAGGGGGGGTACCCCACGGCTAGCACCACAAAGAGGGGAGGGAGGCTCTCGCCACAAGGCCACAAGGGGGAGGGGAGAGGCTAGGGCGAGAACAACACAGGGGAAGTGTTTTCAAGACTTAGAATGAATTGAGGATGAAGAAAACCTTCACAAGGGGTATTTATAGGGGCACCAACGGACAAGATCAAGCCATGTGGGGGCAAGTGGATGGCAAGATTGGCACAAGTGCACCCTAACCTACTCCTCAAATCCTCACAAAACAAAGACCCATGAAAAGGGCCTCAAAACCTCCTGGCGGTGGCCTCTTTACCGTCGATGAGGGTGACAAGTGTCACCCTCCCGTTGGTCCAAAATGTTTCGTCTCTCGGAAAAATCCATAAAAATAAGAAAAGACATAGCCGGAATTTTCCTGCTTAAGTTATGTAAAACGTTTCGTCAAAAAACGACTCTAACCGGGTGTTGTGCACAAATGTCATTTCGGCCAAGCCACCTAGGCGGGGGTGACACGTGTCACCCTCCTATTGGCCCTCAAAAAACGTCTTCCGAAAAATATCCACAATGGCCAAAATCTCGAAAACAAAGTGGGCCCCACAAAACCGTAAATTTCTCCCGTGGGCCCAGTGACCATTCAGAAAATAAAATCTCAAAATTCTAATATAATCTATGAAGTCCAAATACCAAATCTGGGAATCCAATTCCCATTAACGAACCTTTTTCTTCACAAATAACCGGAAACTTTTCCGTCGAAAACTCACATCTTTCTTTCTTTTCAAAATTTCTGCCGTACTCTCGTACGTACGTCCTCACATACATACCCTGCAACTACGGGGTATAACAATAGCAAGACATAATTTCATCCTCACTTAAGAGTTTTCAAGGCAAAAATAATACTCCCTCCTTTGTAGTTCTCGTCCCCCTCCCACTTTGTGTAGTGAAATACTTCATGTATTGTTGTATAATCCCAAATACCTTGGCCTAGTATCCCTAGTAGTATTCCAAAGTTATTTCAATACTAGGAGCCCGGAAATACTACTTTATTCCAATAGTCGCAAAGTGAAAACCCTAGAAAACTCTTCCTAGAGTGGTTGAATTGTTAAGAGAAGTTGTTTAGAAACTTCTAAGGGTCGCTTGGAGCGGGTTGGAGCGTATGGAATTGGAGCTAACGTTGCTCAGGATCGACTTATAATCTTGGATAATTTTGGGCTTACGAGGTAATGATCTTTACCCCCCCCCCCTATTGTAATTGGATATTACATGTGGTAGTAATGTATAGTTGAGTATACTATATGTAGAATGAATATTATAAAGGATTGAATCAGATTTACAATGGATGTATTTACGAGACTTGTGTAGTTTATACGTAGTAAAATTGAACACGTCAGGTTAGGCGTGTAATCCTGAGTTGTTGGCACAGTAGCGCCTGAGTAGAGGAGAGATTTATGTGGTTACGGGGAGGTCTTTAGAATTTTCAGAGAATAAAGGAATCGGTATTTAGAATATTCTACGAAGAGATCTAGAAGTTGATAGACTTTTTATGGCGATATAGGTGGAAGTACTACGAGTAGCGTATTCTACTTGAAGGGTGGAAAAGGCTAGCAAGGTTGTAGTACTTGCAGCATTTTGCTAATTGTCGATAATCGTCGCGAGGTATGTGAACCTCTTCCTATCTTTTCTAGCATGATTGTTGTGAACTATGTAGTGCGGTAGGCGTCGTGTTCTAAGTGAATTTTGTTGGTTTCTTGATTTTAAAAGATAAAGGACTTGACTTATATTTGACTTGATATGATATATGAAGAACTCGAATTGTGTAGAAAGTTGTGAAACCTCGTTCGCGAAATGAGTATTTGGTCTTTAAAAGGAACTTGATTTCTAAAAGAAAAGAGACTTGAGGAATGTAGAGTTTTGGTTTAAAAGAGAGACATGGTTTTGTCTTAAATTGGTTTAAAACATAAAGTGTTATAAACTTTATGGGAAGTTAGTTATAACGACTTTATAAAAGCAAAGAATGGTTTTATCATTGGTTTTAAAATGGTAACTTGATTAAACTCTAGGTTACTTGTTTTGAAAAGAGTAAGTATTTGAGTTTTAAAAGAGTATACTTGATGTTGTTTTAAAAGAAAGGCACTTGGTTTAAAAAATATAGAGTACTTGATTTTAAAAGTCTTGTAAAGGTTTTTACGAAAGTAACGTAATTTGGTTTGAAAAGGAAATGTGTTTTTGATACTACGAGTATTAGTATCTTTTACGTAAAAGAGGTCTTTTTGAAAGAATGGAAGTGGGTATTATTTTTGGGTTTGAAACCCGTATTGTTGACATAAAATGAAAGTACCTTGAGTTGTGTGTAACTTGCCTATGTTTGCGTGTGATAGCCTTGTTGTGCGATTGTATTTTTATACCACCGCGTCTCAATGAAGGGCGGTTGATTTGTTATGATCTTACTTGGGCGTCTGGCGTGGTGGAGGATTCCACGGGTGCGCTCCTGTTGATAGCGTTATTCCATGGACTAGCTCTCCATGAGGTTTTACTGATTCGGCCTTGGTATCTAGTGGTTGGATTTCGTACTTGCCCCGTCTCGTGGCTGATTCGGCCTTGGTACCTGGTAGTTAGCCTTCGCACTTGCCCCGTTCAGTTTAGTGGCGAAGTCTCGTGACACGACGCGGTACACAGTAGTTAGCCCGTACTTGCCCCGGTCATTTCGTGACACGCCTTGGTACACAGTAGTCGGCTTTCGTGCCACGTGTCGACTTCGTGGTTTGGTTGCATAGTATTGTTAGTCTGGCCTTGGTATCTAGTAGTTGGCTTTCGTACTTGCCGGTCGATTGATGATGCGGCTTTGGTATCAGTAGTTAGCGCCGTACTTGCCGTCACGGTTTTATAACACAGTGGGACTGGTGTTCATGTGTATACGGGTGTTGTTATATCATGATCGCTGCGATGAGGAAGGTATTCCACGGGCATGATTGATGTTGTGGGCGTGAGACCCATAGTTATATTTGAGTGATGACTTTGAGGCGTGAGTCACGACTTGGCGTATTTGCTACATGTTATGTCTTGTAGTTTGGTTATCATATATGTCTCTGTTTTATATAGACTACTATGATTTCATTCTGATATTTTCGTTTCACATACTTGGTACTGTTGTCTGACCTCGCCGAGGCTGCGTTCAATCTGCAGGTAAGTACATCGGTTGTGGATCTCGCTCATAGGATCACGATTGACATTTTGGGAAGCTCCGTTTCTCGGAGGCTTATCTTTGGTATAGTCCTGTCGGTGTAGATACTTGTACATTCGGGGTATGGCGAAGCACTGTCGTCATAGTT
This sequence comes from Przewalskia tangutica, assembly GCA_029844215.1. Classification (NCBI taxonomy): domain Eukaryota; kingdom Viridiplantae; phylum Streptophyta; class Magnoliopsida; order Solanales; family Solanaceae; genus Przewalskia; species Przewalskia tangutica. The sequence continues at coordinate 75,254,994 of CM056734.1, forward strand.
ATAGTCACATTCTTAGAAGTGCATGTAATCTTGTTGTGGGCGGGGTTGTAAAGGATTTTAGCTGTTGATTATATGTATATACATGAAGGTGACCGTTTGGTTGGCTTTGTTTTCTTATGTTGTCTCTTGTTTCTGTTTAAACTTTATTTCGCTGATTTTCTCGATGTTGTTATCACTAGGGTGCGGGTAAGGCACGATCGCGGGCCGAATCGGTCGTGACAAAAAGTGGTATCGAAGCGATTAATCCTCGGAAAGTGTCTGAACCTTGTCTAGTAGAGTCTTGATTATCGGTGTGTTGTGCACCACATCTATAATCAGGAGGCTACATGATATGTAGGATTGGTTTCCATTCTTCTCACTCTGACATCGTGCCTTAGAGTTGTGTTATTAGTTGGACTCCCTCGGACGTACTCGTATGTACCAGTTATGCCTCTACGCAACCGAGCCCGGGAGGCAAGCGGCGAAGGAGGCGCAAATAGAAACACGAGAGGTTCTGAGGCACAAGCTTTGGTCATTACGAGATAGTACTTGAGACGGCGAGTTTTATGGCGCGCTAGTCAGCGAGTTTAGAGCGGCGATTTCTCACGAGGCCACGATACGAGCCTCGATACGCGGCGGGGCGAGATATGAGTTGAGAGATGGCCCGATTATTAGCTAAGTGGTGGTAGGAATGAGAGGCGGACGAGGCCGGTGGTTCGGCGATGCGATGGTTCACCAGATTCGATAGTCGAGACTTCGTGTCACGACCGAACCGGGCGTGGTAGTGCCTTACCGGGCACCCAGTAGACATCTGTCGAGTGTCGGAATATAAGACAAGACATGAAATAACGTGAAGTGTGAAAGCGATTATCGAGAAAAGTTTGCCTTTTGGCTTATATAAAAACATGAAACGAGCGATTACATCCACTTTTACAAACTACGCCACAGCGATTACTACATACCTCTAAGAATGATATAACAACAATGGCGGGACGGGGCCGCCGTACCACGAGTATAAGTACCTCAACGGCGGGGACTACTGTGATAAGCCTCGGAGAAGCGGAGCTTCCCAAACGCTGAACTGTGATCCTAAGGCGAGGATCGGCGGCGGTGTACCTCTACTGCGGCATGAGCAGCCCCGGAAGAGTCGATGCAACGGTACCAAGTATGTGAAAAAAATCGTAAATTAAATCATAGTAGTCTATATAAGCGGGAGACATGTATGCTAACTAAAGCTGTTATACCGTATTTCGGTATGCGTAAAGGAATACGTCAAAAGTTTGGTCTTAAAGTTAGGCCTTGGGCGATTTTTAGGCACAACTCACAAGCGAATAGTTTTCGGCGAAAGCGTTTCCCACGGCTTTCGTAGAGTAAATTCGGCTATGCCATTTCTATTTTTGCGGATTTTTCAGAAGGCGAAACATTTTGGACCAGCGGAGGCGACACTTGTCACCTCCAATTGATGGATGTGAAGCGTTCATATGGCGATTGGAGTTGCCAACTTGGTCAAGTTGTTGGTAAGATATTTTGTGTGCAAGTTGGCTAGGTACACTTGCCCTAATCTTGACCACACTTGCCTTGCACTTGTCTTCATCTTGGCCATTGGTTGGCCATCCCTTGACCTATAAATACCCTCTTGAGATGAAGAGTTCTTCATCCACAAAAGCTTTCAAGTCTAAAAATCCTTCCTCTCCCTTTGTAAGCAATTCGTCAACACCCCTCCTGAGAAGCTTGGAGGCTACCCCCACTGCTGGCGAAACCTACCCCCTCCTTGGTAGAAAAGTTGCCTTCTAGTATTGTTATAATGCCCAAAATACCTAGCCCAAATCCACTTTGTCCTTAGTAGAAGTTGTGAAGAACTTCTAGGTTTCCTTGGAACTATCGGAGCGTTGACTTAGGAGCTAAACCTTGCTCAGTGCGACTTTTATCTTGGATATTATTGGGCTTACGAGGTAAATAAACTTACCCTTCTTTTATAATTAGAGAATATATCTTGAAGAAGTATAAGAATAAGTATAAATACTTAGAAGAATATTTGAGAATAGAATTGAAGCTATTATCACGATGAAGGGTTTAAAGAAGAATAATTGAGCTGTACTCGCATAGAATTTGTTTTCTGATGAACTCATATAGCTCATGGGTAGGGTTGTGCTGCCCGACTTTCAGTAGAATTGTGAACCCTCTGTTTAGAATGACCTTGAGTAGTCTAGACTTTGATAGATGTGCGTGACTATTATAATTTGATTCTACGTCGCGACATATTGACTTGGCGGTGGTTTATTTGAGAAGGTATGTGATTCTTCCTAAAGCATGATATTTTACAATATATATATAGTGCGGTAGGCGTACATATGTTAAGCGAATAATACTTACGGCAATGCCTCACGGCTTAAGCTTTGAATAACAACTACGGCAATGCCTGGCTTAAGCTTTGAATAATAAAGATCGAAAGCATTTCATAAGAATCTTGAATCACTTTTAAGCGAGAGAACTAAGCGGTCTTTTTAAAGCGAAGCTTAAGAGTTATACTAGCTTTATGGGAAGTTAAGTATAACCACTTAAGATTGATAAAAGAAACAAGTTTGACTATGTGTTTATAACGGACTTATGTTGAATTGTGAAAAGAATAATAAGATGGTTGATAAGTAGACATGATATGATGCTATGTGTGTTAGTATCAGTAACGTTTGTATAAGAGAGTTTCCTTCTTTGTGCTTATGTTGTTTAAAGATAAAGCTGTTATGTTAGTGTACTATCACTCGCCTCTTGAGATGATCTGGAGGTTAAAGGCGCCCTCCGTCTGCGGGGTAGACTCGAGCGATGCAGGACCGTGATTCGAGAATACCTCATGCGGGTCGGGGGCCTATGCGAGCTACGAGTTCGAGGTTAGTATGCGGGGTTATGCCTCATGCGGTCTATGTGGCCATGCGGACAGCGAGTCGGGGCGATGCGAGGTAGCTACCTCGATGCGGGGTTATACCTCATGCGGGCCCGTGAGTGGCCTATGCGGACTCGGGAGTCGAGTTAGGCTAGCGAGAATGATGATGTGGCGAGTGGCCTGTTTCGATCATTCGCGGCCTAGACAAGACCTATTACATTTACCTATTGTTGCTCTTGTTTGTGATATGGCTTATGCGGTTTCATGGTTGTTTCACACATATTTATGGCCGGTTTTAAAAATGATATGTTTTCATTCAAGTACTTACGATTTCGCATACTTAGTACTGTTGTCTTGACCTCCTTGAGTGCGTTCATCTGCGGTAAGAGGCAAGCAGTGCTAGATCCACATTCCTAGGATCTACGTTGGTGTCGGGAGCTCCGTCCTTTCAGTCTCTACTTTTTGGTATGATCTCCTGTTGTAGATAGTTTTTTGTCTGATCGAGGTATGGCGGGAACACTGTCCGCCATAGTTATATATTTCCTTAAGTGCATAGTCGGGTTATGCGATTAATCGGATGTAGCTTGCTAAACCATGTTTATATATATATATATCGAAAGCGTGTTTTCTCGCATAAAGCGTGTCTTATTTTATAAAGCTGTTTCATGTCTTGCCTTATATTTCCGATTACTCGATGTATGACTACTTGGGTGCCGTGAGGCACGGTCACGAACCTGGGCAGTGCGTGACAAAAGTGGTATCGAAGCGATTAATCCTCGGAAAGTGTCTCTGAGCCGTATCTAGTAAGTCTTGATTATCGGTGTGTTGTGCACCACACCAATAATCGTGAGGCTATAGGATATTTATGATTGGTTTCGTTCTTCTCATTACGAGATCGTGCTTTAGAGGCGTGTTATAGGTTGGACCCCTCTAACGTATTCCTTTCTGTATGATTATGCCTCACGTAAAACAACCGGGCAGAAGGGCAAAGCGGCCAGGAGGCGCTAGCGAGACACCCAGTCACGAGGCTCGAGCCCGGTCTATACGAGAGCGGCGAGTTCTATGGCGCCCGCCGGCCCAGCGAGACCACAGTACCACTCGCATCCCGCGATGCAGGCGGAGGAGTTAGGAAGTCTGAGAGATAGCCCGACTTTTGGCTAAAGTTGTGGCCCGTCTGAGAGAAATTGAATCTGCGGCGATTCAGTTCCACCTCCGCCACGGTCGCACCGTGGTACACGAGGCGAGATAGTTTGAGGTGCGAGATTTCTTGAGTTAGCCGCGAGTTTTTGGTCGGCGGGAGGATGATCGCGAGTTCATCCGTCGGCTTGAGAGGATCATGAGGTGATCAAGGCCTCGAAGGCGAGTCTGTGACGCCGGTTCGCGTCGGCTGCGTGATCCGCGATCGATTGGTTTGATTCATGGGAGTTATCGGGAAACACGCGTCCCACTTGGGATGAGTTCTCGAGGCTTTCCTCACTCACTTCTTGCCTCGCGGATGAGGAGGCGCGGTGATAGATTTTACTCTGGCGAGAAGGGCGCCTTGTCGGGAGTACAATGTCGAGTTTGATTCATTGGCTCGATATGTCCCGGCATTGGTAGCGAATATGGAGGATAGGGTGCACCGCTATGTCGCGGGCTGAAGCGACTATATGGCGAGTCATGTGCGGGTGTTTCTCTCGGTAGGTATGGACATTACCGCATGCGAGCTCACGCCCTTGGATGCGAGGCGCGAGGTCGGCGAGTGGGCGACAGCGAGAAGAAGGCGGGGCGGGAGGGTCTTACGGTGGTTATCGTGGTGGCGGCCTCGGCGGCGATCTGGGTCGCACCACGGCCGGCTCGAGCACTCTGCACCGTCCTCGGCCGCGGCCCGAGTATTCGAGGCGGTCGGGGCCCGGGCTTGGGCGTCGAGTAGCGAAGTGCGGCGATCGGGACCACCCCGGTGTGGCCGTCACGGTAGATCCATTACGGGAAGTGTGGTGCTGTTTTGGAGCTTATTCTGATTGTGGCCAGCGGTCACTGCGAGGCGTCGGCCGAAGCGTGGCGGTGGTAGGGCTCGACGCCCGAGTTATTGCGGCTTCATCATCTCCTCTGATTACTCGCCGGGCGGCGAGTGCGCATGGGTCGGCGGTCGCGGCGGTCGTGGCTCGGGTCGATTCTAGCGGTCCTCGAGAACCGCATTTATGCTTTGTCCGGTAAGCGGGATCGGAGGCCTCGCGATGTCGTCGCGGTACCTTATCGGTTCTGGGTTTGATGTATATGCTTTGATAGATCGGGTTCTACTGCGTCTATATATCTCCCCTTGTTGCTAGTAGGATAGGGATAGAGCACGAATCCATGGACCGCTTTCGAGGTAGCTACGCGATGGGTGATTCGGTGGTAGCTCGGCGGGTATATAGAGCTTGTCCGGTGACCGTATACGATCGTCGGACCCTGGCGACTTGATAGAGTTGGAGATGATTGACCGGCGTGATTATGGGGATGGATTGGCTAGCTTCTTGCTACGCCAATGTAGGCTGCGAGAGAGAGTAATGCAGTTCCAGTTTCTGAGGCCGGTTGTTGAGTGGGAGGAGCACGGTATCGTAGAGGTAGGTTTATTTCTACCTCAAGGCTAGGAAGATGGTGCGAAGGGGTATATCTACCATCTCGTTCGGGTGTTTGATCTCGAGGCTGCGGTGCAGATTTTGATCGGTCGATGTAGTCGAGAGAGTTCCCAGGCGTGTTTCAGACGACCTCGGGTATCCTCACGAGAGGAGATCGAGTTTTGTATAGACATATTGCGGACACTCGGCCTATTTCCATTCCGCCATACGAGAATGGCACCCCCGAGTTGAGAGAGTTGAAGGACCCGGCAGGGATTTCTTTGGAGAAGGGTTTCTCCGGACCTAGTGTTTCTCGCAGAAGCGCGGTATTGTTCGTGAAGAAGAAGGGCGGGCCAGCTGCGCGTGTGTGTTGACTACTGACGGTGAACAAGGTGACCATTAAGAACGAATACCGCTTCCGGGATTGATGATTTGTTCGACCCGGTTGCGAGCGCGAGTGTTTCTCCAAGATTGATCTACGGTCGGGCTATCATCAGTGCAGTCGAGAGGTGGATGTCCACAGGTGCATTCGGACGATGCGGGCATTATGAGTTGGTCATGTCTTTTGGGTTGACCAATGCTCGGCGGTATTCATGGATTTGATGAACCAGTGTTCAAACCATTTTTGAACACGTTTGTGATAGTGTTCATTGATGATATCTTGGTTTATTCTCGCTCGAGCGAGAGCATGCGGAGCAACGAGGCTGTCTTGTGATTCTCGAGACGGCGGTTATGCGCCAAGTTTTCCAAATGTGAGTTTTGGTTGACTTGATGGCGTTTCTTGGGCATATTATGGGTGATGGCATTCAGTGGATACGGCGAATCGAGGCGATCGGGACTTGGCCTGACCTCTTACTCAAGCGAGGTTCGCGATTTTACGGGCCTTGCGAGGTATTATCGGTTCGTGGAGAAGTTTGCTTCTATCTGCACCATTGACTAGGCTGACTCGAGAAGCGGCCAAGTTTGATGGTGATGCTTGTGGCGGGGTTTCGATTCTTTGAAAAGAAGTGGCGGCCGCCCGTTCTTACTCTTCGGAGGTCGGATGGTTATGTCGTGTATTGTGATCGTCGGGCATCGGGTTGGGATGTGTGTTGATGCGGCATGGCGAGTTATAGCATATGCGTCGACGGTGAAGAAACACGAGAGAACTACCCGCATGATTTGGAGTTGGCGGTATGATTCACGCTTTGAAGATCTGGAGGCACTATTTGTATGGGGTTCACGTGGATATTTTACGGACCACAAGAGCCTCGGTATATCTTGACGGAGGAGGCTGAACTTCGGCGAGAGCGGTGGTTAGAGTTGCTTAAGGATTACGATGTTGACATCACTGTACCACGGGCAAGGCGATGTTGTGGCGGATGCTCTTGAGTCGTAGGTCGATGGGAGCCTATCGGATGTGCGGCTAGAGAGAAGGGACATGGTTCGTAATTTGCACGATTAGCGAGCTTTGGTGTCCGTTTGATTGATTACGATAGCAATGGGGTTAGAGTTCGTGAGGTTGCGAGTCTTCCATCGTCGAGGAGGTGAAGAAGCGGCGATTCGAGGATCGGCTTTGATTCGATATCGTGATCTGACTCTTCGTGAGGCAAGGGTCCTTTTGATAGCACGATGGGGTGCTAAGGTTTGAGCGAGTTGTGTGTTCGGATGTTTGAGGACTTGCGAGTTCTTGGGGAAGCACACGGCGCGCGTTACTCTATCCGTCGAGTGCGACCAAGATGTACCACGACGCCAGATCGTGTATTGGTGGGATGGCTTGAAGAGGGGCGTTGCGAGTTCGTAGCTCGGTGCGTGTTGTCGGCAGTGAAGGTAGAGCACGGAGACACGGTGGTTTATTCTGACGATAGAGATCCGACACGGAAGTGGGAGGTAATCAACATGGACTTCATCACGGGATTACCTCGCTCGGAGAGACATGATTCTATATGGGTTATCGTCGGCGGTGGCGAAATCAGCCCACTTTCTTCCGTCGGGGCGACTTTTTGGTGTGGATTATGCGGACTTTACATCAGAGATCGTCGGTGCATGGATCCTACTTGATCATATCGACGAGAGCCCGGTTCACGGCCAACTTCGGAGGTCCTTCGAGAGGGTTTAGGGGCGGTGAGCACAGTCTTGCATTTCATCCACAGACAGACGGACGAGCGAGCGCATTATCCGAACTCTTGAGGATATCTTTGCGAGCTGTGTTATTGACCGTGGTAGTTGGGAAGATCATTTGCCTCTAGTTGAGTTCGCGTATAATAATAGCTACCACTCCGGTATTGAGATGGCGCCTTATGAGGCCTTGTATGAGAGGAAGTGCGGTCGCCTATAGGTTGGTTCGAGGTGGGCGAGTGCGGCTAGTGGGACCAGATTTGGTGCGGCGATGGATAAGGTGAAGCTTATCAGGCGGCTATTGGCGGCTCGAGTCGGCGAAGTCGTATCACGGATCATCGTCGTCGACATGCGGAGTTCGCGATTGATGATTGGGTTTTCTGAAGGTGTCACCCATGAAGGGTGTGATGAGATTCGGGAAGAAGAAAGCTTCGGCCAGTACATTGGGCGTTTGGATGTCGCGAGGTAAGGCAAGGTTGCCTATGAGTTGAATCTGCCGTCCGATCTGGAGGCGGTGCATCGTGTTTCACGTTTCTATCTTTGAGGAGATGTATCGGGGATCCATCTAGGGTACATCCGATTGACGATGTCGGTGTGACCGAGGGTTATCGTATGAGGAGATTCCATGGCGATAATCGATCGTCGGGTTAGGCGTCTGCGGACGAAGGGCGTGGCTTCCGTCAAAGTCTTGTGGCGAACGAGCTCGAGGAGGAGATGGCGTGGGAAGCCGAGGAGGACATGAGGCGAAGTATCCTCACTGTTCCCACCCCGGGTAATTCACTTTCCTACTTGTAAATCTTCATTATCGTTTATGCCTAAGTGTTGTTTATGGCGTGTGTGGCTTTTGCAAGCTGTTTAAGTTTTGAAGAACCTTATCGTTATCTGTCTTGGGAAGGAACATTCGGGACGAATGTTTCTAAGGAGGAGAATGTTATACCGTATTTCAGTATATGCGTAAAGGAATACGTCTGAAAAGTTTGGTCTTAAAGTTAGGCCTTGGGCGATTTTTAGGCCTGACTCAAAGCGAATAGTTTTCCGACGAAGCGTTTCCACGACTTTCGTAGAGTAAATTCGGCTATGCCATTTCTATTTTTGCGGATTTTTGAGAGGCGAAACATTTTGGACCAACGGGAGGCGACACTTGTCACCCTCCAATTGATGGATGTGAAGCGTTCATATGGCGATTGGGTTGCCAACTTGGTCAAGTTGTTGGTAAGATATTTTGTGTGCAAGTTGGCTAGGTACACTTGCCCTAATCTTGACCTACACTTGCCTTGCACTTGTCTTCATCTTGGCCATTGGTTGGCCATCCTTGACCTATAAATACCCTCTTGAGATGAAGAGTTCTTCATCCACAAAAGCTTTCAAGTCTAAAAATCCTTCCCTCTCCTTTGTAAGCAATTCGTCCAACACCCCTCCGAGAAGCTTGGCCGAGGCTACCCACTGCCTAGCCGAAACCTACCCCTCCCTTGGTAGAAAAGTTGCCTTCTAGTATTGTTATAATGCCCAAAATACCTAGCCCAAATCCCTTTGTCCTTAGTAGAAGTTGTGAAGAACTTCTAAGGTTTCCTTGGAACTATCGGAGCGTTGACTTAGGAGCTAAACCTTGCTCAGCGACTTTTATCTTGGATATTATTGGGCTTCAGGTAAATAAACTTACCCTTCTTTTATAATTAGAGAATATATCTTGAAGAAGTATAAGAATAAGTATAAATACTTAGAAGAATATTTAGAATAGAATTGAACTGTTATCACGATGAAGGGTTTAAAGAAGAATAATTGATCAGTACTCGCATAGAATTTGTTTTCTGATGAACTCATATAGCTCACGGGTAGGGTTGTCTTTGCCCGCTTTCCGTAGAATTGTGAACCCTCTGTTTAGAATGACCTTGAGTAGTCTAGACTTTGATAGATGTCTGTGACTATTATAGGTGATTCTCTGTGCGCGACATATTGACTTGGCAGGTGGTTTTCGCTGAGAAGGTATGTGATTCTTCCTAAAGCATGATATTTTACAATATATATATAGTACGGTAGACGTACATATGTTAACTGAATAATACTTACGGCAATGCCTCACGGCTTAAGCCTGAATAACACTTACGGCAATGCCTCACGGCTTAAGCCTGAATAATAAAGATCGAAAGCATTTCATAAGAATCTTGAATCACTTTTAAATGAAGAGAACTAATCGGTCTTTTTAAAACAGAAGCTTAAGAGTTATACTAGCTTTATGGGAAGTTAAGTATAACCACTTAAGATTGATAAAAGAAACAAGTTTGACTATGTGTTTATAACAGACTTATGTTGAATTGTGAAAAAGAATAATAAGATGGTTGATAAGTAGACATGATATGATGCTATGTGTGTTAGTATCTGGTAACGTTTGTATAAGAGAGTTTCCTTCTTTGTGCTTATGTTGTTTAAAGATAAGCTGTTATGTTAGTGTACTATCACTCACCTCTTGAGATGATCTAGGAGGTTAAAGTCGCCCTCCGTCTGGGGTAGACTCGGTGATGCAGGACCGTGATTCGAGAATACCTCATGCGGGTCGGGGGCTATCGCGAGCTACGAGTTCGAGTTAGTATGCGGGGTTATGCCTCATGCGGTCTATGTGGCCATGCGGACAACGAGTCGGGGCGATGCCAGGAGTAGCTACCACCGATGCGGGGTTATACCTCATGCGGGCCCGTGAGTGGCCTATGCGGACTCGAGTCGAGTTAGGCTAGCGAGAATGATGATGTGGGCGAGTGGCCTGTTTCGATCATTCGCGGCCTAGACAAGACCTATTACGTTTACCTATTGTTGCTCTTGTTTGTGATATGGCATGTGCGGTTTCATGGTTGTTTCACACATATTTGTATGTGGTTTTAAAAATGATATGTTTTCATTCAAGTACTTACGATTTCGCATACTTAGTACTGTTGTCGACCTCCTTGAGGCTGCGTTCATCTGCGAGTAAGAGGCAGCAGTGCTAGATCCACATTCCTAGGATCTCTACGTTGGTGTCGGAGCTCCATCCTTTCAGGAGGCTCTACTTTTGGTATGATCTCCTGTTGTAGATAGTTTTGTCTGATCGAGTATGGCGGGAACTGTCCGCCATAGTTATATATTTCCTTAAGTGCAGTAGTCGGGTTATGCGATGTCGGATGTAGCGCTAAACCATGTTTATATATATATATATCTTGAAAGCGATGTTTTCTCGCATAAACTGTGTCTTATTTTATAAATTGTTTCATGTCTTGCCTTATATTTCCGCTGATTACTCTGATGTATGACTACTTGGGTGCCCCGGTAAGGCACCGGTCACGAACCACTGGGCAGTCGTGACATAAACTTCTGATTCCTGATAAATAGCGATCATGTCAAGTCAGGGACTCACGCCCTCAAAGTCATCACTCAATATAACTATGGGTCTCACGCCCACAACATCAATCATGCTCGTGGAATACCTTCCTCACCGTGATCTATGATATAAAAGCACCAAGGAATACACATGAACACGGTCCCACTGTGTCATAATAAAACGTGCGGGGTAAATGCGAAGGCATAGCGACTACTAAAACCAGCGATGCAACAAAGTCATAAAGCGTATCACGAGTGCATGCACCGCCATGATCGAAGGCGGCCACTCGCGCGATATCAAATGTGCGCGTCTAATCCTGGAACTTCCGCGACTCGCATATGCCACTCACATAGGCGCGTGAGGTATTCCCGCATCGGGTAGCTACTCCCTGCGTCGTCACTGGACTCGCGATCCGCGTATCGCATGAATCGCATGACCATATAGGCGCGCTAACACGGAACTCTCGTAACCGCATGGGTCCACTGGACCCGCGTAGGTATTCTCGAATCATGGTCCCGGATCGCTGAGTCTACCTCGCGTCGGAGGCGACTTAACCCCCGGTATCATGTCAAGAGGTGAGTGATATAATACTAACATAACAGCTTATCGTTAAACAACATAAGAACAACAAGGGAAACCCCTTTACACAAACATCACAAGATACTAACACACGTAGCATCCTAACATGTTTATTTATCAAAGCAACAAGAAAGTATTACAAGGCTATCACAAACCAACACAATCAAGTTATTCACACAAGGTACTTTCTACTTTATGTTAACAAGTTCGGATTTTTATTCCCAAAGTACTTCATACATTAACTCTTTAAAAGATCCGTTTCTTTCACAAAAGTCACACAATACCCATAGTATAAAAATAGAGTGACTATCTTTTTAAGTAAACCAAAACGCTTTCCTTTGTAAAATCAAGTAGCAACATTATTTTCCAAACGTTCAAGTTTGCCTAATTTCAAATGCTCAAGTTTCTCATTTTCGAAAGGTTTCGTAGTTCATAGTTTTAATCACTTAATATATAATTCTCCTTTAAAACAATTTGAGAAACATATTCCTTATGTGTGAGTAGGTTATCCTTGTTTATAACAATCTTATTAAAGCAGCCATGATCTAGGAAATGTAATATCATTTTGTCTCATCTTAGCTTCTATGCAGATGGAGGTTTCTATTGGTTTTCATAATACTTTATTAGTCAATACATTTCCTTTTATTAGCGCTGCTGTGGTTTGTTCGATACTTATTCTCATTTCCGAAATCAGTAAAACATTATTCCTTTACAAACCAAGTACTCATTACTCACGAATGAGGTTTCACACTTTTTAACAAAATTCATATTAAATCAATTAAGTCAAGTCTCTTATCTTTTAAGATCAAGTCTCTTAACTTCTAAAAATCAGTAAACCATTCTTTTTATCACTCTTAAGACGTTATACCTAACTTCCCATAAAGCTAGTATAACTCTTATGTTTTCAAAACCAAGTATTACTCATCTTTCAAAAAGGTTTCTTATTTCTTTTGAAATACTTCAAGATTCTTCTTATTCTGGCTTAAGTCAAAAGACATTGCCGTAACACTACATTCAGTTAACACACGTACGTCTACCGTACTATATATATATATTCTTTTAAAATATCATGCTCAAGAGGATAGGAAGAATCACATACCTTGCGACGATTATCGATAATTAGCAAAACGCTCCACGGCTATAACCCGGCTAGCCTTGTTCACCTTTCAAGTAGAACATGCTACTCACAGAACATTCAACCTATAAAGGCCATATACGTCTATCAACGTCTAGACTACTCTATAGAATATTCTAAGCAGTAGGTTCTCTATTTCTGGAAAATCGGGCACTTCCCTACAGTTAAACTACACAAGTCTCTGTAAATGTCTGATATGTAAATCTGATTCAATCTTCTTCTTTAATATTCTTCTGACGTGATTTCAGTTTAATTCTCTTCTGTAATATCCTTCTATTACAGTTCAATTCTCTTCTGTAATATCCTTCTATGTATCTTATATTTATTTCTATACTACAGTATGTAATTTCCAATTACAATAGAAGGACAAGAGTATTTACCTCGATAAGCCCAAAATTATCCAAGTTTAAATGTCGATCCTGAGCAACGTTTAGCTCCTACTCTGGGCGCTCCAACCCGCTCCAAACAACCCTTAGAAGTTCTACGCAACTTCTTCTTAATACTTCAACCAACTATGAAGATTTTCCTTAGGGTTTCGTTTTTGTGACTTAAGGGAAGTATAATAGTATTTCTGGGCTTTTAGTATAGGTGTAACCTTGGAATACTACAAGGTATTTGGGCCAAGGTATTTTGGAATAGTAACAATACTTGGAGAATACTTTTCTACCAAGGGGTGTATTTCACGAGAACAACTCAAGGTAGGTGGTACTTCCGGCCCAAAGGCCTCACAGGGGAGGGTGCTCTTTGGACGAAGCAACAAGAAGGGGAGGATTTTCAAGACTTGGAAATTATTTGTGGATGAAGAAGTCTTGACTAAGGGGTATTTATAGGCCAATCAATGGCCAAGATTAAGACAAGTGGTGGGCAAGTGTAGGGTGAGGATTTGGACAAGTGTTGTGTGGGTCCCACTTACTCATCTACCAGACAAATATCCTACCAAACATTGACCAAATGTTTTAGGCACAAAAAATGAAAAAAACGTGCCAATGGAAGCTCATGGATTGCCGTCCACTTGAGGGCCAAGTGTCGCCCTCTCGTTGGTCCAAAATATTTCATCTCTCGGAAAAATCCGCAAAAATTATTAATGTTGCAACCGTAATTTTTCCTTCGCAAAGTTTGGAAAATGTTTCGTCGGAAAACAATTCTTTTCGGGGGTTGTGAACAAAATTTCGTCCCTTTGCCTACTTAAGGCTTAAACTTTTGTACGTACGTTCTCACGTACATACTCTGGAAATACGGGGTATAACATTCTCCCCTCCTTAGAAACATTCATCCCGAATGTTCCTTCTAAGTCTCAAAACATACTTGCGCCAATATAGTCTTCACTACTATACTTACGAAAACAAATGTGCCACACCTGGCCACAAAATAACACACGCGCAAATACTTAATCCAAGTCCACGAGGAATCACCTCCAACACTACAAAAGCTCCCACCCGAGGTCTAAAATGTACTTCCATCGCACCCTTACTTCACAAAAGTAATGATCACTCCTATGTTCTTAACACATGCTCGCTTCTTTCCTTACTCGTCGTACCCTTCTCGTACACTCGAACTCTTTCTCATAACTTACCACATTTACATTCGCTTGGTTTCCAAAATCTGCGGGTTACTACCTCGACTTGGTCATCATTAGCGGGAACACTCTGGATGGATCTCAGATATTTTGCGATCATACCAACACGAAAGACCAGGACATCGCCTCTCCTACGTCGGACGGCAATGCTAACTATAGGCAACTTGGCCTATTTTCCAAATGATCTGAAAGCGCTCAAAGTACCTCGGCTAAGTTTCCTCTGTTTTCCAAAACTCGTCACACCGCTTTCCGGTGGTACCTTGAAGACCACCGTCGGCACAACTCGGCGTCGTCGCCGATTATCCGCGACTTATGTTGACTCGAGTGCGATAACCTCTCTGGATAGGCTTCACTTTATCCATCTGCTGAAACAAGAATGAACCAGCTATCTGAACCTTGCCAACATCGAACCAATCGGCCGTGACTTACACTTCCGCCCTGAGGCGTCGTAAGGTGATATCCGAATCTTTGAAATGGTAGCTATAAAACACTCCTCACGGGAGGCAACAATCCTCATGGCTACCACGAGATCAAACAACGGCCCGTGGCGAATGCGATATTGAGACCAGCGCGGTTTCTAACCCTGCCTGGTAATACTTCCAGAAAACGAAATAGCCGTAACCTGGGCTCCCCAGCCCGTCATAAGGTGAAAGTAGGCACCTCGTGCAGCCTTACAACCTTCCTGATATAACATCTCGCATAATTTTCACGACCCGAACCCGGGCCCGTAACTGGTGCCTTACCCCGGGCACCCTAGTGATACAACATCAGAGAAAAACCAGCGGAAATAAAAACTTAAACATTTAAATAGACATGGATCAAGATAAAGAAAATAGGCCAACCACAACGGTTGCCTTCAACATATATATATATAGACATTTGAGCGATTCTGATCGCCTTGACCGCCTTGTGATTACTGGACCTCTAAGATTTTTACAACAACTATGATGGGACGGGGCCCGCCATACCACGAATGTACAAGAACCTACGGACTCGGGGTGACATACCAAAGATAAGCCTCAGAAGAACAAAGCTTCCCAATATCTTTGAAAGGTGATCCTATAAGCGGGGATCGGCGGTAGATATAACTCTACTGCGGCATGAGCGCGCCCCGAAGGAGGTCGCATAACAAGTACCAAGTATGTGAAAGCGTAAAATCAGTAAATGAAATCATAGCGATCATATAAAGCGAGAGACATGTATGATAACAAACTCTGATGCACCACATATAAGCGATCATATCAAGTCGAGGACTCACGCCTCCAAATCATCACTCGTGCGTGGAATTCCTTCATCGGGCGATCTATGATATAACAACACAAAGGGTATATGTGAACACGAGTCCTACTGTGTCAATAAAACCGTCTGCGGGGCAAGTATAACTACGGATCCGACCGTACCAATAATCTTGTACAACCGTATCATGAAGGCGACACGTGGCAAGTGTAATAGCCTCGCGACTCACTGCGCCACGTAGGCGGCGGGGGCAAGTGAATCGGCTCGCGCAGATCACAACCGTAAGTCACGGCTCCATCCAAATCTTGACTCGCTAAGGCGACCGTGGCGGTGCAATAACCTATACCAAATCCACTGCGTCACGTGGCGGCGGGGGCAATAAGCAGTACGCACCCGATCCTGGCCGTAAGTCACGATATTTCGCGAAGGCGACCGTGGCAAGTGCGATAACCTATACCGGATCCACTGCGTCACGTGGCGGCGGGGGCAAGTAAGCAGCTCGCGCCCGATCACAACCGTAAGTCACGATCTTGCCATAAATAACCATAATGGTCACATGTCCACATCATCGGTGTAGACATGCCCATGTAATAATAATAATGGAAGCGTACCCGTGGAATCTTCCGTCACTGCCGGTACGTCCAAGTAAGTTCTCAACAAGTCAACCGGCCCTCCATTGATAGACGCGGTAGAATAGAAACACAATTCTTGCACAACAAAGACTATCTCAATAAGCATAGGCAAGTTACCCAACAACAAGCATAGGAAAGTTATACACAACTCAAAGTACTTTCATTTTAAGTCAAAATCCGGGTGTTAACCCTAAAGTACTACGTACGTTAAATTCCTTTTTAGAGAGATCCATTCCTTTTATAAAAGTCACTCGATACCCGTAGTATAAAATAGAGTGACTCACATTTTTAGGTAAACCAAAACACTTTCCTTTTCACCCACATTCTTTTCCCTAAGGTTCCAGTTTGCCTAATTTCAATTACTCAAGGCTCTTTATTTTAGAAAAGTTTCATAGTTCAATGTCTTAATCTCTTTTAAAACATTTGAGTAACATATGCCATAGGCGTGAGCAGTTTATTCTTGTTTATAACCATTTATTAAAACAACCATGATCTAGAAAATGTAATATCATTTTGTCTCATCTTAGCTTCTATGCAGATGGAGGTTTCTACTGGTTTTAATACAATGCTTCATTATTCAATACATTTTCCTTTATTATGTATGCAATGGTTTGTCGATACTCATTCTGATTTCCGAAATCAGTAAAACATTATTCCTTTTAAAACCAAGTACTCATTACTCACGAATGAGGTTTCACACTTTTAACAAACTTCATATCAATACAATTAAGTCAAGTCTCTTATCTTTTAAGATTAAGTCTCTTAACTTCTAAAAATCAGTAAACCATTCTTTTTATCACTCTTAAGACGTTATACCTAACTTCCCATAAAGCTAGTATAAC
The DNA here is from genome assembly GCA_029844215.1 of Przewalskia tangutica. Classification (NCBI taxonomy): domain Eukaryota; kingdom Viridiplantae; phylum Streptophyta; class Magnoliopsida; order Solanales; family Solanaceae; genus Przewalskia; species Przewalskia tangutica. The sequence continues at coordinate 75,271,873 of CM056734.1, forward strand.
TCTTATGTTTTCAAAACCAAGTATTACTCATCTTTCAAAAAGGTTTCTTATTTCTTTTGAAATACTTCAAGATTCTTCTTATTCTGGCTTAAGTCAAAAGACATTGCCGTAACACTACATTCAGTTAACACACGTACGTCTACCGTACTATACCTATATTCCTTTTAAAACATTTCAAGGTTCTTATTATTCAGGCTTAAGTCAAAAGACATTGCCGTACAACTATATTCAGTTAGCACACGTACATCTACCATATAATATATACATATTATTCAGGCTTAAGTCAAAAGACATTGCCACACGTACGTCTACCGTACTATATGCATTCTTTTAAAATACTTCATGCTCAAGAGTATAGGAAGAATCACATACCTCGCGACGATTATCGACTATAAGCAAAACGCTCCACGGCTATAACCCGGCTAGCCTTGTCCACCTTCTAAGTAGCACATGCTACTTGCAGAACATTCAACCAATGAAGGTTATCAGTCTACTATAAATACAGTCCTATGTAAATACAATTTTTAATCTTCTACTCTAATATTCTTCTGACGTGATTCCAGTTCAAGTCTTTTCTGTAATATCCTTCCATTCTGATTCAAATCTCTTATGAATCTTATATTCATTTATATACAACTCTGATATGTAATTCCCAATTACAATAGAAGGACAATAGTATTTACCTCGATGAGCCCAAAATTATCCAAGTATATAAGTCGCTCACGAGCAACGTTAAGCTCTACTCCGAGTGCTCGATCCGCTCCAAACAACCCCAGAAGTTCTCGCACTTCTACTTAACACTTCAACCGACTATGAAGGTTTTCCTTAGGTTTCGTTTTTGTGGCTAAAGGAAAGTATAATAGTATTTAGGGCTCTACATATAGAGTAACTTTGGAAAGTACTACAAGGTATATGGGCTAAAGTATTTGGGCATTATAACAATACTTGGAGAGTATTTCTATACCACAAAGGGGTATTTATACGAGACAACTAGGCAAGGGGGTACCTCTGCCAAGCCTCGCTCGAGGGAGGCTCGGCGAGGCTTCTCAAAGAGGGGGCTTTGGGCGAATTTAACTCACAAAGGGAGAGATTTCAAGACTTGGAAAATGATTTTTGGATGAAGAAAGTTCATCAACTAAGGGGGGTATTTATAGGTCAAGCAAGGGCCAACCAATGGCCAAGATCAATCCAAGTGTAAGGCAAGTGTAGGGCTAGGATTTACCCGTGTGTCCTTATCCATCTACTACACAAAATATCCTCGTAACCCTTGACCAAGAAAATGCACAAAAAGCGTGCAAACAATGGCCTCTTAGTAGTCCATTGAGGTGACAAGTGTCACCCTCCCGTTGCTCAAAATATTTTGTCTCTCGGAAAAATCCGCAAAAATTATAAATGACATAGCGAATTTTCCCTTATGAAGTCTTCAAGCGTTTAGTCAAACGACTCTTTTCGGCACTTGTGTACAATTTTGAAACTTGCCAAATCTTTAAGGCTCAAATTATTATCGTGCGCCCTTACGTACATACTGCGGAAATACGGTATAACATTCTCCCCTCGCCAGAAACATTCGTCGAATGTTCCTTCTCAAGACGGATAATGATAAGGTTAACTAACAAGTTGCCAAAGCCATACACGGCCACGAAATAACATCGTTTTCTTCCTTCCTTTCGTCGTACCATTCTCGAACACTTGAACTCTTCTAGTATCGTAACATACTTGATCGTCGCTTGGTTCCAAAACTTTGGAGTCACCACCTCGAACTTGGTCATCTTACTAGCCTCGATCTCCGCCCAAGGCCATTCGGCCTTCACGATCTGCGGTCGAACCTATCCACGAACTCATCGATGATCATCTAAACTTGGGCCTAGCACCCTCGTGACCCTACCACCTAGCGGGACCGCCTAGCTGACCCAGCGCCGAAGCAGGCGCGGGTTGGCCTCAACATGGCCCCAACCCGACCCACTTAACGCATCACGCTCTTGTTTCCGTCCGGAACAATCTTACCTATCTGGTCATGAAAGCTACCACTTCCATTTTACACCACCCGGGAATTTTCGCACAATACTCCACGTATACTTATACATTCGACAAAGATCACGCGAAGATCTTGTACTCAAGGCGACCTTACATCTAAGGTCTCAACTGTAATATTCTAAAGTTCATCATTTCTCACCCAGGCTTACCTTTACTAACGAACTTCTAAATCACATTTTTGCACAAAGCTATCGAACATAACACTTAACACACTATCATCACATCAATACATACAAGTCTCTGAGGGTTAAGGATATACGAAAATGGGCGGTTCGAAGGACCGCTAAAGCGGGAAATTCCCGCGACCTCTGCGGTGGCTGCCGGTGTATGAACATCCTGCCTAGCTATGGAAGGTGAAGAACCATGGCCCGATCTAGTAGTCTGTGCTATCCCACGGTGCTACCCACAGTCGGACGATCTCCGTCAAATGGCCACATCGGCGCAAGTATAGCAATCTCCCAAACCGGTGCGACATTCCCCTACATGGGCTTTACCACAACGTCGGCGAGATACGGGCGGCCTCATCCGGCGAACACTTCTACTCCCCTGAAAATCTGAAACACAGGAGCCACGACTGCTCACGAATATCCCAAGCGTCCGACGACGGTGGGGACCACTGCATCTTGGCGGAGCGCATAATCTTTCTTCTTTGGCGGTCCGCCTCGAAAGTCATCAAAGGACCCTGCTGTTTTGGCCCTCTTCTGCTGATCTCGGTCATTCCGTCGATTTTTCCGCTCCTCACATCCAAGTGCATAAGCCTGGATGCGGGCAATGTCCATGCCCGGCTGAAGAGCTATACTAGAACAACTATCTGCTAGGTAATCATCGAGCCCTGTAACATATCGGTGCACCCGATCTTCCATACTAGCTACTAACGAGGGCGTCTGGGCGAGTCGAACTCACATTGTACTCCCGAACCGTCGCGGATTCTGCGCAACACCAAAAATCGTCGTCCGAGCCCTCGCCGTCGGGGAGGCAAGAAATGTGCAGAAAGGCCTGCGAGAACTCGTTCCATACGGTGGAAGTGCATGCCCTCCGGGGCGGCTCGCGAATCAAACCGATCGATTGCGGTATCACGCGCGGCCGATGCGAACCTAGGACTCTTGACTCGGTCTCGATGCCTTGATCACTCTCGTGATCATTGTAGCTGCGGATGAACTCCTGCGGATCATCCTCGGGCCTCGACCCATAAAACTCGGCCGGGTTACATCTCAAAAATCCGTAGCCTCAAACTATCTCGATGCGGGGTGAACCGCTGGTGCTCTTTGGGCTGCTGCGTCCGGCCTATCCTCAAGTCGGCCTGACCACGGCCGTTAATCGGGCCAGCTCGCGTAACTCATCTCTTACGCTCCGGTGTGGGCGGAGGCTCAGTCTTGTGGTCTCTGTAGAGGCTGCCGCTGCTCTACTCGCGACTCCTCTGTGCCTTGCCGCCACGGGCCGGGTTGCCTTGCGGAGGCATAGCGGTAAAACCGAAGTAAGTCGGAGGGTCGACTTATCACACGACTCTAAGGCACGATCTCGGAATGAGAAGAACGGAAACCAATCCTAAATGTCCTGCGACCTCACGATTATAGATGTGGTGCAACACATCGATAATCGAACTACTAGACACGGTATGTAGACACTTTCCGAGGACTAACTGCTCTGATACCACTTTTGTCACGACCCGAACCCGGGCCCGTAACTGGTGCCTTACCCCGGGCACCCTAGTGATACAACATCACAGAAAAACCAGCGGAAATAAAAACTTAAACATTTAAATAGACATGGATCAAGATAAAGAAAATAGGCCAACCAAAACGGTTGCCTTCCAACATATATATATATAGACATTCGAACAGTTACAATCCTTACAACCGCCTTGGCGATTACTCTGGACCTCTAAGATTTTTACAACAACTATGATGGGACGGGGCCGCCATACCACGAATGTACAAGAACCTCAGAATCGGGGTGACATACCAAAGATAAGCCTCAGAAGGAACAGGCTTCAATAAGCTGAAAGGTGATCCTATAGCGAGGATCGGCGGTAGATGTAACTACTGCGGCATGAGCGGCCCCGAGGAGGTCGATCTGAGTACCAAGTATGTGAAAGCGTAAAATCAGTAAATAAAATCATAGCGATCTATATAAAGCGGGAGACATGTATGATAACCAAACTACGATGCACCACATATAACGATCATATCAAGTCGGGGACTCACGCCTCCAAATCATCACTCGTGCGGTGGAATTCCTTCCTCACTGCCGTGATCTATGATATAACAACACGAGAGTATATGTGAACACGAGTCCTACGTGTCAATAAAACCGTCTGGGGCAAGTATAACTACGGATCGACCGTACAATAATATTGTACAACCATATCATGAAAGCGACGCGTGGCAAGTGCAATAGCCTCCACCGGCTCCACTGCGCCACGTGGCGGCGGGGCCAAGTGAATCGGCTCGCGCGGATCACAACCGTAAGTCACGGCTCCATCCAAATCTTGACTCGCGAAGGCGACACGTGGCGGTGCAATAACCTATACGGATCCACTGCGTCACGTGGCGGCGGGGCAAGTAAGCAGCTCGCGCGATCCTGGCAAGTAAGTCACGATACTTGCGCGAAGGCGACCGTGGCAAGTCTGATAACCTATACCAGATCCACGCGTCACGTGGCGGCGGGGCAAATAAGCAGCTCGCGCGATCTGGCCCGTAAGTCACGATCTTCGCCATAAATAACCATAATGGTCACATGTCCACATCATCGGTGTAGACATGCCCGTGTAATAATAATAATGGGCGTGCGTGGAATCTTGATCGCTGCCGATGCGTCCAAGTAAGTTCTCAACAAGTCAACCGCCCTCCATTGAGTGACGCGGTAGAATAGAAACAAAATTCTTGGCCAACAAAGATTATCTCAATAAGCATAGGCAAGTTACCAACAACAAGCATAGGAAAGTTATACTGACTCAAAGTACTTTCATTTTAAGTCAAAATCGGTGTTAACCTAAAGTACTACGTCGTTAAATTCCTTTTAGAGATCCATTCCTTTTATAAAAGTCACTCGATACGTAGTATAAAATAGAGTGACTCACATTTTAGGTAACCAAAACACTTTCCTTTTCACCCACATTCTTTTCCTAAGGTTCGGTTGCCTAATTTCAATTACTCAAGGCTCTTTATTTTAGAAAAGTTTCATAGTTCAATGTCTTAATCTCTTTTAAAACATTTGAGTAACATATGCCATAGGCGTGGCGATTTATTCTTGTTTATAACCATTTATTAAAACGACCATGATCTAGAAAATGTAATATCATTTTGTCTCATCTTAGCTTATGCGGATGGAGGTTTCTTACGGTTTTAATACAATGCTTCATTATTCAATACATTTTCCTTTATTAACGCAATGGTTTGTCGATACTCATTACGATTTCAAATCGATAAAACATTATTCCTTTTAAAACCAGTACGCATTACTCACGAATGAGGTTTCACACTTTTAACAAACTTCATATCAATACAATTAAGTCAAGTCTCTTATCTTTTAAGATTAAGTCTCTTAACTTCTAAAAATCGATAAACCATTCTTTTATCACTCTTAAGACGTTATACCTAACTTCCCATAAAGCTAGTATAACTCTTATGTTTTCAAAACCAAGTATTACTCTTCTTTCAAAAGGTTTCTTATTTCTTTTGAAATACTTCAAGATTCTTCTTATTGGGCTTAAGTCAAAAGACATTGCGTAACACTACATTCGATTAACACGTCGTCTACAGTACTATACCTATATTCCTTTTAAAACATTTCAAGGTTCTTATTATTCAGGGCTTAAGTCAAAAGACATTGCTGTACAACTATATTCGGTTAGCACCGTACATCTACCATATAATATATACATATTATTCGGGCTTAAGTCAAAAGACATTGCCACGTCGTCACCGTACTATATGTATTCTTTTAAAATACTTCATGCTCAGTATAGGAAGAATCACATACCTCACGACGATTATCGACTATAAGCAAAAGCGCTCACGGCTATAACGGCTAGCCTTGTCCGCTTCTAAGTAGCACGTACTACTTGCGAACATTCAACCAATGAAGGTTATCGATCTAGTAAATCTGATCCTATGTAAATCTGATTTTTAATCTTCTACTCTAATATTCTTCTGACGTGATTTCAGTTCAAGTCTTTTCTGTAATATCCTTCCATTACAGTTCAAATCTCTTATATTCATTTATATACAACTACATTATGTAATTCCCAATTATAATAGAAGGACAGTAGTATTTACCTCGATGAGCCCAAAATTATCCAAGTATATAAGTCGCTCCTGAGCAACGTTAAGCTCCTACTCAAGTGCTCCAATCGCTCCAAACAACCCTTAGAAGTTCTACACTGACTTAACACTTCAACCGACTATGAAGGTTTTCCTTAGGGTTTCGTTTTTGTGGCTAAAGGAAAGTATAATAGTATTTCCGGGCTCTACGTATAGAGGTAACTTTAGAAAGTACTACAAGGTATATGGGCTAAAGTATTTGGGCATTATAACAATACTTGGAGAGTATTTCTATACCACAAAAGGGGGGTATTTATACGAGACAACTAGGCAAGGGGTACCCTCTCGGCCAAGCCTCGCTCGAGGGAGGCTCTCGGCGAGCTTCAAAAGAGGGGGCTTTGGGCCGAATTTAACTCATAAGGAGAGATTTCAAGACTTGGAAAATGATTTTTGTATGAAGAAAGTTCATCAACTAAGGGGGTATTTATAGGTCAAGCAAGGGCCAACCAATGGCCAAGATCAATCCAAGTGTAAGGCAAGTGTAGGGCTAGGATTTACCCATGTGTCCTTATCCATCTACTACACAAAATATCCTACCTAACCCTTTACCAAGAAAATGCACAAAAAACGTGCAAACAATGGCCCTCTTAGCCGTCCATTGAGGGTGACAAGTGTCACCCTCCCGTTGGTCCAAAATATTTCGTCTCTCGGAGAAATCCGCAAAAATTATAAATGACATAGCCGGAATTTTCCCTTCGCAAGTCTTGCAAAACGTTTCGTCGAAAAACGACTCTTTTCGGCACTTGTGTACAATTTTCGAAACTTGCCAAATCTTTAAGGCTCAAATTATTATACGTACGCCCTTACGTACATACTCTGGAAATACGGGGTATAACAATAACCCTCTGCCGAGTAAACGGTCTTGACTAAAAGACAAGATGGGTTGATCTCATCGGCCCGACTACTGGTCGAACGCATCCACGAACTCGTACGATGGTTAACTAAACTTGGGTCTAACACCCTCGTGACCCCACCACCTGGCGGGACCACCTCGAACAAACCCCACCACATTGCAGGCCGCGGGTTGACCCGCGATCGGTCCTCAACCCGACCCGCTATCGCGCAAAACTCTTGTTCCCCGATCCGGAACAATCTCACTAATCAAGTTACGAAAACCTAGTGGTCTTCTTAGCTCAACTACCCTATTTCATTCCACACTACTCAGGGACTTACCACACAAATATATCTCACGTGGACTATGCACTCCGATAAGGGTCAAACATAAAAATACATCTTTTACTCGAGATGGCCTTACCTCTAAGGTCTCCACGTATAAAACTCTAAGGCTCACACTTTTCCTATCCCCCAATCTTACCCAGTTAACTAACCATGATTTCTAATCACAATTTACACAATGTTATCTGAACGTAACACTTAAGATATACTTATCTTATCACACATACAATCTCTAGAGGGTTAAGAATATACCTGAATCTACTGCTTCACTCCCCTCTGTCGTTCCAATCAATCCTGCCCTGTTGGGCGCATAGCTAGGGAAGGTGACGAACTAGCCACTGATCCTGAAGGCTGAGTCTTTACATCCGCGCCACCTCTGGTCGGACAATTTCTCGCAAAATGGCCCTGCTGTCATAAGCATAACAAGTGTCGAAGAAAGTCGACACTCCCAATGACACTTACCACTGGCGTCACCGAGGTGGGGTGGCCTCTGCAGCTAACACCCTCTCCGAGCCACTGAATCCATGGCGATCGGTAGGTGAGTCCTCCTACTTGCATCCCTCCTACTCGGACACCCTTTCGACACATGGCCCTAACGACGCGGCGACAAAAATATGACATTCCCGGGATGGCGCTGTCACCACTGTGAACATCGGGAAAAAGCGAATCGGTGGTGGAACTCGTGTAGCTATGAGCAGGAAGCCACAGGTTCGACCAACTCGGCATACCGAACGTCCTGAACCACAGCGGAGGACCACTGCTGCGGTGGAGGTGCATATCTAATCTCTTCTTTGAGACGGTTTGCCTCGAAAGTTACCAAAGGATCTGCCGTCGGGCCTGCCTGCGTCCTTGATTAATCTGTCGATCTCTACGTTTATCGGCCTGCTGCGCATAAGCCCGTACGCAGGACATGCTCATGCCTGACTGGAGAGCTACTCTTGCACAACACTCTCTTAGATAGTCATCAAGACCCGTGATAAATCGGTACATAATATACTCTCTGGTTGCTAACTCCTAGCTAATGTGGTCGTCTCTTTGCAATCTATTCTTTACGCTTCGTGCGTGGGCCCGAAGGTTCAAATATCATGGCCGCAGATGAAAGCTAGCTGCCCAGGCTAAACTCTACTGGGGCTGGTGACGTAGCAGAACTCCCCGAATGAAGCACCACCCTAGGGGATGATTGGGCCTGTGCCCTCGTAACCCTCTGTGCTCTACTCGCAGCTCCCTCGGCTGCCTTGCCCTTCCGGGCCCAGGTTGCCTTACGCGGAGGCATAACGGTAAGGGAAAGAAATACGTTAGAGGGGTTCAACATATAACACATCTCTAAGCACAATCTCAGAGTGAGAAGAATGGAAACCAATCCTAAATATCCTATAGCCTCCTGATTATTGGTGTGGTTCACAACACACCGATAATCAAGACTCTACTAGATACGGTCTGTAGACACTTTCCGAGGATTAACTGCTCTGATACCACTTTTGTCACGACCGAACCGGGCGTGGTGGAGCCTACCGGGCACCCAAGTAGACATACATCAGAGTAATCAGCGGAATATAAGACAAGACATGAAATAACATGAAGTGTGAAACAGTTATCTGAGAAAAGTTTGCCTTTTTGGCTTATATAAAAACATGAAACCGAACAGTTACATCCCTTTTACAAACTCTGCCCAACGATTACTACGGACCTCTAAGAATGATATAACAACAATGGCGGGACGGGGCCCGCCATACCTAAATGTAAGTACCTCTGACGGCGAGGACTACACCATCGATAAGCCTCCGAGAAGCGGGCTTCCCAACGTTGAGCTGTGATCCTAAGAGCGAGGATCGACGGCGGTGTACCTCTACTGCGACATGAACGCAGCCCCGAAGGAGGTCGATACAACAGTACCAAGTATGTGGCCCGAAAATACTGTAAATGAAATCATAGCAGTCTATATAAAACAGGAGACATGTATGATAACCAAACTACAGTTCACAATAAATAGGCAGTCATGTCAAGTCAGGGACTCACGCCCTCAAAGTCATCACTCAATATAACTATGGGTCTCACGCCCACAACATCAATCATGCCCGTGGAATACCTTCCTCACTTGGCGATCTATGATATAAAAGCACCAAGGAATACATGAACACGGGTCCCACTGTGTCATAATAAAACCGTGCGGGGTAAATGCGAAGGCATAGTCGACTACTAAAACCCACGGTACCAACAAAGTCATAAAGCGTATCACGAGTGCATCTGACCGCCACATGATCGGCCGCCACTCGCGCGATATCAAATGTCGCGTCTAATCCTGGAACTTCCGCGACTCGCATAGGCCACTCACATAGGCGCGTGAGGTATTCCCGCGTCGAGGTAGCTACTCCGGCGTCGCACGGACTCGCGATCCGCGTGGCCACATGACCGCGTGACCATATAGGCGCGCTAACACGGAACTCTCGTAGCTCCGCATAGGTCCACTGGACCCGCATGAGGTATTCTCGAATCATGGTCCCAGACCGCCTGAGTCTACCTCGCATCGGAGGGTAGCTTAACCCCCGGTATCATGTCATGAGGTGAGTGATATAATACTAACATAACAGCTTATCGTTAAACAACATAAGCACAACAAAGGAAACCCCTTTACACAAACATCACAAGATAGTAACACACGTAGCATCCTAACATGTTTACTTATCAAAGCAACAAGAAAGTATTACAAGGCTATCACAAACCAACACAATCAAGTTATTCACACAAGGTACTTTCTACTTTATGTTAACAAGTTCGGGTTTTTATTCCCAAAGTACTTCATACATTAACTCTTTAAAAGATCTGTTTCTTTCACAAAAGTCACACAATACCCGTAGTATAAAAATAGAGTGACTATCATTTTAAGTAAACCAAAACGCTTTCCTTTGTAAAATCAAGTAACAACATTATTTTCCAAACGTTCAAGTTTGCCTAATTTCAAATGCTCAAGTTTCTCATTTTCGAAAGGTTTCGTAGTTCATAGTTTTAATCACTTAATAATATAATTCTCCTTTAAAACAATTTGAGAAACATATGCCTTATGTGTGAGTAGGTTATCCTTGTTTATAACAATCTTATTAAAGCAGCCATGATCTAGGAAATGTAATATCATTTTGTCTCATCTTAGCTTCTATGCAGATGGAGGTTTCTCTTGGTTTTCATAATACTTTATTAGTCAATACATTTCCCTTTATTAAGCGCTTGTGGTTTGTTCTATACTTATTCTCATTTCCAAATCGGAAACATTATTCCTTTCCAAACCTAGTACTCATTACTCACGAATGAGGTTTCACACTTTTTATCAATATTCATATTAATTCAATTAAGTCAAGTCTCTTATCTTTTAAGATCAAGTCTCTTAACTTTTAAAATCAATAAACCATTCTTTTTATCTCTCTTAAGTCGTTATACCTAACTTCCCATAAAGCTAGTATAACTCTTAAGCTTTTAAAACAAGTATTACTCTTCTTTCAAAAGGTTTCTTAATTCTTTTGAAATACTTCAAGATTCTTATTATTTAAACTCAAGTCAAAGACATCGGAGTAAAACCACGTTCGGTTAACACGTCGTCTGGTACTATATATATATATTCTTTTAAAATATCATGCTCAAGAGGATAGGAAGAATCACATACCTCGCGACGATTATCGACAATTAGCAAAACGCTCCACGGCTATAACCCGGCTAGCCTTGTTCACCTTTCAAGTAGAACATGCTACTCGCAGAACATTCAACCTATAAAGGCCATATACGTCTATCAACGTCTAGACTACTCTATAGAATATTCTAAGCAGTAGGTTCTCTATTTTACGGAAAATACAGTCCTATGTAAGTACAGTTCAATCTTCTTCTTTAATATTCTTCTGACGTGATTTCAGTTTAATTATCTTCTGTAATATCCTTCTATTACAGTTCAATTCTCTTCTGTAATATCCTTCTATGTATCTTATATTTATTTCTATACTACTACAGTATGTAATTTCCAATTACAATAGAAGGACAAGAGTATTTACCTCGATAAGCCCAAAATTATCCAAGTTTAAATGTCGATCCTGAGCAACGTTTAGCTCCTACTGCAGGTGCTCGACCCGCTCGAAACAACCCTTAGAAGTTCTACGCAACTTCTTCTTAATACTTCAACCAACTATGAAGATTTTCCTTAGGGTTTCGTTTTTGTGACTTAAGGGAAGTATAATAGTATTTCTGGGCTTTTAGTATAGGTGTAACCTTGGAATACTACAAGGTATTTAGGCCAAGGTATTTTGGAATAGTAACAATACTTGGAGAATACTTTTCTACCAAGGGGGGGGGGGGGTGTATTTCACGAGAACAACTCAAGGTAGGAGGGGGTACTTCTCGGCCCAAAGGCCTCACAAAGGGGGAGGGGTGCTCTTTGGACGAGAGCAACAAGAAGGGGGGGGGGGGGAGGATTTCAAGACTTGGAAATTATTTGTGGATGAAGAAGTCTTCAACTAAGGGGGGGTATTTATAGGCCAATCAATGGCCAAGATTAAGACAAGTGGTGGGCAAGTGTAGGGTGAGGATTTGGACAAGTGTTGTGTGGGTCCCACTTACTCATCTACCACACAAATATCCTACCAAACATTGACCAAATGTTTTAGGCACAAAAAATGAAAAAAACGTGCCAATGGAAGCTCATGGATTGCCGTCCACTTGAGGGCCAAGTGTCGCCCTCTCGTTGGTCCAAAATATTTCATCTCTCGGAAAAATCCGCAAAAATTATTAATGTTGCAACCGTAATTTTCACTTCGCAAAGTTTGGAAAACGTTTCGTCGGAAAACAATTCTTTTCGGGGGTTGTGAACAAAATTTCGTCCCTTTGCCTACTTTGTTATACCCCGTATTTCCAGAGTATGTACGTAAGGACGTACGTAGAAAAGTTTGGGCTTTAAAAGTGGCTTGGCCGATTTTACTTTGTGCACAACACCCGGTTGGAGTCGTTTTTCGACGAAATGTTTTACATAACTTGCGAAGGGAAAATTCCGGCTATGTCATTTCTATTTTTTGCGTATTTTTCCGAGAGACGAAACATTTTGGACCAACGAGAGGGCGACACTTGTCACCCTCTCATTGGGGACGTTGGGGCGGTGAAGTGGCCGATTGGTCTTGGCTTTTTTGTCAAGTAGTTGGTAGGATATTTTGTGGGTAGATGGATAAGGTACACTTGGGTGAATCCTAGCCCTACACTTGCCTTGCACTTGGCATGATCTTGGCCTTTGGTTGGCCATGGCACGACTATAAATACCCACGTTTGAAGACTTCTTCATCCATTCCTAAACTTTCCTAAGTCTTGAGAGCTCCCCCCCTTTGTGTGTTGTTCTCGTCCTCCCCCTTGTGAGGCCCTTGGCGAGAGCCCTCCCCAGCGGCGAGAGTACCCCAGTGGGGTTGGCGAGTATACCCCCTTTGTGGTGTTGTCTCGTATATATACCCCCCCTCTTGGTAGAAATACTCTCAAAAGTATTGTTGTTATACCCAAATTACCTTAGCCGTATACCTTGTAGTATTCCAAAAATACCTCTCTACGTAGAGCCCGGAAATACTACCTAAATGTCCTTTTTGTCTCAAACCAAAACCCTAAGGAAAATCTCCATAGTTGGTTGGAGTATTAAGAAGAAGTTGCGTAGAACTTCTAAGGGTTGTTTGGAGCGGGTTGGAGCACCCGGAGTAGGAGCTAAGCGTTGCTAAGGATCGACATTTTACTTCGATAATTATGGGCTTATCGAGGTAATTATCTTGTCCCCCTATTGTAATTGGAAATTACATGTTGTAGGAATATATAGATGAAGTATACTATATATAGAACTGAACATGGTTTTGCGGCAATGTCTTTGGACTTAAGCCTGAATTTAAAGAAGAATCGAACTATAATTACGTGGGGTGTATTCTGATGAGCTTGTGTAGTTTGTGAATAGGAAGTCTGCCCGATTTTCCGTAGGATCTTGTATCTAGATTTATTCTACCGAGTAGTCTAGACTTTGATAGACTTGTATAACTGTATAGGTTGAATGTTCTGAGTAGCATGTGCTCTTGAGAAGGTGGACGAGCTAAGCGGGTTATAGCCGATGGGCGATTTGCTAATAGTCGATAATCGTCGCGAGGTATGTGATTCTTCCTATACGCTTGAGCATGATATTTTAAAGAAGTATATATAGTACGGTAGACGTACGCGTGTTAACTGAACGTAGTTGTACGGCAATGTCTTTTGATTTAAGCCTGAATGATAAGAACTTTGAAGTATTTCAAAAAGTAATAAGAACTGTTTTTTAAAGAAGAGTAACACTTGGTTTTGATAACATAAGAGTTATACTAGCTTTATGGGAAGTTAGGTATAACGTCGTAAGAAAGATAAAATAAATGATTTATTGATTATAAAAGTTAAGAGAGTTGATCTTAAAAGATAAGAGACTTAACGTAAATGAATTATATGAATTTTTGTGTGAAACCTCATTCGTGAGTAATGAGTACTTGGTTTTTAAAAGGGATAATGTTTCTTGATTTGAAATCGAATGTGTATCGACAAACCATTGCGGCGTTAATAAAGGAAAATGTATTGAATAATTAAGTATTATTAAAACCGAGAAACTCCATCCGCATGAAGCTGAGATGAGACAAAATGATATTTCCTAGATCATGGCTGCTTAATAAGATTGATTATGAACAAGAATAACCTACTCACATATAAGGCATATGTTTCTCAGATGGTTTAAAAGAGAATTATATTCTTAAATGAATAAGACTATGAACTACAAACCTTTCGAAAATGGGAAACTTGAGTAATTGAAATTAGGCAAACTTGGAACGTTTGGAAAAGAATGTTGTTACTTGATTTTACAAAGAGAAGTGTTTTGATTTACTTCAAAAGATAATCACTCTATTTTCATATACTACGGGTATTGTGTGACTTTTGTGAAAGTAACGTATCTTTTAAAAGAGTTAATGTGTGAAGTACTTTGGGGATAAAAACCCGATCTTGTTAATCATGTAGTAGAAAGTACCTTGTGTGTATAACTTGATTGTGTTGGTTTGTGATAGCCTTGTAATACTTTCTTGTTGATTTGTTAAGTAAACATGCTAGGATGTTACGTGTGTTAGTGTTATACCCCGTATTTTCAGAGTATGTACGTGAGGACGTACGTAGAAAATTTGAGCCTTAAGTTAGGCAAGTTTCGAAATTTGTACACAACACCCGATTAGAGTCGTTTTTGGACGAAACGTTTCCACAGCTTTTGTTGGGAAAATTCCGGCTATGTCATTTATAATTTTTGCGGATTTTTCCGAGAGACGAAACATTTTGGACCAACGGGAGGGTGACAAGTGTCACCCTCACATTGGCCTTGAGTGGGCGGCAAAAGGGACGAACAAGGTGGCTTGTTTTGTCTTGGAGTTGGTAGGATATTTTGTGTGCAAGTTGGCTTAGGACACTTGCCCAAATCTTGGCCTTACACTTGCCTTGCACTTGGCATAATCTTGGCCATTGGTTGGCCATCCTTGACCTATAAATACCCTCTAATGCAAGAGTTATTCTTCATCCACACTTGTGAAATTCAAGAAAAATACTCCTCCCTCTTGTGAGCAATTCGTCATACACTACCCCCCACTTTGAGTGAGCCTTGGCGAGAGCCACCCTCCCCTGTGGTGTTTGGTAGTGGGTACCCCACACTGCTAGTTGTTTCGTATAATACCCTTTGTTGTGGTATAGAAATACTCTCTAGTATTGTTATAATGTCCAAATACTTTAGCCCAAATACCTTGTAGTACTTTCCAAAGTACCCTTTGTCTGAAAAGCCCGGAAAATACGATTATACTTTCCTTTAGCCTCTAAACGAAACCACTAAGGAAATCTTCACCGTAGTTGAAGTTGTAAGTAGAAGTTGGTTAGAACTTCTAAGGGTTGTTTGGGCGGATTAGCACTCGGAGTAGGAGCTAAGCGTTGCTCGGGAGCGACATTATACTTGGATAATTTTGGGCTTATCGAGGTAAACACTACTGTCCTTCTATTGTAATTGGAAATTACATGTTGTTTGAATATATAGTTGAAGTATACTATATATAGAACTGAACATAGTATTGTGGCAATGTCTTTTGACTTAAGCCTGAAGAATAAAGACCTGAACTGAACTGTAATTACATAGGGCTGTATTACGATGAACTTGTATAGCATTCTTGTGTAGTAGAATTGTACGTCAGGTTAGGCGTGTAAAACCCCACTGGTTGGCTTGGTAGCCGGCCTCGATAGAGAGAGGAGATTTCTGTTGTTGCGGGGAGAGTCTTTGCGAATTTTACGTAGATTATGGAGCGTTGAGATCTAGATGTTAATAAGCGCGCTTGTGGCCTTATAGGTTGAAGTACTACGTGTGGAGTGATCCACTTGGCTTAGGAGTAGCCGCGGTTTGAGGTACTTGGGCGTTTTGCTATTAGTCGACAATCGCGAGGTATGTGAACCTCTTCCTATCTCTTCTAGCATGATATGTGTGAACTATGTAGTGCGGTGACGTCATGTGTTAAGCGTGTTTGATTGTTCTTAAAACATAAAGTGTTATAACGGCTTTATGGGAAGTTGGTTATAACGACTTTATGTAGGTAAGAAAATACTTTGTGGTTTTAAAAGGTAATCGATGTGAACTATAAGCGGCTAGTTATAATAAAGAACTTGATGTATTTCAAAGATTTATAAATCGAGAGTAACACTTGGTTTTAAAGGATTTAAAAAGAGTTATACTAGCTTTATGGGAGTTAGGTATAATGTCTTAAGAAGTAAAGAAAATGGTTTAATGATGTTAGAAGTTAAGAGACTTGATCTTATAAGATAAGAGACTTAACTTATTTGTTTTAATGTGGATGTTTGTGTGAAACCTCATTCGTGAGTAATGAGTACTTGGTTTTATTTAAAGGGATAATGTTTCTTGATTTGGAAATCGTAATGTGTATCGACAGGACCAACTGCAGCGTTAATAAAGGAAAATGTATTGAATAATGATGTATCGTATTAAAACCAGTAGAAACCTCCATCTGCATAGAAACTAAGATGAGACAAAATGATATTACATTTCCTAGATCATGGCTGCTGTAATAAGAATGTTGTAAACAAGAATAACCTACTCTCACGTGAGACATATATTACTCAATTGTTCTAAAAAGGAATCAAGTGATTAAGTTTATGAACTATGAAACCATTTGAAAATGAGAAGCTTGAGTAATTGAAACTAGGCAAACTGGAACTTAGGAAAAGAATGTTGTTACTTGATTTTGGAAAGGAATGTGGGTTGGTCATTCTAATACTACGGGTATCGGGTGACTTTTATAAAAGTAATGGATCTCTTTTAAAAGAACTTAACGTATGTAGTACTTTGGGGTTAAAAACCCGGACTTTGGCATAAAATGAAAGTACTTTGAGTTGTTGTGAAACTTGCCTATGCTTGTTGTTGTGAAACTTGCCTATGCTTGTGATGATAGCCTTTTTTGTGCAAGTGTGGTATTTCTGTGTTACCGCGTCTCTCGATAGAGGGCCGGTTGACTTATTGAACTTACTTGGGCGTCTTTGGCGGTGATGGAGAATTCACGGGTATGTTTCCATTTTGATTCTTGTCTTGTTGTTGATGTCACATGGACATGTCTACACCGTCGCAATGATTAGGGGCATGCGGCCGTGCGGCGGGTTGATTACCGATATATGGTTATTGCGCAACATGGGCGTGTCTACCGTCTGATTCCGGGGCATGTGGCCGTGCGGCGGGTTGACCACCGATATATTGTTATTGAGGTTACATGGGCATGTCTACACCGTCACGATGTCCGGGGCATGTGGCCGTGCGGCCTTGTTATGGTTGCATCATGGACATGTCTACACCGATGCAGTATTCCGGGGGCATGCGGCCATGCTGCGAACATGATGGATGTTGTGGGCGTGAGACCCATAGTTATATTTGAGTGGTGACTTTGAGGGCGTGAGTCCGTGACTTGGCACTTTTATGTTGCGTCTTGTATTTTGGTTATCATACATGTCTCTGCTTTTAAGCTATTATGATTTCATTCTGATGTTGTGATTTCACATACTTGGTACTGTTATCTTGACCTCCTTGAAGTGCGTTCATCTGCGGTAGAGGTGCGTCGGTCGTGGATCCCTCTTAGGATCTCATTTCGGCGTGTTGGAAAGCTCCGTTCCTTGGAGGCTTATCTTTGGTATGTTTCCACTGAGTTGTAGGTTCTTGTACATTCGGGGTATGGCGAGACCTGTCAGTCATAGTTGTTGTAAATCTTAAGTGCAGCCTTTGTTGTGGCGGGGTTTGTAAAAAGGATAAGCGTTCGGGTTTTTATGTATATCTTGAAAGCAATTGTTTTGGTTGCTTTGTTTATTTATTATATCTCTTGTTTCATGACTCGTGTTTTATTTTCCTGGTTTTCTCGATGTTGTATCACTAGGGTGCCGGGTAAGGCACGATGCGGGCCGGGTTGGGCGTTCCAAAGTGGTATCGAAGCGATTAGTCTCGGAAAGTGTCTGACCGTGTCTAGTAGAGTCTTGATTATCGGTGTGTTGTGCACCACATCTATAATCGAGGAGGCTATAGGACATTTAGGATTGGTTTCCATTCTTCTCATTACGAGATCGTGCCTTAGAGGCGTGTTGTAAGTTGGACCCTCCGGCGTGTTTCGTTTTACGATTATGCCTCTGCGAAACGGCGGGGCCCGAAGAAGGCAAAGCGAGGAGGCTGCTAGTGGGATTGAGGAGAATGCGAGCGCGAGCGATCGATACTGAGTAGTGCTTGACGGCCCGAGTTTTGCGGCGCGCCCGGCACCAGCGAGTTTAGAAGCGCGGCGATGGGCTGCGAGACTCTGATACTGAGCCTCCATCCCACGATGCGGAGGCGGGAGATGGTCACGAGAGATGGCGATTATTGGCGAGTTGTGGCGAATATGAGATAAATTTGGGCCAGCGATTCGATTCAGCCTGGCTTTGTAGTGCACGAGGCGAGCGATTTGAGGCTACGAGATTTCCTTAGTTGTAGCCACTTTGAGTTTCTGGTCGAGCGGAGGATGATCGCGAGTTCATCCGTCGATTCTGAAGAGATCGTCACGGGTGATCAAGGCTTGAGACCGATGCGTGACATTTAGTTCGCATCGGTGCGTGATACGCGATCGATTGGTTTTGACTCGTGGGAGCTTTCGGGAGAGCATGCACTTCCGGCCGTTTGGGGCGAGTTTTGGGGCCTTCGCACATTTCTTGCCTCACAAATGAGAGGGCTCGGTAAACAATTTTTGATGTTGGCGAGCGAGCGTCTGATTCGGGAGTACAATGTGAGTTCGACTCATTGGCGGTATGTTCCGCATTAGTAGCTAGTATGGAGGATCGAGTGCCGATATGTTCTGAGGCTCGATGATTACCTAGCGAGAGAGTTGTTGGTGTTTCTCTTGTAGGCATGGACGTGCCGCGTTCGAGCTCATGCACTTGGAGTGCGAGGCGCGGATCGGCAGGTGGACGCTTTCAGCGAAGAAGGCCAAGACGGCCGGATATTTTGGCGACTTTCGAGCGGACCGCCTCGGCGGACTAGTTATGTACCTCCGCCATTGCAGTGGTCCCCGCGACGCCGGGACCCAGGATATTCGAAGCGGTCGGGCTCCCGAGCTTGAATGTTCGAGGAGTAGGGTGTTGGCGAATCGATCACCCCTACCTCGGTGTGGTCGATGTGGTAGACCGCATTTGGGAAGTGTCGTAGTACGAGGAGCTTGTTATTCTTGCGGCCAGGGCCATATGGCGAAGCTGTCGACCAGGTAGCGCTGGTAGATAGCCTGACTCTTGGAAGCGATTGCGGGTTCTTCACCTTCCATAGCTTGAGCGAGAATGTTCGTACCGTGAGCCGGTGAAGTCGCGGTGGGAGTTCGATTCTAGCGGTCCTTTGAACGCCTACTTTGAGTATATCCTTAACCATCTAGAGTTTTGTATGTTATGATAATGTGTTAAGTGTTATGTTCGGATAGCTTTGTGCTAAAATGTGACTTAGAAGCATGCTTAGTGAAAGGTAAGCTTTGGGGTGAGAAAATGATGAACCTTAGAATATTACGGAGGAGACCTTAGATGTAAGGCCGTTTTGAGTACAAGTTTTTGCAAGTGATCCTTGTCGGAGTGCATTTTATGCCTAGAATGTATTGTGTGATAAGTCCAGGTTGAGTAAATGAAAGTGGTAGCTTTCATGATGTGATTAGCAAGATTGTTCGTGTCGAGGAGCAAGAGTTGGCGCGATAATTAGTGGGTGGTCGGGGCCGTGTTGCGGGCCAACCCACATCCGCTTCGAGGAAGGGTCAGCTGGGTGGTCCCGCGGTGGCGAGTCACGAGGGTGCTAGGCCCAGTTTAGATGACCAGTATGAGTTCGTGGATACGTTCGACCCAGTAGATCGTGAAGGCGGGAATGGCCTTAAGGAAGATTGAGGCGAGTAAGATGACCAAGTTTGGAGGTAGTGACTCCAAAGTTTTGGGAAGCTGAAATGATGGTGAAGTATGGTGCGTATACTAGAAGAGTTCAAGTGTTCGAGGAGGGCACTACGAGTAAGGAGGAAGAAGAGCGTGTGTTATGTTTGTGGCCGTGTGTGGCATTGGCAACTTGTTAGAAGATCTTCTTGTGTCCGTCTTTAGAAGGAACATTCGGGACGAATGTTTCTAAGGAGGAGAATGTTATACCGTATTTTGGAGTATGCGTGAGGGCGTCGTAGAAAATTTGAGCCTTAAGTTAGGCAAGTTTGAAATTTGTACCTGACACGATTAGAGTCGTTTTTAATGAAGCGTTTCCACGACTTTTGTTGGGAAAATTCCGGCTATGTCATTTATAATTTTTGCGGATTTTTAGAGGCGAAACATTTTGGACCAACGGGAGGGTGACAAGTGTCACCTCACATTGGCCTTGAGTGGGCGGCAAAGGGGCGAACAAGGTGGCTTGTTTTGTCTTGGAGTTGGTAGGATATTTTGTGTGCAAGTTGGCTTAGGACACTTGCCCAAATCTTGGCCTTACACTTGCCTTGCACTTGGCATAATCTTGGCCATTGGTTGGCCATCCCTTGACCTATAAATACCCACTCTAATGCAAGAGTTATTCTTCATCCACACTTGTGAAATTCAAGAAAAATACTCCTCCCTCTTGTGAGCAATTTCGTCCACACTACCCCCTTTGAGTGAGCCTTGGCGAGAGCCACCCCCTCCGCTGTGGTGTTTGGCGTGGGGTACCCCACTAGCCTAGTTGTTTCAGTATAATACCCTTTGTTGTGGTATAGAAATACTCTCCTAGTATTGTTATAATGTCCAAATACTTTAGCCCAAATACCTTGTAGTACTTTCCAAAGTACCCTTTGTCTGAAAAGCCGGAAAATACGATTATACTTTCCTTTAGCCTCTAAACGAAACCACTAAGGAAATCTTCACCGTAGTTGAAGTTGTAAGTAGAAGTTGGTTAGAACTTCTAAGGGTTGTTTGGAGCGGATTGGAGCACTCGGAGTAGGAGCTAAGCGTTGCTCAGGATCGACTTTATACTTGGATAATTTTGGTCTTATCGAGGTAAACACTACTGTCCTTCTATTGTAATTGGAAATTACATGTTGTTTGAATATATAGTTGAAGTATACTATATATAGAACTGAACATAGTATTGTGGCAATGTCTTTTGACTTAAGCTTTGAAGAATAAAGCTGAATCAGGCGTAATTACATAGGGTGTATTCTGATGACTTGTATAGCATTACTGTGTAGTAGAATTGTACCCGTCCGGTTAGACGTGTAAAACCCCCCCCTGGTTGGCTTGGTAGCCGGCCTCGATAGAGGAGGAGATTTACGCTGTTGCGGGGAGAGTCTTCTTGAATTTTACGTAGATTATGGAACGTTGAGATCTAGATGTTAATAAAGCGCCGTGGCCTTATAGGTTGAAGTACTACGTGTGGAGTGATCCACTGGCAGCAGGAGTAGCCGCGGTTTGAGGTACTTGGGCGTTTTGCTATTAGTCGACAATCGTCGCGAGGTATGTGAACCTCTTCCTATCTCTTCTAGCATGATATGTGTGAACTATGTAGTACGGTGAGCGTACGTGTTAAGCGTGTTTGATTGTTCTTAAAACATAAAGTGTTATAACGGCTTTATGGGAAGTTGGTTATAACGACTTTATGTAGGTAAGAAAATACTTTGTGGTTTTAAAAGGTAACTGATGTGAACTATAACTGGCTAGTTATAATAAAGAACTTGATGTATTTCAAAAGATTTATAAATCGAGAGTAACACTTGGTTTTAAAGGATTTAAAAAGAGTTATACTAGCTTTATGGGAGTTAGGTATAATGTCTTAAGAGAAGTAAAGAAAATGGTTTAATGATGTTAGAAGTTAAGAGACTTGATCTTATAAGATAAGAGACTTAACTTATTTGTTTTAATGTGGATGTTTGTGTGAAACCTCATTCGTGAGTAATGAGTACTTGGTTTTATTTAAAGGGATAATGTTTTACTGATTTCGGAAATCAGAATGTGTATCGACAGACCACTGCAGCGTTAATAAAGAAAAATGTATTGAATAATGATGTATCGTATTAAAACCAGTAGAAACCTCCATCTGCATAGAAACTAAGATGAGACAAAATGATATTACATTTTCTAGATCATGGCTGCTGTAATAAGAATGTTGTAAACAAGAATAACCTACTCTCACGTGAGACATATATTACTCAATTGTTCTAAAAGGAATCAGTGATTAAGTTTATGAACTATGAAACCATTTGAAAATGAGAAGCTTGAGTAATTGAAACTAGGCAAACTGGAACTTAGGAAAAGAATGTTGTTACTTGATTTTGGAAAGGAATGTGGGTTGGTCATTCTAATACTACGGGTATCGGGTGACTTTTATAAAAGTAATGGATCTCTTTTAAAAGAACTTAACGTATGTAGTACTTTGGGGTTAAAAACCCGGACTTTGGCATAAAATGAAAGTACTTTGAGTTGTTGTGAAACTTGCCTATGCTTGTTGTTGTGAAACTTGCCTATCTTGTGATGATAGCCTTTTTGTGCAAGTGTGGTATTTACGTATTCTGGCGTCTCTCGATAGAGGCGGTTGACTTGTTGAGAACTTACTTGGGCGTCTTTGGCGGTGATGGAGAATTCCACGGGTATGTTTCCATTTTGATTCTTGTCTTGTTGTTGATGTCACATGGACGTGTCTACCGTCTGATATTCAGGGGCATGCGGCCCGTGCGGCGGGTTGATTACGATATATGGTTATTACCGCAACATGGGCGTGTCTACACGTCTGATATTCGGGGCATGTGGCCGTGCGGCGAGTTGACCACGATATATTGTTATTGAGGTTACATGGGCATGTCTACCGTCTGATGTCCGGGGCATGTGGCGTGCGGCGCTTATGTGTGTTGCATCATGGACATGTCTACCGTCTGATGTTAGGGGCATGCGGCCATGATGCGAACATGATGGATGTTGTGGGCGTGAGACCCATAGTTATATTTGAGTGGTGACTTTGAGGCGTGAGTCACGACTTGGCACTTTTATGTTGCGTCTTGTATTTTGGTTATCATACATGTCTCCCCTTTTTAAGCTATTATGATTTCATTTACGATGTTGTGATTTCACATACTTGGTACTGTTGTCTTGACCTCGCCGGCTGCGTTAAATCTGCGGTAGAGAGTACATCGATGCGTGGATCCGCTCTTAGGATCTCATTTCAGCGTGTTGGAAAGCTCCGTTCCTTGGAGGCTTATCTTTGGTATGTTTCCACTGAGTTGTAGGTTCTTGTACATTCGGGGTATGGCGGCCCTGTCCGTCATAGTTGTTGTAAATCTTAGAGTGCATGCTTTGTTGTGGGCGGGGTTTGTAAAAGGATAAGCTGTTGGGTTTTTATGTATATCGAAGGCAACTGTTTTGGTTGCTTTATTTATTTATTATATCTCTTGTTTCATGACTCGTGTTTTATTTTCCGCTGGTTTTCTCGATGTTGTATCACTAGGGTGCCGGTAAGGCACGATGCGGGCCGAGTTGGGCGTTACGATTAGTATCTTGTGATGTTTGTGTAAAGGGTTTCCGCGATTGTGCTTATGTTGTTTAAGCGATAAGTCGTTATGTTAGTATTGTATCACTCATGATTCCGGGTTAAAGCGCCCTCCGTCTGGGGGTAGACTCGGTAGTGCATGTGACCTATGATTCGAGAATACCTTATGCGGTGCAGTGGCCTATGCGGAAGCTGCGGGAGTTCCGAGTTAGTGTGCGGCCTTTGTGGTCATGCGGTCTATGTGGCCATGCGGACGGCGAGTCGGGGCAGCTGCCGGAGTAGCTACCCTCGATGCGGGAATACCTCATGCGGGCCATCGGAGTGGCTTATGTGGAGGCTGGGGAAGTTCGGGGCTAGACGCGCATTAGATCTGCGAGCGAGTGGCGGCTTTGATCATGTGACGGTCTAGGCGGATCATGATACTGATTTATGACCTTGATGTCTGTAGGTTTTGGTAGTCGGTTATGCCTTCCTACTTACCCGTGCGGTTTTATGATGACACGGTGGGACACGGTGTTCGTATGTATTCCTTGGTGCTTTTATATCATAGGCTGAAGCGGTGAGGAAGGTATTCCACGGGCATGATTGATGTTGTGGGCGTGAGACCCATTGATATATTTGAGTGATGACTTGGACGGCGTGAGTCCCTGACTTGACATAAAACCTATTTATTGTGAACTGTAGATTGGTTATCAAACATGTCTACAGCTTTAAATAGACTAATATGATTTCATTTCTGATTTATTTTGATTTCACATACTTAGTACTGTTGTCTTGACCTCGCCCGGGCTGCGTTCATGCCGCAGGTAAAGGTACACCAGTCGTTGATCCTCGCTCTTAGGGTCACAGTTCAGCGTTTGGGAAAGCTCCGTTTCTCCGGAGGCTTATCTTGGTATAGTCCCCTGTTGTTGTAGGTGCTTACATTCAGGGGTATGACGGGGCCCTGTCCCGTCGTTGTTGTCATATCATTCGTAAGTGCAGTAATCTTGTTGTGGCGGGGTTGTAATGGGATGTAATCGCTCAAAGTGTCATTTATATATACTGAAGGTAACCGTTTTGGTTAGTCTGTCTTCTTATTTCAACCGTCTTGTGCATTGGCTTCATGTTATTGTTTTATGTTCCGCTGATTTTCTCTGATGTATGACTACTTGGGTGCCCGGGTAAGGCACCAGTCACGGGCCCCGGAACAGGTCGTGACAAAAGTGGTATCAGAGCAGTTAATCCTCGGAAAGTGTCTACAGACCGTATCCAGTAGAGTCTTGATTATCGGTGTGTTGTGCACCACACCAATAATCAGGAGGCTATAGGATATTTAGGATTGGTTTCTATTCTTCTCACTTTGAGATCGTGCCTTAGAGCTGTGTTGTAAGTTGGACCCTCTAACGTATTTCTTTCCCTTACCGTTATGCCTCGCGTAAAGCAAACCGGGCGGGAGGCAAAGCGGAGGAGGCTGCGAGTAAATGCTGAGAGGGGTTCTGGCGCGAGCCCAACCATCACCGAGTTAGGTGCTTCATTCGGGAGTTCTGCGGCGTCCGCGCCCAATGAGTTTAGCACGCGGTGGCGGCGATTCCTACTGCGACCATGATATATGAACCTTGATTCCACGGCCAGGGCGAGAGAATATAGATTGCAAAGGCGACCACATTACTAGTATGGATTTGACTACGAGAGTATACCGACGTATCGCGAGTCTTGATGACTATCTAAGAGGTTGTGCGAAAGTAATTCTTCGATTAAGCTTGAGCATGGCACGTATGCGAGCTTGTGCGCAGCGAGCCAAGCGTAGAGATCGACGGGTTAACGAAGGGCGGTAGAAGAGGCGAGCAATGGTCCTTTGGTAACTTTCGAGTGAATTGCCTCGCCAAGTGATTTGATATGCACCTCGCCCGGTCGCAGTGGTCCTCCACGGGGTTCGGGACGTTCGGACTATGCAGAGTTGGTCAAAGCACCAGACTTCCGGTTCACGATGTGGCGAGATGTCAT
This sequence comes from Przewalskia tangutica, assembly GCA_029844215.1. NCBI lineage: Eukaryota > Viridiplantae > Streptophyta > Magnoliopsida > Solanales > Solanaceae > Przewalskia > Przewalskia tangutica. The sequence continues at coordinate 75,297,442 of CM056734.1, forward strand.
CGAGGAATGGCGTCTTTTAGTTGGTACTTGTTGTACTACGACCGTCGAGTCACGATGACGAGAGGATGTCTAGTAGGAGGACTTAGCCTTCAGATATCGGTGGGTAGTTCGTCACCTTCCAGCTAATCGCCCTACAGGCGTGTTTGATTAGAACGACTAAGGGAGTGAAGCGGTGAATACTGAGATAGATCTTTAACCTACAGGGAATAGTATGTGTGATAAGGTGAGTATACCTTAAGTGTTATATTCTGATAGCATTGTGTAAATTGTGATTAGAAATCTTGGTTAGTTAACCAAGTAAGATTTGGGGGATAGAGAAGGTGTGAGCCTTAGAGTTTTATACGTAGAGACCTTAGAGGTAAGGCTATCTCGAGTAAAGGTGTAGTGTTATGTTTGATCCTTATCGGAGTGCATAGTGCACGTGAGCTATGTTTGTGTAAAAAGTCCCTGAGTAGTGTGAAATAAAAGAGGGTAATTGAGCTAAGAAGACCGCTAGGTTTTTCGTAACGTGATTAGTGAGAGTTTTCCGGATCGGGGAGCTAGTGTTTTTGCGCGTTGCCGGGTCGGGTTGAGGCCACGTTGCGGGTCAACCCGCGGCCTGTATGGTGGTGGGGTCAGTTTGTGGTGGTCTCGCTTTGTGTTAGGGTTATGAGGGTGTTAGGCCCAAGTTTAGTTAACCAGCGTACGAGTTCGTGGATGCGTTCGACCAGTAGTCGGGCCGATGGGGTCAGCCCGTCGTGTCTTTCAGTCAAGACCGTTTACTCGGCAGAAGGTTATGCGAGATGTCGCATCAGAAAGGTTGTAAGGCTGTACGGGGTGCCTACCTTCACCTTATGACAGACAGTGGAGCCCAGGTTACGGCTGTTCTTTTTGTGGAAGTTTTACCAGGCAGGGTTAGGAACTCAGGTGAGTCTCAGAATCACATTCGCCCTCGGGCCAGTGTTTGGATTTCAGGGGTAGTTGCGAGGATTGTTGTCTCCTGTTGAAAGAATGTTTTTAGCTACCATTTCAGTATTCGAATGTCATTTTATGACGCCTTGTAGGGGCGGAAATGTAAGTTGTCATTCGATTGGTTCGATGTTGGCAAAGTTCAGATAGTTGGTTCATACTTGTTCAGTAGAATGGGGATAGGGTGAAGCTTATCCAGATGAGGTCATTGGCAGCTCAGAGTCAACGGAAGTCGTGCGGATAATCGACGTCGACACTTAAAGTTCAGGTTGACGGTCGGAATTCTTGAAGGTACCACCCCGGATAGGGTGCGATGAGTTTTGGAAAACAGAGGGAGCTTAGCCCGAGTTACTTTGGGCCTTTCAGATCATGTGAAGAGTAGGCCAGGTTGCCTGTATGATTAGCTTTTGCCGTCCGACTTGGGAGGCGGTATGTCCGGTCTTTCGTATTGCTATGTTCGGGAAAGTATCGGAGATCCATCCAGAGTGTTCCCAGTTAATGATGACCAAGTTGGAGATAGTAACCCAGAGATTTCGGGAACGGAATCAGTAACAGAAATATGGTAAGTTATGAGAAGGAGTTCGAGTGTACGAGAAGGGTACGACGCGTAAGGGAAGAAACGAGCATGTATTGCGAGCATCGATGTGATCATTTCTTTTGTATGAAGAAGGTGCGAAGGAAGTATATTTTAGACCTCGGGTGAGTGCTTTTTGTGATGTTAGAGGTGTTTCCTCGTGGACTTAGATGTAAGTATTTGCGCAGGTGTTTCTGCGGCCAGTTGTGGCAGGATTGTTCTCGTAAGTATAGTAGTGAAGACTATACTGGCGCACGTTTGTTTTTGAGACTTAGAAGGAACATTCGGGACGAATGTTTCTAAGGAGGGGAGAATGTTATACCCCGTATTTCCAGAGTATGTACGTAAGGACGTACGTAGAAAAATTTGGGCTTTAAAAGTTGGTTGGCCGATTTTACTTTGTGCACAACACCCGGTTGGAGTCGTTTTTCGACGAAACGTTTTACATAACTTGCGAAGGGAAAATTCCGGCTATGTCATTTCTATTTTTTGCGGATTTTTCCGAGAGACGAAACATTTTGGACCAACGAGAGGGCGACACTTGTCACCCTCTCATTGGGGACGTTGGGGCGGTGAAGTGGTCGATTGGTCTTGGCTTTTTTGTCAAGTAGTTGGTAGGATATTTTGTGGGTAGATGGATAAGGTACACTTGGGTGAATCCTAGCCCTACACTTGCCTTGCACTTGGCATGATCTTGGCCATTGGTTGGCCATGGCTTGACCTATAAATACCCCCCCCCCCCCCTTTGAAGACTTCTTCATCCATTCCTAAGCTTTCCTAAGTCTTGAGAGCTCCCCCCCTTTGTGTGGTGTTCTCGTCCTCCCCCTTGTGAGGCCCCCTTGGCCGAGAGCCCTCCCCTTGGCCGAGAGTACCCCACAGTGGGGTTGGCGAGGGTATACACCCCTTTGTGGTGTTGTCTCGTATATATACCCCCCCTCTTGGTAGAAATACTCTCAAAAGTATTGTTGTTATACCCAAATTACCTTAGCCGTATACCTTGTAGTATTCCAAAAATACCTCTCTACGTAGAGCCCGGAAATACTACCTAAATGTCCTTTTTGTCTCAAACCGAAACCCTAAGGAAAATCTCCATAGTTGGTTGGAGTATTAAGAAGAAGTTGCGTAGAACTTCTAAGGGTTGTTTGGAGCGGGTTGGAGCACCCGGAGTAGGAGCTAAGCGTTGCTAAGGATCGGCATTTTACTTGGATAATTATGGGCTTATCGAGGTAATTATCTTGTCCCCCTATTGTAATTGGAAATTACACGTTGTAGGAATATATAGATGAAGTATACTATATATAGAACTGAACATGGTTTTGCGGCAATGTCTTTGGACTTAAGCCTGAATTTAAAGAAGAGAATCGATCTGTAATTACGTAGGGGTGTATTCAGATGAGCTTGTGTAGTTGTGGATAGGGAAGTCTTTGCCCGATTTTCCGTAGGATCTTGTATCTAGATTTATTCTACCGAGTAGTCTAGACTTTGATAGACTTGTATAACTGTATAGGTTGAATGTTCTGCGAGTAGCGTGTGCTACTTGAGAAGGTGGACCGAGCTAAGCGGGTTATAGCCGTGGAGCGATTTGCTAATAGTCGATAATCGTCGCGAGGTATGTGATTCTTCCTATACGCTTGAGCATGATATTTTAAAGAAGTATATATAGTACGGTAGACGTACGCGTGCTAACTGAACGTAGTTGTACGGCAATGTCTTTTGACTTAAGCCTGAATGATAAGAACTTTGAAGTATTTCAAAAAGTAATAAGAACTGTTTTTGAAAGAAGAGTAACACTTGGTTTTGATAACATAGGAGTTATACTAGCTTTATGGGAAGTTAGGTATAACGTCGTAAGAAAGATAAAATGAATGATTTATTGATTATAAAAGTTAAGAGACTTGATCTTAAAAGATAAGAGACTTAACGTAAATGAATTATATGAATTTTTGTGTGAAACCTCATTCGTGAGTAATGAGTACTTGGTTTTTAAAAGGGATAATGTTTTACTGATTTCGGAAATCAGAATGTGTATCGACAAACCATTGCAGCGTTAATAAAGGAAAATGTATTGAATAATTAAGTATTATTAAAACCAGTAGAAACTCCATCTGCATAGAAGCTAAGATGAGACAAAATGATATTTCCTAGATCATGGCTGCTTAATAATATTGATTATGAACAAGAATAACCTACTCACATATAAGGCATATGTTTCTCAGATGGTTTAAAAGAGAATTATATTCTTAAATGAATAAGACTATGAACTACAAACCTTTCGAAAATAGGAAACTTGAGTAATTGAAATTAGGCAAACTTGGAACGTTTGGAAAAGAATGTTGTTACTTGATTTTACAAAGAGAAGTGTTTTGATTTACTTCAAAAGATAATCACTCTATTTTCATATACTACGGGTATTGTGTGACTTTTGTGAAAGTAACGTATCTTTTAAAAGAGTTAATGTATGAAGTACTTTGGGGATAAAAACCCGATCTTGTTAATCATGTAGTAGAAAGTACCTTGTGTGTATAACTTGATTGTGTTGGTTTGTGATAGCCTTGTAATACTTTCTTGTTGATTTGTTAAGTAAACATGCTAGGATGCTACGTGTGTTAGTATCTTGTGATGTTTGTGTAAAGGGGTTTCCCTTGATTGTGCTTATGTTGTTTAAACGATAAGCTGTTATGTTAGTATTGTATCACTCATGATTCCGGGGGTTAAGCTGCCCTCCGATGCGGGGTAGACTCAGGCGGGTCTGTGTGACCTATGATTCGAGAATACCTTATGCGGGTCTGTGTGGCCTATGCGGAACTGCGGGAGTTCCAGGTTAGTGTGCGGCCTTTGTGGTCATGCGGTCTATGTGGCCATGCGGACGGCGAGTCCAGGACGCTGCCGGGGAGTAGCTACCCTCGATGCGGGGAATACCTCATGCGGGCCATCGGAGTGGCTTATGCGGAGCTGCGGGAAGTTCCAGGGCTAGACGCGCACATTAGATACTGCGGGCGAGTGGCCAGCTTTGATCATGTGACGGTCTAGACAGATCATGATACAGTTTATGACCTTGATGTACTGTGGGTTTTGGTAGTCGGCTATGCCTTCGTACTTACCCCGTACGGTTTTATGATGACACAGGTGGGACCTGGTGTTCATGTGTATTCCTTGGTGCTTTTATATCATAGATTTTCGGCAGTGAGGAAGGTATTCCACGGGCATGATTGATGTTTTGGGCGTAAGACCCATTGTTATATTTGAGTGATGACTTTGAGGGCGTGAGTCCCTGACTTGACATGACTGCTTATTTATTGTGAACTGTAGTTTGGTTATCATACATGTCTCCTGCTTTATATAGACTACTATGATTTCATTTCTGATTTATTTTCATTTCACATACTTGGTACTGTTATCGACCTCCTTACGGGGCTGCGTTCATGCCGCAGGTAAAGGTACACCAGTCGTTGATCCTCGCTCTTAGGGTCACAATTCAGCGTTTGGGAAAGCTCCGTTTCTCCGGAGGCTTATCTTGGTATAGTCCCCTGTTGTTGTAGGTGCTTACATTCAGGGGTATGACGGGGCCCTGTCCCGTCGTTGTTGTCATATCATTCGTAAGTGCATGTATCGTTGTGGGCAGGGTTGTAATGGGATGTAACTGTTCAAATTGTCATTTATATATACTGAAGGTAACCGTTTTGGTTAGCCTGTCTTCTTATTTCACTGTCTTATTGCATTGTCTACATGTTATTGTTTTATGTTCCGCTGATTTTCTCTGATGTATGACTACTTGGGTGCCCGGGTAAGGCACCAGTCACGGGCCCCGGAATGGGTCGTGACATACTTAAGGCTTAAACTTTTGTACGTATGTCCTCACGTACATACTCTGGAAATACGGAGTATAACACTTCGGGTTTTCTTGAGTTGCAGTTCGCCAGAGTTCTATGGATAGAGAGCTGAGGATGATCCTCAGGGTGTCGTGCTAGTTTGGGAGATTATTATACCTGTGGCCGTCAGGGCCATGTGATGGGAGGATGTCCTAGTAGGAGGGATACAGGTAGGAGGACTCAGCCTACCGGGTTAGTTGCGGATTCAGTGGTTCGGAGAGGAAGGGGTGTTAGCCAGGAGAGGCCACCCCCACCTCGGTGTGGCCGTTGTGATAGGCGTCATGGTGGGGAGTGTCGTACTGCTTCGACAGCTTGTATGCTGGCGGCCAACAGGGCCATTTGGTGAGAGTTTGTCCCGAGGCAGGTACGGATGTAGAGACTCGACGCCGGGATCGGTGGTTGGTTCATCGCCTTATATAGTTAGGCGCCTGCAGGCGGGATTATGATTAGGCGACAAAGGGAAAGTGAGCGAGAGTTGCGAGAGATATCTTTAGCCCTTAAGAGACTTGTTTATGTTGTTATGGTGGGTACATGTTAGGTGCTATGTACGGATAACATTGTGTTAAGTGTGAATTAGAAAACATGGGCAGTTGAGAAAGGGTAAGTCTGGAGACGAGACGATTATGAGCCTTAGAATTTATAACAGTTAGGACCTTGGATGCAAGGCCGTCTTGAGTAAAAGATTTTGTTTACGATTTGATCTTTGTCGGAGTACATTGTATACGTGGAGTATAATTGTGTGATAAGTCCCTGAGTGGTGTGAATTATAAGAGGGTAGTTGAGCTAAGAAGACCACTAGGTTTTCGTGACTTGATTAGTGAGATTGTTCCGGATCGGGGAATAAGAGCTTGGCGCGGTAAATGGGTCGGGTTGAGGCAAGGTCGCGGGTCAACCCGCAACCCGGAATAGGGTGGAGTCAATTTGTGGTAGTCCCACTGTGTGATAGGGTCACGAGGGTGCTAGGCCCAGGTTTAGGTAACCATCGTATGAGTTCGTGGATGTGTTCGACCAGAATCAGATCGTGAAGGCCGGGAAAGGCCTTAAAGGAATTTGAGGCTAGTAAGACGACCAAGTTTGGAGGCAGTGGCTCCAAAGGTTTTGGAAACTGAAGCAATGACAGAAATATGGTACGTATTGTAGGAAGATTTCGAGTATACGAGGAAGATACGACGAGTAAGGAAAGAGGCTAAGATGTGTTAAGATGATGGAAGTGTCCTTTTTATAAGTGAAGAGGGGAAGAAAGTATCCTTTGGTCCATGGGTGGAAGTTTTGTGTTGTTATATGCACGTTAGAGGTGATTCCTCGTTGGCTTGGATTGAAAGTTGCGTGTATGTTATACTATGGCCATTGGTGGCAGGTTTGGTTTGGTAAGTATAGTAGTGAAGACTATACCGGCGCAGTTATGTTTTGGAGACTTAGAAGGAACATTCGGGACGAATATTTCTAAGGGGGGAAGAATGTTATACCCCGTAGTTCCAGGGTATGTATGTGGGGACGTACGTACGAGAATACTACAGAAATTTTGGAAAGAAAGAAAGGTGTGATTTTTTTTCGACGGAAAAGTTTCCGGGTTTTGTGAAGGAAAAAGGTTCGTTAGTGGGAATTGGATTCCCAGATTTGGTATTTGGACTTCTTGGATTATATTAGAATTATGAGATTTTATTTTCGGAAATGGTCACGTGGGGCCCACGGGAGAAATTCTGATTTTGTAGAACCCATTTTGTTTTTGAGATTTTCGGTATTTTGGATATTTTCGGAAGAAGAAATATTTTGGACGAGTAAGGGGGCGACACGTGTCACCCCCTTGAGTGGCCATGTGTGCCGAAATTGGTGGGACAAGTGGCTAGCCACTTGTCCCCTTGGCCGAAATGGCCATGACACTTGGAGTTGATTTTCGTTGGCCATGTGGTGTGGTGGGACCCACACACACATGGCCCAATCTTGACCACCCACTTGACTTGATCATGACCCTTGATTGTTCTATAAATACCCCTTGATAGCAAGACATAATTTCATCCTCACTTAATAGTTTTCAAGGCAAAAATAATACTCCCTCCTTTGTAGTTCTCGTCCCCCTCCCACTTTGTGTAGTGAAATACTTCATGTATTGTTGTATAATCCCAAATACCTTGGCCTAGTATCCCTAGTAGTATTCCAAAGTTATTTCAATACTAGGAGCCCGGAAATACTACTTTATTCCAATAGTCGCAAAGTGAAAACCCTAGAAAAATCTTCCTAGCGTGGTTGAAGTGTTAAGAGAAGTTGTTTAGAAACTTCTAAGGGTCGCTTGGAGCGGGTTGGAGCGTAAGGAATTGAAGCAAAACGTTGCTCAGGATCGACTTATAATCTTGAATAATTTTGGGCTTATCGAGGTAATGATCTTTACCCCCCCCCCCCCCTATTGTAATTGGATATTACATGTGGTAGTAATGTATAGTTGAGTATACTATATGTAGAATGAATATTATAAAGGATTGAACTGTATTTACAATGGACTGTATTTACAGTAGACTTGTGTAGTTTATCTGTGTAGTAGAATTGAACACGTCCGGTTAGACGTGTAATCCCCTGGGAGTTGTTGGCCTGGTAGCGGGCCTGAGTAGAGGAGGAGATTTATGTGGTTACGGGGGGGGAGGTGCTGCCGAATTTTCTGTAGAATAAAGGAATCTGGTATTTAGAATATTCTACGAAGAGATCTAGAAGTTGATAGACGTTTTTATGGCCAGTATAGGTGGAAGTACTACGAGTAGCGTATTCTACTTGAAGGGTGGAAAAGGCTAGCAAGGTTGTAGTACTTGGAGCATTTTGCTAATTGTCGATAATCATCGCGAGGTATGTGAACCTCTTCCTATCTTTTCTAGCATGATTGTTGTGAACTATGTAGTACGGTAGACGTACATGTTCTAAGTGCATTTGGTTGGTTTACTGATTTTAAAAGATAAAGGACTTGACTTATATTTGACTTGATATGATATATGAAGAACTCGAATTGTGTAGAAAGTTGTGAAACCTCATTCGCGAGAAATGAGTATTTGGTCTTTAAAAGGAACTTGATTTCTAAAAGAAAAGAGACTTGAGGAATTGAAGAGTTTTTGGTTTAAAAGAGAGACATGGTTTTGTCTTAAATTGGCTTAAAACATAAAGTGTTATAACAGCTTTATGGGAAGTTAGTTATAACGACTTTATGAAAGCAAAAGAATGGTTTTATCATTGGTTTTAAAATGGTAACTTGATTTAAGTATAGGTTACTTGTTTTGAAAAGAGTAAGTATTTGAGTTTTAAAAGAGTATACTTGATGTTGTTTTAAAAGAAAGGCACTTGGTTTAAAAAATATAGAGTACTTGATTTTAAAAGTCTTGTAAAGGTTTTTACGAAAGTAACGTAATTTGGTTTGAAAAGGAAATGTGTTTTTGATACTACGAGTATTAGTATCTTTTACGTAAAAGAGGTCTTTTTGAAAGAATGGAAGTGGGTATTATTTTTGGGTTTGAAACCCGTATTGTTGACATAAAATGAAAGTACCTTGAGTTGTGTGTAACTTGCCTATGTTTGCGTGTGATAGCCTTGTTGTGCCAGTATTGTATTTTTATACCGCGTCTCTCAATGGAGGCGGTTGATTTGTTATGATCTTACTTGGGCGTCTGCGTGGTGTGGAGGATTCCGGGTGCGCTCCTGTTGATAGCGTTATTCCATGGACTAGTTCTCCACGAGGTTTCTTGGTCGGCCTTGGTATCCGTGGTTGGCTTTCGTACTTGCCGTCTCGTGGATGATTCGGCCTTGGTACAGTAGTTATCCTTCGCTTGCCCGTTCGGTTTAGTGGCGAAGTCTCGTGACACGACGCTTGGTACACAGTAGTCGGCTTTCGTACTTGCCGTGTCGACCGTGGTTTGGTTGCATAGTATTGTTAGTCTGACCTTGGTATCTAGTAGTTGGCTTTCGTACTTGCCGGTCGATTGATGATGCGGCTTTGGTATCGGTAGTTAGCCCGTACTTTCCGTCACGGTTTTATAACACAGTGGGACACGGTGTTCATGTATACAGGTGTTGTTATATCATGAGGCTGGCAGTGAGGAAGGTATTCCACGGGCATGATTGATGTTGTGGGCGTGAGACCCATAGTTATATTTGAGTGATGACTTTGAGGGCGTGAGTCCCTGACTTGACGTGACTGCTTACATGTTATGTACTGTAGTTTGGTTATCATATATGTCTCCTGTTTTATATAGACTACTATGATTTCATTTCTGATATTTTGATTTCACATACTTGGTACTGTTATCGACCTCCTTGAAGCTGCGTTCATGCCGCAGGTAGAGGTACATCGGTTGTGGATCCTCGCTCATAGGATCACAGTTCAACATTTTGGGAAGCTCCGTTTCTCCGGAGGCTTATCTTTGGTATAGTCCCCTGTCAGTGTAGATACTTGTACATTCAGGGGTATGGCGGGGCCCTGTCCCGTCATAGTTATGGTCACATTCTTAGAGGTTTGTAGTACTGTTGTGGGCAGGGTTGTAAAGGATTTTAACTGTTCAGTTATATGTATATACATGAAGGTGACCGTTTGGTTGGCCTGTTTTCTTATGTTGTCTCTTGTTTCCTGTTTAAACTTTATTTCCGCTGATTTTCTCTGATGTTGTTATCACTAGGGTGCCCGGGGTAAGGCACCAGTCGCGGGCCCGAGATCGGGTCGTGACACTCTGCTCAGCCGTATCGGAGGTTCGTATCGCGGTCTCGTGAGCTGCCGCCGCCAGAACTCGGGGGTGGCGACGTCGCGGAACTCGCCGCCTGAAACATCTCCTCAGTAAAGATCGGGCTCGTGCCACGTAACCCTCGGTGTCCTACTAGTATTTCCCTCTACTGCTTTGCCCTTCTGGGCCGCGGTTGCCTTGTGTGGAGGCATAACTGATACAGGAAAGTATGTCAGAGGGAGTTCAACCTATAACACAGCTCTATTGCACGATCTTAGAGTGAAAGAATGGAAACCAATCCTAAATTTCCTACAGCCTCCTGATTATAGATGTGGTGCACAACACACCGATAATCAAGACTCTACTAGACACGGTCTGTAGATACTTTCCGAGGACTAACTGCTCTGATACCACTTTTGCCACGACCCGACCTCGGGCCCGCGACTGGTGCCTTACCCCGGGCACCCTTAGTGATACAACATCAGAGAAAAATCAGCGGAAATAAAAATTCTTAAACATGGAACAAGAAAAACAAGAAACAGGCTAACCAAAACGGTTACCTTTCTGTATATAAATTAAAAACATGAACAGTTACATCCCTTACAACTCTGCCCACAACAGTACTACAAACCTCTAAGAATTGTTACCACAACTACGACGGGACAGGGCCCCGCCATTCCCCTGAATGTAAGTACCTACAACGACAGGGGACTATACCAAAAGATAAGCCTCCGGAGGAACGGAGCTTCCCAAAACGCTGAACTGTGATCCTAAGAGCGAGGATCAACAACCGGTGTACCTCTACCTGCGGCATGAACGCAGCCTCCCGAAGGAGGTTAGTACAACAGGTACCAAGTATGTGAAACTGAAAATACTGTAAATAAAATCATAGTAGTCTATATAAAATAGGAGACATATATGATAACCAAACTACAGTACACAATATGTGTCATGTGTCGTGACTCACGCCCTCGAAGTCATCACTCAAATATAACTATGGGTCTCACGCCCACAACATCAATCATGCCCGTGGAATACCTTCCTCACTGCCGGCAGTCTACGATAACAACACCAAGGAGTACACATGAACACCAGGTCCCAACTGTGTCATAAAAACGTGGGGCAAGTGCGGCGCATAACTACCAGATCCAACCTGCATCATCAACTGACCGGGGAAAGTACGAAAGCCAGCTACCAGAACCTACCGTACCAATCAAAACTATAAACTAACTCACGAAGCTAACACGGGGCAAGTACGAAGGCCGACTACTAGATACCTACCACGCCACGTAGCTGACGGAGGCAAGTACGAAAACCAACTACGGATACCAAATCAGAATCACGAGACCGTCCACAAAACTATAAACTAACTACGAAGGCGACACGGGGCAATCGAAGGCCGACTACGGATACCTACCACGCCACGTGGTAGCGAGGCAAGTCGAAGACCAACTACCGGATACCAAAGCGTAATCACGAGACCGTCAAAAAACTGAGCAGGGGCAAGTCGAAGGCTAACTACGGATACCAAAGCCGAATCACCACGGCCGGGCAAGTACGAGAGCCAACTACCAGATACCAAAGCCGAATCAGTAAAACCTCATGGAGAGCTAGTCCATGGAATAATAATAATGGAAGCGTACCCGTGGAATCCTCCGTCACTGCCGGTACGTCCAAGTAAGTTCATAACAAGTCAGTCGGCCCTCCATCGAGAGACGCGGTGGTATAGAAATACAATACTTGCACAACAAAAGCTATCACAACCAGCATAGGCAAGTTCAACATACTCTTAGACTTCCATTAACATGTAATTTGATTCACCATTTATAAAAACTCAAGTACTCCATTTTATGCCAACAATCCGGGTTTTAACCCTAAAGTACTACACGTTAAATTCTTTCAAAAGATCCATTTCTTTTACAAAGGTCACACGATACTCGTAGTATCATAATAGATTGACTATCATTTTGAGTAAACCAAAACAATTTCCATACTTTCTTTTTAAACCAAATTAAGACAATACCATGCCTTCTTTTTAAACCAAATCACTTCTCCTTTTAAAGTCAAGTTGCCATTTTAAATCCAATGATAAAACCATTCTTTTATTTTCATAAAGTCGTTATAACTAACTTCCCATAAAGATATTATAACACTTTATGTTTTAAACCAATTAAAGACAAAACCATGTCTTTCTCTTAAACCAAAAACTCTTCAATTCCTCAAGTCTCTTTTCTTTTAAAAATCAAGTTCCTTACTTTGGAAATTTAAGAAAATTAATACTTGTTTATAATGATTCTTATTAAAGCAGTCATGATCTAGGAAATGTAATACAATTTTGTCTTATCTTAGCTTCTATGCAGATGGAGGTTTCTACTTGTTTTAATATAATTAATTGTCATTACTTTTTCCTTTATTAACGCTGCAATGGCTTGTTCGATAGTTATTCCCATTTCCGAAATCAATATAACTTATCCCTTTTCTTTTTAGACCAAATACTCATTACTCAAGAATGTGGTTTCATAACTTTTTAACACAAACCAAGTCCTTAATATTTCACATCAAGTCATTTATAAGTCAAGTCTCTTATCTTTTAAAATCAACAAACCATTCTTTTATTCCCATAAAGTCGTTATAACCAACTTCCCATAAAGTCGTTATAACCCTTTATGTTTTAAACCTACCAAATTTGTTTAACACATGTACGTCTACCGTACTACATAGTTCACAACAATCATGCTAGAAAGGATAGGAAGAGGTTCACATACCTCGCGACGATTATCGACAATTAGCAAAACGCTCCAAAGTACTATAACCTCACTAGCCTTTTCCACCCTTCAAGTAGAATATGCTACTCGTAGTACTTCAACCTATAAAGGCCACAAAACGTCTATCAACTTCTAGATCTCTTCGTAGAATATTTCTAAGTACAAGGTTCCATATTCTGCGGAAAATTCGGCAGCACCTCCTTTGTTTCTACATACTTTGCCACCTTTTCCAAGGCCCGATAATAGTAACCAACATGCCATAAATAAGGCGCGACAATTCCGAAATTTAAAGAAGGGGATCACACGCCCAAACGGAACGCGATTAACAATCTCTCCTTAGCAACAACAATAATTAAAGAAGGGGATAACACGCCCAAACGGAACGCGATTAACAATCTCTCCTTAATAACAATAATAATTAAAGAAGGGAATCACACGCCCAAACGGAACGCGATTTAACAATCTTCCCCTTAACAACAATGTAAATACAGTCCAAAGTAAATACGGTCCAAAGTAAATACTATCCAAAGTAAATACTTTCCAAAGTAAATACTGTCCAAAGTAAATACGGTCCAAAGTAAATGCGGTCCAAAGTAAATGCAGTCCTTAAGTTGGGGTCCTTGGCCAACTTTTACAATTTTACTTATCCAATTACTTCATTAGTCTTCCAACTTATATTCCAATCTTTATATAAGTTATAGTTTCTTTGTTGTTAACTTCTTAGTAAGTAATGGATACATTTTTACCATTTTAATGGCTAATATGCCAATTCTCCTTTTAACATCTTAACAAGATCCAAATCTTTCCTTATATCTCATACTTCATAATATACTTCCAATAAATGTATAATATCCAATATACATAATAATCAACTTCACAAAGAGGTTAAGGTTCATTACCTCAATAATAGCCCAAAAATATCCAAGAACTTAAAGTCATTCCAAAGCAAGTCATAGCTCCAAGTCTTTGTGTTCCAAACCACCACAAGTCACCCTTAGAAGTTCCTAACCAACTTCTATTCAAGAATTAACTCCAAAAAGTGAAGAACACTTAGGTTTCAAAACTGCCCACTCTCGGCTTTGTGAGGAATTTTGAGGCTAGGGGTGTGAAATCTTGTCTAACTCTTGGTTAATAATCTTCCTAATACATTAAGGAAGAACACTTATAAGTTTAAGAATTTTTAGACAACATTTGCTCAAGAAAGAGGGGCTTTGGACGAGAGCAACTAGGAAGGGAGAGAAAATATCTTCAAGTCTTGAAATATTCTAAGTGTGGAAGATTTCATCAACTAGAGGTGTTTATATAGTACAACCAAGTGTTAGGATTAAAACATGTATGGTATAGATGGTTTGTGTAGGTTCCTTTCTCCACTTGTCCCACAAATGCCATGCAAGACTTTGACCATTTGACTTGCCCACTAACTTGCCAAAAACCGGCCACTATGCCATGCAATACCATGCAAGACTTTTGGCCACTTGTCTTGCCCACTAGTCTTGAAAAAAACGTCCAACATGGCTCTTGGGGTGACACATGTCTCCCTCCTATTGGTCCAAAATATTTATCTCTCAGAAAAATTCCATAAAAATATTGAAAACGTAAAAACTTCCTTCACAAGGTTCGGAATATTTTCCGTTGGAAAACAATTCTTTCATTCTTACCCTAATTAGGGTTTATACATTCGTACGTACGTCCTCACATACATACTCTGGAACTACGGGGTATAACAGTTAACTTCATTGTTGAGCCTTAAATGTGGCGTGTTTGGTTATTGAATTCGGCCTTGAAAAAGGTGGCAAAGTATGTAGAAACAAAGGAAGTGTTGTCCGATTTTCCGTAGAATCTAGTGACTTTGCACTTAGAATATTCTACGTTGAAGCTAGAAGTTAATAAACGTATTATGGTCATTATAGGTTGACATACTACGTACGGCATATTGGACTTGGCAAGTGGATTGAGCCGAAGAGGTATGTGGAACTTTCTTATCTCTTGAGCATGAGTAGTTGTAAGTATATAGTACGGTGGACGTACGAGGTTTTGACGAATTTAGTTACTTTGATATCCTTGGCTTATTATAAGAATGTCCAAGTTGGTTGAGTTAGGGAATTAACTCACTTGTTTAAAATATTAAGGATATCTTACTTTCTAAATGTTAAGAGACTTAAAGTATTTTTGAAAGTATATGACACTTGTTTTGTTTGGAAAGTTTAAGTCTCTCCGTTACAAAGAAGAATGTAAGTTTCTAAAGTATAAAGCTAGTATAACGGCTTTATGGGAAGTTGGTTATAATAGCTTTATGGAAAGTTAAAAAGAGTGATTTACTCTAAGTAATTTAAGTATGATAAATGACTTGAAATAATGAAAGGCAAATCGATTTAAAGGCATCAATTGCTTAAAGTTTTAAAAGAAAGAAGTCACTTGATTTAGAAGCCTATAAATGTATTTCTAAAAGGTATTGTGACTTGTCTTGAAAAGTAGTTATGACTTGATACTACGGTTATTAGTATCTTGGAAGTTTTATATGAAAAAGAGTCATTTTAAAAAGAATAGAAGTACGTAGTACTTTGGGTTAAATCCCCGGATTTTATAATGACATGTTAGTGTCTTAAGTAAACTAAAATGAGAGTGTATATGAATAAGATTAATAAGAAGTTAGGGGGATTTCTTAACTTGCTTATGTAATGTATGATAAGCCGGTAGTGCTTATGTTATGTATGATAAGCCGGTAGTGCTTGTGTTATGTATGATAGCCGGTTGTGCTAGTGATATATTGTGCATTACGGGGTCATTCCCCGGGTTTGTGGCATTTTCATATTCCGTGGATTTGCTACCCATGATGCGAGGAATACCTCATACGGGTCCGAAAGGGCTTATGCGGGTGAAATAGTCCCATGCGGGGCGGACCAGTCCTATGCGAGGAATACCTCATGCGGGTCTACACGACCTATGCGGGCGGATCTGATCTATCACGAGGAATACCTCATGCGGGTCCATACGACCCTTGCGGGTGAAATAGTCCCAAGAGTAGGATTGCTTAATGATACTGCGGGCGGGTGGCCCTGTTTTGATCATGAGCCTCCTATTTTTATGCAGTAAAGTATACTCTTGTTTACTCTCATTATTAGTAAGGCACGATTGTCTTTGTTATATGAGTTATCATACATGTCTCGCTTTATTTTAGACTTATGATTTCACTACAGTACTTCGATTTCACATATTTGGTACATGTTATCGACCTCCTTGAAGTGCATTCATCTGCAGTAGAGTACATGTTGTTGATCCTCACTCTAAGGATCATTGTTCAGTTGTTGAGAAGCTCCTTTATTTCGGAGGTTTATCCCTGGTATTGTCGGTTGTTGTACATTCAGGGGTATGGCGGGGCCCTGTCCCGCCAAAGTTGTTATTCTTAGAGGTCTGTAGTCACATTTGTGTATTGGGTTTGTAAGAACAGAGATGTACTATTTTAATTTTTGTATTATATATATGTTACGAAAGTCGCCCTTATCGGCTAGCCGGTTGATGTCTACTATCTAAGTATGATTTTTATTTTAGGAGTTGTGTATGTTCCGCTGCTATTCTCTGATGTATACCTGAAATGGGTGCCCAGGTAGGGCACCAGTCGCGGGCCCGGGGTCGGGTCGTGACAAAAGTGGTATCAGAGCAGTTAGTCCTCGGAAAGTGTCTACAGACCGTGTCTAGTAGAATCTTGGTTATCGGTGTGTTGTGCACCACATCTATAACCAGGAGGCTGCAGGACATTTAGGATTGGTTTCCATTCTTCTCACTCTGAGATCGTGTGGTAGAGCTGTGTGGTTAGGGTCGTCTCTCCCTAACAAGTTATGTTGATTGCAGCTACGAGAAAGGCAGCAGTGACCCAGGAAGGATTATGTGGATTGCGTGTCCAGGTTGGTAATATTTGTAGTATAGTTGGTATTATGATATACAACTATACGGATTTATGTATGAGGGTCACATATGTGTTTCCTAGAATGATTTTAGATTACCAGGAATTGGTAAGGACTAAATAAATATCGGGAAGGTATGAAACAGTTTAATGAACTCTCATCAAGGTTTTACGTACAAATTTGAGATAATTAGGAGATGATGAGTTTTCTGAGAAGGTAATGGACCCTTAAGGGGTTATAATTAAGGGACTTAATGGAAGACTATGTTAGTAACTTAAGCTACGTAGTACGATTAAGAAAAGGGTACGGATGAGACCCGTATGGAGTAAGTATGGTTGTTGTGGTCAAGACAACACGATTATGGTATTACGAGGAGTTTTTGTACCCGTTTACGGGGGGACTGATAAGGTAGGCTTGGAGCATGGAAATTGCGAGCCTAAGAATATTGATAACCGCCGAGACCTTAGGTATATAAGGCCTTCTCGGGTAGTAAAAAGTTAAGTCAGACCAAGGATAAGAGTTAAGTACGACGCCGAGTCGGGTTGAGGGCCTATTAAGGGTCGCCCCATAGCCTGTAATGGAATGGGATCAGTTGGTAGTAGTCCCGCTATGTGACAGGGTCACGAGGGTGTAAGGCCCGAGTCTAGTTAATCGTTTTACAGGTTCGTGGACACATTCCACCGGAACCAGGTTGTGAGAGCCGGAATGGGCCTTATAGTGTTTAATTTAGTAACTCCAAAGAGTGGAGGCCAAAATCAATATGAAGGCTATGTACGTACGCTATAATAAGTTTGAAATTACGGGAAGAGTACGACCAGTGAGAAAGAGAGCAACCAAGTGTAAAGAAATGGAGCCTGAATCCATGAGGACCTTTCGAGGTGACTACACCCGTGAGTGTTGGGTGGTAGCTGAGCGGATAGATAATAATTACCGGTAACGATACAGTCGTTGTGCCCTAGCAGACCTAGCAGAGCTGTTATGACAGACGTTGAGGTCATTATTAGTACGGGCTAGTTGGCCTCTTGATATGCCAACGCGGACTACAGAGAGAGATTGATTCGGTACCAGTTACCCGGTAAGCCGGTTATCGAGTGGAAAGGAAGAGAAGTGGTTGTAACCAGTGAATTATCCTTCCTTCTTTGGCATAGTTGATTTTAATAAGTCTGTGTGACTTGTTCATTTGGGGTAAATTAATGCAGAAAGTAAGTAATACTCGAATTTGAAGGAGTTTATGTTAAGTGCCCTTGGAGGTACTTGGAGTTGGTTTGGTGTGGCGGTCAGGGCCACGACCTTCCGGATAAGTTCAGGATAGCGCGCAAGCAAGAATAAGATAAGTACGAGTGCTGCCTACGGAAAACAGAAGACATCTTTAGTAGGTTTTAAAAATCTACACGACTTTAAGGCGGTGCGTGATGATTAGATATTTACTGGACCGCAAGAGGATCCTGTGATTAGGGTTATGACTCCAAGGAAAGTTTATGTAAGGGAGATAAGTTCTCTCCCCCACGTAAAAGGACAGTTTTACGTATTATGGGGTTATGTGTACCCATGTTGTTAGATGAAGGATAGGAGATGGGTAAGGTCTTCAGTATCGTCATGCCATAGGTTACAATTTTAGATAACCGTGGGAAAAGTATTGTGTTGGGGTGATTAAGAACGACGTTACGAAGTGGTCGAGGAAGTGTCGTAAGGATAAAAAAATGCTGGTAGTACGCATATATGAAACTGTACGATTATGAATCAAGATAGAAATACTTTTGCTAATAATAAGCATAAGGTAAGGTTATGACCAGAAGGATAAAATAGAATATGACTATGGTTATGTAAGTTGCACGAAATATGATTACCCCAGACTAGTGTAAGACCATTAGTAAATAATGGGCAGTAAGAACACCTCGAGGAAAGGTGGTAGCATCGATACTGACGAGAAAGATTGTAAGAAAATACGGAGGGGTAAGGGACCCCAGGACAACCTGAAATAACTTATAAAGGAAAGACGAGTAGACACTCGAACGATAAGAAATTTTGACAAGTCTTTGGATTATGTAATACCATGAATGGAGGTTGAACACCTGACTATAGGCTCTACAAACTGGGAAAGGAAAATCGGGTTACAACTTGACGAGATCAAGGAAATCTCCCCCCCCCCCCTTAAATTGTGATTGGTGGGAAGTCTTAGCCATGCGGCCAACAAATGAATCAAATCTAAGTTAGTGACCAAGTTGAGTTGCAACAGAGAAAGGGAAACAGGAACCATAATTGAGATTAAGGGTGCCCGAATATTTCGCAGGTTTGAGGAAGGCTTCCAGTTATTGGAAGATAAGTTGACCACGACTACAGTTCTAACCCCCCCTGAGAGACTAGGAGGTTAGGTTATTATAGTAATATTTTGAGTGTTTGGCTGGGTTGCGTGCTGACGCAACACGATAAGGTTAGAGCCTATGTTTTCCCGGCAGTTAGGGAAGCATGGAAGGAATTACGCTACTCACGATTTAGAGTTGGCGGCAGTTAATCATGCCTTGAAGATTTGGAGGCATGACGTATATATAGACTTCATGTGGATATTTGTGCAGACCACATGAGCCTCCGGTATATCTTCAGACAGAGGCGGTTGAGTTTGCGACAGAGACGGTGGTTAGAGTTACTCAAGAATTGTGATATTGATATCCTATACCATCCGGGGAAAGCCAAGACAGTTATAGATGCTCTTAGTCGTGGATCTATGGGTAGTCTGTCAGATCGGCAGCCAGATAGACAGGACGTGGTCCATGAGATTCTTCAGCTACCGAGCCGAGGGGTTCGATTATTTGTTTCCAAGGTTAATGAAGTTTAGATCCGAGAGGTTTCCGAGTTTTCCGTCGTTGAGGAGGTAAAGAGGCGAAAGTATGAGGATCCAATTATGATACGGTATCAATATATGGCTCTCCGAGAAGAGAAGAGCCTGTTTGAGTAGCACCAGATGAGGTGTTGTGATATGAGGATAGATCGTGTGTACCCGGTGCTGCAGGACTAGTCAACAGGTTTTAGGGGAGGCACGCAGTGCTTATTGCTCTAATTGTTCGGGGTCGACTAAGTTGTTTCGTGACCTCAGATGTTTGTATTGGTAAGATGACTGGAAAAGGGGACATAGCGGAGTTTACTGCTTAGTTTCCGAATTAGTAGCATGACAAGGTTGAACACCAGAAGCCCAGTGGGCTACTACAGGCGATTGAGATCCCGACTTAGATATGGGAGGTGATTAATATGGATCTTGTTACAGGGTGGCATCATACTCAGAGGAAGTGCGACTCCCTGGGGGTCATGATAAATAGGCTGGCGAAACCAGCCATGTTCTTCCGGGTTGGGACCACTTACTCGGCTGAGGTTATGCTAGCTTATATAGCAGGGAGATTATGAGACTGCACGAGGTTCCTACGTTTATGATGTCAGACAGATGAGCTCGGTTACAGATAACTTATGGAGGTTTTTTCAGAAGGGATTAGGGACACAGGTGAGTCTCAGTGTTGCATTACACCCTCAGACCGACGGACAGGCAGATCGTACTATCCAGGCACTTGAGGATATGTAGCGGGCCGATGTTATTTGATTTCAGAGTTAGCTGGAAGAATTATTTGCCTCTTATTGAGTTACGTACGATAACAGATACCCTTCCAGTATTCGGATGGCCCTGTATGAGGCCTTGTATGTAAGAAAGTATAGATTGCTGGTTTGTTGGTTCGACATAGGAGAGGTTCAGTTATTTGGTCTAGACTTGATTCAGCGGGTTGTGGATAAGGCGAAGCTTATCCAGGAAAGATTATTGGTAAGCTCAGAGTCAGCAGAAGCTTTATGCAGATAACCGACGTTGACACATGGGGTTCAGCTTGACATTTTAGTACGAGTATTGTTATGTGGCCACGTGTTGCATTAATTGTATGTAGGAGTTGTAAGGAGACTATGTCGCTATCCTTAAGTTTGACTCCCAAAAGAACATTCGGGGATGAATGTTTCTAAGGGGGGAAGAATGTTACACCCCGGAATTCCAGGATATGTTTATAAGAACATACGTAAGAACTCAAAAGTGTTAAGATTTTAGACGAGTGAAAATTTATCGGAATTATGGAAATGTCGGAAAACGAAATATTGCGACGAATGGGAGGGCGACACGTGTCACCCCCTTACTTGGTCTTGGACGAAATATACATGGGTAAAGTGGTCATTTGACCAATGTTAGGATGAACAAGTCTTGCAAAGACTTAAGCTTGACATTGTTGACTAAAGTCCAAGGGCCACTTAGGCTTGATCCTTGTGAAACTCATCTAGGCCACCCATTTGTTCTAATCTTAACCCTCCATAGTGTTATATATATGTACTAGTAGCAAGACAAGTTCTACACTTAGATAAATTTTCAAGAAATTGGAAGAGCTCATTGAGAGGCTCTCGGGTTGGGCATCCTTTAGGAGAGAAAAATTTGTGTTTGTTGTCCAATAAGCTCCATACTTTAAACCAAGGTACCTAAGGGTATTGTAAGTGTATCTCAATAGAAAGATCCCGGAAAAGTGGCGTTTTCGTATTAGTCGCAAGGCGAAAACCTAAGGAGTTCTTCAACTTTGAAGTTGGAACTTGAATATGAGTTCTTCATAGGCTTCTAAGGGTTGCTTGGATTGGATTGGAACGTCGAAAAGAGGAGCTAAAGTTGCTAAGGATCGACTTGTAATCTTGGATCATATTTGGGCTAAATGAGGTAATAATCTTCGTCTTACTTTTGTAATTGAAGATTCCATGTTATGATAAGTTAGAAATGATCATGTGATATGTGTTATGAAGATTGATAAGTGTTATGGAAGTTTAGAAGCTCAAATCCGAAAATGACATGTTGAGTCATTTGAAATTGAATTACAATTTGGTCGTTAATTAGAATCGTCGCATATTACCTACTTGAAGATTGTAGTAGTTATAATCAATTATGGCTTGATAACATGTTATACTAAACAACTTGAATTGAAAAGGAAATTGGAAAGGTTGATATGTTGATACACCTTTTGTCACGACCCGAACGGCGTGGTAGTGCCTACCCCGCACCCAGTAGACATACATCGAGTAATCAGAACATAAAGACAATACATGAAACGGTGTAATAAGACGGTGAAATAAGAAGACAAAGCAACCAAAAGCGGTTACCTTCAAGATATATATAAATAGCAACTTTTTCAACATGAGCAGTTTAATCCTTTTTACAAACCACACTTGCAACGATTACTATAGACCTCTAAGAATGATACGACAACAATGGCGGGACAGGGCCCCGCCAAACCCCTGAATGTAAACACTTACGACGACAGGGGATTATACCACTGATAAGCCTCCGGAGAAACGGAGCTTCCCAAACGCTGTGACCACGAGCTAGGATCAACGGCGGTGTACCTCAACTGCGGCATGAGCAGCGGCCCGAAGGAGGTCGATCTGGCAGTGCAAGTATGTGAAACTGAAAATACATCGTAAATGAAATCATAGCAGTCATATAAAGCAGGAGACATGTATGATAACCAAACTACAGTTTACAACAAAGCAGTCATGTCAAGTCAGGGACTCACGCCCTCAAGTCATCACTCAAGTATAAGTACCGAGAAGGTATGTGATTCTTCCTATCCTCTTGAGCATGATATTTTAAAATATATATATAGTATGGTAGACGTACGTGTGTTAACTGAACATGGTTTTACTGGACGTCTTTTGACTTGAGTCTAAATAATAAGAACCTTGAAGTATTTCAAAAGAATTATGAATCATTTCTGAAAGAAGAGTAATACTTGATTTTTAGACAGAAAGCTTAAGAGTTATACTAGATTTATGGGAAGTTAGGTATAATGACTTAAGAAAGATAAAAGGAACGGTTTTACTTATTTGTTTTTGAAAATCTTGTATTGATTTCTGAAAAGTGTAGTAAGATAGTTTGATAAGTAAACATGTTATGATGCTACGCGTGTTAGTGTCTTGTGATGTTGTGTAAGGGGGTTATTCTTGTTGTGCTTACGTTGTTAAATGTTAAGCCTGTTGTACTGTTATTATATCACATACCCCCTTGACTTGTTATACAGGGCTTGCCACCCTTGATGCGTCTATACGGCTATCTTTATGTGTGACTATGCGGGCTGCGGGAGTTCCAGGATTGATCATTAAGGTGTATTATCCGTCACGAGGAATGCCTTATGCGATGCAATGTGACTATGCGGTCTATGTGACTATGCGGTGCGGGAGTCGAGAGGATACCGCGGGCTAGCTACCCCGTCTGAGGAATACCTCATGCGGGTGCATGTTTGACTATGCGGTGCGGGAGTTCGAGTTAGTCTCGCATAATGATACTATGGGCGATTGGCCTTGCTTCGATCATTAGCGGCCTAGAAAAGACCGTTATGTTATATCTATTTTGCTTTTGGTTATCTTTGTGGCACTATATGCAGTTACATTGGTTGTTTCGTGCATATTTGTAAAATTGCTTTTAAAATGGTATGATTTCATTTAAAGTACTTCTGATTTCACATACTTGGTACTGTTATCGACCTCGCCGGGGCTGCGTTCATGCCGCAGTAAAGGAAGCGGTAGCGGATCCTCGCTTTAGGATCTTTTCTTGGTGTCGAGCTCCATCTTCTCGAGGCTCGACTTTTGGGTATGATCTCCCGTTGTTGTTGATAGTTTTGTACATTCGGGTATGGCGGGGCCTGTCGCCATAGTTGTTTACTTCCAGAGGTGCGTAGTCTATTATGCAGTTGGGATGTAATCGGACTTGGTTATATATATATCCGAAAAGCGACTTTTCTCAAATAAGCGTGTCTCATTTTACACTTGTTTCATGTCTTGTTTTTATATTCAGATTTCTCCGATGTATGCCTACTTGGGTGCGGGTAAGGCACGATCACTGAGCCGGATCGGTCGTGACAAAAGTGGTATCAGAGCAGTTAATCCTCGGAAAGTGTCTACAGACCGTATCTAGTAGAGTCTTGATTATCGGTGTGTTGTGCACCACACCAATAATCAGGAGGCTATAGGATATTTAGGATTGGTTTCCATTCTTCTCACTCTGAGATCGTGCCTTAGAGCTGTGTTATAAGTTGGACCCCTCTAACGTATTTCCTTTCTTTAACAGTTATGCCTCCACGTAAGGCAACCCGGGCCCAGAAGGGCAAGGCAACCGAGGGAGCTACTAGTAGGACACATAGGGCCACGAGGGCCCAGGCCCAGTCTATACCCGAGGCGATACCTCAGACGGCGAGTTCCACGACGCCGCCAGCCCCAGCAGGGTTTAGAGTCGCAGCAGTGGCTGATGAGACCACAGTACCTGCGCCTCCAGTCCCACAGCCTGGAGCAGAGGAGATGGGTTACAGAGAGATGGCCATTCGCCGTGATCGTGGCGAACATGAGGATAAGTGGACGCAGCGGTTCGATGGCACCGTGGTACATCCTAGATCGGACAGCTTGAGACTACGGGATTTTCTGAGTTGTAGCCCGCCAGAGTTCTACGGGTCGAGGCCTGAGGATGATCCACGTGAGTTCATCCGCCGATTCTGAGAGGATCACGCAGTGATCAAGGCTTCGGAGACCGAGTCCGTGATATTCGATTCGCATCGGCTGCGTGATACCGCAGTCGACTGGTTTGATTCGTGGGAGCTATCCCGGGGAGAGCACGCGCCTCCAGCTATTTGGGACGAGTTCTCAGAGGCTTTTCTCACTCACTTCTTGCCTCCGCAGATGAGGAGGGCGGCCGATAAGTTTTGATCTTTGAGACGAGAGGGCGCACCGTTAGGGAGTATAACGTTGAGTTCGATTCGTTGGCTCGATATGTCCCTGCACTAGTAGCAGACAAGGAGGACCGAGTGCACCGCTACGTCACTGGGTTAGATGATTATCCGCGTAGTCTTGCTCAGTGTGGCTCTTGGTGGGCATGGACATTGCCGCGTGCAGCTCATGCACTTGGATGCGAGGCGTAGAGGCGGCGGGTCGGCGGATATCGCCAGGAAGAAGGCCGTGATGGCAGGATCTTTTGGTAGCTCTCGGGGTGGACGACCTCAACAGCAGTCTAGATTTGCACCACGGCCACTTCAGTACTCGACACCATCTTCGATGCCCGAGTATTCGGGCGGTCGTGGCCCGTGACTTGAACTTCGAGGCGGCAAGGTGCTAACCGATCGAGGTCCGCCGGTGTATCCGATGTGGTAGATTCCATTCGAGGAGTTGTGGTACTACTTGGGAGTTTGCTATACTTGTGGCAGCGGTCACTATCGAGAGCCTGTCACCGGGCCA
Organism: Przewalskia tangutica; assembly: GCA_029844215.1. Lineage (NCBI taxonomy): Eukaryota > Viridiplantae > Streptophyta > Magnoliopsida > Solanales > Solanaceae > Przewalskia > Przewalskia tangutica. Next base: position 75,322,465 of record CM056734.1, read on the forward strand.
AGCGGCGCTGATGGGAGGTCACCTATAGGGTGCATTCGGGTCTTCATCCCCTACGATTACTCACCGGAGTAGGGTACTCATGGACCAGTGTCGCGGCAGGTCGTGGCGCGAGTCCCAGTCTAGCGGTCCTCGTAATCGCATTTATGCCTTGTCGGTAGGCGGGACGGGGCGTCACCGATGTCGTCCGCAGTACTTTATCGGTTCATGTTGTGGCGTGTATGCCTTGATAGATCGGGTTCTACTCTGTCCTATATATCTCCCCTTATTGCTAGTAGGATAGGGATAGAGCCTGAGTCCATAGACCCTTTTGAGGTAGCTACGCCAGTGGGTGATTCGGTGGTAGCTCGGCGGGTGTATAGGGCTTGCCCCGTGACTTTATGTAGTCGTCATACCCTAGCCGACTTGATAGAGTTGGACATGACTGATTTCGACGTGATCATGGGCATGGATTGGCTAGCTTGCTACGCCCATGAAGCTGCAGGAGAGAGTGGTACGGTTCGCTTTCTGAGGCCGGTTATTGAGTGGGAGGGGAACACTGTGTCGCCGAGGGGTAGGTTTATTTCCTACCTCAAGGCCAAGAAGATGGTGCAGAAGGGGTATATCTACCATCTCATTCGGGTGTTTGATCACGAGGTCGCGGTACCAGATTTTTAGTCGATTCGATGGTCGAAGAGTTCCCGGATGTGTTTCAGACGACCTCCCTGTATCCTCCCGAGAGGAGATAGAGTTTTGTATCGATGTCTTTGCGAAACTTCGGCCTATTTCCATTCTGCCATCTGAGAATGGCACCGCCGAGTTGAGAGAGTTGAAGGACCAGTGAGAGATTTCTTTGGAGAAAGGGCTTCATCGAGCCTAGTGTTTCTCCCTGAGGAAGCCGGTATTGTTCGTGAAGAAGAAGGATGGGGCAGTGCACGTGTGTTGATTACGAGCGGTGAGCAGGTGACTATTAAGAACAGATACCCCCTTCCCAGGATTGATGATTTGTTCGACCAACTGCAGGGTGCGAGATATTTCTCCAAGATTGATCTGCGATCGGGCTATCATCAGGTGCGAGTTAGAGAGACGGATATCCCTAGATCGCATTTGGACGTGCGAGCACTATGAGTTCGTGGTTATGTCTTTCGGTTTGACCAATGCTCGTGGTATTCATGGATTTGATGAACCGAGTGTTCAAGCCATTTTTGGACACGTTTGTGATAGTGTTCATTGATGACATCTTGGTTTATTCTCGCTCTGAGTGGAGCATGCGGAGCATTTGAGGACTGTGCTGAGAGTTCTCCAGGACCAGCAGTTATACGCCAAGTTTTCCAAATGTGAGTTTTGGTTGGCTTCGGTGGCATTTCTTGGGCATATTGTAGGGGCTGATGGTATTCGGGTGGATACGGCCAAGATCGAGGCAGTCAGGACTTGGCCTGCACCTCTTACTCGGCAGTGCGCAGCTTTCTGGGCCTCGCAGGTTATTATCGGCGGTTCGTGGAGAAGTTTGCTTCTATCTCTGCACCATTGACTAGGTGACTCGAGGCGGCTAAGTTTGATGGGTGATGCTTGTGGCGAGGTTTCCGATTCTTGAAGGAGGCGTGACGACGCCCCGTTCTTACTCTTCCGCAGGTCGCACGGCTATGTCGTGTATTGTGATCGTCGGGCATCGGGTGGGATGTGTGTTGATCGCAAAGAGGCAAGGTTATAAGCGTCACGCATCCCGACAGCTTAAGAAGCATGAGAGGAACTACCCCACCCATGATTTGGAGTTGGCAGCGGTGATTCACGCCTTGAAGATCTGGAGGCACTATTTGTATGGGGTTTATGTGGATATTTATACAGACCACAAGAGCCTCGGTATATCTTCACCAGGAGTGAACTTACGGCGAGAGGCGGTGGTTAGAGTTACTCAAGATTACGATGTCGATATCTGTACCACCCGGGAAGGCCAATGTTGTGGCGTATGCTCTTAGTCGTAGGGTCGATGGAGTCTATCGGATGTGCGGCAGAGAGGAGGGGCATGGTCCGCGAGTTGCATCAGCTAGCGAGCCTTGGAGTCCGATTGATTGATTCTGATAGCAGTGGGGTTCGAGTTCGAGAGGTTGCCGAGTCTTCCATCGTCGAGGAGGTGAAGAGGCAACAATTTGTGTTATACCCCGTATTTCCAGAGTATGTACGTGAGGGCGTACGTACCAATGTTTAAGCCTTAAAGTAGACTAAGGGACGAAATTTTGTGCACAACTAGCGAAAAGAATCGTTTTTCGACGAAACGTTTTCCGGACTTTGCGAAGGGAAAAATACGGTTGCAACATTTATTATTTTTGCGGATTTTTCCGAGAGATGAAATATTTTGGACCAACGAGAGGGTGACAAGTGTCACCCTCAAGTGGGCGGTAATTGTTGGACGATTGACACGTTTTTGTTGCCTTGTTTTTGGTCAAGGATTAGGTAGGATATTTTGTAGATATTTTGTGTAGTAGATGAGCAAGTGGGGCCCACAAACACATGTCCAAATCTTCACCCTACACTTGCCCACCACTTGGCTTAATCTTGGCCATTGAATGTCCTATAAATACCCCTCTAATGCAAGACTATTTCTTCATCCTCACTTGAAATTCCAAGTCTAAAAACCCTCTCCCCCTTAGTGTAGTTTTCGTCCAAGGCTCCCCCTCCCCCTTTGAGAGGCCTTGGCCGAAACATCCGGGGCTTGCCTAGTAGTTTTCGTAAAATACCCCCCCTTGGTAGAAAAGTATTCTCCAAGTATTGTTACTATTCCAAAATACCTTGGCCCAAATACCTTGTAGTATTCCAAGGTTACACCTACAAAAAGCACAGAAATACTATTATACTTCCTTTAGCCACTAAACGAAACCCTAAGGAAATCTTCATAGCGAGTTGAAGTATTAAGTAGAAGTTGTGTAGAACTTCTAAGGGTTTCTTGGAGCGAATTGGAGCGTTCAGAATAGGAGCTAAACGTTGCTCATGATCGACATTAAAACTTGGATAATTTTGGGCTTATCGAGGTAAATACTCTTGTCCTTCTATTGTAATTGGAAATTACATACTGTAGTAGTACAGAAGAGAATTGAATTGTAATAGAAGGATATTACAGAAAAGAATTGAACTGAAATCACTTCAGAAGAATATTAAAGAAGAAGATTGAACTGTACTTACATAGGGCTGTATTTACAGTAGACTTGTGTAGTTTGGCGGGTAGGGAAGTGCTGCCCAATTTTCAGTAGAATAAGGAATCTGTATCTAGAATTATTCTACAGAGAAGTCTAGACGTTGATAGACTTATATGACTGTTATAGGTTGAAGTACTGCGAGTAGCGTATTCTACTCGAGGGTGGAAAAGGCTAGCAGGATTACAGTACTTTGGAGCTATTTGCTAATAGTCGATAATCGTCGCGAGGTATGTGATTCTTCCTATCCTCTTGAGCATGATATTTTAAAAGAATGTGTATAGTACGGTAGACGTACGTGTGTTAACTGAACATGGTTTTACTTCGATGTCTTTTGACTGGAGTTTTAAATAATAAAGAATCTTGAAGTATTTCAAAAGAATTAAGAATCGTTTTTGAAAGAAGAGTAATACTTGGTTTTAAAGCTTAAGAGTTATACTAGCTTTATGGGAAGTTAGGTATAACGACTTAAGAGTGATAAAAGGAAGTTTACTTAATTGTTTTATGAAAGCCTTGTATAGATTTCGAAATGAGAATAAGTATCGAACAAACCACAGCTAGCTAATAAGGGAAATGTATTGACTAATAAAGGATTATTAAAACCAGTAGAAACCTCCATCTGCATAGAAGCTAAGATGAGACAAAATGATATTACATTTCCTAGATCATGGCTGCTTTAATAAGATTGATTATGAACAAGAATAACTTACTCACATATAAGGCATATGTTGCTCAAATTGTTTTAAAAGAGAATTACGTTATTAAATGATTAAGACTATGAACTATGAAATCTTTCGAAAATAAGAGACGTGAATATTTGAAATTAGGCAAATTTGAACTTTGGAAAAGAATGTTGTAACTTGATTTTAAAAGGAGAAGTGTTTTGGTTTAAAAAGGAAAGTATGGAAGTTGTTTTGGTTTACTTAAAAATGTTAGTAACTCTATTTTTATAATACGGGCATCGGGTGACCTTTGTAAAAGAAATGGGTCTTCTAAAAAGAATTTAACGTACGTAGTACTTTGGGGTTAAAACCTGGACTTTGGCATAAAATGAAAGTACCTTGAGTTGTGTGTAACATGCCTATGTTTGCGTGTGATGGCCTTGTCGTGCTAGTATTGTATTTCTATACCATCGCGTCTCTCAATGGAGGGCCGGCTGATTTGTTATGATCTTACTTGGACGTCTGCAGCGGTGTGGAGGATTCCACGGGTGCGCTCCTGTTGATAGTGTTATTCCATGGACTAGCTCTCCATGAGGTTTTACTGATTCAACCTTGGTATCTGGTGGTTGGCTTTCGTACTTGCCCCGTCTCGTGGCTGATTCGGCCTTGGTATCTGGTAGTTAGCCTTCGCACTTGCCCCGTTCAGTTTAGTAGCGAAGTCTCGTGATACGGCCTTGGTATCTGGTAGTTAGCCCTCGTACTTGCCCCGGTCAGCTACGTGACACGGCCTTGGTATCTGGTAGTTGGCTTTCGTACTTGCCGTGACGCCATGGAGGAGTCTCGTGATGCGGCCTTGGTATCTGGTAGTTAGCCCTCGTACTTGCCCCGGTCAGCTACGTGACACGGCTTTGGTATCTGGTAGTTGGCTTTCGTACTTGCCCCGCATCAGCTTCGTGGTTTGGTTGTTTAGTATTGTTAGTACGGCTTTGGTACCTGGTAGTTGGCTTTCGTACTTGCCCCGATCAGTTGATGATGCGGCTTTGGTATCTGGTAGTTAGCCTTCGTACTTGCCCCGTACGGTTTTATGACTCAGGTGGGACCTGGTGTTTATGTGTACTCCTTGGTGTTATTATATCATAGACTGCCGGCAGTGAGGAAGGTATTCCACGGGCATGATTGATGTTGAGGGCGTGAGACCCATAGTTATATTTGAGTGATGACTTGGAGGGCGTGAGTCCCTGACTTACGTATCGCTATTTATTGTGGTCGTAGTTTGGTTATCATACATGTCTCCGCTTTATATATACTACTATGATTTCATTCTGATATTTTGATTTCACATACTTGGTACTGTTATCGACCTCCTTCGAGTGCGTTCATGCCGCAGGTAAAGGTACATCGGTTGTTGATCCTCGCTCATAGGTTCACAGTTCAGCGTTTTGGGAAGCTCCGTTTCTCTGGAGGCTTATCTGTTGGTATAGTCCCCATTGTAGAGGTACTTGTACATTCGAGGTATAAGCGAGCCACTGTCGTCATGTTGTATAAAAACTCTTAGAGGTCTGTAGTACTGTTGTGGGCAGGGTTTGTAAGGATGTAACTGTTCAAACTTTGTATATATATGCATGCCGAAAGGCGACTTTCTCTCTGATAAAATGTGTCTCATTTTACATTTGATTCATGTCTAGTTTTTATTTCCGCTGATTTTCTCTGATGTTGTATCACTAGGGTGCCCGGGGTAAGGCACCAGTCACGGGCCCGGGATCGGGTCGTGACAAAAGTGGTATCAGAGCAGTTAATCCTCGGAAAGTGTCTGAATCGTGTTCGGTAGAGTCTTGATTATCGATGTGTTGTGCACCACATCTATAATCAGGAGGCTGCAGGACATTTAGGATTGGTTTCCATTCTTCTCATTCTGAGATCGTGCCTTAGAGCTGTGTTATAAGTTGGACCCCTCTGACGTAATTTCGTTTTTACGATTATGCCTCGCGCAGCAACCCGCCCAGATGGGCAAGGCAACCGAGAGTTGCTAGTAGGATGCGAGGAGTGCGGGCGCAGCCCGATCATTACCGAGATAGTGCTTGACGGCGAGTTTTGCGACGCCCGGCCCAGCGAGTTTAGAGTCGCAGCGATGGCTGCTGAGACCACATAGACGAACCTCCGGTCCACGGCTGGAAGCGAGAGGAGATGGGGTACAAGGAGATGGACCAGTTATTGGCCAGGATAGTGGAAAGACATGAGGATAAAGCCGACGCCAGTTCCAAGATGGTACCTACGGTTCACCCGAGATCGGATAGTTTGAGGTTACGGGACTTTCTGAGTTGTAGCCCGCCAGAGTTCTATGGGTCGAGGCCTGAGGATGATCCGCAGGAGTTCATTCGACAGTTACAGCGGATCATGAGAGTGATCAAGGCATCGGAGATCGAATCGGTGGTCTTAGGTTCGCATCGGCTGCGTGATACTGCAGTCGACTGGTTTGATTCGTGGGAGCTGTCCCGGGGAGAGTATGCACTTCCATCCGTATGGGACGAGTTCTTAGGGGCATTTCTTGCACATTTCTTGCCTCCACAGATGAGAAGGGTCGGGCCGACAAATTTTTGGTGTTGAGGCAGAACGGACGTACGGTTCGGGAATACAATGTGGAGTTTGACTCATTAGCTCGGTACGTCCCCGCATTGGTAGCCGACATGGAGGACAGAGTGCACCGCTACGTCACCGGGCTCGATGACTACTTGGCAGAGGCTTGTTCGGGTGTAGCTCTTCAGCCGGGCATGGACATTGCCCGCATGCAGGCTTATGCACTTGGATGTGAGTGTTATACCCCGTATTTCCAGAGTATATACGTGAGGGCGTACGTATACAATTTGAGCCTTAAAGTAGGCATAGGTTCGAATTTGTGCATAGCTACCAAAAGGAGTCGTTGTTCGACGAAACGTTTCCACAGCTTTCGAAGATAAAATTCCGGCTATGTCATTTATAATTTTTGCGGATTTTTCCGAGAGACGAAACATTTGGACCAACGGGAGGGTGACATGTGTCACCCTCACATTGGACGTGAGAAGTGGACGGCAAAGGAAAGCAAAGGCACGTTTTTTTTGCCTTGGGTTAGGTAGGATATTTGTGCAAGTTGGTGTGGTAGATGGATAAGGTCCACATGGTTGAAATCTAGCCCTACACTTGCACCACACTTGTCTTCATCTTGGCCATTGGTTGGCTTTCACTTGACCTATAAATACCCCTCTAGTTGAAGACATTCTTCATCCAAAAATTGAGCAATCTTTCTAAGTCTCAAACCCTCCCTCTCCCTCTTGTGATCTCGTCCGCCACACACCCCTCCCCCTCTTGAAGGCCCCTTGGCCGAAACCTACCACCCCCTTTGTAGTGGTTAGCCGTGGGGTACCACCCTAGCCTAGTTGTTTTCGTATAATACCCCTTGTTGTGGTATAGAAATACTCTCCTAGTATTGTTATAATGCCCAAAATACTTTAGCCAAATACCTTGTAGTATTCCCAAGGTTACACTTATACAAAAGCCCAGAAAATACTATTATACTTCCTCGATCACAAAAAGCAAACCCTAAGTAAATCTTCACCGTAGTTGAAGTTTTAAGTAGAAATTAGTTAGAACTTCTAAGGGTTGTTTGGAGCGGGTTAGCGCATGAGTAGAGCTAAACCTTGCTCGGGATCGACATATAAACTCGGATAATTTTGGGCTTATCGAGGTAAACACTCTTGACCTTCATTTGTAATTGGAAATTACATGTTGTAGGTATATAGTTAAGTATACTATATATATAGAACTGAACAACAACATGCGGCAATGTCTTTTGACTTAAGCTGAATAATACTTACGATGTCTTGCGACTTAAGCTGAATTTTAAGAAGCCGAATCGTAATTACATAGGGTTGTATTCTGATGGACTCGTGTAGCATTCTTGTGTAGTAGAATTGTACACGTCCGGTTAGGCGTGTTAACCCCCGGTTGGCTTGGTAGCGGCCTCGATAAAGGAGGAGATTTACGCTGCCATGCGAGGTCTTGCCAATTTTACGTAGAATTTTCTAAGTCGGGATCTAAAGATATTAATAGGCGCCTTGTGGCCTCTATAGGTCAAGTACTACGTGTGGAGTGATCTGCTTGGCTTAAGGTGTAGCCGACGGTTTGAGGTACTTGGGCGTTTTGCTATTAGTCGATAACCGTCGCGAGGTATGTGAACCTCTTCCTATCTGTTCTAGCATGATATGTGTATAACTATGTAGTACGGTAGACGTACATGTGTTAAATGTATTTGATTGTCTTTAAACATAAAATGTTATAACGGCTTTATGGGAAGTTGGTTATAACAGCTCTATGTAAATGAGAAATGCTTTGTGGTTTTTAAAAAGATAACTGATTTGACTTATAACCGACTGGATGTAAAAGAACCTTGGAGTATTCTAAAAGATTAAGAAACCTTTTTGAAAGAAGTGTGTACTTGGTTTGAAAACATAAGAGTTATACCAGCTTTATGAGAAGTTAGGTGTAACGCCTTAAGAAAGATAAAAAGAATGGTTTAATGGTTTAGAAGTTAAGAGACTTATTCTTAAAGGATAAGAGACTTGACTTAATATGGATGTTTGTGTGAAACCTCATTCGTGAGTAATGAGTACTTGGTTTTGGAAGGAATAATGTTTTACTGATTTCGGAAATCAGAATGTGTATCGACAAACCACTGCAGCGTTAATAAAGGAAAATGTATTGAATAATTAAGTATTATTAAAACCAGTAGAAACCTCCATCTGCATAGAAGCTAAGATGAGACAAAATGATATTACATTTTCTAGATCATGGTCGCTTAATAAGATTGATTATGAACAAGAATAACTCTACTTTATGGCATATGTTACTCAATTGTTTTAAAAGAGATTAAGACATTGAACTATGAAACTTTTCAAAAAGAGACTTGCGTAATTAAAATTAGGCAAAGCCGAACCTTAGGGAAAAGAAAGGCATTGTGTTGTCTTAAAATGGTTTAAAGCATAAGGTGTTATAACAACTTTATGGGAAGTTGGTTATAACGACCTTATGAAAACAAAAGAAAGGTTTTATCATTGGTTTTAACGTGGTAACTTGACTTTAAAAAGAAAGTATGGAAGTTGTTTTGGTTTACTTAAAAGATATAAGTCACTCTATTTTTATACTACGTATCGGGTGACTTTTATAAAGGAATAAATCTCTTTAAAAGGAATTTAACGTGCGTAGTACTTTAGGTTAAAAACCGAACTTGGGCATAAAATGGAAGTACTTGAGTTGTGTATAAACTTGCCTATGCTTGTTGTTGTGAAACTTGCCTATGCTTGTTGTTGTGAAACTTGCCTATGCTTGTTGTGATAGCCTTTGTTGTGCAAGAATTGTGTTTCTATACTACCGCCGTCTCGATGGAGGGTCGGTTGACTTGTTGAGAACTTACTTGGGCGTGACCGCGGTGACGGATAAATTCCGCAGATGCGTTCGCTGATAGTGTTACTTTTGTTAATCGCTTTGGACATATCGACACGATCGTGGCGCACGGGTATGCTTCCACTTTGATTACCGCCTTGTTGTCTTATTGTTTCCCTTTGGACATCTTGACACGATGCGTAGCGCTGCGGGTATGCTTCCATTGGAATGTTGTCTTATTTGCTCCTCGACATCTTGACACGATCGTAGCGCGCGGGTATGCTTCCAATTGGAATCTTTGTCTTATTGTTTCCTCGACATCGACACGATCGTGCGCGCGGGTATGCTTCCATTTGGAATGTTGTCTTATTGGTTCCCTTTGGACATACCGACACGATCGTAAGCGCGCGGGTATGCTCCCATTTGGATTCTTTGTCTTGTTGTTATCATATCATGCATCGCGGTGAGGAAGGTACTCCACGCGTGATTGATGTTGTGGGCGTGAGACCACGAATTGATATAATCATTATGTGTGTGTCTTGTAGTTTGGTTATCATACCATCTCCTGCTTTTATAGACTATTATGATTTCATTTCTGATTTTTCGATTTCACATACTTGGTACTGTTGTCTTGACCTCCTTGGCTGCGTTCATCCGCGGTAGAGTACATCACCGTCGATCCGCGTTTAGGATCTCATTTCAGCGTTTTGGGAAGCTCCGTTCTTTGAGGCTTATCTGCTGGTATGTTACCACAGTGCAGGGTTCTTGTACATTCGAGGGTATGGCGGGGCCCCGTCGTCATAGTTGTTGTATAAACTCTTAGAGGTGCAGAGTAATGTGTGGGCAGGGTTTTGTAAAAAGGATTAAACTGTTCGTTTTAAAAAGAGTTGTTTATATATATTTTATTGGAAGGTAACCGTTTGGTTGGCCTGTTTCATTATCTTGTCTCATGTTCATGTTTAAGTTTTTATTTTTCCGCTGGTTTTCTCTGATGTTGTATCACTAGGGTGCCCGGGGTAAGGCACCAGTCACGGGCCCGGGATCGGGTCGTGACAAAGTGGTATCAGAGCAGTTAGTCCTCGGAAAGTGTCTGCATCGTGTCTAGTAGAGTCTTGATTATCGGTGTGTTGTGCACCACATCTATAATCGTGAGGTCGCAGGACATTTAGGGTTGGTTTCCATTCTTCTCATTACGAGATCGTGCCTTAGAGTCATGTAATAAGATCGACCCTCGACATACTTCGTTTTACGATTATGCCTCGCGTAAGACAACCGGGCGGAAGGGCAAGGCGAAGGAGGCTGCGAGTAAGCAATGGCAGCGAAGACCACGATACTGAGCCTCCATCCGCGATGCGGCAGAGAGATGAGTCACTGAGTGGGCCCGATTAATGGCGAGTTGTGGCGAACTTGAGGATAAGCCGGGCCAGCGTTCAGTCGATAGCACCGTAATTCAACCCCGAGCGATTTGTGACTACGGGATTTTACGAGTGTAACGCGCAGTTTTATGGGTCGAGACCGAGGATGATCCGCAGGAGTTCATCCGGCGATTCTGATGGATCGCGAGTGATCAAGTCATCGGAGACCGAGTCAGTGGTCCTAGTTTCGCATCGGCTGCGTGATACCGCAGTCGATTGGTTTGATTCGTGGGAGCCGTCCCGGGGAGAGAATGCACTTCCAGCTTTATGGGACGAGTTCTCAGAGGCCTTTCTTGCACATTTTTGCCTCACGGATGAGGAGGGCTCGGGTAAACAGATTTTTGGTGTTGCGGCAAAACGGGCGTACGGTTCGGGAGTACAATGTGGAGTTCGACTCATTGGCCCGGTACGTCCCCGTGTTGGTAGCTAGTATGGAGGATCGAGTGCACCGATATGTTACAGGGCTCGATGATCACCTAGCGAAGTTGTTCGGTGTAGCTCTTGTAGGGCATGGACATTGCCGCATGCAGCGTATGCACTTGGATGTGAGGCGGATAAATCGACGGAATGACCGAGTCGTGAGAAGGTCGTAACAACAGGTCCTTTGGTGACTTTCGGCGGACCGCCTCGGCGAGCTAGTTATGCGCCTCGCCCGATGCAGTGGTCCTCTACAATCTTCGAGCGTCGGAGGTTTTGAGGCGGTCGTGGCTCGAGGTTCAGATTTTCGGAGAAGCGGGGTGTTAACGGTAAGCCACCCTACCTCGTTGTGACTGTGGTAGACTCCACGATGGGAGTGTCGTGCTAGTCCGGAGTTTGTTTTACATGCGGCGGCGAGGCCATTTTGGGAGAAACTGTCCGAGGCAGGGTATGGCTGGTAGGATAGCACGGACTACTAGGCGATTGCGGGTTCTTCACCTTCCACGGCTAGGCAGATGTTCGTACCGGCGGGCCGGTAGGTCGCGGTGGGAGTTCCCGATTTTAGCGGTCCTTTGAACCGCCTATTTTCAGTATATCCTTAACCCTAGAGACTTATATGTATTGATGTTGATGATGTGTTTAGCATTATGTTGGTTATGAGTTAGAAAGCTTGGCTAGTTGAATGGTTATGTATGGGGGCATGGAAAGTGTGAACTTAAGAAGATTTCATGTTGAGACCTTAGATGTAAGGTCATCTTGAATAAAAGATTTTACTGTTAGTCCTTTTTGAAATACTTGGTTTGCATATACATATGTTGTGGGATAAGTCCATGGGTAGTTTGAAATGGAAGTGGTAGTTTTTCATGACTGTATAGGTAAGATTGTTCGGATCGAAACGAGAGAGTCGTCGTGTGAGGCTCGGGTTGAGGGCGTGTTGCGTGTCAACCCGTGGCCGAATGAGGTGAGGTCAGATCGAGGTGGTCCTCCGGTGGTAGGGTCACGCGAGGTGCTAGGCCAGTTTAGATGACCGTCGTATGAGTTCGTGGTTATGTTCGACCAGAAGCGGATCATGAAGGCCGGGAATGGCCTTAAGGGAGATTGCGGTTAGTAAGATGACCAAGTTGGAGGTAGTGACTCCAAAGTTTTGGAACTAAAGCGATGACTGAAGTGTGGTACGTATACTAGAGAAGTTCAAGTGTCCGAGAAGGGCACGACGAGTAAGGAAGGAAGAGAACGTGTGATATTTCGTGGCCAGGTGTGGCGTTGGCAACTTGTTAGAAGAAATTCTTCGTTATCCGTCTCGAGAAGGAACATTCGGGACGAATGTTTCTAAGGAGGGGAGAATGTTATACCCCGTATTTCCAGAGTATATACGTGAGGCGTGCACGATACAATTTGAGCCTTAAAGTAGGCATAGGTTCGAATTTGTGCATAGCTACCAAAAGGAGTCGTTTTTAAAAGCGTTTCCACGAGTTTGAAGGAAAATTCCGCTATGTCATTTATAATTTTTGCGGATTTTTCCGGAGGCGAAGATTTTGGACCAACGGGAGGGTGACATGTGTCACCCTCACATTGGACGTGAGAAGTGGACGGCAAAGGCAAGCAAAGGCACGTTTTTTGTGCCTTGGGTTAGGTAGGATATTTGTGCAAGTTGGTGTGGTAGATGGATAAGGTCCACATGGTTGAAATCTAGCCCTACACTTGCACCACACTTGTCTTCATCTTGGCCATTGGTTGGCTTTCACTTGACCTATAAATACCCCTCTAGTTGAAGACATTCTTCATCAAAAATTGAGCAATCTTTCTAAGTCTCAAACCCTCCCTCTTCCTCTTGTGATCTCGTCCGCCACACACCCCTCCCCTCTTGAAGGCCCTTGGCGAAACCTACCCCTTTGTAGAGGCTTGGCCGTGGGGTACACACCCCCCCCCCTAGCCTAGTTGTTTTCGTATAATACCCCTTGTTGTGGTATAGAAATACTCTCCTTGTATTGTTATAATGCCCAAAATACTTTAGCCAAATACCTTGTAGTATTCCCAAGGTTACACTTATACAAAAGCCGTAAAATACTATTATACTTCCTCGATCATAAAAACGAAACCCTAAGTAAATCTTCACCCGTAGTTGAAGTTTTAAGTAGAAATTGGTTAGAACTTCTAAGGGTTGTTTGGAGCGGGTTGGAGCGCACGGAGTAGGAGCTAAACCTTGCTCAGGATCGACATATAAACTCGGATAATTTTGGGTTTATCGAGGTAAACACTCTTGACCTTCTGTTGTAATTGGAAATTACATGTTGTAGGAGTATATAGTTAAGTATACTATATATATAGAATGAACAACAACGTGCGGCAATGTCTTTTGACTTAAGCTGAATAATACTTACAGCGATGTCTTGCGACTTAAGCTGAATTGTAAATCGAAATGAGCCGTAATTACATGAGGGTATTCTGATGAACTCGTGTAGCATTACTGTGTAGTAGAATTGTACACGTCCGGTTAGACGTGTTAACCCCCCCTGGTTGGCTTGGTAGTCGGCCTCGATAAGGGAGGAGATTTACGCTGTTGTTGGGAGTCTTCGAATTTTCTAGAATTTTCTAAGTCGGGATCTAAAGATATTAATAGGCGCCTTGTGGCCTCTATAGGTTGAAGTACTACGTGTGGAGTGATCTGCTTGGCTTAAGGTGTAGAAGCGGTTTGAGGTACTTGGAGCGTTTTGCTATTAGTCGATAACCGTCGCGAGGTATGTGAACCTCTTCCTATCTGTTCTAGCATGATATGTGTATAACTATGTAGTACGGTAGACGTACATGTGTTAAATGTATTTGATTGTCTTTAAACATAAAGTGTTATAACGGCTTTATGGGAAGTTAGTTATAATGACTCATGTAAATGAGAAATGCTTTGTGGTTTTAAAAAGATAACTGATTTGACTTATAACCGACTGGATGTAAAAGAACCTTGGAGTATTCTAAAAGATTAAGAAACCTTTTTTAAAGAAGTGTGTACTTGGTTTGAAAACATAAGAGTTATACCAGCTTTATGAGAAGTTAGGTGTAACGCCTTAAGAAAGATAAAAAGAATGGTTTAATGGTTTAGAAGTTAAGAGACTTATTCTTAAAGGATAAGAGACTTGACTTAATATGGATGTTTGTGTGAAACCTCATTCGTGAGTAATGAGTACTTGGTTTTGGAAGGAATAATGTTTTACTGATTTCGGAAATCAGAATGTGTATCGACAAACCACTGCAGCGTTAATAAAGGAAAATGTATTGAATAATTAAGTATTATTAAAACCAGTAGAAACCTCCATCTGCATAGAAGCTAAGATGAGACAAAATGATATTACATTTTCTAGATCATGGCTGCTTAATAAGATTGATTATGAACAAGAATAACTACTACTTTATGGCATATGTTACTCAATTGTTTTAAAAGAGATTAAGACATTGAACTATGAAACTTTTCAAAAAGAGACTTGCGTAATTAAAATTAGGCAAAGCTGGAACCTTAGGAAAAGAAAGGCATTGTGTTGTCTTAAAATGGTTTAAAGCATAAGGTGTTATAACAACTTTATGGGAAGTTGGTTATAACGACCTTATGAAAACAAAAGAAAGGTTTTATCATTGGTTTTTACGTGGTAACTTGACTTTAAAAAAGAAAGTATGGAAGTTGTTTTGGTTTACTTAAAAGATATAAGTCACTCTATTTTTATACTACTGTATCGGGTGACTTTTATAAAAGGAATAAATCTCTTTAAAAGGAATTTAACGTACGTAGTACTTTAGGGTTAAAAACCGAACTTGGGCATAAAATGGAAGTACTTCGAGTTGTGTATAAACTTGCCTATGCTTGTTGTTGTGAAACTTGCCTATGCTTGTTGTTGTGAAACTTGCCTATGCTTGTTGTGATAGCCTTTGTTGTGCAAGAATTGTGTTTCTATACTACCGCGTCTCGATGGAGGGTCGGTTGACTTGTTGAGAACTTACTTGGGCGTGGCCGGCGGTGGCGGATAAATTCCGCAGTGCGTTCTGTTGATAGTTTTACTTTGTTAATCGCTTTGGACATCCTGACACGATGCGTAGCGCACGGGTATGCTTCCACTTTGATTACCGGGGTGTTGTGTTAGTGTTTCCCTTTGGACATCTTGACACGATCGTAGCGCGCGGGTATGCTTCCATTTGGAATGTTGTCTTATTTGCTCCCTTCGACATACCGACACGATCGTGGCGCGCGGGTATGCTTCCAATTGGAATGTTGTCTTATTGTTTCCCCTTGGACATCGACCACGATCGTGGCGCTGCGGGTATGCTTCCATTTGGAATGTTGTCTTATTAGTTCCCTTTGGACATCTTGACACGATCATGCGTAAGCGCGGGTATGCTCCATTTGGATTGCTTTGTCTTGTTGTTATCATATCATGCATCGCCGGTGAGAAGGTACTCCAGGCGGGATTGATGTTGTGGGCGTGAGACCACGAATTGATATAATCTTTATGTGTGTGTCTTGTAGTTTGGTTATCATACATCTCGCTTTTATAGACTATTATGATTTCATTTCTGATATTTCTGATTTCACATACTTGGTACTGTTATCTTGACCTCGCCCGGGTGCGTTCATCTGCGCAGTAGGAGTACATCACCGTCGATCCGCGTTTAGGATCTCATTTCAGCGTTTTGGGAAGCTCCGTTCTTTCGAGGCTTATCTGTTGGTATGTTACCACAGTGCAGCAGGTTCTTGTACATTCGGGGTATGGCGGGGCCTGTCCGTCATAGTTGTTGTATAAACTCTTAAGTGCATGCAAGTGTGGGCAGGGTTTTGTAAAAAGGATTAAACTGTTCGTTTAAAAAGAGTTGTTTATATATATTTTATTGGAAGGTAACCGTTTGGTTGGCCTGTTTCATTATCTTGTCTCATGTTCATGTTTAAGTTTTTATTTTCCGCTGGTTTTCTCTGATGTTGTATCACTAGGGTGCCCGGGGTAAGGCACCAGTCACGGGCCCGGGATCGGGTCGTGACAGTGAGGAGCGGAGCGGTCGACGGAATGACCGAGATCAGCAGAAGAGGGCCAGGACAGCAGGGTCCTTTGGTAACTTTCGAGGCGGACCGCCTCAGCAGCATACTAGTTATACACCTCGCCAGATGCAGTGGTCCTCCACGATCTTGAGGTCCAGTGTATTCGGAGGCGGTCGTGGCTCCAAGGTTTCAGATTTTCAGGGGAGTAGGAGTGTTCGCCGGATGAGGTCACCCTTGTCTCAGTGTGGCCGTTGTGGAAAACTTCATAAGGGAGAGTGTCTTACTAATTTGGGAGATTGTTATGCTTGCGGCCAACAGGGCCATTTGGCGAGAGACTGTTCGACCAGGGGTAGCACTGGTGGGATAGCACAGACTACGAGATCAGTTGCGGGTTCTTCACGTTCCATAGCTAGGCAGGATGTTCATACACCGGCAGGCCACGGCAGAGGTCGCGGTGGAAGTTCCCAGTTTTAGCGGTCCTTTGAACCGCCTATATTTTTTTTCCAGGTATATCCTTAACCCTCTAGAGATTAGCATGCGTGATACGATGTTTATATGTTGAGCACTTTGTACAGATAATGTTGTGTATATTGTGGTTTAGAGACATGGTTAGTTGAAAGGATAAGTATGGGGACAGGGAAGGTATGAACCTTAGAATATTACACGTTGAGACCTTAGATGTAAGGCCGTCTTGAGTAAAAGATTTATGTTTATGTTGACCTTTATCGGAGTGCAAATGTATTGTGGGATAATTCCATGGGTTGTGTAACATGAAAGTGGTAGCTTTCAGGACTTGAATAGGTAAGATTGTTCGGATCGGGAACAAGAGTTTGCGCGATGCACGTCGGGTTGAGGATCATTCGCGGGTCAACCGCGGCTTTGTAGTATGGTGGGTCGGTTCGAGGTGGTCACGGGTGGTAGGTCACGAGGGTGCTAGGCGAGTTTAGGTAACCATCGTATGAGTTCGTGGATGTGTTCGACCAGAATCGGATCGTGGCCGGAATGGCCTTAAGGAGATTGAGGCTAGTAAGATGACCAAGTTTGGAGGTGGTGACTCAAAGTTTTGGAAGCTGAGCGATGGTGAAGTATGGTGCGTACACTAGAAAGAGTTCAAGTGTTAGAGAAAAATCTGACGAGTAAGGAAAGAAGTGAACATGTGCTGAGAGAATAGAAATGATCATTACTTTTGTGAAGTGAAGGTGCGAAGGGGGTATCTTTTAGACCGGGGGTGGAAGCTTTTGTAATGCTAGAGGTGATTCCTTGTTGATTTGGGATAAGTATTTGCGTGTGTGTTATTTGGTGGCCAGGTGTGGCATTGGCAACTTGTTATGAGGAACTTTATCGTTATCCGTCTTGAGAAGGAACATTCGGGACCAATGTTTCTAAGGAGGGGAGAATGTTATACCCCGTATTTCCAGAGTATGTACGTGAGGGCGTACTTACCAAAGTTTAAGCCTTAAAGTAGACTAAGGGACAAAATTTTATGCACAACTAGCGAAAAGAATCGTTTTTCGACGAAACGTTTTCCAGACTTTGCGAAGGGAAAAATACGGTTGCAACATTTATTATTTTTGCGGATTTTTCCGAGAGATGAAATATTTTGGACCAACGAGAGGGTGACAAGTGTCACCCTCAAGTGGGCGGTAATTGTTGGACGATTGGCACGTTTTTGTTGCCTTGTTTTTGGTCAAGGATTAGGTAGGATATTTTGTAGATATTTTGTGTAGTAGATGAGCAAGTGGGGCCCACAAACACATGTCCAAATCTTCACCCTACACTTGCCCACCACTTGGCTTAATCTTGGCCATTGAATGTCCTATAAATACCCCCCTAATGCAAGACTATTTCTTCATCCTCACTTGAAATTCCAAGTCTAAAAACCCTCTCCCCCTTAGTGTAGTTTTCGTCCAAGGCTCCTCCCCTTTGAGAGGCCTTGGCCGAAACATTTCCCCCATTGCCTAGTAGTTTTAGTAAATACCCACTTGGTAGAAAAGTATTCTCCAAGTATTGTTACTATTCCAAAATACCTTGGCCCAAATACCTTGTAGTATTCCAAGGTTACACCTACAAAAAGCACAGAAATACTATTATACTTCCTTTAGCCACTAAAACGAACCCCTAAGGAAATCTTCATAGCGAGTTGAAGTATTAAGTAGAAGTTGTGTAGAACTTCTAAGGGTTTCTTGGAGCGAATTGGAGCGTTCAGAATAGGAGCTAAACGTTGCTCATGATCGACATTAAAACTTGGATAATTTTGGGCTTATCGAGGTAAATACTCTTGTCCTTATATTGTAATTGGAAATTACATCGTAGTAGTCTGAGAAGAGAATTGAATTGTAATAGAAGGATATTCTGAGAAAAGAATTGAATCAAATCACTTCGAAGAATATTAAAGAAGAAGATTGAACTGTACTTACATAGAAATGTATTCTGATGAACTTGTGTAGTTTGGCGGGTAGGGAAGTCTGCCCAATTTTGATAGAATAAGGAATCGTATCTAGAATTATTCTCTGAGAGAAGTCTAGACGTTGATAGACTTATATGGTATTATAGGTTGAAATCGCGAGTAGCGTATTCTACTCGAGGGTGGAAAAGGCTAGCGGGATTACGATTTTTGGAGCTATTTGCTAATAGTCGATAATCGTCGCGAGGTATGTGATTCTTCCTATCCTCTTGAGCATGATATTTTAAAAGAATGTGTATAGTACGGTAGACGTACGTGTGTTAACTGAACATGGTTTTACTTCGATGTCTTTTGACTGGAGTTTTAAATAATAAAGAATCCTGAAGTATTTCAAAAGAATTAAGAATCGTTTTTGAAAGAAGAGTAATACTTGGTTTTAAAGCTTAAGAGTTATACTAGCTTTATGGGAAGTTAGGTATAACGACTTAAGAGTGATAAAAGGAACGGTTTACTTAATTGTTTTATGAAAGCCTTGTATGGATTTCGGAAATGAGAATAAGTATCGAACAAACCACAGCAGCGCTAATAAAGGGAAATGTATTGACTAATAAAGGATTGTTAAAACCAGTAGAAACCTCCATCTGCATAGAAGCTAAGATGAGACAAAATGATATTACATTTCCTAGATCATGGCTACTTTAATAAGATTGATTATGAACAAGAATAACTTACTCACATATAAGGCATATGTTGCTCAAATTATTTTAAAAGAGAATTACGTTATTAAATGATTAAGACTATGAACTATGAAATCTTTCGAAAATAAGAGACGTGAATATTTGAAATTAGGCAAATTTGAACTTTGGAAAAGAATGTTGTAACTTGATTTTAAAAGGAGAAGTGTTTTGGTTTAAAAAGGAAAGTATGGAAGTTGTTTTGGTTTACTTAAAAATGTTAGTCACTCTATTTTTATAATACGGGCATCGGGTGACCTTTGTAAAAGAAATGGATCTTCTAAAAAGAATTTAACGTACGTAGTACTTTGGGGTTAAAACCTGGACTTTGACATAAAATGAAAGTACCTTGAGTTGTGTGTAACTTGCCTATGTTTGCATGTGATAGCCTTGTCGTGCTAGTATTGTATTTCTATACCACCACGCCTCTCAATGGAGGGCCTGCTGATTTGTTATGATCTTACTTGGACGTACCGGCAGTGACGGAAGATTCCACGGGTGCGCTCCTGTTGATAGTGTTATTCCATGGACTAGGCTCTCCATGAGGTTTTACTGATTCGACCTTGGTATCTGGTTGTTGGCTTTCGTACTAGCCCCGTCTCGTGGCTGATTCGGCCTTGGTATCTGGTAGTTAGCCTTCGCACTTGCCCCGTTCAGTTTAGTAGCGAAGTCTCGTGATCTGACGCAGTATCCGTAGTTAGCCGTCGTATTTGCCGGTCGACCACGTGACCGCGGCCTTGGTATCACGGTAGTTGGCTTTCGTACTTGCCGTGACGGCCGTGGCGGAGTCTCGTGATCGACGACCTTGTATCGGTAGTTAGCCACCGTACTTTCCCGGTCGCCACGTGACCACGGCTTTGGTATCTGGTAGTTGGCTTCGTGACTTGCCGCATCGCCTTCGTGGTTTGGTTGTTTAGTATTGTTAGTGCGGCTTTGGTACACAGTAGTTGGCTTTCGTACTTGCCGTCGAGTTGATGATGCGGCTTTGGTATTTGGTAGTTAGCGCCGTACTTGCCGTCACGGTTTATGACTCAGTGGGACACGGTGTTTATGTGTACTCCTTGGTGTTATTATATCATAGGCTGAAGCGGTGAGGAAGGTATTCCACGCATGATTGATGTTGAGCGTGAGACCCATAGTTATATTTGAGTGATGACTTGGAGGCGTGAGTCCACGACTTACGTATTCGCTTATTTATTGTGGATGTAGTTTGGTTATCATACATGTCTCTGCTTTATATACACTACTATGATTTCATTTCTGATATTTTGATTTCACATACTTGGTACTGTTATGTCTTGACCTCGCCGAAGTGCGTTCATCCGAGTAAAGGTACATCGGTTGTTGATCCTCGCTCATAGGATCACGATTCAGCGTATTAGGAAGCTCCGTTTCTCGGAGGCTTATCTTTTAGTATAGTCCACTTTGTAGGTACTTGTACATTCGGGTATGGCGAGCCACTGTCGTCATGTTGTATAAAAACTCTTAGAGGTGCAGTAATCTTGTTGTGGGCAGGGTTTGTAAGGATGTAACTGTTCAAACTTTGTATATATATGCATGCCGAAAGGCGACTTTCTCTCTGATAAAATGTGTCTCATTTTACATTTGATTCATGTCTAGTTTTTATTTCCGCTGATTTCTCTGATGTTGTATCACTAGGGTGCCCGGGGTAAGGCACCAGTCACGGGCCCGTGATCGGGTCGTGACAGTTTGAGGATCCGGTTTTGACGCGGTACCGTGATACGACTCTTCGTAAGGGGAAGGGTCCTTTTGAGGTAACACCTGATGAGGTGCTAAGGTTCGAGGGCAGGTTGTGTGTTCCGGATATTGCAGGACTTGCGCAGCAGGTTCTAGGGGAAGCACACATCGCACGTTACTCTATCCATCCGGGGTCGACCAAGATGTACCACGACCTCAGATCTATGTATTGGTTGGATGGCTTGAAGAGGGACGTTGCAGAGTTTGTGGCTCAGTGCCCGTGTTGTCAGCAGGTGAAGGTAGAGCACCAGAGGCCTGGTTGTTTGTTGCAGACGATAGAGATCCCTACCTGGAAGTGAGAGGTGATCAACATGGACTTTATCATAGGATTACCTCGCACTCAGAGGAAGCATGATTCTATCTGGGTTATCGTCGACAGGCTGACGAAATCAGCCCACTTTCTTCCGTCGGGGCGACTTTTTGGTGAGGATTATGCGGACTTTACATCCGAGAGATCGTCGATCGCATGGGGTCCCTATTTCTATCATATCGCATGCAGGAGCCCGGTTTACGGCTAACTTCGGAGGTCCTTCCGGAAGGATTAGGGGCCTTGAGTGAGCACGAGTCGCATTCCATCCTCGCAGCAGACGGACAGACAAAGCGCACTATCCAGACTCTTGAGGATATGCTGCGAGCCTGTGTTATTGACTTCAGGGGTAGCTGGGAGGATCATTTGCCTCTAGTTGAGTTTGCGTATAATAGTAGCTACCACACCAGTATTCAGATGGCGCCTTATGAGGCCTTGTATGGGAGGAAGTGCAGATCGTCGATAGGCTGGTTTGATGTAGGCGAGTGCGATTAGTGGGACCGGACACAGTTCGTGAGCGATGGATAAGGTAAAGCTTATCCGGAGCGATTCTTGACGGCTCGAGTCGGCAGTCGTATGCGAGATCATCGTCGTCGGCATCTGGAGTTTGAGGTTGATGATTGGGTTTTCCTGAAGGTGTCACCCATGAAGGGTGTGATGAGATTCGGGAAGAAAGGGAAACTCAGCCCAAGGTACATTGGGCCGTATCAGATTGTCCGCAGGATAGGCAAGGTTGCCTATGAGTTGGATCTGCCGTCCGATCTTGAGGCAGTGCATCCGGTTTTTCATGTTTCTATGCTGAGGAGATGTATCGGGGATCCATATAGGGTACACCCGATTGACGATGTCCAGGTGACCGAGGGGTTATCGTATGAGGAGATTCCCATAGCGATAATCGATCGTCGAGTTAAGCGTCTGCGGACGAGGCGTGGCTTCCGTCAAAGTCTTGCGGCGGAACGAGCTCAGGGAGGAGATGACGTGGGAAGCTGAGGAGGACATGAGGCAGAAGTATCCTCACCTATTCCCCACACCTCCAGGTAACTCACTTTCCTACTTGTAAATTTTCATTGACATATTTGCTTAAGTGTTGTATTGTGGCCATGTGTGGCATTTGCAAACTGTTTAAGTTATGAGGAACTTTATCGTTATCTGTCTTAAGAAGGAACATTCGGGAAGAATGTTTCTAAGGAGGGGAGAATGTTATACCCCGTACTTCCAGAGTAGGTGTGAGGACGTACGTACGATTATTCAAGCCCTAATTAGGTTAAGAATGAACTTGTAAGATTTCGACGGAAAAGATTCCGAACCTTGTGAAGGAAATTCTACGTTTTTAATATTTTTAACCGATTACGGATTTTTCCGAGAGACGAAATATTTTGGACCATTAGGAGGGCGACATGTGTCACCCTTAGTTGGCTTTGGTTGGACGAATTGGGGGGCCTAGTGGGCAATTCAATTGGTCAAGTCTTGCAAGTTGATTTTGTGTGAGTGGGAGTAGGTGGAAGTGGACGGTTTTTGTGAGATAGTGGAGGCCACATGGCTCATTGTTGTGGTGGGAATGTGTTCCAATATTGTGGTGGACATATGTCCAAATATTGTGGAAGACACTTGGTTGGAAGACCTCATCTTTCACATGGATCCTAATCCCAACCCTCCATTTGTTTTAATCTTGGCCTTTGAGGGCTCTATAAATACCCCCCTTGTGTTGAAGACTTCTTCATCCACTCCACATTTTTCTAAGTCTCAAAAAATCCTTCCCCCTTTGTGTAGAAGTCTCGCCCAAACCCCACTTCCTAGTGGCTTTGGCGAAACCCCTCTTTTGTAGAAGTTGCCTTCTAGTATAGTTACAATTCCAAAATACCCTAGCCCCAAATCCCTTATAGTATTTAAGTAGAAGTTGTTTAGAAACTTCTAAGGGTTTCTTGGAGTTATCGGAGCGTGCAAATTATGAGCTAAGACTTGCTCAGGATCGACATTTAACTTGGATAATTTTGGGCTTATCGAGGTAAATACTCTTGTCCTTCTATTGTAATTAAAGATTACATATAAGAATAGTTAAGAGTTGAGTATAAGATATAGAAGGACATAAAAGAATAGAATTGGACTGTAATCACAGTAGAAGGGTATAAAAGAAGAAGATTTGAACTGTACTTACATAGGACTGTAATAACAGTAGACTTGAGTAGTTTGACGGGTAGGGAAATGCTGCCCAATTTTCCGTAGAATAGAGAACCCTCTGTTTAGAATATCCTACAGAGTAGTCTAGACGTTGATAGACGTATTTGACTATTATAGGTTGATACTCTGCGCGCGACATACTCTGTCACGACCCGAACCCGGGCCCGTGACTGGTGCCTTACCCCGGGCACCCAAGTAGACATACATCAGAGTAATCAGCGGAACATAAAACAAGACATGGAATAACAAGAAGTGTAAAAGCGATGTCTGAGAAAACTTGCCCTTCAAAGATATATAAATCAACTTAAAACCGAACAGTTACATCCCATTACAACTCTGCCCACAACAGTACTACAAACCTCTAAGAATGATATGACAACAATGGCGGGACAGGGCCCCGCCATACCCCTGAATGTAAATACCTACAATGACAGGGGACTATACCACTGATAAGCCTCCGGAGAAATGGAGATTCCCCAAAACGCTGAACTGCGATCCTAAGAGCGAGGATCAACACTGGTGTACCTCTACCTGCGGCATGAACGCAGCCCCCCGAAGGAGGTCAGTACAACAGGTACCAAGTATGAAATCATAGTAGTCTATATAAAACAGGAGACATGTATGATAACCAAACTACAGTTCACAATAAATAAGCAGTCATGTCAAGTCAGGGACTCACGCCCTCAAAGTCATCACTCAAATATCACTATGGGTCTCACGCCCATAACATCAATCATGCCCGTGGAATACCTTCCTCACTGCCGGCAGTCTATGATATCAAAGCACCAAGGAATACACATGAACACCAGGTCCCACCTGTGTCATAATAAAACCGTACGGGGTAAGTACGAAGGCATAGCCGACTACTAACACCCACAGTACTAACAAGGTCATAAACTGTATCATAAGATCTGTCTAGACCGCCACATGATCGAAGCTGGCCACACGCCGCGAGATCAAATGTGCGCGTCTAGCCACAGAACTTCCCGACTCGCGTAGGCCAACCTCATAGGCCCGCGTGAGGTATTCCTCGCGTCGGTAGCTACTCCCGGCGTCTGCTGGACTCGCGATCCGCGTGGCCACATGCATCGCGTGACCATAAAGGCCGCACACTAACACGGAACTCTCGTAGCTCGCATAGGTCCGGGACCCGCGTGAGGTATTCTCGAATCATGGTCCTGCATCACCGAGATATACCGCATCGGGCGCTTAACCTCCGGGATCATGTCAAGGTGAGTGGTACAATACCAACATAACGGCTGATCGTTAAACAACTTAAGCGCAATCGAGGGAAACCCCTTTACACAATCATTACAAGATACTAACACACGTAGCATCCTAACATGTTTACTTATCAAATCAACAAGAAAGTATTACAAGACTATCACAAACCAACACAATCAAGTTATTCACACAAGGTACTTTCTACTATATGATTAACAAGATCGGGTTTTTATCCCCAAAGTACTTCATACATTAACTCTTTTTAAAAGATCCGTTTCTTTCACAAAAGTCACACAATACCCGTAGTATAAAAATAGAGTGACTATCTTTTTAAGTAAACCCAAACACTTCCTTTTTTAGAATCAAGTAACCACATTCTTTTCCAAACGTTCAAGTTTGCCTAATTTTCATTACTCAAGTTTCTCATTTTCAAAAGGTTTCGTAGTTCATAGTATTAATCACTTAATGATATAATTCTCCTTTAAAACAATTTGAGAAACATATGCCTTATATGTGAGTAGGTTATTCTTGTTTATAACAATCTTATTAAAGCAGCCATGATCTAGGAAATGTAATATTATTTTGTCTCATCTTAGCTTCTATGCAGATGGAGGTTTCTACTGGTTTTAATAATACTTGATTAGTCAATACATTTCCCTTTATTAGCGCTGCTGTGGTCTGTTCGATACTTATTCTGATTTCCGAAATCAGTAAAACATTATTCCTTTTAAAAACCAAGTACTCATTACTCACGAATGAGGTTTCACACTTTTTAACAAAATTCAATTAAGTCAAGTCTCTTATCTTTTAAGATCAAGTCTCTTAACTTCTTAAATCAATAAATCATTCTTTTTATCTCTCTTAAGTCGTTATACCTAACTTCCCATAAAGCTAGTATAACTCTTAAGCTTTTAAAACCAAGTATTACTCTTACATTAAAAATGATTCAAGATTCTTTGAAATACTTCAATATTATTCAGCTTAAGTCAAAGACATTGCCGTAATTATTATTCGATTAACACGTCGTCTGTACTATATATATTTTAAAATATCCAGCTCAAGAGTATAGGAAGAATCACATACCTCGCGACGATTATCGACTATAAGCAAAACGCTCCACGGCTATAACCCGGCTAGCCTTGTCCACCTTTCAAGTAGAACATGCTACTTGCAGAACTTTCAACCTATAAAGGTTATACAAGTCTATCAACGTCTAGACTACTCGGTAGAATAAATCTAGATACAAGTTTCTACGGAAAATTGGGCAGCACTTCCCTACCCGTCAAACTTCACAAGTCTGTAAATACAAATCCTATGTAAGTCTGATTCACTACCCTTCTTATATACCTTCCTTGTTTACAACTGATACTTATTCTTATACTTCAATAGCATGTAAACTCAATTACAATAGGGAGACAAGATATTTACCTCGATAAGCCCATAATTTTTCAAGTTAAAATGTCGATCCTGAGCAACGTTTAGCTCCTACTCAGGCGCTCGACCCGCCTCCAAACAACCCCTTAGAAGTTCTACGCAACTTCTACTTAATACTTCAACCAAGTATGAAGATTTTCCTTAGGGTTTCGGTTTGAGACTAAAAGGACAAAAGGTAGTATTTTCGGGCTCTACGTATAGAGATAACTTTTGGAATACTACAAGGTATAAGGCTAAGGTATTTTGGGTATAGTAACAATACTAGGAGAGTATTTCTACCAAGAGGGGGGGTGTATTATGAGAACAACTCTTAAGAGGGGGGGTACCCCTCGGCTACACCACTAGAAGGGGGTGTCTCGGCCACACCACAAGGAGGGGTGTTATCTCGGCGAGGGCCTCACGAAATGGGAGGGCTCTCAAGACTTGGGAGATTGGTGGAATGGATGAAGAAGTCTTCAAAAGAGGGGTATTTATAGGGAGTTCAATGGCGAATCAAGCCGTGTGGGGCAAGTGGAGGGCCAAGATTTGCCCAAGTGCCCCCTATCCCTACTCCACAAAACAAGGCACAAAACAAGGCACCAAACAAGGCACAAAACATGGCCAAAAACCGCCCCACTCTCGGCCACTAGCACGCCCACTTGAGGGTGACAAGTGTCACCCTCCCGTTGGTCCAAAATATTTCGTCTCTCGGAAAAATCCGCAAAAATTATAAATGACATAGCCGTATTTTTCCCCTCGCAAGCTTTGTAAAACGTTTTGTCGAAAAACGACTCTAATCGGGGGTTGTGAACAAAATTCGAACCTTGCCTAACTTTAAGGCTTAAACTTTTCTACGTACGTCCTCACGTACATACTCTGGAAATACGGGGTATAACATTCTCCCCTCCTTAGAAACATTCGTCCCGAATGTTCCTTCTAAGTCTCAAAACAAACATGCGTCAGTATAGTCTTCACTGCTATACTTACGAAAACAATCACGCCACGCCTGGCCATAAAATAATACACGCGCAAATACTTAATCCAAGTCCACGAGGAACCATCTCTAGCATAACAAAAACTCCCACCCAAGGTCTAAAATATACTCCCTGCGCACCTTCCCTTTACAAACGAAATGATCACTTCTATTGTCTTGCTCGTCGTACCCTTCTCGTACACTCGAACTCTTTCTCATAACTTACCACATTTTCGCTACTGCTTCAGTTTCCAAAATCTCGGGGTCACTATCTCCAACTTGGTCATCATTAACTGGGAACACTCTGGATGGATTTCCGATACTTTTCCAAACACAACAATATGAAAGACCGGACATACTGCCTCCCACGTCGGACGTCAAAGCTAACTTATAGGCAACCCGGCCTATCCTCCAACGGATCTGAAAACGCTCCAAGTACCTCAGGCTAAGTTCCCTCTGTTTTCCAAAACTCGTCACACCCTATCCGGGGTGGTACCTTCAAGAATTCCGACCGTCAACCTGAACTTTAAGTGTCGACGTCGATTATCCATACGACTTAGTTGACTCGAGCTTCCAATAACCTCTTACGGATAAGCTTCACCTATCCACATTCTGCGAACAAGTATGAACCAACTATCGAACCTTGCTACATCGAATCAATCAACCGGCAATTTACACTTCCGCCCTCTGAGGCTTAAGGCAATATCCGAACACCGAAATAGTAGCTAAAACACTCCTCAACGGGAGGCAACAATCCTGCGGCTACCGCCGAAATCAAAACAACGGCGAGGATGAATGCGATACGGAGACTCACCGGAGTTCCTACCCTGCCTGGTAAAACTCCCAGAAAAAGAAATAGCCCTAACCTGGGCTTCACTGTCTGTCATAAGGTGAAAGTAGGCACCTAGTACAGCCTTACAACCTTCCTGATATAACATCTCGCATAACCCTCTGCCGGGTAAACGGTCTCGACTAAAAGACAAGAGGGACTGACCTCATCGGCCCGACTACTGGTCGACCGCATCTACGAACATGTATGATGGTTAACTAAACTTGGGCCTAACACCCTCGTGACCCCACCTCCTGGCGGGACCACCCCGAACTGACCCCATCACAAAACAGGCTGCGGGTTGACCCGCAACATGGCCTCAATCTGACCTACTTCGCGCAAAACACTAGCTCCCCGATCCGGAACAATCTCACTAACCACGTTACGAAAACCTAGCGGTCTTCTTAGCTCGACTACCCCCTTTCATTTCATACCACCCGGGACTAATCACACAGACATATCTCACGTGTACTATGAACTCCGATAAGGGTCAAACATAAATGTAATCTTTTACTCGAGATGGCCTTGCCTCTAAGGTCTCTACGTATAAAACTCTAAGGCTCACACTTTCCCTTATCCCCAATCTTACCCTTTTAACTAACCATGGTTTCTAATCACAATTATCACACATACAATCTCTAGAGGGTTAAGGATACACTGTGTCATCTTCACTCCCTTAGTCGTTCTAATCAAACTGCTGCGTAGGCATGCCGTAGGGAAGATGATGGCGGTCATCGATTATGAAGGCTGAGTCATCCTACTTACATCCCTCCTACTAGGACATTCTTTCGACACAAGGCCCTGACGGTCGCAGGTAAAACAAGTACCAACTAAAAGACGACATTCCCGGGATGGCGTCATCACGTGTGAACACTGGGAAAAAGCGAATCGGTGGCCGGAACCTACGTGTAGCTGTGGGCCGGAAGCTCTGGAGCTCTGACCAACTCCGGCTTATCCCCAACGTCCTGAACTCTGTGGAGGACCACTGCACCGTGGATGTGCATATCGATCTCTTCTTGAGGTGGTTCGCCTCGAAAGTTACCAAAGGACCTTCTTTGCTCGCCCTCTTCTCATCCTTGGTTAACCCGTCGATCTCTACGTTTCTCGACTGCGTGCATAAGCCCGCATACGTGTCATGCTCGAAGCCTAATCAAGAATTACTCTGCCGCGACCCTATCTTAGATATTCATCAAGACTCGCGGTACATAGGTATACTCTCTGGTAGCCAAATCCATAGCTAGTAACAGGGTCACCTCTTTGCAATCTATATTCTCCGTTCGATGCCGTGGGCGAAGGTTCATATATCATGGTCGCAGATGCAACGCTGCTGCGTGCTAAACTCTGCTTTGGGGTGACGTGGCAGAACTCCCGAATGAAACACCACCTGGTGATGATTGGGCCTGTGCCTAGTAACCCTGTGCTCTGCAGCCTCCGCCTGCCTTGCCCTCACGGGCGGGTTGCCTTACGCGGAGGCATAGCGGTGAGGAAAGAAATACGTTAGAGGGTCCAACTTATAACACGACTCTAGCACGATCTCGGAGTGAGAAGAATGGAAACCAATCCTAAATATCCTATAGCCTCACGATTATTGGTGTGGTGCGCACACCGATAATCAAGACTTCTACTAGATACGGTCTGTAGACACTTTCCGAGGATTAAGCGCTCGATACCACTTTTGTCACGACTCGAACCGGGCGTGGTCGTGCATTACCGGGCACCCAGTAGACATACATCGAGTAATCACGGAACATAAAACAAGACATGGAATAACAAGAAGTGTAAAGCGATGTCTGAGAAAACTTGCCGCCGGCATATATATAAATCAACTTAAAACCGAACAGTTACATCCCATTACAACTCTGCCCACAACAGTACTACAGACCTCGAAGAATGATATGACAACAATGGCGGGACAGGGCCCCGCCATACCCCTGAATGTAAATACCTATAACGACAGGGGACTATACCACTGATAAGCCTCCGGAGAAACGGAGCTTCCCCCAACGGCCCGAGATCCTAAGGCGAGGATCAACCGTGTACCTCTACTGCGGCGTGAACGCGGCCCGGGAGGTCGATCAACAGTACCAAGTATGTGGCGAAAAATCGTAAATGAAATCATAGTAGTCTATATAAAGCGAGACATGTATGATAACCAAACTACGATTCCTGATAAATAGCGATCATGTCAAGTCGGGGACTCACGCCTCAAAGTCATCACTCAAATATCACTATGGGTCTCACGCCCATAACATCAATCATGCGAGTGGAATACCTTCCCGCCAGCGGCGATCTATGATATCAAAACACCAAGGAATACACATGAACACCAAGTCCACTGTGTCATAATAAAACCGTGCGGGGTAAATGCGAAGGCATAGCCGACTACTAACACCTACGATACTAACAAGGTCATAAATCGTATCATAAGATCTGTCTGAACCGCACATGATCGGCGGCCACACGCGCGCAATATCAAATGTGCGCGTCTAGCCACTGGAACTTCCGCGACTCGCGTAGGCCAACCTCCTCGTAGGCCGCGTGAGGTATTCCTCGCGTCGGTAGCTACTCCCTGGCATCTGCTGGACTCGCGATCCGCGTAGCGCCACATGCACCGCGTGACCATAAAGGCGCACACTAACACGAACTCGTAGCTCGCGCATAGGTCCGGGACCGCGTGAGGTATTCTCGAATCATGGTCCCGGACCACGAGATATACCGCGTCGGAGGCGACAACCTCCGGGATCATGTCAAGGTGAGTGGTACAATACCAAAATATCAGCTGATCGTTAAACAACTTAAGCGCAATCGAGGGAAACCCCTTTACACAATCATTACAAGATATTAACACACGTAGCATCCTAACATGTTTACTTATCAAATCAACAAGAAAGTATTACAAGACTATCACAAACCAACACAATCAAGTTATTCACACAAGGTACTTTCTACTATATGATTACCAAGATTGGGTTTTTATCCCCAAAGTACTTCATACATTAACTCTTTTTAAAAGATCCGTTTCTTTCACAAAAGTCACACAATACCCGTAGTATAAAAATAGAGTGACTATCTTTTTAAGTAAACCCAAACACTTCCTTTTTTAGAATCAAGTAACCACATTCTTTTCCAAACGTTCAAGTTTGCCTAATTTTCATTACTCAAGTTTCTCATTTTCAAAAGGTTTCGTAGTTCATAGTATTAATCACTTAATGATATAATTCTCCTTTAAAACAATTTGAGAAACATATGCCTTATATGTGAGTAGGTTATTCTTGTTTATAACAATCTTATTAAAGCAGCCATGATCTAGGAAATGTAATATTATTTTGTCTCATCTTAGCTTATGCGGATGGAGGTTTCTCTTGGTTTTAATAATACTTGATTAGTCAATACATTTCCCTTTATTAAGCGCTGTAGTGCATTCGATACTTATTACGATTTCGAAATCAAGAAACATTATTCCTTTTAAAAACCAAGTACTCATTACTCACGAATGAGGTTTCACACTTTTTAACAAAATTCAATTAAGTCAAGTCTCTTATCTTTTAAGATCAAGTCTCTTAACTTCTTAAATCAATAAATCATTCTTTTTATCTCTCTTAAGCCGTTATACCTAACTTCCCATAAAGCTAATATAACTCTTAAGCTTTTAAAACCAAGTATTACTCTTACATTAAAAATGATTGAGATTCTTTTGAAATACTTCAAGATTATTCAGGCTTAAGTCAAAAGACATTGTCGTAATTATTATTCAGTTAACACACGTACGTCTACCGTACTATATATATTTTAAAATATCATGCTCAAGAGTATAGGAAGAATCACATACCTCGCGACAATTAACGACTATAAGCAAAACGCTCCACGACTATAACCTGGCTAGCCTTGTCCACCTTTCAAGTAGAACATGCTACTTGCAGAACTTTCAACTTATAAAGGTTATACAAGTCTATCAACGTCTAGACTACTCGGTAGAATAAATCTAGATACAAGTTTCTACGGAAAATTGGCGTGACTTCCTACGTCAAACTTCACAAGTCTCATGTAAATACATCCTATGTAAATCTGATTCACTACCCTTCTTATATACCTTCCTTGTATACAACTTATACTTATTCTTATACTTCAATAGCATGTAAACTCAATTACAATAGGGAGACAAGATATTTACCTCGATAAGCCCATAATTTTCCAAGTTAAAATGTCGATCCTGAGCAACGTTTAGCTCCTACTCTGGGCGCTCCAACCCGCTCCAAACAACCCTTAGAAGTTCTACGCAACTTCTACTTAATACTTCAACCAAGTATGAAGATTTTCCTTAGGGTTTCGGTTTGAGACTAAAAGGACAAAAGGTAGTATTTCCGGGCTCTACGTATAGAGATAACTTTTGGAATACTACAAGGTATAAGGCTAAGGTATTTTGGGTATAGTAACAATACTAGGAGAGTATTTCTACCAAGAGGGGGGGTGTATTATGAGAACAACTCTCAAGAGGGGAGGGGGGGTACCCCTCGGCTACACCACTAGAAAGGGGGGTGTGTCTCGGCCACACCACAAGGAGGGGGGTGTTATCTCTCGGCCAAGGGGGCCTCACGAAATGGGGGAGGGGCTCTCAAGACTTGGGAGATTGGTGGAATGGATGAAGAAGTCTTCAAAGGGGGGGGGGGGTATTTATAGGGAGTTCAATGGCCAAGATCAAGCCATGTGGGGGGCAAGTGGAGGGCCAAGATTTTCCCAAGTGCCCCCTATCCCTACTCCACAAAACAAGGCACAAAACAAGGCACCAAACAAGGCACAAAACATGGCCAAAAACCGCCCCACTCTCGGCCACTAGCACGCCCACTTGAGGGTGACAAGTGTCACCCTCCCGTTGGTCCAAAATATTTCGTCACTCGGAAAAATCCGCAAAAATTATAAATGACATAGCCGTATTTTCCCCCTCGCAAGCTTTGTAAAACGTTTTGTCGAAAAATGACTCTAATCGGGGGTTGTGAACAAAATTCGAACCTTGCCTAACTTTAAGGCTTAAACTTTTCTACGTACGTCCTCACGTACATACTCTGGAAATACGGGGTATAACATACTCGACTTGGCAGGTGGATTTCACCGAGAAGGTATATGATTCTTCCTATCCTCTTGAGCATGATATTTTAAAATATATATATAGTACGGTAGACGTACGTGTGTTAACTGAACATGGTTTTACTGGACGTCTTTTGACTTGAGTCTAAATAATAAGAACCTTGAAGTATTTCAAAAGAATTATGAATCATTTCTGAAAGAAGAGTAATACTTGATTTTTAGACAGAAAGCTTAAGAGTTATACTAGCTTTATGGGAAGTTAGGTATAACGACTTAAGAAAGATAAAAGGAACGGTTTTACTTATTTGTTTATGAAAATCTTGTATTGATTTCTGAAAAGTGTAGTAAGATAGTTTGATAAGTAAACATGTTATGATGCTACGCGTGTTAGTGTCTTGTGATGTTGTGTAAGGGGGTTATTCTTGTTGTGCTTACGTTGTTAAATGTTAAGCATGTTGTACTGTTATTATATCACATACCCCCTTGACTTGTTATACCGAGGGCTTGCCACCCTTGATGCGGGTCTATACGGCTGTCGCGATGCGTGTGACTATGCGGAGCTGCGGGAGTTCCAGGATTGATCATTCCGTGTGTTTTATCCCGATGCGAGGAATGCCTTATGCGGTCTGTGTAACTATGCGGTCTATGTGACTATGCGGACTGCGGGAGTCCAGGAGGATACCGCGGGCTAGCTACCGTCGAGGAATACCTCATGCGGTGCGTGTGTGACCTATGCGGTGCGGGAGTTCGAGATTAGGCTCGCATAATGATACTATGGGCGATTGGCCTTGCTTTGATCATTAGCGTCTAGAAAAGACCGATTATGTTATATCTATTTTGCTTTTGGTTATCTTTGTGGCACTATGTGCGATTCATTAGTTGTTTCGTGCATATTTGTAAAATTGCTTTTAAAATGGTATGATTTCATTTAAAGTACTTTCTGATTTCACATACTTGGTACTGTTATCTTGACCTCCTTGAGGCTGCGTTCATGCCGCAGTAAAGGGAAGCGGTAGAGGATCCTCGATTTAGGATCTTTTCTTGGTGTCGTGAGCTCCATCTTCTCCGAGGCTCGACTTTTGGGTATGATCTCCTGTTGTTGTAGATAGTTTTGTACATTCGAGGTATGGCGGGGCCTGTCCGCCATAGTTGTTTACTTCCTTAAGTGCAGAGTCTATTATGCGGTTGGGATGTAATCGCGGACTTGGTTTATATATATATGCCGAAAGGCGAATTTTTCTCAAATAAACTGTCTCATTTTACACTTGTTTCATGTCTTGTTTTTATATTCCGCTGATTTCTCTGATGTATGCCTACTTGGGTGCCCGGGTAAGGCACCAGTCACGGGCCCGGGATTGGGTCGTGACACTCACGCCCTCAAAGTCATCCCTCATGCCCGTGGAACTCCTTCCTCACTGCCGGCAGTCTAGGTATAAATCGTGTGATACGTATAACATGTCTCGGCCCATCTCATGGACTCGGTGTCGGATCGTATGGAATACATTCCCGGTCCATCTCATGGACTCGGTATCGAATCGTGTGGAATACATTTCCGGTTCATCCCATGAACTCGGTATCGAATCGTGTGGAATACATTCCCGGTTCATCCCATGAACTCGGTATCGTGTGAAATACATTCCCGATTCATCTCATGAACTCGGTATCGTGTGGAATACATTCCCGGTTCATCCCATGAACGCGGTGTCGAGTGAAATACATTCCCGGTTCATCCCATGAACGCGGTGTCGAGTGAAATACATTCCCGGTTCATCCCATGAACGCGGTGTCGAGTGAAATACATTCCCGGTTCATCCCATGAACGCGGTGTCGAGTGAAATACATTCCCGGTTCATCCCATGAACGCGATGTCGAGTGAAATACATTCCCGGTTCATCCCATGAACGCGGTATAGAATCGACCGTAACATTTAAACGCTATTTTAAGACAGATTAAGACAATACCATGCTTTCCTTTTTAAAACAACTAAGGCAATATTATGCCCTCCTTTTTAAACCAAAACACTTTCCTTTTTAAAGTCAAGTAACAACATTCTTTTCCAAAAGTTCAAGTTGCCTAATTTCAAATACTCAAGTCTTTTAGTTTCGAAAGATTTCATAGTTCATAGTCTTAATCAAATAACGTAATCTCTTTTAAAACAATTGAGTAACGTATGCCTTATGTGTGAGTAGGTTATTCTTGTTTATAACAATCTTATTAAAGCAGCCATGATCTAGGAAATGTAATGCAATTTTGTCTTATCTTAGCTTATGCGGATGGAGGTTTCTCTTTGGTTTTAATATAAATTAATTATTGTCAATACATTTTCCTTTATTAACGCTATGATGGTTCGTTCGATACTTATTCTCGTTTCCGAAATCAGTAAAACATTATTCTTTAAAAACCAAGTACTCATTACTCACGAATGAGGTTTCACACTTTTTAACAAAATTCATATCAATTCAATTAAGTCAAGTCTCTTATCTTTTAAGATCAAGTCTCTTAACTTCTAAAATCAATAAACCATTCTTTTTATCTCTCTTAAGTCGTTATACCTAACTTCCCATAAAGCTAGTATAACTCTTAAGCTTTCAAAACCAAATATTACTCTTCTTTCAAAAACGATTCTTAATTCTTTTGAAATACTTCAAGATTCTTATTATTTAAAACTCAAGTCAAAAGATATCGAAGTAAAACCACGTTCAGTTAACACACGTACGTCTACCGTACTAATTATATTCTTTCAAAATATCATGCTCAAGAGGATAGGAAGAATCACATACCTCGCGACGATTATCGACAATTAGCAAATAGCTCCAAAGTACTGTAATCCTGCTAGCCTTTTCCACCCTTCGAGTAGAATACGCTACTCGCAGTACTTCAACCTATAACGGTCATATAAGTCTATCAACGTCTAGACTACTCTGTAGAATAATTCTAGATACAAGATTCCTTATTCTATGGAAAATTGGGCGACTTCCACTGCAGTCAAATTACACAAGTCTCAGTAAATACATCTATGTAATCAGTTCAATTCTCTTCTTATCTACCTTCCTTGTATATAACTTATACTCAATTCTACACTTCTACAATATGTAATCTCCAATTACAATAGAAGGACAAGATTATTTACCTCGATAAGCCCAAAATTATCCAAGTTTAAATGTCGATCCTGAGCAAGGTTTAGCTCCTAATCATGCGCTCCAATCCGCTCCAAGAAACCCTTAGAAGTTTCTACACATACTTACTACTTCAACCAACTATGAAGTTTATCCTAGGGTTTCGTTTTGTGACTAATGGATATAAAGTAGTATTTCTGGGCTTTTAGTATAGAGGTGACTTTGGAATACTACAAGGTATTTGGGCCAATGTATTTTGGAATAGTAACAATACTTGGAGAATACTTTTCAACCAAGGGGAGGTATTTTGGGCGAAAGCTTGAGGAAGGGGATGTTTCGGCCAAGGCTTCTCAAGGGGAGGAAGTTGGATGAGAAATCAACTAAAGGGGGAGAGGGATTTTAAGACTTAGAAATCATCTTGTGGATGAAGAAGTCTTCAACTAAGGGGGGGTATTTATAGGCCCATCAATGGCCAAGATTAAGGCAAGTGGAGGGCAAGTGGATGGTGGAGATTTGGACAAGTGTGTGTGGGTCCCACCTTATCCATCTACCACACAAAATATCTACAAAACATTGACCAAACATTTTTGCCCTTTAAAATGAAAAAAACGTGCCACTCTTCTTAGTCCATAAAACGTCCAACATTGCCACCTAAGGGTGACACATGTCGCCCTCTCGTTGGTCCAAAATATTTCGTCTCTCGGAAAAATCCATAAAATTTTTAAAAGTAATAAGTAATTTTCCCTTCGCAGTCCGGAAAACTTTTCGTCGGAAAACAATTCTTTTCGCTAGTTGTGCACAATTTCGTCCCTTATGCCTACTTAAGGTTTGAACTTTTGTACGTACGCCCTCACGTACATACTCTGGAAATACGGGGTATAACATTCTTCCCTCCTTAGAAACATTCGTCGAATGTTCCTTCTCAAGCAGATAACGATAAAGTTCCTCTTAACTTAAACAAGTTGCTAATGCCACACTGGCATGAAAATAACACACGCGCAAATACTTAATTCAAGTCCACGAGGAATCACCTCTAGCATTACAAAAGCTCCCACCCACGGTCTAAAAGATATTCCCTTCGCACCTTTACTTCACAAAAGTAAAGATCACTTCTATTCTCTTACTCGTCGTACCCTCCTCGTACACTCGAACACTTCCTAACTAAACTTACCACCCTTCTGTTACTGCTTCAGTTTCCAAAATCTCGGGGTTACTATCTCTAACTTGGTCATCATTAACTGGGAACACTCTGGATGGATCTCCGATACTTTTCCGAACATATCCACATCCTGCTGGATCAAGTACGGACCAACTATCTGAACCTTGCCAACATCGAACCAATCGACCGGCAATCCTACACTTCCGCCCATACAAGGCTTCACAAGGCGATATCCGAATACTAAAATGGTAGCTATATAATACTCACTCAACAAGAGGCAAATAATCCTCACAGCTACCCCTGAAATCAAAACACCGTCCCGTAACCTATCCTCCAACTCTTTCAAGGCCATTTCCAGCCTTCACGATCTGATTTTTAGTCGAACACATCCGCGAACTCGTACGATGGCTACCTAAACCTGGGCCTTGCACCCTCGTGATCCTACCACCTGGCGGGACCACCTCGAACTGACCCCACCTCATTCCGGGCTGCGGGTTGACCCGCGAATGGTCCTCAACCAGACCCATAATCGCGCCAAACTCTTGTTCCCCGATACGGAACAATCTTACTAATTCACATCATGAAAGCTACCACTTCCATCTCACACAACCCATGGACTTATCACACTAATACACCCTAGGCATATAATGCACTCCGACAAGGATCATTTGCAAAATCCTTTACTCAAGGCGGCCTTACATCTAAGGTCTCAATCGTGAAATATTCTAAGGTTCACACTTTCCATGCCCCCATACTTATCCTTTCAACTAACCTTTTTTTCTAACTCACAAATAACACAACGCTATCCGTACATAACACACACTAATAAGATCATCATATCAAGCATACAAATCTCTAGAGGGTTAAGGATATATCTGTATCTACTGCTTCACTTCCCCTTCGTCGCTCTAATCATAATCACGCCTGCGGCATAGCTATAGAAGCGATGAACACCCGCGACCGGTAGGCTGCGTCATTCTGCATGTACCCCTCCTATAAGCACAGACTCTCGTCACATGGCCACGGCGACGCGAGTGAAACAAGCACCGATAAAAGACGACATTCCCGGGATGGCGCACGCCACATCGTGCATCGAGGGGACATGAATCACGCTAGCTAGATCCATGTATACAGAAACGAAGCCACGGAGCTCGACCGGCTCGAATACCACTGAGCGTCACGAAGGCGCGGAGGACCACTCTGTCCTGGCGGAGGTACATAACTAACTGCGGTGGCGGTCGCCTCGAAAGTTACCAAAGGACCTGCTGTCACGGCCTCTTCTGGCGATCTCGGTCATTCCGTCGACCTCTCCGCTCCTCACACCCAAGTGCATAAGCCTGCATGCGGGCAATGTCCATGCCCGGCTGAAGAGATACACCCGAACAAGCCTCTGCCAAGTAGTCATCGAGTCCGGTGACGTAGCGGTGTACTCTGTCCTCCATATCAGCTACTAACGCGGGGACATACCGAGCCAATGAGTCGAACTCCACGTTGTACTCCCGAACTGTACGTCCGGTCTTCCTCAACGTCAAAAATCTGTCGGCCTGAGCCCTTCTCATCTGTGGAGGCAAGAAATTCCCCTGAGAACTCGTCCCATACTGCCGGAAGTGCATACT
Source organism: Przewalskia tangutica (assembly GCA_029844215.1). Classification (NCBI taxonomy): domain Eukaryota; kingdom Viridiplantae; phylum Streptophyta; class Magnoliopsida; order Solanales; family Solanaceae; genus Przewalskia; species Przewalskia tangutica. The sequence goes on from CM056734.1 coordinate 75,361,339, forward strand.
CTCCCGGGGCGGCTCGCGAATCAAACGATCATTGCGGTATCACGCAGCCGATGCGAACCTAAGACCACCGACTCGATCTCCGAAGCCTTGATCACTCTCATGATCCGCTGTAACTGTCGGATGAACTCCTGCGGATCATCCTCAGGCCTCGACCCGTAGAACTCTGGCGGGCTACAACTCAGAAAGTCCCGTAGCCTCAAACTATCCGATCTCGGGTGAACCATGGGTACTACTGGAACTGGAACTGCTGCACCCATCTTATCCTCGTATGCGCCACGATCACGGCGATGGCGAGCCATCACTTTGTACCCCAACTCCTGCCCGGTGTGTGGGGTGGAGGCTCAGTGCGTGGTCTCGGCGACCATCTGCTGCGCTCTAAACTTCTTTGGGGCTAGCGGCGTCGCAAAACTCGCCGTCTGAAGCACTATCTCAGGTTGTTATACCCCGTATTTTTAGAGTATGTACGTAAGGACGTACGTAGAAATTTGAACTTGAAGATTTGGCTTGGCCGATTTATTTTTGTGCACAACCCCCGGTTAGAGTCGTTTTTCGAAAGCGTTTTCCACTGACTTTCGTAGGGAAAATTCCGGCTATGTCATTTATATTTTTTGCGGATTTTTCCGAGAGATGAAACGTGTTGGACCAACAAGAGGGCGCCACTTGGCACCCTCTCATTGGTGGAGTGTGGGCGGTAAAGGTGGCCGAAAGTGAGGCCTTTGTGGTCAAGGGTTGGTAGGATATTTTGTGTGTTAGTTGGTTAGGGTGCACTTGGAAAGATCTTGGCCCTACACTTGCCTTGCACTTGGCAATATCTTGGCCATTGGTTGGCCTTGGCTTGTCCTATAAATACCCTCTCCCTTTGAAGACTTCTTCATCCATAAATTTGCCTAAGTCTTGAAAGCTCTCTTTCTCCCCCCTTGTGAGGCCTTAGCCGAGAGCCCCTCCCATGGCGAGAGTCCCACAGTGGGGTGGCCGAGGGTAGACACCCCTCGGGGTGCTAGTCGTGGGGTACCCCCACTGCCTAGTAGTTTTCGTATAAATACCCCCCCTCTTGTTAGAAATACTCTCAAAGTATTGTTATAATGCCCAAATTACCTTAGCCATATACCTTGTAGTATTCTAAGGTTATACCTTCAAAAGCCAGTTATACTATTATACTTCCGTCGATAACAAAGCCAGAACCACTAAGTAAATCTTCACAGTAGTTGAAGTTATAAGTAGAAGTTGGTTAGAACTTCTAAGGGTTTTTGGAGGCGGAGTCGGGCCTGAGTAGGAGCTAAACCTTGCTCGGGATCGACATTTAAACTCGGATAATTATGGGCTTATCGAGGTAATTATCTTTCCCCTCTACTGTAATTGGAAATTAAATGTTGTTAGATTATATAGGTGAAGTATACTATATATAGTAATGAACGTAGTTATCTGCAATGTCTTTTGACTTAAGCACGAATAATAAGAAACCTTTTCGAAAGAAATCTTGACGTAATTATATAGGTGTATTCTGATGACTTGTGTAGCTTTTACGTGAGGTAGAATTGTACGTCGGATTAAGCGTATAACCCCCTGGTTGGCTTGGTAGCGGCCAGTTAGAGGAGGAGATTTCTGCTGTTGCGGGGAAATCTTCGAATTTTACGTAGAATGTTCTACGATTAGACCTAAATGTTAATAAGCGCCTTGTGGCCTTATAGGTTGAAGTACTACGTGTGGCGCGATCTACTTGGCTTAAGGAGTAGCCGACGGTTGGAAGTACTTGGAGCGTTTTGCTATTAGTCGATACTCGTCGCGAGGTATGTGAACCTCTTCCTATCTCTTCTAGCATGATATGTGTGAACTATGTAGTACGGTAGACGTACATGTGCTAAATGTATTTGATTGGTTTAAAACATAAAGTGTTATAACGGCTTTATGGGAAGTTAGTTATAACAGCTTTATGTTGGTAAGAAATACTCGTGGTTTTTAAAAGGTAACTGATTTGAACTATAACTGGCTTGTTATGTGTTAATAAAGAACTTGAAGTATTTCAAAAGATTTCAGAATCATTTTGAAAGAAGGAGTAATACTTGTTTTTTTTTTGAAAACTTAAGAGTTATACTAGCTTTATGGAAAGTTAGGTATAACGGCTTAAGAATGTTTTACTGATTTCGGAAATCAGAATGTGTATCGACAAACCACTGCAGCGTTAATAAAAGGAAATGTTTTGACAGATTAAGTATTTTAAAACCAGTAGAAACTTCCATCTGCATAGAAGCTAAGATGAGACAAAATGATATTTCCTAGATCATGGCTGCTGTAATAAGATTGTTATAAACAAGAATATCCTACTCACATGTAAGACTTATGTTTCTCAGATAGTTTAAAAGAGAATTATATTCTTAAATGAATAAGACTATGAACTACGAAACCTTTCTAAAATAAGAAACGTGAACATTTGAAATTAGGCAAACTTGGACGTTTGGATAATAATGTTGTTACTTGATTTTACAAAGATAAGTGTTTTGATTCACTTCAAAAGATAATCACTCTATTTTCATATACTACGGCTATTGTGTGACTTTTGTGAAAGTAACGTATCTTTTAAAAAGTTAATGTATGAAGTACTTTGGGGATAGAAACCCGAACATGTTGACATATAGTAGAAAGTACCTTGTGTGTATAACTTGATTGTGTTGGTTTGTGATAGCCTTGTAATACCTTCGTGATGCTTTGATAAGTAATCATATTAGGATGCTACGTGTGTTAGTGATACGTGATGTTTGTGTAAAGGGTTTTCCTTGATTGTGCTTATGTTGTTTAAGCGATAAAGCTGTTATGTTGGTATTATAGCACTCACCATGTTTAGGGGTTAAGCTGCCCTCCGTCTGGGGTAGACTTCGGTGATGCAGGACCATGATTCGAGAATACCTCATGCGGGTCCGGGCCTATGCGGGCTACGAGTTCGGAGTTAGTGTGCGGCCTTTATGGTCATGCGGTCTATGTGGCCATGCGGTGTGAGTCGGGGCGATGCGGGAGTAGCTACCCCCGATGCGAGGAATACCTCATGCGGGTCCCGGGGGCCTATGCGGAGCTGCGGGGAGTTCCAGGGCTAGACGCGCACATTTGATATTGCGGGCGAGCGACCAGCTTTGATCATGTGACGGTCTAGACAGATATCATGATACAGTTTATGACCTTGTTAAGTACTGTGGGTGTTAGTAGTCGGCTATGCCTTCGTACTTACCCTGTACTGTTTTATTTGGACACAGGTGGGACCTGCTGTTCATATGTATTCCTTGGTGCTTTTCTATCATTGACTGCCGGTAGTGAGGAAGGTATTCCACGGGCATGATTGATGTTGTGGGCGTGAGACCCATTGTTATATTGGAGTGATGACTTCGAGGGCGTGAGTCCCTGACTTGATATGACTGCTTATTTATTGTGAACTGTAGTTTGGTTATCATACATGTCTCGCTTTATATAGACTACTATGATTTCATTTCTGATATTTTGATTTCACATACCGGTTTGTTGTCTTGACCTCCTTGAAGTGCGTTCATCTGCGAGTAAAAGGTACACGCGATCGTTGATCCTCGCTCTTAGGGTCACAGTTCAGCGTTGAAGCTCCGTTCCTCGGAGCTTATCTTGGTATAGTCCCTGTTGTTGTAGGTGCTTACATTCGGGGTATGGCGAACCTGTCCGTCGTTGTTGTCATATCATTCGTAGAAGTGCATGTAATCTTGTTGTGGGCGGGGTTTGTAAAAAGATTAAAGCTGTTGAGTTGAAAGAGTTGTTGTTTCTATATATATGCGAAAGGCAAGTTTTCCTGAGTTATTGTTTATACTTAGTTATTTTATGTTATTGATTTATGTTCGCTGATTTTCTACGATGTATGACTCTTTGGGGTGCGGGGTAAGGCACGATCACGGGCAGGTTGGTCGTGACAAAAGTGGTATCGAGCGATTAATCCTCGGAAAGTGTCTACAGACCGTATCCAGTAGAGTCTTGATTATCGGTGTGTTGTGCACCACATCAATAATCAGGAGGCTATAGGATATTTAGGATTGGTTTCTATTTCTTCTCACTATGAGATCGTGCCTTAGAGCTGCGTTGTAAGTTGGACCCTCTAACGTATTTCTTTCCCTTACCGTTATGCCTCGCGTAGGCAACGGCCCGGGAGGGCAAAGCGGCGAGGAGGCTGAGTAAATCTGAGAGGGTTATGTGGGCACAGCCCAATTATCACCTTAGGTGGTGCTTCATTCGGGGAGTTCTGCGGCGTCACTAGCTTGTGAGTTTGCCGCGGCGGCGATTCCTCTGCGGCCATGATATTTGAACCCGGTTCGCGGCCACGAGCAGAGAATATAGATTTCAAGAGGCGACCACTGTTACTAACTATGGATTTGACTACGGAGAATATACCGATGTACCACGAGTCTTGATGACTATCTAAGAGAGGTTGTGCAAGAGTAATTCTTGATTGGGCTTGAGCATGGCACGTATGCGGGCTTATGCGCGGTGGCAAAAGCGTGAGATCGGCGGGTTAAGGGCGGCGAGAAGAGGGCGAGCAGCGAGGTCCTTTAGTAACTTTTGAGGCGACTTCGCCTCACGGTGATTAGATTATGCACATCCACGGTCGGCGAGGTCCTCCACGAATTTCGGGGCGTTGAGTGCGCAGAGTTGGTCGAGCTCGGATCTTCCGGTTCACGATGTGACGAGCGTCATCGGGAATGTCATCTTTTAGTTGGTACTTGTTGCACTATGACCGTCGAGTGTCGATGTCGAAAGAGTGTCCTTGTAGGAGGACTTAGCCTTCAGATCGATGGGTAGTCGTCACCTTCCTTAGCTATCGCCTACAGGCGAGTTTGATTAGACGACTTAAGGAGTGGGCGGTAGAGACGAGTTTATCCTTAACCCTCTAGAGATTAGTGCGTGATAAGGTGAGTATACCTTAAGTGCTATGTTACGATAGCGATGAGTTAGTTGTGATTAGAAATTATGGTGGGTTAACCGAGTAAGATTTTGGGGATAGAGAAAGTGTGAGCCTTAGAGTTTTATCGTAGAGACCTTAGAGGTAAGGCCATCTCGAGTAAAAGGCGTATGTTTATGTTTGACCCTTATAGGAGTGCATAGTGCACGTGAGCTATGTTTACTGGGATAAGTCACGAGTAGTGTGGCATGAAGAGGGTAGTTGAGCTAAGAAGACCGCTAGGTTTTCGTAACGTGATTAGTGAGTTTTCCTTGGAGCTAGCGTTTAGCGGCGTTGTCGGGTCGGATTGAGGCCACGTTGCGGGTCAACCCGCGGCATGTTTGGTGGTGGGGTCGGTTGTGGTGGTCCGCCTTGTGGTAGTCACGAGGGTGTTAGGCGAGTTTAGTTAACCAACGTATGAATTCGTGGATGCGTTCGACCGATGGTCGGGCCGAGGAGGTCGGTAGTCTTGTCTTCCGGCAAAGACCGTTTACTCGGCGGAGGTTATGCGGGATGATATATCGAAGGTTGTAAGGCTGCACGAGGTGCCTACCTTCACCTTATGGCGGGAAGTGGAGCCAGTGCGGCTGTTTTTGTTTCTGGAAGTTTTTACCAAGCAGGGTTAAGAACTCGGGTGAGTCTCGGAATCGCATTCGCCCTCGGGCCAGTGCATGGATTTCAGGGGTAGTTGTGGGGATTGTTGTCTCCTGTGGAGGGAGTAATTAAGCTACCATTTCGGTGTTGGATGTCGCCTTATAAAGCCTTGTAGGGCGGATGTGTAAGTCGCCAGGTCGATTGGTTCGATGTTGGCAAGATTCAAATAGTTGATTGAGCTTGTTCGATGGCGTGGATAGAGTAAAGCTTGTCTAGAAGAGGTTACGGCGGCTCGGAGAAATCGTGCGGATAATCGGCGGCGGCTTAGAGTTCGGAGTTGATGCGGTCTTCTTGAAGGTACCACCGGTTTGGGTGTGACGAGTTTTGGAAAGCAGAGGAACTTAGCAGAGTTACTTTGGGCCGCACGAGTTCATGTGAAGAATAAGCCGGGTTGCCTATATGTTAGCATTTGTCGTCCGACTTAGGAAGCGACGTCCGGTCTTTCGTATTGTTATGATCGGGAAAGTATCGGAGATCCATCCAGAGTGTTCCCAGTTAATGATGACCACGTTAGAGATAGTAACCCAGAGTTTTGGAAACTGAAGCAGTATCAGAAATGTGGTAAGAGTTCGAGTGTACGATAGCCTCAGGGATCGCATACAGCCCGATACCATCTGTTGAGTCGCCGGAGTGACACTAGAACCTCGCGGCAAAGTGACAAAAGTGGTATCACGACGAGTAAAGGGAGAAGCGAGCATGTATTGCGAGCAGAGATGTGACCATTTCTTTTGTTTGGAAAAAGTGCGAAGGAATTATATTTTAGACCCTTGGATGGGAGCGTTTGTGATGTTAGAGGTGTTTCCTCGTGGACGTGGATGTAGTATTTTTGTGGCCATGTGTGGCAAGGATTGTTTCGTAAGTATAGTAGTGAAGACTATACTGGCGCACGTTGGTTGTTTTGAGACTTAGAAGGAACATTCGGGACGAATGTTTCTAAGGAGGGGAGAATGTTATACCCCGTATTTTTAGAGTATGTACGTAAGGACGTACGTAGAAATTTGAACTTGAAGATTTGGCTTGGCCGATTTATTTTTGTGCACAACCCCCGGTTAGAGTCGTTTTTTAAATGAAGCGTTTTCCACGACTTTCGTAGGAAAATTCGGCTATGTCATTTATATTTTTGCGGATTTTTCCGAGAGGCGAAGCGTGTTGGACCAACAAGAGGCGCCACTTGGCACCTCTCATTGGTGGAGTGTGGCGGTAAAGGTGGCGAAAGTGAGGCCTTTGTGGTCAAGGTTGGTAGGATATTTTGTGTGTTAGTTGGTTAGGGTGCACTTGGCAAGATCTTGGCCTACACTTGCCTTGCACTTGGCAAGATCTTGGCCATTGGTTGGCCTTGGCTTGTCTATAAATACCTCTCCCTTTGAAGACTTCTTCATCCATAAATTTGCCTAAGTCTTGAAAGCTCTCTTTCTCCCCCTTGTGAGGCCTTGGCGAGAGCCCCTCTCCACACGAGATTCCCCACAGTGGGGTAGGCCGAGGTAGGCACCACTCCTTGGGGTGCTAGCCGTGGGGTACCACTAGCCTAGTAGTTTCGTATAAATACCCCCTCATTAGAAATACTCTCAAAAGTATTGTTATAATGCCCAAATTACCTTAGCCATATACCTTGTAGTATTCTAAGGTTATACCTTTACAAAAAGCCAGTTATACTATTATACTTCCGTCAAGAACAAACCGAACCCTAAGTAAATCTTCACCCGTAGTTGAAGTTATAAGTAGAAGTTGGTTAGAACTTCTAAGGGTTGTTTGGAGGCGGATTCGGGCGCACGAGTAGGAGCTAAACCTTGCTCGGGATCGACATTTAAACTCGGATAATTATGGGCTTATCGAGGTAATTATCTTGCCACTATTGTAATTGGAAATTACATGTTGTTAGATTATATAGTTGAAGTATACTATATATATAGTCTTGAGCGTTGTTATCGCAATGTCTTTTGACTTAAGCTGAATAATAAGAAACCTTTTGAAAGAAAATCTTGACGTAATTATATAGGGTGTATTCTGATGAACTTGTGTAGCTTTTACGTGAGGTAGAATTGTACGTCCGGATTAAGCGTATAACCCCCTCGGTTGGCTTGGTAGCGGCCCAGTTAGAGGAGGAGATTTCTGTTGTTGCGGGGAGGTCTTTGCCGAATTTTCGTAGAATGTTCTACGATTAGACCTAAATGTTAATAAGCGCCTTGTGGCCTTATAGGTTGAAGTACTACGTGTGGCGCGATCTACTTGGCTTAGGAGTAGCCGACGGTTGGAAGTACTTGGGCGTTTTGCTATTAGTCGATACTGTCGCGAGGTATGTGAACCTCTTCCTATCTCTTCTATCATGATATGTGTGAACTATGTAGTGCGGTGAGCGTCACGTGTGCTAAATGTATTTGATTGGTTTAAAACATAAAGTGTTATAACGGCTTTATGGGAAGTTAGTTATATGACTTTATGTTGGTAAGAAATACTCGTGGTTTTTAAAAGGTAACTGATTTGAACTATAACTGGCTTGTTATGTGTTAATAAAGAACTTGAAGTATTTCAAAAGATTTCAGAATCATTTTGAAAGAAGGAGTAATACTTGTTTTTTTTTTGAAAACTTAAGAGTTATACTAGCTTTATGGAAAGTTAGGTATAACGGCTTAAGAATGTTTCTTGATTTGAAATCGAATGTGTATCGACAAACCACTGCGGCGTTAATAAAAGGAAATGTTTTGTGATTAAGTATTATTAAAACCAGTAGAAACTTCCATCTGCATAGAAGCTAAGATGAGACAAAATGATATTTCCTAGATCATGGCTGCTGTAATAAGATTGTTATAAACAAGAATATCCTACTCACATGTAAGACTTATGTTTCTCAGATAGTTTAAAAGAGAATTATATTCTTAAATGAATAAGACTATGAACTACGAAACCTTTCTAAAATAAGAAACGTGAACATTTGAAATTAGGCAAACTTGGACGTTTGGATAATAATGTTGTTACTTGATTTTACAAAGATAAGTGTTTTGATTCACTTCAAAAGATAATCACTCTATTTTCATATACTACGGGTATTGTGTGACTTTTGTGAAAGTAACGTATCTTTTAAAAAGTTAATGTATGAAGTACTTTGGGGATAGAAACCCGAACATGTTGACATATAGTAGAAAGTACCTTGTGTGTATAACTTGATTGTGTTGGTTTGTGATAGCCTTGTAATACCTTCGTGATGCTTTGATAAGTAATCATATTAGGATGCTACGTGTGTTAGTGATACGTGATGTTTGTGTAAAGGGGTTTTCCTTGATTGTGCTTATGTTGTTTAAGCGATAAAGCTGTTATGTTGGTATTATACCACTCACCATGTTTAGGGGTTAAGCTGCCCTCCGATGCGGGGTAGACTTCGGCGATGCAGGACCATGATTCGAGAATACCTCATGCGGGTCCGGGGCCTATGCGAACTCTACGAGTTCGTGTTAGTGTGCGGCCTTTATGGTCATGCGGTCTATGTGGCCGTGCGGATCGCGAGTCGGGGCGATCTTGGGAGTAGCTACCCTCGATGCGGGGTTATACCTCATGCGGGCCTATGAGGCGGCCTATGCGGGCTGCGGGAGTTCGGGGCTAGACGCGCATTTGATATTGCGAGCGGCGACCAGCTTTGATCATGTGATGGTCTAGACAGATATCTTGATACAGTTTATGACCTTGTTAGTACTGTGGGTGTTAGTAGTCGGCTATGCCTTCGTACTTACCCCGTACTGTTTTATTTAGACACAGGTGGGACCTGTTGTTCATGTGTATTCCTTGGTGCTTTTCTATCATCGATCGCGGTGAGGAAGGTATTCCACGGGCATGATTGATGTTGTGGGCGTGAGACCCATTGTTATATTGGAGTGATGACTTCGAGGGCGTGAGTCCCTGACTTGATATGACTGCTTATTTATTGTGAACTGTAGTTTGGTTATCATACATGTCTCGCTTTATATAGACTACTATGATTTCATTCTGATATTTTGATTTCACATACTAAATTTTTGTTATCTTGACCTCCTTGGGCTGCGTTAAATCTGCGAGTAAAGGTACACGATCGTTGATCCTCGCTCTTAGGAGTCACGATTCAGCGTTGGAAGCTCCGTTCCTCGGAGGCTTATCTTCGTATAGTCCCCTGTTGTTGTAGGTGCTTACATTCGAGGTATGACGGGCCTGTCCGTCGTTGTTATCATATCATTCGTAAGTGCATGAAATGCTTGTTGTGGCGGGGTTTGTAAAAGATTAAAGCTGCTCAGTTGAAAGAGTTGTTGTTTCTATATATATGCGAAAGTCAAGTTTTCACGTGTTATTGTTTATACTTAGTTATTTTATGTTATTGATTTATGTTCGCTGATTTTCTCGATGTATGACTCTTGGGGTGCGGGGTAAGGCACGATCCACGGGCCCGTTGGGTCGTGACACGTAATGACGCGCTGCGCCTCGTACTCTTACTGCATCCTACTAGCGGCTCGCCATTGCCTTGCCCATTGGGCGGGTTGCCTTGCGGCGGGCATAGCGGTAAAAACGAAATACGTCGAGAGGGTCCAACTTATAACACAGCTCTAAGGCACGATCTCAGAATGAGAAGAATGGAAACCAATCCTAAATGTCCTGCAGCCTCCTGATTATAGATGTGGTGCACAACACATCGATAATCAAGACTCTACTAGACACGGTCTGTAGACACTTTCCGAGGATTAACATACAGATATGAACAAGAGATATGATAAAAAAAACAGGCCAACCAAAACGGTTGCCTTCTTACATATATACAGAAATTGAACAGTTACATCCCTTTTACAAACCTGCCCACAACAAGACTACTGCACCTCTAAGATTTTTACAACAACTATGATGCAGGCCCCGCCATACCACGAATGTACAAGAACTTACAAACTCGGGAAAACATACAAAAGATAAGCCTCCGAGAAAGCGGAGCTTCCCAATCTGTTGATCGTGATCCTATGAGCGAGGATCAACAACCGGTGTACCTCTACTGCGGCATGAACGGCCCAAGAGGTCGATAACAACTACCAAGTATGTGGCGAAAATGCGAAAAAGAAATCATAATAGTCTATATAAAAACTGAAGACATATATGATAACAAAACTACAGTTCATATCATAAAAGCAGTCATGTCAAGTCAGGGACTCACGCCCTCAAAGTCATCCCTCATGCCCGTGGAACTCCTTCCTCACTGCCGGCAGTCTAGGTATAAATCGTGTGATACGTATAACATGTCTCGGCCCATCTCATGGACTCGGTGTCGGATCGTATGGAATACATTCCCGGTCCATCTCATGGACTCGGTATCGAATCGTGTGGAATACATTCCCGGTTCATCCCATGAACTCGGTATCGAATCGTGTGGAATACATTCCCAGTTCATCCCATGAACTCGGTATCGTGTGAAATACATTCCCGGTTCATCTCATGAACTCGGTATCGTGTGGAATACATTCCCGGTTCATCCCATGAACGCGGTGTCGAGTGAAATACATTCCCGGTTAATCCCATGAACGCGGTGTCGAGTGAAATACATTCCCGGTTCATCCCATAAACGCGGTGTCGAGTGAAATACATTCCCGGTTCATCCCATGAACGCGGTGTCGAGTGAAATACATTCCCGGTTCATCCCATGAACGCGGTGTCGAGTGAAATACATTCCCGGTTCATCCCATGAACGCGGTGTCGAGTGAAATACATTCCCGGTTCATCCCATGAACGCGGTATAGAATCGACCGTAACATTTAAACGCTCTTTTAAGACAGATTAAGACAATACCATGCTTTCCTTTTTAAAACAACTAAGGCAATATTATGCCCTCCTTTTTAAACCAAAACACTTTCCTTTTTAAAGTCAAGTAACAACATTCTTTTCCAAAAGTTCAAGTTGCCTAATTTCAAATACTCAAGTCTTTTAGTTTCGAAAGATTTCATAGTTCATAGTCTTAATCAAATAACGTAATCTCTTTTAAAACAATTGAGTAACGTATGCCTTATGTGTGAGTAGGTTATTCTTGTTTATAACAATCTTATTAAAGCAGCCATGATCTAGGAAATGTAATGTAATTTTGTCTTATCTTAGCTTCTATGCAGATGGAGGTTTCTACTGGTTTTAATATAAATTAATTAGTGTCAATACATTTTCCTTTATTAACGCTGCAGTGGTTCGTTCGATACTTATTCTCTTTTCCGAAATCAGTAAAACATTATTCTTTAAAAACCAAGTACTCATTACTCACGAATGAGGTTTCACAATTTTTAACAAAATTCATATCAATTCAATTAAGTCAAGTCTCTTATCTTTTAAGATCAAGTCTCTTAACTTCTAAAATCAATAAACCATTCTTTTTATCTCTCTTAAGTCGTTATACCTAACTTCCCATAAAGCTAGTATAACTCTTAAGCTTTCAAAACCAAATATTACTGTTCTTTCAAAAACGATTCTTAATTCTTTTGAAATACTTCAAGATTCTTATTATTTAAAACTCAAGTCAAAAGACATCGAAGTAAAACCATGTTCAGTTAACACACGTACGTCTACCGTACTAATTATATTCTTTCAAAATATCATGCTCAAGAGGATAGGAAGAATCACATACCTCGCGACGATTATCGACAATTAGCAAATAGCTCCAAAATCGTAATCCTGCTAGCCTTTTCCACCCTTCGAGTAGAATACGCTACTCGCAGTACTTCAACCTATAACGGTCATATAAGTCTATCAACGTCTAGACTACTCTGTAGAATAATTCTAGATACAAGATGTTACACCCCGTATTTGCAGGACGTGCTTTAAGAACGTACGTAAGAACTCGCAAATGTTAAGATTTGAGACTTGTAAAATTTTAACGGAATTATGAAATTGTCGGAAATCGTATTATTATGGCAAATGGGAGGGCGACACGTGTCACCCCCCCTTATGTGATGCCTTGGTCGAAATGTGCAAGGGCAAGAGGGTCATTGGACCTTTGTTGCAAGACAAGTCTTGCAACTTGTGTAGCATGAGAATGTTGACTAAGTCAAAGGTCAATTAGTCTTGATATTTTTGTAAGACTTCATCCTAGCCACCCAAATGGTTGCATCTTGTCCCTCCATGACCCTTTATATTACTACTAGTAGAGAGAGAGCTTGACACTTAGAAAAAATTTGCACAAAATTGAAGAACAAAGAGCCTTAGCTCTCGGGTTCAAGAGGGAAGAGAAAGAAAAAAATTTGTTTGTGATCCTTTTAGCTCCACACTTTAAACCAAGGTTCATGAGGGTAGCGTAAGCATATCTCAATAGAAAAATCTTGGAAAAAGGTAGTTTTCGGATTAGTCGCAAAACGAAAACCTAATGGTCTTTCTAGGTTTTGTTTGGAGATTTGAAGGATAATTGTTGGTGTTGTTCTAAGGGTCTCAACAAGCGGATTGAAGTGTCTTGGAGGGGCTCTAAGCTACTAAGGAGCGACTTCGGATTGGAGTTGGATTAAGAATCGTTGAGGTATAATCTTGTCTTTTAAAGGTGTTACAAGATTATATATTTTATTGTTGTTGTTAGCTTTACTTGTTGCTAGCATGAAGATTGATAGGTTGAAGTTATAAGTATTATGGATTGCTTGAAGCTAAATCCGAAATGTATACAAGCCACTTGAAAAATTGGATTACTAATTGGTCGTTTATTAGAAATCGTCGCATGTTACTTACTTAAAGATTATGGTTGTTATAATCAAATGCGGCTTGATATCATGTTATGCTACCAATTTGGATTGAAATGGAAATTGGATAAGAATTGGTATTGTTGAACTCAAGGTGGCCGAATTTGTACTTATAGTTTGTAATAGTTTGTTATTCTTTTGTATTGGACTACCTTATAGATTGTGGTGAGCCAATTGGGGCTGTTTGGTTATTGTATTCGGCCTTGAAAAAGGGTGGCAAAGTGAGTAGAAACAAAGGAGGTGCTGTCCGATTTTTCCGTAGATTTTAGTGACTTAGCACTTAGAATATTCTACGTTTGAAGTAAGAGGTTAATGGACGTATTGTGACCATCATAGGTTGAAGTACTAAGTATAGCGTATCCTACTTGGAGGGTGGAATAGCTATCAAGGTTGGAGTACTTTGGAGCATTTTGCTACTTGTCGATAATCATCGCGAGGTATGTGAACCTTTTCCTTCCTTTGGCATGATTCAATGTATGGAATATACTTGAGGTATCATTTCATGTTTCCTTCTACTCTTAGAAGTTAAGAGGTGGTTGTGTGATTTACTCTATGTAGAACTTTTCCTATCTTTGAGCATGACTAGTTGCACGTATGTAGTACGGTAGACGTACAACACCTTGATATCCTTTACTAGTTTTATGAATAGCCAAGTCGGGTGAGTTAGGAGATTAACTCACTTCCTTGAGAGTATTAAGGATGTCTAATGTTTTATTAAAGTTAAGGGACTTGAAGAGTTTTAAAGTATGTGATACTTGTTCCGTTTTAAACGTATAAGTCCCTTGGATAGGAAATTGTTTTTGGCTAAGGTATAAAGTGAATATAACGGCTTTATGGGAAGTTAGTTATATTTGCTTTATGGAAAGATAAATGACTCGATTTTAGTGAAAAGGCAACTTGTTTTTAAGGCATCAATTGCCTAAGGTTTTATAATAAAAGGAGTCACTTGTTTTCTAAAGGTTAAGAGACTAATTGTATTTTTGAAAGTTATGAGAATTGATTTGAAAGTATATAATACTTGGTTTCAAAAAGTAGAAGTCTATTGGTTATAAAAGGAACATGTTGGTCTAAACCATAAAGGGTTATAACGGCTTTATGGAAAGTTGGTTATAACGGCTTTATGGAAGGTTAAGAGAATGGTTTTCTCTAATGAGGTAATCAAAGAAATAACTTGTATTAAGGAAGGGCAAATTGTTTTAAAGGTACCAATTGCTTAAGGTTTTTAATGAAGAAGTCACTTGATTTAGAAACCGGTAATTGTATTTCTAAAAAGGTATTGTGACTTGTCTTGAAAGGTGGATAGGACTTGATACTACGGTTGTTAGTATCGGGGAAGTTTTATTTGGAAAGGAGTCTTTTGAAAAGAATGTACGTACGTAGTACTTTGGCCTGTTTAATTGAGAATAATTCTATTTGTGCCTTGATTAGTACTTTGGCTTGATAAATTGAGAATTTGTCTAAGTGTGCCTTGATTAGTACTTTGGCTTGATAAATTGAGAATTTGTCTAAGTGTGCCTTGATTAGTACTTTGGCTTGATAAATTGAGAATTTGTCTAAGTGCGCCCTGATAAGTACTTTGGCTTGTTAAATGAGAACTATTCTATTTGTGCCTTGATTAGTACTTTGGCTTGGTTAATTGAGAATTAACCTATGTGTGCTGGTGATAGCCTTTGAGTACAAGTATTATGTTTTATTATGTTGCCGCGACTCTCGGTTGGAAGGCCGGCTGTCTTGTTGTAAGTTACTTGACGCATCGAAGCTGATGTAGGATTCCACGTATGCTTCCGCTATTTGTAGTACTTGGGTTAAATTCCGGATTTTTATAAAAGACATAATAGTGCTTATGTCTTGTTTGATGGTCACGAGATAGGGTAAGAGTATAAGTGAGGGGCAAGCCCCAAGACGCTGTACCACCTTCTCCAGGGTAAGAGTATAAGTGAGGGGTAAACCCCCAAGATGTTGTACCACCTGCTTTATGTGTTGTTTGTCGGCCATGAGATAGGTAAGAGAGTATAAATGGCGGCAAGCCCCAAGACGTTGTACCACCTTCTCCGGGTAAGAGTATAAGTGAGGGTAAACCCCAAGATGCTATACCACCGCTTTACCCCCGCCTGTGGTAAGAGTATAAATGAGGGTAACCCCAAGACGTTATACCACCGCTGATTGATGTTATGGGCATGAGACCCATGTTTATATTTTACACTTATAGTTGTCGTCAGTGATGTGGGATTCCACGCAGAGATATATATATGTATTGTGTATGTACGCCGGTGAGGTGGGATGCCACAAGTAGTCACATGGTTATATTTTACACTTATAGCCGCTTCAAGTGATTGGGATTCCACGCCACACTTTGCTATTTTGTGTGACTTGATCGCGTCTGGATCGGGTAAGATATGCGTCCCTCCATAAAAGGGCCGGATTGTGTTATGAAAGATAAGTAAGTTTTACGGTAATGAACTTAATGATTTCCCTAATCATGTACATAAGAGTGTGATTATAACTTTGATTGAAAATGGGAAAAGATAATAAGGTACGATTAAGTTCATAAGTGGTAATGACACGGCAGGATCTGGTATGTACTTTTATTACTTGTCCCTGTCATTCTTTTGTACAGTTATGATTTGTTTACTGTACGTTATATTCTGTTCCATATTCTGCACTGTTGATCGACTTTTCGGCTGCGTTCATGCCCGCAGGTTTTAGGTACCCAGGTTGGTGATCCTTGCTCTTAGGATCTCAGTTCAATTTTGAGAAAAGCTCCATTTGCTCCGGAGGCTTATCTCTTGGTACGGTTTCCATGAGGCAGTAGATTCATGTATATTCAGGGGTATGGTGGGGCCCTGTCCCGCCACAGTTGTTCAGTTGTTATTCCTAGAGGTCTGTATTCACATGTGTGGTTGGGCAGTAAGAACTGAGTTGTACTTTTGATTATGTTTATATTATGGAAGGCGGCCTGATCGGCTAGCCTATGACGTTTTTTTATTTTACACATGTGGTTATGATGTGTATGTTCCTCTGCTATTCACTGATGTATACCTGAACGGGGTGCCCAGGTAGGGCACCAGTCGCGGCCCCGGGGTCGGGTCGTGACACAAGATTCCTTATTCTATGGAAAATTGGGCAGCACTTCCCTACCCGTCAAATTACACAAGTTCATCAGAATACAAATGTAAGTACAGTTCAATTCTCTTCTTATCTACCTTCCTTGTATATAACTTATACTCAATTCTACACTTCTACAATATGTAATCTCTAATTACAATAGAAGGACAAGATTATTTACCTCGATAAGCCCAAAATTATCCAAGTTTAAATGTCGATCCTGAGCAAGGTTTAGCTCCTAATCTGTACGCTCCAATCCGCTCCAAGAAACCCTTAGAAGTTTCTACACAACTTCTACTTACTACTTCAACCAACTATGAAGTTTATCCTAGGGTTTCGTTTTGTGACTAATGGATATAAAGTAGTATTTCTGGGCTTTTAGTATAGAGGTGACTTTGGAATACTACAAGGTATTTGGGCCAAGGTATTTTGGAATAGTAATAATACTTGGAGAATACTTTTCTACCAAGGGGGGGGGGGGATGTTTCGTCCAAGGCTTCTCAAAGGGGGAGGGGAAGTTGGACGAGAACTCAACTAAAGGGGGAGAGAGATTTTAAGACTTAGAAATCATCTTGTGGATGAAGAAGTCTTCAACTAAGGGGGGGTATTTATAGGGCCATCAATGGCCAAGATTAAGGCAAGTGGAGGGCAAGTGGATGGTGGAGATTCGGACAAGTGTGTGTGGGTCCCACCTTATCCATCTACCACACAAAATATCTACAAAACATTGACCAAACATTTTTGCCCTTTAAAATGAAAAAAACGTGCCACTCTTCTTAGTCCATAAAACGTCCAACATTGCCACCTAAGGGTGACACATGTCGCCCTCTCGTTGGTCCAAAATATTTCGTCTCTCGGAAAAATCCGCAAAATTTTTAAAAGTAGTAACCGTAATTTTCCCTTCGCAAGGTCCGGAAAACTTTTCGTCGGAAAACAATTCTTTTCGCTAGTTGTGCACAATTTCGTCCCTTATGCCTACTTAAGGTTTGAACTTTTGTACGTACGCCCTCACGTACATACTCTGGAAATACGGGGTATAACATTCTTCCCTCCTTAGAAACATTCGTCCCGAATGTTCCTTCTCAAGACAGATAACGATAAAGTTCCTCTTAACTTAAACAAGTTGCTAATGCCACACCTGGCCGCAAAATAACACACGCGCAAATACTTAATTCAAGTCCACGAGGAATCACCTCTAGCATTACAAAAGCTCCCACCCACGGTCTAAAAGATATTCCCTTCGCACCTTTACTTCACAAAAGTAAAGATCACTTCTATTCTCTTACTCGTCGTACCCTCCTCGTACACTCGAACACTTCCTAACTAAACTTACCACCCTTCTCATCGCTCAGCTTCAAAATCTCTGGTTACTATCTCTAACTTGGTCATCATTAACTGGGAACACTCTGGATGGATCTCCGATACTTTTCCGAACATATCCACATCCTGCTGGATCAAGTACGGACCAACTATCTGAACCTTGCCAACATCGAACCAATCGACCGGCAATCCTACACTTCCGCCCATACAAGGATTCACAAGGAGATATCCGAATACTAAAATGGTAGCTATATAATACTCACTCAACAAGAGGCAAATAATCCTCACAGCTACCTCTGAAATCAAAACACCGGCCCGTAACCTATCCTCCAACTCTTTCAAGGCCATTTCCGGCCTTCACGATCTGATTTTTAGTCGAACACATCCGCGAACTCGTACGATGGCTACCTAAACCTGGGCCTTGCACCCTCGTGATCCTACCACCTGGCGGGACCACCTCAAACTGACCCCACCTCATTCCGGGCTGCGGGTTGACCCGCGAATGGTCCTCAACCCGACCCATAATTGCGCCAAACTCTTGTTCCCCGATACGGAACAATCTTACTAATTCACGTCATGAAAGATACCACTTCCATCTCACACAACCCATGGACTTATCACACTAATACACCCTAGGCATATAATGCACTCCGACAAGGATCATTTGCAAAATCCTTTACTCAAGGCGGCCTTACATCTAAGGTCTCAATCGTGAAATATTCTAAGGTTCACACTTTCCATGCCCCCATACTTATCCTTTCAACTAACCTTTTTTTCTAACTCACAAATAACACAACGCTATCCGTACATAGCACACACTAATAAGATCATCATATCAAGCATACAAATCTCTAGAGGGTTAAGGATATACCTGTATCTACTGCTTCACTTCCCATTCGTCGCTCAAATCATAATCCTGCCCTGCAGGGCGCATAGCTATAGAAGGCGATGAACTCGCCATCGACTTAGTCGCGTCATTCTGCCTGTACTCTCCTATAAGCACGTCATGGCCACGGCCGCAGTGAAACAAGCACCGATAAAAAGACGACATTCCGGGATGACGCCGCCACATCGCGCACACCGGGACATGAATCCTGCGGCTAGAACCCATGTATACCAGAAACTAAGCCACGAGCTCGACTCCCGAATACCGAACGCCTCAAGACCGCGGAGGACCACTGCCCTGGCGAGGTACATAACTAGCTCGCGGCGCGGTCCGCCGAAAGTTACCAAAGGACTCGCTGTCACCGCCTTCTCGCGATCTCGGCCATTACGCCGACCTCTCCGCCTCACACCCAAGTGCATAAGCTCGCACGGCAATGTCCATGCCGGCCAAGAGATACACCCAACAAGCTCGCCAAGTCATCGAGTCCGTGACGTAACGTACTCGCCCTCCATATCGCCTACTAACGCGGGACATATCGAGCCAATGAGTCGAACTCCACGTTGTACTTCTCGAACCAGACGCCGGCTCGCTCAACGTTAAAAATCTGGCCCGAGCCCTTCTCATCCGCGAGGCAAGAAATATGCAAGAAATGCCCCTGAGAACTCGTCCCATACTGCCGGAAGTGCATCCTCTCCCCGGGACAGCTCCCACGAATCAAACCAGTCGACTGCAGTATCACGCAACCGATGCGAACCTAAGACCACCGACTCGGTCTCCAAGCCTTGATCACTCTCATGATCCGTCAGAATCGCTTGATGAACTCACGCGGATCATCCTCGTGCCTCGACCAGAACTCGGGCGGCTACAACTCGTAAAGTCCCGTAGCCTCAAACTATCCGATCTCGTGAACCATGGGTACCATCGAATCGAACCGCCGCACCTATCTTATCCTCATATTCGCCACGATCCTCGCCAAGAATCGCCATCTCTTTGTACCTCAACCTCTCGCCTGTGCCGCGGACCGAGGCTCAGTATCGTGGTCTCAGCAGCCATCGCTGCGCTTCTAAACTCGATGGGCTAGCGCCGCAAAACTCGCTGCCCAAGCACTATCTCGTAATGACCGAGCCTACGCTCGTAGTCCTCGCGTCCTACTAGCGCTCCTCGATCGCTTGCCATCGGGCCCGGTTGCTCGGCGAGGCATAATCGTAAAACCGAAATACGTCGAGGGTCCAACTTATAACACAACTCTAAGGCACGATCTCGTAATGAGAAGAATGGAAACTAATCCTAAATGTCTCAGACCTCGATTATAGATGTGGTGCACAACACATCGATAATCAAGACTCTACTAGACACGTCAGACACTTTCCGAGGATTAATCGCTCGATACCACTTTTGTCACGACCAACCTGCCCGTGATCGTGTCTTACCTCGCACCCTAGTGATACAACATCAGAGAAAAACCAGCGGAAATAAAACATACAGATATGAACAAGAGATATGATAAAAAAAACAGGCCAACCAAAACGGTTGCCTTCTTACATATATACAGAAATTGAACAGTTACATCCCTTTTACAAACCTGCCCACAACAGTACTACAGACCTCTAAGATTTTTACAACAACTATGACGGGACAGGGCCCCGCCATACCCCTGAATGTACAAGAACTTACAAACTCGGGGAAAACATACCAAAAGATAAGCCTCCGGAGAAACGGAGCTTCCCAATACGCTGAATTGTGATCCTATGAGCGAGGATCAACAACCGGTGTACTTCTAACTGCGGCATGAACGCAGCCCCCCGAAGGAGGTCAGTACAACAGGTACCAAGTATGTGAAACTGAAAATACTGAAAAAGAAATCATAATAGTCTATATAAAAACTGAAGACATATATGATAACAAAACTACAGTTCATATCATAAAAGCAGTCATGTCAAGTCAGAGACTCACGCCCTCAAAGTCATCCCTCATGCCCGTGGAACTCCTTCCTCACTGCCGGCAATCTAGGTATAAATTGTGTGATACGTATAACATGTCTCGGCCCATCTCATGGACTCGGTGTCGGATCGTATGGAATACATTCCCGGTCCATCTCATGGACTCCGTATCGAATCGTGTGGAATACATTCCCGGTTCATCCCATGAACTCGGTATCGAATCGTGTGGAATACATTCCCTGTTCATCCCATGAACTCAGTATCGTGTGAAATACATTCCCGGTTCATCTCATGAACTCGGTATCGTGTGGAATACATTCCCGGTTCATCCCATGAACGCGGTGTCGAGTGAAATACATTCCCGGTTCATCCCATGAACGCGGTGTCGAGTGAAATACATTCCCGGTTCATCCCATGAACGCGGTGTCGAGTGAAATACATTCCCGGTTCATCCCATGAACGCGGTGTCGAGTGAAATACATTCCCGGTTCATCCCATGAACGCGGTGTCGAGTTAAATACATTCCCGGTTCATCCCATGAACGCGGTGTCAAGTGAAATACATTCCCGGTTCATCCCATGAATGCGGTATAGAATCGACCGTAACATTTAAACGCTTTTTTAAGACAGATTAAGACAATACCATGCTTTCCTTTTTAAAACAACTAAGGCAATATTATGCCCTCCTTTTTAAACCAAAACACTTTCCTTTTTAAAGTCAAGTAATAACATTCTTTTCCAAAAGTTCAAGTTGCCTAATTTCAAATACTCAAGTCTTTTAGTTTCGAAAGATTTCATAGTTCATAGTCTAGATCAAATAACGTAATCTCTTTTAAAACAATTGAGTAACGTATGCCTTATGTGTGAGTAGGTTATTCTTGTTTATAACAATCTTATTAAAGCAGCCATGATCTAGGAAATGTAATGCAATTTTGTCTTATCTTAGCTTCTATGCAGATGGAGGTTTCTACTGGTTTTAATATAAATTAATTATTGTCAATACATTTTCCTTTATTAACGCTGCAGTGGTTCGTTCGATACTTATTCTCGTTTCCGAAATCAGTAAAACATTATTCTTTAAAAACCAAATACTCATTACTCACGAATGAGGTTTCACACTTTTTAACAAAATTCATATCAATTCAATTAAGTCAAGTCTCTTATCTTTTAAGATCAAGTCTCTTAACTTCTAAAATAAATAAACCATTCTTTTTATCTCTCTTAAGTCGTTATACCTAACTTCCCATAAAGCTAGTATAACTCTTAAGCTTTCAAAACCAAATATTACTCTTCTTTCAAAAACGATTCTTAATTCTTTTGAAATACTTCAAGATTCTTATTATTTAAAACTCAAGTCAAAAGACATCGAAGTAAAACCACGTTCAGTTAACACACGACGCTCACCGTACTAATTATATTCTTTCAAAATATCATGCTCAAGAGGATAGGAAGAATCACATACCTCGCGACGATTATCGACAATTAGCAAATAGCTCCAAAGTACTGTAATCCTGCTAGCCTTTTCCACCCTTCGAGTAGAATACGCTACTCGCAGTACTTCAACCTATAACGGTCATATAAGTCTATCAACGTCTAGACTACTCTGTAGAATAATTCTAGATACAAGATTCCTTATTCTATGGAAAATTGGGCAGCACTTCCCTACCCGTCAAATTACACAAGTCTACTGTAAATACAGTCCTATGTAAGTACAGTTCAATTCTCTTCTTATCTACCTTCCTTGTATATAACTTATACTCAATTCTACACTTCTACAATATGTAATCTCCAATTACAATAGAAGGACAAGATTATTTACCTCGATAAGCCCAAAATTATCCAAGTTTAAATGTCGATCCTGAGCAAGGTTTAGCTCCTAATCTGTACGCTCCAATCCGCTCCAAGAAACCCTTAGAAGTTTCTACACAACTTCTACTTACTACTTCAACCAACTATGAAGTTTCTCCTAGGGTTTCGTTTTGTGACTAATGGATATAAAGTAGTATTTCTGGGCTTTTAGTATAGAGGTGACTTTGGAATACTACAAGGTATTTGGGCCAAGGTATTTTGGAATAGTAACAATACTTGGAGAATACTTTTCTACCAAGGAGGGGAGGGGGGGTATTTTGGACGAAAGCTTCAAGGAAGGGGGGGGATGTTTCGGCCAAGGCTTCTCAAAGGGGGAGGGGAAGTTGGATGAGAAATCAACTAAAGGGGGAGAGGGATTTTAAGACTTAGAAATCATCTTGTGGATGAAGAAGTCTTCAACTAAGGGGGGGTATTTATAGGGCCATCAATGGCCAAGATTAAGGCAAGTGGAGGGCAAGTGGATGGTGGAGATTTGGACAAGTGTGTGTGGGTCCCACCTTATCCATCTACCACACAAAATATCTACAAAACATTGACCAAACATTTTTGCCCTTTAAAATGAAAAAAACGTGCCACTCTTCTTAGTCCATAAAAACGTCCAACATTGCCACCTAAGGGTGACACATGTCGCCCTCTCGTTGGTCCAAAATATTTCGTCTCTCGGAAAAATCCGCAAAATTTTTAAAAGTAGTAACCGTAATTTTCCCTTCGCAAGGTCCGGAAAACTTTTCGTCGGAAAACAATTCTTTTCGCTAGTTGTGCACAATTTCGTCCCTTATGCCTACTTAAGGTTTGAACTTTTGTACGTACGCCCTCACGTACATACTCTGGAAATACGGGGTATAACAACTTCAATTAAATCAAGTCATTTCTTCCTTTAAGAATCAAGTCCCATAACTTGAAAAATAAAGTCTCATAATCTTTAAAGTAATTCGAGTTACTATACCTTCATAATCAAGACTTATATATTTTCAAAATCAATTTACTACATACTTTTGAAATTCAAGTCTCACGTACTTTCCAAATTAATACTTTTATAAGTCGTGAATAGGTTATACTCGTTTATAATGATCTTTTCCATTGAGCCATGAACTAGAAAATGTAATACAATTTTGTCTCATCTTAGTTTCTGTCACGACCCGACCTCGGGCCCGCGACTGGTGCCCTACCTTGGCACCCTTACAGGTATACATCAGAGAAAATCAGCGGAACATACATCAACTCTCTGACGTATTATTGTGTTACAGCTATGCCTCCAAGGAGGGCAACAGTCGTCCAGAAGGGCAAACAAAGAGCAGGAGCTACGGTCAGGACTCGAGAGTTGATAGGGCTGCGCCGTGGTATACCGGATGTTGTCCGCGATAGCCCGAAGTCTGCTCACGCCAGTTTTGAGGCCCCAACACGAGCCTCCAGTTTCTCGCCAGGGAAGACTATAGGGTCATAAGGGAAGCGATTATGTTATTGACCAAGATAAGCGGTGCTCGATTTCATCAGCAGGAGGTTATTCGGCCAGCATGCAGTGTACAGAGGCAGAGGCCAACGCGAAATCGTGGTAAGAGGGCTAGACCGGTTGGTTATCCGGTGAGTTTTTGGACGAGCAAATTTCGAATGAGTGAGATATTTGTCCCAGCCTACCCAGTACATACCCCCGCAGATCACAGGTGGGAGATTGGACCCCACAAGGTATTTAGGAGTGGGTCCGTGCTCCAGGGTTCGAAGTTCTCAGAGGAGCATAGGATTTTCTCAGTCGAGCCACATATTCCTCAGTGTTTCTGATGTAGTAAGCGTCATATAGGGAAACGCCATTATGACACAGGTGTTTGTTATTATTATGACCGTCCGCCATGCGATGGGAATGTCTGTGAGAAAGAAACCTGTAAGGTGGCTCGACTATGAGGCGGTGGTTGGTTCCCTTTCCTCCACGGTATGCGCCCCGAGCGGTGTTCGGATGTCGGCGATCGTGGTAGAGGTCGAAGTGGAGTTAATAGTTCGCGGTCCTTGATCGCATAGATAACGTATCTGGGAAGGATCAGGAGGCAACATCGCATGGGGTTACATGTATATTTCGATTCTTTTGAATCATACGTGCATTGATAGATTCAGATTTCGCCCTAGCGTATATGTTTTCCCTTTGTTGCTAGTAGTTGTAAAGTGATAGTACCACCAGAGGTAGGGATACTCTGATTAGTAAAGTGAAAAGTGAAGAATGTTGACAAGAATGATAAAGTGAACTGAGACTATAGTTGTGTAGGGTTCAAAAGTTGTAATTACCCCATAACAGTGTGAAGACCGATAGGGAAGAATGTACAGTAGAAATACGTTGGCCTATGTGACGAACCTCTAGTGAATAGGAGGATAGGGTGAGAAATACCTCGAGATAAGAGAGAAATTTATTTCAGACTAAGAATGAGAAGTTAAGTGTGATGATGGGTCGGGTTATGGACTCATTTCGGGTCAACCGATAGTATGGAATGGGGTGATGCCAGTTGGATATGGTCCTGCTTTGTGATAGGGTCCCGAGGATGCAAGGCTCAAGTCTAATTAATCATTGTACGAGTTTGTGGGCGCGTTCCACCGGAATCAGGTCGTAAGGGCCGAGAAGAGCCTTAGCGGAAATTCAAATAGCACGATGGCCAAGTTTGAATAGTAACTCCAAGGATTGGAGAACAGAAACAATATTTGAAATTTTGTACGTGTACTAAATAAGTTTGGAAGTACGAGAGAGTATGACAAGTAAGAAAAGAAAGGAACCTCTAAGGTCCCGTTTTTTATAAGACTGTAACCTTCGAGTTTTATGAGAAGGGACCGCGGATGGAAGGTCCATTGATATGTTTACATATGTTATGTGGTGGCCATATGTGGCATCGTTGGACTTGTGGAGTATTGATTGATAGGCATAGTAAGGAGACTATTCCGGAGTTTGTATAGCTTGAAAAACGACTAAGAACAATCGGGGATGAATATTTCTAAGGGGGGAAGAATGTTACACCCCGTAAGTCCAGGACATGTATAAGAGAATGGACGCGAGAACACAAGACTTGAAAAAGGGTACGAAAGGAAGAATTGTTTTTCCGACGGAAAATCTTCCGAACGTCGGAAAGGAAAAATGTTCATTGATGAGAATTAGATTCTCAAAATGCATTATTTGAGGAATATAGAATGTATTATCATTATGGAAATTTATTTTTACGGATTTGGTCACGTAGGGCCCACCCGAGAAATTTTACGTTTTGTGGGGCCCACGAGGGTTACGAAATTTTATGGACGAATGGGAGGGCGACACGTGACACCCCCCCCACATGGTCTTGGATGAAATTGGGCAAGGGTATTAAGGTCATTGACCAAGGTAGATGATCAAGTCTTGCAAGCTTCAGAGAATTGACTAAGTCAACTTGCCACTTGTATAGATACCTAGGTATTCTTCATCCTAGCCACACATATGTTGTAATATTTACCCTCCATTGTGTTATATATACACACTAGTAGCAAGACCAAGTCTTCAACACTTAGAAAAATTTCACTACATTCTTGTTCTTGAAGTTGCTCTCGGCTTTGTCACATTTCCCACACATAATTTTTGCAATTGTGGTTCATTATTCACAAGACTTTAACCCAAGGTCCCTAAGGGTATTGTAAGGATATCTCAATAGAAAAATCTCGGAAAAACGACGTTTTCACGTTAGTCGCAAGGTGAAAACGTAAGTCATTTTCATAGGTTTTGATTGGAAATGGAAGAGAAGTTGTTTGTGAACTTATAAAGGCTTCAAATAGTGGATTGGAGCGTAAAGGAAAGGAGCTAAGAATTGCTAAGGAGCGACTTTGAAACTTGGAATTTTATAAGGGCTTAACAAGGTAACAATCTTGTCGTTTTAGTAACTAAAGATGACTTATTGTTGTTGTTATACCCCGTATTTCCAGAGTATGTACGGGAGGGCGTACGTATAAAAGATTAAGCCTTAAGTTAGGCAAGGACCGAAAATTTTGTGCACTGCTTACGAAAGAATCGCTTTCAAGCGAAACGTTTTCCAAACTTTGCGAAGGGAAAAATACGGCTATGTCATTAATAATTTTTGCGGATTTTTCCGAGAGATGAAATATTTTGGACCAACGAGAGGGCGACACTTGTCACCCTCAAGTGGGCGGACGAAATGGTCTTCCATTGGCACGTTTTGCCTTTATTTTTTTTGTCAAGGAGTTGGTAAGATATTTTGTGTTGTAGATGACCAAGTGGGACCCACACACACATGTCCTAATCT
The DNA here is from genome assembly GCA_029844215.1 of Przewalskia tangutica. Lineage (NCBI taxonomy): Eukaryota > Viridiplantae > Streptophyta > Magnoliopsida > Solanales > Solanaceae > Przewalskia > Przewalskia tangutica. The sequence goes on from CM056734.1 coordinate 75,388,007, forward strand.
ACACCCTCCACTTGCCCCCCCACTTGTCTTGATCTTGGCCATTGGTTGGCCTATAAATACCCCCCTTAGTTGATGAACTTCTTCATCCACACTTAGACATTTCTAAGTCTTAAAATCCCTTCCCCCCTCTCTTGAGAGCTCTAGCCGAGAGCACCTCTCCCCCCCCTTCCTAGTTATGCTAGCCGAAACCCCTCCCCCTTTGTGAGCCTTGGCCGAAACTACCCCCCCTTCCTAAAGTTGTTTTTCGTGAAGTACCCCCCCTTGGTAGAAAAGTATTCTCCAAGTATTGTTACTATTCCAAAATACCTTGGCCCAATACCTTGTAGTATTCCAAGGTTACACCTATACTAAAAGCCCAGAAATACTATTATACTTCCCTTCAGTCACAAAACGAAACCCTAAGGAAAATCTTCATAGCCGGTTGAAGTTTTAAGAAGAAGTTGCGTAGAACTTCTAAGGGTTGTTTGGAGCGGGTTGGAGCACCCAGAGTAGGAGCTAAACGTTGCTCAGGATCGACATTTAAACTTGGATAATTTTGGGCTTATCGAGGTAACTACTCTTGTCCTTCTATTGTAATTGGAAATTACATACTGTAGTAGTATAGAAATGAATATAAGATACATAGAAGGATATTCTGAAGAGAATTGAACGTAATAGAAGGATATTACGAAGAAGATTAAAGCGTACTTACATGGGGTGTATTTGCGATGACTTGTGTAGTTTAACGGGTAGGAAGTCTTGCCCAATTTTTCCGTAGAATATTCTCTGAGTAGTCTAGACGTTGATAGACGTATATGGCCTTTATATGTTGAATGTTCTGCGAGTAGCATGTTCTACTTGGAAGGTGGACAAGGCTAGCCGGGTTATAGCCGTGGAGCGTTTTGCTAATAGTCGATAATCGTCGCGAGGTATGTGATTCTTCCTGTCACGCGACCGAACCGGGCCGTGGCGGTGCCTTACCCGGGCACCTGGTGATACAACATCGAGAAAATCAGCGGAAATAAAAACATGAACATGAATTAAGAGACATGATAAATAAACAGGCCAACCAAAACAGTTGCCTTCAGTATATATACATAAATACCCGAACAGTTATCCTTATACAGACTCTGCCCACAACAGTACTACAGACCTCTAAGAAGTGACAACAACTATGACGGGACAGGGCCCCGCCATACCCCTGAATGTACAAGAACCTACAGACTCAGGGTAACATACCAAAGATAAGCCTCCGAAGGAACGGAGCTTCCCAACACGCTGAAATGTGATCCTATAAGCGGGGATCGACAGTCGATGTACCTCTGCAGAAGGAGGTCGATAACAATTGCAAGTATGTGGCGTAAAATCAGTAAATGAAATCATAATAGTCTATATAAAGCGGGGAGACATGTATGATAACCAAACTACGATTCACAACATAAAAGCGATCATGTCAAGTCGTGACTCACGCCTCAAAGTCATCCTCACGCCGTGGAACTCCTTCCTCACCGCGATCTAGGTACAAATCATGTGATACGTATAACGTGTCTCGGCCCATCTTATGGACCCGGATAGAAACATGTGGAATACATTCCTGTTCATCCCATGAGCCGTAGTCGAAGTGGAATACATTCCGGATGAACCGGTAGTCGAGTGAAATACATTCCGGATGAGCCGGTAGTCGAGTGAAGTACATTCGGATGAACCGGTAGTCGAGTGAAATACATTCCGGATGAACCGTAGTCGAGTGAAATACATTCCGGATGAGCCTGAGTCGAGTGAAATACATTCCCGGATGAACCGGTAGTCGAGTAGAACACGGTACTTGCACAACAAGGCTATCACACGTAACATGGTCAAGTTTCATAACAACAAGCATAGGCAAGTTATACACAACTCAAGGTACTTTCATTTTATGCCAAAGTCCGGATTTTTAACCCTAAAGTACTACGTACGTTAAATTCCTTTTAAGAGATTCATTCCTTTTCTAAAAGTCACCCGATACCCGTAGTATATAAAAAATGTGTGACTTATATCTTCTAAGTAAACCAAAACAACTTTCATACTTTCCTTTTTAAGACCAAATTAAGGCAATACCATGCCTTCCTTTTGGACCAAAATACTTCTCTTTTAAAAGTCAAGTTACCACATTAAAACAAATGATAAAACCCTTCTTTTGTTTTCATAAAGTCGTTATAACCAACTTCCCATAAAGCTGTTATAACACTTTATGTTTTAAACCATTTTAAGACAACCTGATGCCTTTCTTTTCCTAAAAGTTCGGTTTGCCTAATTTCAAGTACGCAAGTCTCTATTTAGAAAAGTTTCATAGGTCAATGTCTTAACCTCTTTTTAAACCAATCGAGTAACATACGCCAGAGGTGAGTAGGTTAATCATGTTCATAATCAATCTTATTAAGCGGCCGTGATCTAGAAAATGTAATATCATTTTGTCTCATCTTAGCTTATGCGGATGGAGGTTTCTACGGGTTTTAATAATAATACTTAATTATTCAATACATTTTCCTTTATTAACGCTTATGATGATTTATTGATACACATTCTGATTTCTGAAATCAGTAAAACATTATTCCTTTTAAAAACCAAGTACTCATTACTCACGAATGAGGTTTCACACAAAATCCATATTAATTCATTTAAGTTAAGTCTCTTATCTTATAAGATCCGATCTCTTAACTTTTGAAATTAATAAACCATTCATTTACCACCCTTAAGGCGTTATACCTAACTTCCCATAAAGCTAGTATAACACCGATGTTTTAAAACAACCAAATCTGATTAACACGTATGCGTCTACCGTACTACATAGCTCACATATCATGCTAGAAAGATAGGGCGAGGTTCACATACCTCGCGACGATTATCGACTAATAGCAAAATGCTACAAGTACCTCAAACCGTCTGCTCCTCCTTAAGCTAAGTAGATCACGCCATACGTAGTACTTAATCCTATAGAGGCCACAAGGAGCCTATTAACATCCTAGATCTCAATGTAGAATATTCTACAGAAAATTCGCGACACCTCCCCGCCCCACATGACAGCGTAAATCTCCTCTTGATCGAGTAGGCTACCAAGCCAACCATGAGGGTTTGCACGTCTAACCGGACGTGTACAATTCTACTACACAGTAATGCTACACAAGTCTACTGTAATACAGTCCTATGTAATTACAGTTCAGTTCTCTTATTTAAATTCAGGCTTAAGTCGCAAGACATTGCCGTAAGTATTATTCAGGCTTAAGTCAAAAGACATTGCCGCACAACTATGTTCAATTCTATATATAGTATACTTCAACTATATATTCCAACAACATGTAATTTCCAATTACAATAGAAGGTCAAGAGTGTTTACCTCGATAAGCCCAAAATTATCCGAGTTTATATGTCGATCCTGAGCAAGGTTTAGCTCCTACTCCGTGCGCTCCAACCCGCTCCAAACAACCCTTAGAAGTTCTAACCAACTTCTACTTAACACTTCAACTACGGGTGAAGATTTACTTAGGGTTTCGTTTTTGTGACTGAGGGAAGTATAATAGTATTTTCTGGGCTTTTGTATAAGTGTAACCTTGGGAATACTATAAGGTATTTGGGCCAAGGTATTTGGGCATTATAACAATACTTGGAGAGTATTTCTATACCACAAAAGGGGGGTATTTATACGAGACAACAAGGCTAGGGGGGGGTGTACCCCACGGTTAGGGCACTACAAAGGGGAGGGGGTGGCTCTCGGCCAAGCTCACTCAAGGGGAGGGTGTGGTGGGCCGAAAACAACAAGAGGAGAGGAGGGATTTTCAAGACTTAGACAATTTTTGGATGAATAAGTTCATCAACTTAGAGGGGTATTTATAGGTCAAGAAATGGCCAACCAATGGCCAAGATCTATCCAAGTGTAAGGCAAGTGTAAGGTCAAGATGAAGCCATGTGTTTGTGGGTCCCACTTGCTCATCAACTACACAAAATATCCTACCTAACCCTTGACCACAATTTTTGCACAAAAAACGTGCCCACTTTTCCCTTTGGCCCTCCACTTCCTTCCAATGTGAGGGTGACACATGTCACCCTCCCGTTGGTCCAAAATGTTTCGTCTCTCGGAAAAATCTGCAAAAATTATTAATGACATAGCCGGAATTTTCCCTACGAAAGCTGTGGAAATGTTTCGTCGAAAAACGACTCCTTTCGGTACTTGTGCACAAAATTTCATTCTTGCCTAATCTTTAAGGCTCAAATTTATATACGTACGCCCTCACGTACATACCCTGAAAATACGGGGTATAACATTCTCCCCTCCTTAGAAACATTCGGCCCGAATGTTCCTTCTAAGCCTCAAAACAAACATGCGCCAGTATAGTCTTCACTACTATACTTACGAGAACAATCCTGCCACACCTGGCCACAGAAACACCTGCGCAAATACTTACATCCAAGTCCACGAGGAAACACCTCTAACATCACAAACTTTTGTCACTTTGCCGCGAGGTTCTAGTGTCACTCCGGCGACCCAACAAATGGTACCGGACTGCATGCGATCCCTGAGGTCTAAAATATACATCCTTCGCACCTTCTCCCTTCACAAGAAATGATCAAATCTAAGCTCGCAATACATGCTCGCCTCTACCCTTACTCGTCGTACTCTTCTCGAACACTTGAACTCTTCTAGTATACGTACCACACTTCAGTCAACGCTTCTGTTTCCAACCCTTGGAGTCACTACCTCCAAACTTGGTCATCTTACTATCCTCGATTTCTTCTAGGGCCATTCTCGGCCTTCACGAACTGATTTTGGTCGAACATATCCACGAACTCATACGATGGTCATCTAAACTTGGGCCTAGCACCCTCGTGACCCTACCATCTGGCGGGACCACCAGCGACCCCACCTTAAAGCAGGCCGTGGGTTGGCGCAACATAGCCAACCCGACCACTTAACGCGTCAAGCTCTTGTTCCCGATCGGAACAATCTTACCTATACAGGTCATGAAAGCTACCACTTCCTTTTCACACTACCCATGGACTTATCCCACAACACATTTTACGCATACCAAGTATTTCAACAAAGACTAACCGTAAGAAACTCTCCTTAAGACGACCTTACCTCTAAGGTCTCAACATGAAATATTCTAGGGTTCACACTTCCCATGCCCCCATACTTATCCTTCCAACTAACCATGTTTTCTAACTCACAAATAACACAACGCTATTCGTACATAGCACAAAAATATAAGGTCATCATATCACGCATACCAATCTCTGAGGTTAAGGATATACACGAAGCTACCGCTCACTCTAATCATAGGCACGCCTGCGCATATCGCTATGAAAGGCGATGAACACGCCCGATCCGGTAAGGCTGCGTCATCTTGCGGTACCCCTCTATAAGCACGATCTCGTCACATGGCCACGGCGCAGTGAAACAAGCACCGATAAAAAAGCGACATTCCCCGGGATGATGTTTGCCACATCGTGCACACTGAGGGGGACATGAATCCTGCTGGCTAGCACTCACGCATACATGAACGGAAGCCACAGAGCTCGACCAGCTCGAATACCTGAGCGTCCCGGCGATCGGGGACCACTCTGTACTGGTGGAGGTACATAACTAGACTGCTGCTGAGGCGGTCCGCCTCGAAAGTTACCAAAGGACCTCTGTTACGGCCTCTTCTCCTGATCTCGGTCATTCCGTCGACCTCTCCGTGCCTCATATCCTAGTGCATGAGCTTGCATGCGGGCAATGTCCATGCCCGGCTGAAGAGCTACACCCGTACAAGCCTCTGCCAAGTAATCATCTAGCCCGGTGACGTAGCGGTGTACTCTGTCCTCCATGGTCGCCACTAAAGCGGGGACATATCGAGCCAATGAGTCGAACTCCACATTATACTCTCTAACCGCCCGTCACCTTGGCGTCAAAAATCTGCGGCCCGAGCCCTCCTCATCTGTGGGGCAAGAAATGTGCAAGAAAAGCCCTTGAGAACTCGTCCCATACGGCTTGAAGTGAATGCTCTTCGGGACAACTCGCGAATCAAACCGGTCAGCTGCGGTATCACGCGGTGATGCGAACCAATACCACCGACTGCGCCTGCGAGACTCGATCACTCTCATGATCCATTGTGGCTGTCGGATAAACTCACGAGGTCATCCTCGGCTCTCGATCCATAGAACATGGCGGGCTGACTCGAGAAAGTCACGTAGCCTCAAACCGCTCGGGGGTGAACTACGGGTGCTGCGGGTGAATCGCTGCGTCGGCCTATCCTCATATCGGCCCACGACCACGGCGATGGCGTCCATCTCGCTTGTACCCCATCTCATCTGCTCCGGTGTGAGACCGGAGGCTCAGTGCGTAGTCTCGGCGACCACTGCTGCGGCTCTAAACTCTTCTTTGGTCTTTGGCGGCGTCGCGAAACTTCGCCGTCGGAAGCCTTTGTCTCGAGCAATGGCCAGGACTGCGCCTCGTACTCCTCTGTATCTCACCAACAACTCCCTCATTGTCTTGCCCGTACGGGCTCAGGTTGACTACGCGGAGGCATAAGCGGTAAAGGAAAGGAATACGTCGGAGGTCAACTTATCACACGCTCTAGGGCACGATCTCGAATGAGAAGAATGGAAACCAATCCTAAATGTCCTATAGCCTCACGATTATAGATGTGGTGCACAACACCGATAATCAAGACTCTACTAGACACGATGCAGTAGACACTTTCCGAGGACTAAGCGCTCGATACCACTTTTGTCACGACCGAACCGGGCGTGGTCGTGCCTACCGGGCACCCTAGTGATACAACATCAGAGAAAATCAGCGGAAATAAAAACATGAACATGAATTAAGAGACATGATAAATAAACAGGCCAACCAAAATAGTTGCCTTCAGTATATATACATAAATACCCGAACAGTTATCCTTTTTACGGACTACGCCACAACGATTACTACGGACCTCTGAAGTGACAACAACTATGGCGGGACAGGGCCGCCATACCACGAATGTACAAGAACCTACGGACTGAGGGTAACATGCAAAGATAAGCCTCAGGAAGGAACGGGCTTCCAACATCTTTGAAATGTGATCCTATAAGCGGGGATCGACAGTCGATGTACCTCTACCTGCGGCATGAACGCAGCCCCGGGAGGTCGATAACAGTACCAAGTATGTGAAGCGTAAAATCGTAAATGAAATCATAATAGTCTATATAAGCAGAGACATGTATGATAACCAAACTACGATTCACAACATAAAAGCGATCGTCAAGTCGGGGACTCACGCCTCAAAGTCATCCCTCATGCGTGGAACTCCTTCCTCACCGCCGCGATCTAGGTACAAATCATGTGATACGTATAACAGGTCTCGGCCCATCTTATGGACCCAGTATAGAAACATGTGGAATACATTCCCGGTTCATCCCATGAACCGGTAGTCGAGTGGAATACATTCCCGGATGAACCGGTAGTCGAGTGAAATACATTCCCGGATGAACCGGTAGTCGAGTGAAGTACATTCCCGGATGAACCGGTAGTCGAGTGAAATACATTCCCGGATGAACCGGTAGTCGAGTGAAATACATTCCCGGATGAACCGGTAGTCGAGTGAAATACATTCCCGGATGAACCGGTAGTCGAGTGAAATACATTCCCGGATGAACCGGTAGTCGAGTAGAACACAGTACTTGCACAACAAGGCTATCACACGTAACATGGTCAAGTTTCATAACAACAAGCATAGGCAAGTTATACACAACTCAAGGTACTTTCATTTTATGCCAAAGTCCGGATTTTTAACCCTAAAGTACTACGTACGTTAAATTCCTTTTAAGAGATTCATTCCTTTTCTAAAAGTCACCCGATACCCGTAGTATATAAAAAATGTGTGACTTATATCTTTTAAGTAAACCAAAACAACTTTCATACTTTCCTTTTTAAGACCAAATTAAGGCAATACCATGCCTTCCTTTTGGACCAAAATACTTCTCTTTTAAAAGTCAAGTTACCACATTAAAACAAATGATAAAACTCTTCTTTTGTTTTCATAAAGTCGTTATAACCAACTTCCCATAAAGTTGTTATAACACTTTATGTTTTAAACCATTTAAGACAACACAATGCCTTTCTTTTCCCTAAAAGTTCCGGTTTGCCTAATTTCAATTCGCAAGTCTCTTTTTAGAAAAGTTTCATAGTTCAATGTCTTAACCTCTTTTAAAACAATAGAGTAACATATGCCATAGGTGAGTAGGTTAATCTTGTTCATAATCAATCTTATTAAGCGACCATGATCTAGAAAATGTAATATCATTTTGTCTCATCTTAGCTTATGCGGATGGAGGTTTACGGGTTTTAATAATACTTAATTATTCAATACATTTTCCTTTATTAGCTGCGTTGATTTATTGATACACATTCGATTTCGAAATCGGTAAAACATTATTCCTTTTAAAAACCAAGTACTCATTACTCACGAATGAGGTTTCACAAAAATCCATATTAATTCATTTAAGTTAAGTCTCTTATCTTATAAGATCCGATCTCTTAACTTTTGAAATTAATAAACCATTCATTTTACCACCCTTAAGACGTTATACCTCACTTCCCATAAAGCTAGTATAACACTGATGTTTTAAAACAACCAAAAACAGTTAACACATGTACGACTACCGTACTACATAGATCACACCAATCATGCTAGAAAAGATAGGAAGAGGTTCACATACCACGCTACGATAATCGACTAATATCAAAATGCTCCAGTACCTCAAACCGTCGGCTACTCCTTAAGCTAAGTAGATCACGTCATACGTAGTACTTCAACCTATAGAGGCCACAAGGCGCCTATTAACATCCTAGATCTCAATGTAGAATATTACGTAAAATTGGCACCTCCACCCCATGCAGCGTAAATCTCATCAATCGATCGAGGCGGCTACCAAGCCAACCGGGGTTTGCACGCCTAACGGGCGTGTACAATTCTACTACGGTAATGCTACACAAGTCTCTGTCTGATCTATGTAATTCTGATTCGGTTCTCTTATTTAAATTCGGGCTTAAGTCGCAAGACATTGCGTAAGTATTATTCGGGCTTAAGTCAAAAGACATTGCCGCACAACTATGTTCAATTCTATATATAGTATACTTCAACTATATATTCCTAAAACATGTAATTTCCAATTACAATAGAAGGTCAAGAGTGTTTACCTCGATAAGCCCAAAATTATCCGAGTTTATATGTAGATCCTGAGCAAGGTTTAGCTCCTACTACGTGCGCTCCAACCCGCTCCAAACAACCCTTAGAACTTCTAACCACCGTCTACATAACACTTCAACTCCGGGTGAAGACTTACAAAGGGTTTCGTTTTTGTGACTGAGGGAAGTATAATAGTATTTTCTGGGCTTTTGTATAAGTGTAACCTTGGGAATACTATAAGGTATTTGGGCCAAGGTATTTGGGCATTATAACAATACTTGGAGAGTATTTCTATACCACAAAAGGGGGGTATTTATACGAGACAACAAGGCTAGGGGGGGTGTACCCCACGGTTAGGGCACTACAAAGGGGAGGGGGTGGCTCTCGGCCAAGCTCACTCAAGGGGGAGGGGGTGTGGTGGACGAAAACAACAAGAGGGAGAGGGAGGGATTTTTCAAGACTTAGACAATTTTTGGATGAATAAGTTCATCAACTTAGAGGGGTATTTATAGGTCAAGAAATGGCCAACCAATGGCCAAGATCTATCCAAGTGTAAGGCAAGTGTAAGGTCAAGATGAAGCCATGTGTTTGTGGGTCCCACTTGCTCATCAACTACACAAAATATCCTACCTAACCCTTGACCACAATTTTTGCACAAAAAACGTGCCCACTTTTCCCTTTGGCCGTCCACTTCCTTCCAATGTGAGGGTGACACATGTCACCCTCCCGTTGGTCCAAAATGTTTCGTCTCTCAGAAAAATCCGCAAAAATTATTAATGACATAGCCGGAATTTTCCCAACGAAAGCTGTGGAAACTTTTCGTCGAAAAACGACTCCTTTCGGTACTTGTGCACAAAATTTCATTCTTGCCTAATCTTTAAGGCTCAAATTTATATACGTACGCCCTCACGTACATACCCTGAAAATACGCGGTATAACACTTCCTATCCTCTTGAGCATGATATTTTAAAAGAATATATATAGTACGGTAGACGTACATGTTTTAACTAAACGTAGTTTTACGGCAATGTCTTTTGACTTAAGCCTGAATAATAAGAATCTTGAAGTATTTCAAGAGAATTAAGAACCCTTTTTTTTGAAAGAAGGATAATACTTGGTTTTTATACTAGCTTTATGGGAAGTTAGGTATAACGACTTAAGAGAGATAAAAGGAACGGTTTACTTAATTATTTATGAAAGCCTTATTGATTTCGGAAATTAGAATAAGTATCGAACAAACCACATCAGCGCTAATAAAGGGAAATGTATTGACTAATAAAGTATTATTAAAACCAGTAGAAACCTCCATCTGCATAGAAGCTAAGATGAGACAAAATGATATTACATTTCCTAGATCATGGCTGCTCTAATAAGATTGTTATGAACAAGAATAACCTACTCACACATAAGGCATATGTTTCTCAAATTGTTTTAAAGGAGAATTATATTAATAAGTGATTAAAACTATGAACTACGAAACCTTTCGAAAATAAAAGACTCGAGTAATTGAACTTAGGAAAACTTGGACGTTTGGAAAAGAATGTTGTTACTTGATATTAAAAAGGAAACTGTTTCGGGTTACTTAAAAAATATAGTCACTCTATTTTTGATACTACGGGTATCGTGTGACTTTTGTGAAAGAAACTGATCTTTTTAAAAGAATTAATGTATGAAGTACTTTGGGGTTAAAACCCGAACTTGTTGTCATAAAATAGAAAGTACCTTGGGTGAATAACTTGACTATGTTGGTTTGTGATAGTCTTGTAATACTTTCTTGATTGGTTTGATAAGTAATCATGTTATGATGCTACGTGTGTTAGTGTCTTATGATGTTTGTGTAAAGGGGTTTCCCTTGCTGTGCTTATGTTGATTAACGATAAGCCGTTGTACTGTTATATTATCACATACCCCCTTGACTTGATATACCGAGGGCTTGCCACCCTTGATGCGGGTCTATACGGCCTATGCGGTGCGTGTGACTATGCGAGCAGCGGTATGCTCGAGATTGATCATTCGGTGTTTTATCCGTCGAGGGGATGCCTATGCGATGCATGTGACTATGCGGTCTATGAGACTATGCGGACTGCGGGAGTCCAGGAGGGTACCGGGGGTTAGCTGCCCCCGATGCGAGGAATACCTCATGCGGGCCTATGTGTGGCCTATGCGGAGCAGCGGTATGCTCCAGGACTAGACGCGCACATTGATACTGACGGCGAGTGGCGGCCGATCATGTAGTGCGGTCTAGAAAGACCCGTGATATAGTTTTATAGCATTGTTGTGCGTAGGTTTTAGTAGTCGGTTATGCCTTCGTACTTACCGTGCGGTTTTATTATGACACGGTGGGACACGTGTTCATGTGTACTCCTTGGTGTTATTACATCATGGAAGCCGTGATGAGGAAGGTATTCCATGGGCATGATTGATGTGGTGGGCGTGAGACCCATTGTTGTATTTGAGTAATGACTTTGAGGGCGTGAGTCCCTGACTTGACGTGACTGCTTACATATTGTGTATCGTAAATTGGTTATCATATATGTCTTCTGTTTATATAGACTATTATGATTTCATTTACAGTATTTTCAGTTTCACATACTTGGTACCTGTTATGCGACCTCCTTGGTGCGTTAAATCCGCGGTAGAGGTACACGATCGTCGATCCTCGCTCTTAGGATCACGGTTCGTTTTGGGAAGCTCCGTTTCTCCGGAGGCTTATCTTTGGTATAGTCCTGTTGTTGTAGGTACTTACATTCGGGGTATGGCGGTCTGTCCGTCATTGGTGTTGTAAAACTCTTAGAAGTGCAGTCTGTTGTAAAGTTGGATGTATCGCTCATTCTTGAGATATTTATATACTTGCCGAAGGGCACTCTTTTATTTGATAAACTGTGTCTCTTTTACATTGGTTTCATGTCTTGTTTTATATTCCGCTGATTACTCTGATGTATGTCTACTTGGGTGCCCGGGGTAAGGCACCAGTCACGGGCCCGGGTTCGGGTCGTGACAAAAGTGGTATCAGAGCAGTTAATCCTCGGAAAGTGTCTACAGACCGTATCTAGTAGAGTCTTGATTATCGGTGTGTTGTGCACCACACCAATAATCAGGAGGCTATAGGATATTTAGGATTGGTTTCCATTCTTCTCACTCTGAGATCGTGCTTAGAGTTGTGTTATAAGTTGGACCCCTCTAACGTATTTCTTTCCCTTACCGTTATGCCTCCGCGTAAGGCAACCCGGGCCCAGAAGGGCAAGGCAGTCGAGGGAGCTGCAAGTAGAGTTCAGAGGGTTACTAGGGCACAGGCCCAATCATCACTTGGGGTGGTGCTTCATTCGGGGAGTTCTGCGACGTCACCAGCCCCAGCAGAGTCTAGCACAGCGGCAGAAGTTCCTACTGCGGCCATGAGATTTGAACCTTCAGTTCCACGACCAGCAGCAGACAGTATAGATTGCAAAGAGACGACCCTGTTACTAGCTAGGGAGTTAGCAACCAGAGAGTATTTTAGGTATCGATTCATCACGGGTCTTAATGACTATTTAAGAGAGGGTTGTGCAAGAGTAGCTCTTCAGTCAGGCTTGAGCATGGCCTGTGTACGGGCTTATGTGCAGGCGAGAAAGCGTGAGATCGACGGGTTAACCAAGATCAGCAGAAGAGGGCCAGAACAGCAGGGTCCTTTGGTAACTTTCGAGACGAATCGCCTCATCAGCAGATTAGTATGTGTGATAAGATGAGTATATCTTAAGTGTTATGTTCAGATAACATTGTGTTAATCATGGTTAGTTATCAGGGTAATATTGGGGATAGGGAAAGTGTGAGCCTTAGATTTTTATACGTAGAGACCTTAGAGGCGAGGCCATCTTGGGTAAAAGAGTTATTTTATGTTTGACACTTATCGGAGTGCATTGTATGCGTGAGCTATGTTTTTGGGATAAGTCCCTGAGTAGTGTGAAATGAAAGAGGGTAGTTGATCTAAGAAGACCACTAGGTTTTCGTGACTTGATTGTGAGATTGTTCCGGATCGGGAACAAGAGTTTTCTTGCGATAGCGGGTCGGTCATGGACGATTGCGGGTCAACCCGCGGCTTTGTATTGTGGTGGGGTTAGTTCGAGGTGGTCGCCGGTGGTGGGGTCACGAGGAGTTAGGCCCAGTTTAGTTAACCAGTGCGAGTTCGTGGATGCGTTCGACCGATGGTCGGGCGGGTCGATCCTCTTGTCTTTCGATCAAGACCGTTTACTCGCGAGAGGTTATGCGAGATGTTATATCGGGAAGGTTGTAAGGCTACGAGGTGCCTACTTTCACCTTATAATGACGATGGAGCCAGTTACGGCTATTTCTTTTTTTTGGAAGTTTTACCAGGCAAGGTTAGGAACTCAGGTGAGTCTCAGTATCGCATTCGCCCTCGGGCGGTGTGTGGACTTGAGGTAGCGTGAGATTGTTGTCTCTGTTGAGGAGTGTTTTATAGCTAGCATTTCAGCATTGGTGTCGCCTTATGAAGCCTTGTAGGGCGGAAGTGTAAGTTCTTGGTCGATTGGTTCGATGTTGGCAAGGTTCGAGATAGTTGGTTCATACTTGTTTGGCGGGATGTGGATAAGGTGAAGCTTATCGGAAGAGATTATTGGCGGCTCGAGTCAGCGAGTCGTGCGGATAATCGGTGGCGACACAGAGCTCGGAGTTGTGGTGGGTCTTCTTGAAGGTACCACCCGGAAAGGGTGTGACGAGTTTTGGAAAACAGAGGAAACTTAGCCCGAGTTACTTTGGGCCTTTGCAGATCATTTCGAAAATAGGCCAAGTTGCCTATAGGTTAGCATTGTCGTCCGACTTAGGAAGCGTCGTCCGGTCTTTCATGTTGTTATGTTCAGAAAAGTATCGGAGATCCATCCAGAGTGTTCCCAGTTAATGATGATCAAGTTGGAGGTAGTAACCCAGAGATTTTGGAAAAAGAAGCAGAATCAGAAATGTGACAAGTTATGAGAAAGAGTTCGAATGTACGAGAAGGGTATGACGAGTAAGGGAAGAAGCGAGCATGTGTTACGAGCATAGATGTGATCATTTCTTTTGTAAAGTGAAGGTGCGAATGGAGTATATTTTAGACCTCGGGTGGGAGATTTTGTAGTGATGGAAGTGATTCCTCGTGGACTTGGATGTAAGTGTTTGCGCGTGTTGTATTGTGGCCAGGTGTGGCATGATTGTTTTCGTAAGTACAACAGTGAAGACTATACTGGCGCATGGTTGTTTTGAGACTTAGGAGGAACATTCGGGACGAATGTTTCTAAGGAGGGGAGAATGTTATACCCCGTATTTCCAGAGTATGTACGGGAGGGCGTACGTATAAAAGTTTAAGCCTTAAGTTAGGCAAGGACCGAAAATTTTGTGCACAACACACGAAAAGAATCGTTTTCCGACGAAACGTTTTCCAAACTTTGCGAAGGGAAAAATACGGCTATGTCATTAATAATTTTTGCGGATTTTTCCGAGAGATGAAATATTTTGGACCAACGAGAGGGCGACACTTGTCACCCTCAAGTGGGCGGACGAAATGGTCTTCCATTGGCACGTTTTGCCTTTATTTTTTTTGTCAAGGAGTTGGTAGGATATTTTGTGTGGTAGATGACCAAGTGGGACCCACACACACATGTCCTAATCTACACCCTCCACTTGCCCCCCACTTGTCTTGATCTTGGCCATTGGTTGGCCTATAAATACCCCCCTTAGTTGATGAACTTCTTCATCCACACTTAGACATTTCTAAGTCTTAAAATCCCTTCCCCCCTCTCTTGAGAGCTCTAGCCGAGAGCACCTCTCGCCCCCTTCCTAGTTATGCTAGCGAAACCCTCCCTTTGTGAGCCTTGGCGAAACTACCCCCTTCCTAAAGTTGTTTTTCGTGAAGTACCCCCTTGGTAGAAAAGTATTCTCAGTATTGTTACTATTCAAAATACCTTGGCAATACCTTGTAGTATTCAAGGTTACACATATACTAAAAGCCCAGAAATACTATTATACTTCCCTTCAGTCACAAAACGAAACCCTAAGGAAAATCTTCATAGCCGGTTGAAGTTTTAAGAAGAAGTTGCGTAGAACTTCTAAGGGTTGTTTGGAGCGGGTTGGAGCACCCAGAGTAGGAGCTAAACGTTGCTCAGGATCGACATTTAAACTTGGATAATTTTGGGCTTATCGAGGTAAATACTCTTGTCATTCTATTGTAATTGGAAATTACATCGTAGTAGTATAGAAATGAATATAAGATACATAGAAGGATATTCTGAGAAGAGAATTGAACGTAATAGAAGGATATTACAGAAGAAGATTAAAGCGTACTTACATGGGTGTATTTGCGATGAACTTGTGTAGTTTAACGGGTGGGAAGTCTTTGCCCAATTTTTCCGTAGAATATTCTCTGAGTAGTCTAGACGTTGATAGGCGTATATGACCTTTATAGGTTGAATATTCTGCGAGTAGCATGTTCTACTTGGAAGGTGGACAAGGCTAGCGGGTTATAAGCGTGGGCGTTTTGCTAATAGTCGATAATCGTCGCGGTATGTGATTCTTCCTATCCTCTTGAGCATGATATTTTAAAAGAATATATATAGTACGGTAGGCGTCGTGTGTTAGCGAACGTAGTTTTACGGCAATGTCTTTTGACTTAAGCTGAATAATAAGAATCTTGAAGTATTTCAAGACAATTAAGAAACCTTTTTTGAAAGAAAGATAATACTTGGTTTTATACTAGCTTTATGGGAAGTTAGGTATAACGACTTAAGAGAGATAAAAGGCAGTTTACTTAATTATTTATGAAAGCCTTATTGATTTCGGAAATGAGAATAAGTATCGAACAAACCACAGCAGCGCTAATAAAGGGAAATGTATTAACTAATAAAGTATTATTAAAACCAGTAGAAACCTCCATCTGCATAGAAGCTAAGATGAGACAAAATGATATTACATTTCCTAGATCATGGCTGCTCTAATAAGATTGTTATGAACAAGAATAACCTACTCACACATAAGGCATATGTTTCTCAAATTGTTTTAAAGGAGAATTATATTAATAAGTGATTAAAACTATGAACTACGAAACCTTTCGAAAATAAAAGACTCGAGTAATTGAACTTAGGCAAACTTGGACGTCTGGAAAAAAATGTTGTTACTTGATATTAAAAAGGAAACTGTTTCGGGTTTCTTAAAAAAGATAGTCACTCTATTTTTTATACTACGGGTATCGTGTGACTTTTGTGAAAGAAACAGATCTTTTTAAAAGAATTAATGTATGAAGTACTTTGGGGTTAAAACCCGAACTTGTTGTCATAAAATAGAAAGTACCTTGGGTGAATAACTTGACTATGTTGGTTTGTGATAGTCTTGTAATACTTTCTTGATTGGTTTGATAAGTAATCATGTTTTGATGCTACATGTGTTAGTGTCTTATGATGTTTGAGTAAAGGGGTTTCCCTTGTTGTGCTTATGTTGATTAACGATAAGCCGTTGTACTGTTATATTATCACATACCCCCTTGACTTGATATACCGAGGGCTTGCCACCCGACGCGGTCTATACGGCTATGCGGTCTGTGTGACTATGCGAGCAGCGGTATGCTCGAGATTGATCATTCGGTGTTTTATCCGATCACGAGGATGCCTATGCGGATGCGTGACTATGCGGTCTATGAGACTATGCGGATGCGGAGTCGAGAGTGTCTGGGGTTAGCTGCCCCGTCTGAGAATACCTCATGCGGGCCTATGTGCCTATACGGGCAGCGGTATGCTCCAGACTAGACGCGCATTGATCACGAGGCGAGTGGCGGCCGATCATGTGGTGCGATGCAGAAAGACCCGTGGTATAGTTTTATAGCATTGTTGATGCGTGGGTTTTAGTAGTCGGCTATGCCTTAGTACTTACCCCGTACGGTTTTATTATGACACAGGTGGGACCTGGTGTTCATGTGTACTCCTTGGTGTTATTACATCATAGACTGCCGGCAGTGAGGAAGGTATTCCATGGGCATGATTGATGTGGTGGGCGTGAGACCCATTGTTGTATTTGAGTAATGACTTTGAGGGCGTGAGTCACGACTTAGCGTATTTGCTACATATTGTGTATCATAAATTGGTTATCATATATGTCTTCGCTTATATAGACTATTATGATTTCATTTCTGATATTTTGATTTCACATACTTGGTACCTGTTGTACTGACCTCCTTCGGGGGGCTGCGTTCATGCCGCAGGTAGAGGTACACCAGTCGTCGATCCTCGCTCTTAGGATCACAGTTCAGCGTTTTGGGAAGCTCCGTTTCTCCGGAGGCTTATCTTTGGTATAGTCCCCTGTTGTTGTAGGTACTTACATTCAGGGGTATGGCGGGGCCATGTCCCGTCGTTGGTGTTGTAAAACTCTTAGAGGTCTGTAGTCCTGTTGTAAAGTTGGGATGTAACTGTTCATTCTTGAGATATTTATATACTTGCCGAAGGGCACTCTTTTATTTGATAAACTGTGTCTCTTTTACATTGGTTTCATGTCTTGTTTTATATTCCGCTGATTACTCTGATGTATGTCTACTTCGGTGCCCGGGGTAAGGCACCAGTCACGGGCCCGGGTTCGGGTCGTGATAGTTGTAGTTATGGATATTAGCAATCATGAGATATATATTATGAAGTTTGATAAGTGTGTTGGCTATTGGAACCCTAATCCGAAAATTAGTATGTTTAGCCTTTGAGATTGTAATTCAATTTGGTTATTAGTTTAGTCGTCGCATGTTATATAAAGAAGGAATTGTAGTTGTTGAAGTTGTTTATGACTATATAACATGTTAGACCTAATAACTTGGATTGAAAAAGAATTGGAAAGGATGTTGTGTTGTTGTACATGTTAGCCGAGAATGGCTTAGAATATTAAACTACTTGGTATTAATTGTGGGGCAGAATTTTACACGTATTCTAAGGCGTGTAATCCCCTTTGATTGGTTGATGTATTGAACCTTAAATGTGGCATGTTGATTATTGATTATCGGGCCTTGAAAAAAGTGAAAAAGTACGTAGAAACAAAAGAGGTGTTGCCTGATTTTCCGTAGAATAATAGTCCTTATACTTAGTATGATTCTACGTTTAAAAGGGAGGAGTTGATAGACATGATATGATTAATATAGGTTGAAGTACTACGAGTAGCGTATTCTAATTAAAGGATGGAATAGCTATCAAGGTTGAAGTACTTTGGAGCATTTTGCTACTTGTCGATAATCGTCGCGAGGTATGTGAACCTCTTCATTCTTTTGGGCATGATTCTATGTATGAAATATACATGTGGTGTTAATTCATGATTCCTTCTACTCTTAGAAGTTAAGAGGTATGTATGTTGATTTACTCTATGTAAAAGTTATGTCTAAGTTATCCTAAGTCCTTACCAAGTCTTATGAGGGATGTTGGTAAGAGTCGTTAGGAAGTATTTAGAGTCGAGTTGACTTTGCTAATTTACTGCACGAATGAGAATAAGTATCGAACAATCCATTGCAGCGTTAATAAAAGAAAATGTATCGACAATCAATTATGTTAAAATGAGTAGAATTCTCCATCTTCATAGAAACTAAAATAAGACAAAATTATATTACATTTTCTAGATCATGGCTGCTTTAATAAGATCATTATAAACAAGTATCACTTATTCACAACGCACAAAAGTATATGTTACTTAATTTAAAGAGTTTACGTTATGAAGTTTACGTTAAGAGTTAAGAAACTTGATTTCTAAAGTTAAGAGACTTGAAGTATTTTAAAAGTTAAGAAACTTGATTTGAAAGTATATGATACTTGATCTTAAAAGTATAAGTCTCTTGGTTATAGAAAGAATGAATTTGTCTAAAACCATAAAGGGTTATAACGGCTTTATGGGAAGTTAGTTATAACGGCTTTATGGAAGGTTAAAAGAGTTGTCTATTTTGATTGATAGGCATGAGTTGCCTAGATTGTGAAAATTGAAGTTACTTGGTTTCAAAGCATTGAAATGAATTTCTAAAAGGTGTAGTAACTTATTTTGAAAAATAGACATGTTTTGATACTACGGGTGTTAGTATCTTGGAGTTTTATATAAAAATGAGTCTTTTGAAAAGAATGGACGTATGTAGTACTTTGGCTTGTTTAAATGAGAATTTTTCCATTTTGTGCCTTGATAGTACTTTGACTTGCTTAAATAAGGATTTCTCTTGGTTGTAAAAAGAAGGCGTGATAATTTTCTTGGTTTATGTTAAAAGAAGGCATGATAATTGTCTTGGTTTATTTAAAAAGAAGGCATGGTAATTTTCTTGGTTTATGTAAAAAGAAGGCATGGTAATTGTCTTGGTTTGTGTAAAGGCATGGTATTGTCTTAGTTTATGTAAAAAAGGAAAGGCATGGTATTGTCTTGGTGTGTAAAGGCATGGTATTGTCTTGGTTTGCTTGCATATGGGTTGCTCTTATAGACATTCGTGCAAGTGTCATATTTCCACATCTCTGCGTCCCTCCATAAAGGGCCGACAACTTATTTCAAGGATATCATGGAGTAGCTCCCCATGGTGGTGAGTGGTACACACTTACGGCGGGTCGGTATTTGACTCGGGCGGGTTAAATTCCCGGGATATATATAAGCCATGGATTAGCTATCCGTGATGCGAGTATCGTGTACCGATGACTCATTGCGGGTCCACATGACCTAAGCGGGTGAAATAGTCCCTTGCGGGTGAAATAGTCTCATGATAGGTTGCATTATAACACAGAGGGTGGTTGACCACAGCGACACGGCGCCGTGTTTGAAACGGTAGTGATTTCACTAATGAAAGGGTGCAGTGTGTTTATGACTTAAAGTGGAACAATTGGTCTCATTGTTAAAAGCATAACTTAAAAGATAAAAGTGATTGCATTAATCTCAAGATTGCAAGGTTCAGTGTGCTTATTGATGTTATATTATATCATGGACTGCCGGCAGTGAGGAAGGATTCCACGGGCATAATTGATGTTATGGGCGTGAGACCCATGGTTATATTTGAGTAATGACTTTGAGGGCATGCGTCCCTGATTTGACATGACTGTTTATGTATTGTGTACTGTAGTTTGGCTATCATAGATGTCTCCTGTTTTATATGTGAACTGTGTGATCTCCTTTCTGATGCTTCTTGTTTCACATACTTGGTACATTTTTAAATCGACCTCGCCGCGTGCGTTCATCCGTGAGTTTAGGTCTTGATTTGGTGATCTGCAGTGTAGGACCACGCCGAGTTTTGGATAGCTCCATCTGTTCATGACTTTATCATTTTGGTATAGATCCTTGATGAGGCTTTATGCGATTATGGGTACGGCGGGGCCTTGTCCCGTCATAGTTCAGTAAAACTCTTAGAGGTCTGTATTCATATGTGGGATTGGACTCGTGTACAGTGTAGTACCTTTTTATTATGTATATTATATGGCAGCCTTGTCGGCTTTGCCCTTGCATGTTCGTTGGTTTAAAAAAAACGAGATGTTATTTTGTTTCGCGATTAACTTGTGTCAGTCAGGTAGAAGGCTGCCCAGGTAGGGCACCAGTCACGGGCCCGGGGTTCGGGGTGTGACAAAGACTTGTTAAGAACTTAGGAATATTCTAGACATTCCTTTAGCATACAATCAATAACAGGAATACTTCTTATGACTAGGAAAGTATACTCAAGAACAAGTCATGTATACTCCTACCAACAAGGCAAGTATACTTCAAATATCAAGGCAAGTATACTCCTAACAACAAGGCAAGTATACTTCAAATATCAAGGCAAGTATACTCCTAACAACAAGGCAAGTATACTTCAATATCAAGGCAAGTATACTCCTAACAACAAGGCAAGTATACTTCAATATCAAGTCATGTATACACCTAATAACAAGGCAAGTATACCATAAAAATACTCATGTCTATAGAAAGAAGAAGTTCACATACCTCGTGATGACTAACCAATACGACAAGTAGCAAAATGCTCCAAAATACTTCAACTTCATCGGCTATTCCTTAAGTCAAGTAGACTCTGCTACACGTAGTACTTCAACCTAAAATGGCCATAGTACTTCTATCAATATCATACTTACTATTGTAAGACTTATACCAAATAATTGCCATCTAATTCTACGGAAAATTTGGCAGCACTTCCTTTGTTTCTACGTACTTTTCCACCTTTTCTAAGGTCCGTATTTATCAACCAATAAGCCACATTTAAGGTGCAACAACCAAGCAATTCAAAGGGGATTACACGCCTTAACAAGACGTGTAAAATTCTGCCCCACAATTAATGTAAAATTGTCCAACAATCTTAAGCCATTCTAGGAAACAACAACATAAACCTTCATTAAATCAATTATATTTCAAGTCATACTTCCAAACTTATACATAATTCAAACCTACATTTAATGACATGACTCCCTTCGACATATAATATGTAATTAACGAAGGTAACAATCATCACGACCGTTCGGGGCAGTGGCTAGTGCACCCAAGTAGTCATACATCAGAGTAATCAGCGGAAATATAAAGCAAGACATGAAACAGTTTATAAAATAAGACACAGTTTATGTGAGAAAACATCGCCTTCCGGCGTATATATATAAAATCATGGTTTAGCAGTTACATCCGACACTGTACAACATGACTACAGACCTCTAAGGAAATATACAACTATGGCGGGACAGGGCCCCGCCATACCCTGACTGTACAAAACTATCTACAACAGGGAGATCATACAAAAGTAGAGCCTCCGGAAGAGATGGAGCTCCGACACCAACGTAGAGATCCTAAGAATGCGGATCTAGCACTGCTTGCCCTTACTGCGGCATGAGCGGCCGAAGGAGGTCGATTACAACAGTACTAAGTATGCGGCGTAAACTACTTAAATGAAAACATATCATCTTAAAACCAGTTTACAATTATTTTTGAAACAACCAATGAAACCTCACGTAGTTCCACATCACAACCAAGAGCAAAAATAGGTAATCGTAATAGGTCTTGTCTAGGCCGCGAATGATCGAAAGCAGGCCACTCGCCCCATCATCGATGCAAGCCTAATCTGAACTCGAGTCGCATAGGCCACTCGCGTGGGCGCATGAGGTATAACCCGCGTCGGTAGCTACTCCTCGGCGATCACTGGACTCATTGTCGCATGGCCACACAGACCGCGTGAGGCATAACCCCGCATACTAACACGGAACTCTCGTAGCTCCGCATAGGCCCCCTGGACCCGCGTAGGTATTCTCGAATCATGGTCCCGGACACTTTGAGTCTACCGCATCGGAGGGCAGCTTAACCCCCGGTATCATCTCAAGAGGTGAGTGATAGTATACTAACATAACAACTTATCTTTAAACAACATAAGCACAACAAGGATACTCACCTATACAAACGTTACAAGATACTCACACACATAGCATCATATCATGTCTATCAAACCATCTTTATTATTCTTTTCACAATACAAGTCTGTTATAAACACATAGGCAAACTTGTTTCTTTTATAAATCTTAAGTGGTTATACTTACTTCCCATAAAGCTAGTATAACTCTTAAGCTTCGCTTTAAAACCAATTAGTTCTCTTACATTAATATGATTCATTAGTCTTTTGAAATGTTTTGATTCTTTATTATTCAGCTTAAGCGGTGAGGCATTCTTAGTAAGTATTATTCGAGCTTAAGTCAAAGACATTCCGTAGTTATATTGTAAAATATCATGCTTTAGGAAGAATCACATACCTTCTCGTGAAAACCACCGCTAAGTTGAATATGTCATGCAGAGAGTCACCTATAATAGTCACGGATATCTATTAAAGACTACTCAAGGTCATTCTAAGCAGGGGTTCATAATTCTCTGATAAGTCGGGCAGCACTTCCTACCGGTGAGCTATATAAGTCTCATTGTGAAAGCAGTCCTATGTAAATCTGATTTGATTATTCTTCTTTTAAACCCTTCTAAGTGATTAATACCTCAATTCTATTCTGTGATATACTTCTAAGTATTTATACTTATTCTTATACTATAACAGTAAGTATTCTCTAATTCAAAAGAGGTTAAGATTATTACCTCAGTAAGCCCAATAATATCCTAGAAAAGTCGCGCCTGAGCAAGGTTTTGCTCCTAAGTTGTATGCTCCAAGAACCTTAGAAGTTCTTCACAACTTCTACCAAGTACTAAGGTATTTGGGCTAGGGTATTTTGGGCATTATAACGATACAAGAAGGTAACTTTTCTACCAAGGGAGGGGGGGTAGATTTTTGGCTAGGCTAGGGGGGTATTCGGCCAAGGCCACTTAGGCTAGAGGGGGAAGAGGGCTTGGACGAATTGGCTAACAAGGGAGAAGGGAGGATTTTCAAGACTTGGAAAGTAATTTGTGGATGAAGAACTCTTCATCTTAAGGGGGGTATTTATAGGTCAAGAAGTGGCCAACCAATGGCCAAGATTTAGACAAGTGCAAGGCAAGTGTAGGGTGAGGATTAACTATACACAAATATCCTACCAACTCCTTGACTTGTGCACAAGGCACAAAAAACGTGCTCCTCCAAGTCCAAATCGTCCAAATGGACGATTTCAAGTCCATCAATTGGAGGGTGACAAGTGTCGCCCTCCCGTTGGTCCAAAATGTTTCGTCTCTCGGAAAAATCCGCAAAATTAGAAATGGCATAGCGGAATTTACCCTACGAAAGTCGTGGAAAGCGTTTCGTCGGAAAACTATTCGTTTTGTGAGTTGTGCCTAAAAAAAACGTTTTGCCTAAACTTTAAGGCTAGACTTTCGTACGTATTCCCTTACGTACATACTCTGGAAATACGGGGTATAACATTCTCCCCTCCTTAGAAACATTCGTCCCGAATGTTCCTTCCCAAGACAGTTATCGAAGAAGCTTAAACAGTTGTAAATGCCACACACGGCCACAGAGCAACACATAGGCAGAAACGATAACGAAAATTTACAAGTAGGAAAGTGAATTTACCTGGAGGTGTGGGGAAATAGGTGAGGATACTTCCGCCTCATGTCCTCCCGGCTTCCGTATCATCTCCTCCCGAGCTCGTTCGCCACAAGACTTTGACGGAAGCCCACGTCGCTTCGTCCGCAGACGCCTAACTCGACGATCGACTATCGCTATGGGAATCTCCTCATACGATAACCCCTCGGTCACTGGACATCGTCAATCGGGTGCACCACAGATGGATCCGATACATCTCGCCGGCGTAGATACGTGAAACACCGGATGCTGCCTCCGGATCGGACGGCGGATCCAACTCGTAGGCAACCTTGCCTACCTCTGCGGACAATACGAAGCGGCCCGATGTACCTTGGTGAGCTTCCTTCTTCCCGAATCTCATCACACCGCCGTGGGTGACACTTTAGGAAAACCCAATCATGAACCTCGAACTCAAGATGTCGACGACGATGATCTGCATACGACTTACATCGACTACGGTATCGATAACGCCTCGGAGAAGTTTCACCTTATCCACTGCCTGCTGTACCAAATCTGGTCCCACTAGCTGCCCCTCGCCCACATCGAACCAACCTATAGGCGATCTGCACTTCCTCTCATACAAGGCCTCATAAGGCGCCATCTGAATACTGGAGTGGTAGCTATTATTATATGCGAACTCAACTAGAGGCAAATGATCCTCCCAACTACCACTAAAGTCAATAACACAGGCTCGCGAGATATCCTCAAGAGTGCGGATAGTGCGCTCTGCTGCTGTCCGTCTGCATGCGTGGATGAAATGCGATTACTCGAGCTCACTGCGTCCCTAAACCCCTCGGAAGGACCTCGAAGTTAGCGTAAACCGGGCTCCTCTGCATGCGATATGATCGAGTAGGGACTCCATGCGATCGACGATCTCTCGGATGTAAAGTCCGCATAATCCTCAGAAAAAGTCGTCTGACGGGAAGAAAGTGGGCTGATTTAAATCGACTGTCGGCGATAACCCATATAGAATCATGTCTCCTCCGAGTGCGAGGTAATCCGTGATGAAGTCCATGTTGATTACCTCCCACTTCCGGTCGGGATCTCAATCGTAACAAACCACGGGCCTGCGGTGCTCTACCTTCACTGCGACAACACGGGCGAGCTACGAACTCTGCAACGTCCTCTTCAAGCCATCCCACCAATACACATCTAAGGTCGTGGTACATCTTGGTCGACCGGATGGATGAAACGCTTGTTTGTGTGCTTCCCAGAACTGCCGCCAAGTCACGCAACATCTGGAACACACGATGCGCCCTCAAACCTTAGCACCCCATCAAGTGCTACCTCAAGGACCGCTTGCCCTCACGAAGAGGCGTATCACGATATCGAATCAAAGTGGATCCTCGAATGTTGCCTCTTCACCTCGCCGGCGATGGAAGACTCGGCAACCTCACGAACTCTAACCCACCGCTATCGTAATCAATCAAGCGGACACAAGGCTCGCTAACCGATGCAAATCACGAACCATGTCCCTCCTCTCTAGCTGCACATCTGATAGGCTCCCATCGACCTCGACTAAGAGCATCTGCCACAACATTGGCCTTCCCCGGGTGGTATAGGATATCAACATCGTAATCCTTAAGCAACTCTAACCACCGTCTCTGCCGTAAGTTCAGCTCCCTCTGGCTGAAGATTTACTGGAGGCTCTTGTGGTGCGTATAAATATCCACGTGAACCCCATACAAATAGTGCCTCGGATCTTCAAAGCGTGAATCACGGTGCGACTCCAAATCATGGGTGGGGTAGTTCCTCTGCGTGTTTCTTGGTGTCGGGATGCATATGCTATAACCTGCCATGCCGCATCAATACACATCCCAACCCGATGCGGCGTCACAATACACGACATAACCATCTGGACCTGCGGAAGAGTAAGAACGGGGCGGTCGTCGATCTCTCTTTCAAGAATCGAAACCACCGCTCACAAGCATCAGTCCATCAAACTTGGCATACGAGTCGCCTAGTCAATGGTGCGAGATAGAAGCAAACTTCTCCACGAACCGCCGATAATAACGCAAGGCCCGTAAAGCTGCGAACCTCTGCCGGAGTAGTAGGTCTCGGCCAAGTCTGGCGCCTCGATCTTGGCGTATCAACTCGAATGCCATCGGCCCGACAATATGCCCAAGAAACGCCCAAGTCAACCAAAACTCACATTTGGAAAACTTGGCGTCAGCTGCAGTCTGAGAATCGGCCAGATCCTCAAATGCTCCGCGTGCTCGCTCTGGCGAGAATAAACCAAGATATCATCAATGAACACTATCACAAATGTGTCCAAAATGGTTTGAACACTCGGTTCATCAAATCCATGAATACCGCGAGCATTGGTCAACCAAAGACATGACCACGAACTCATAATGCCGTCTGGGTCCGAATGCGATCTAGGGACATCCACCTCTCGACTCGCACTGATGATAGCCCGATCGCAGATCAATCTTGGAGAAACATCTCGCACTGGCCCGGGTCGAACAAATCATCAATCACGGGAGGGTATCTGTTCTTAATGGTCACCTTGTTCACGTCGTAATCAACACACATGCGCGGCGTCCGCCCTTCTTCTTCACGAACAATACGGCGCCCCGGGGAGAAACACTGGGCCTAATGAAGCCGCTTCTCTAGCAAATCCCTAAGCCGATCCTTGACTCTCTCAACTCGGCGGTGCCATTACGTATGGCGGAATGGAAATAGGCGAGTATCGCAATATGTCAATACAAAACTCAATCTCCTCTCGGGAGGATACCCGAGGTCATGCAGGAACACGTCTGGGAACTCGCGACTACGAGGCCGGCGAAAATCTGGTACCGCGACCTCGATATCAAACACCCGAACTAGATGGTAGATATACCGCCTGCGCATCTTCCTAGCCTTGGTAGGAAATAAACCTACCCCTCGGCGATACCGTGCTCCTCCCACTCAACAACCGGCTCGCCGAAGCTGGAACCGTACTACTCTCTCTGCGGTCTACATTGGCATAGCAAGAAGCTAGCCAATCCATCCCCATAATCACGTCGAAGTCAATCATCTCCAACTCTATCAAGTCGGCTGGGGTCCGACGATCAAATGGTCACAGACAAGCCCTATATACGCCGAGCTACCACGAATCACCACTGGCGTAGCTACCTCGAAAGGGTCTATGGACTCGTGCTCTATCCCTATCCTACTAGCAACAAGGGAGATATATGGGGCAGTAGAACCGGATCTATCAAGGCATAAACATCAAACCCGAGGCCCGATAAGGTACCTGTGGCGACATCGGTGAGGCCTCACGATCTGTCGGTGGACAAAGCATAAATGCGGTTCGAGGACCGCTAGAATCGGGACACGAGCCACGACCTCTGCGCGACCTGCGATCCATGAGCACCACGCCCTCGGGCGAGTAGCGTAGGAGATGATGAAGCGGCCCACAGAACTCGAAGGTGGGCCTACCACCGCCCCGGTCGGACAGTCCGCAAAGTGACCTGCTGGCCACAATCGTAACAAGATCCATAAGTAGTACCACACTTCCGTAATGGGATCCCCGCATCGGCCACGGCTGGGGTGGTCCGTCGGCGATACCTCTGCTACTCGGGCGTCGAAGCTCCTGGGCCCGATGCGCCCTCGAAAACTCGGTTGTCTTGAGGGCGGTGCGGGAGTGCTCTGAGCTGGGCGTGGTGCGAATCTAGGCTGCTGCGAGGCCGCCACCACGATAACCACGTAAGACCCTCCCGTCACGGCGCCTTCTGCTGGCATCTGTCGGCTCGTCGACCTCGGCGCTCGCCTCGCATCCAAGGCGTGAGCTGCGTGCGGGTAATGTCCATACCGGTGGAGAGAAACCCCGCACATGACTCGGCCATATAGTCGTCTAGCCGGTGACATAGCGGTGCACCCTATCCTCCATATCTGCTGCAATCTTTGGGACATATCGAGCCAAAGAATCAAACTCGACATTGTACTCACGACAAGGTCGTCCTCTGCCTCGGCGGTAAAAATCTATCGGCCGCGCCCTCGCCGTGTGGAGGCAAAAGTGAGTGAGGAAAGCCTCTGAGAACTCATCCCAAGTAGCTGGGGACGCGTGCTCTCCCCGGGATAACTCCCATGAATCAAACCAATCGACTGCGGTATCACGCAACCTATGTGAACCAAAGATCACGGACTCGGTCTCCGGCATGCGATCACTCTCAAAATCCTCTGAATCGACGGATGAACTCCTGCGGATCATCCTCGGCCTCGACCCATAAAACTCGTGAGGCTCTGACTCGAAGTCTCGTAGCCTCAACTCTCGCCTCGGGTGAACAACGGCACGACCGAGCTGGAGGCTGGGCTGCCGCATCGGCCTCTCTCGTGTCGGGCCACAACTTTAGCCAAAAGGCTGGGCCATCTCCTTGTACCCTAACTCCTCCAGCGGTGTGGGGCGGGAGGTGTGGGTGCTGCGTGGTCATTCTTTGAAATGGCGGCGTCATAGAACTCGCCGTCTCTGGTATAGGCCCGGGCACGAGCCCTCGTGACTCTGGGTGTCTGCTAGCGACTCCTCAGCCTTGCCCTTACAGGCGGGTTGCCTTTCGTGGAGGCATAATCATTACGGGGAAAGGAATACGTTAGAGGGTCCAACCTATAACACAACTCTAAAGCACGATCTCGGAATGAGAAGAATGAAACCAATCCTAAATATCCTATAGCCTCACGATTATTGGTGTGGTGCACAACACACCGATAATCAAGACTCTACTAGATACGGATGCAGACACTTTCGAGGATTAAGCGCTCGATACCACTTTTGTCACGACCGTTAGGGGCCGTGATCGTGCCTTAAGGGCACCCAGTAGTCATACATCAGTAATCACGGAAATATAAAGCAAGACATGAAACGATTTATAAAATAAGACACGATTTATGTGAGAAAACATCGCCTTAGGCGTATATATATAAAATCATGGTTTAGCGATTTACATCCGACAACCTGTACAACATGACTACTGACCTCTGAAATATACAACTATGGCGGGACAGGGCCCGCCACCACTTATACAAAACTATCTGACAGGAGATCATACCAAAAGTAGAGCCTCGGAAGAGATGGAGCTCCAGACACCAACGTAGAGATCCTAAGAATGCGGATCTAGCACTGCTTGCCTTACCTGCGGCATGAGCGCGGCCCGAAGGAGGTCGATAACAAGTACTAAGTATGCGGCGTAAAATACTTAAATGAAAACATATCATCTTAAAACCGGTTTACAAATATGTGTGAAACAACCGAGAAACCGCACGTAGTATCATCACAAACAAGAGCAACAATAGGTAAGCGTAATAGGTCTTGTCTAGGCTGCGAATGATCGAAAGCAGGGCCACTCGCCCCATCATCATTCGCAAGCCTAATCTGAACTCGAGTCCGCATAGGCCACTCGCGTGGGCGCGTGAGGTATAACCCGCATCGAGGGTAGCTACTCCTCGGCGTCGCCTGGACTCATTGTCGCGTATGGCCACGGACGCATGAGGCATAACCCGCATACTAACACGGAACTCTCGTAGCTCGCGCATAGGCCCCTGGACCCGCGTAGGTATTCTCGAATCATGGTCCTGCATCGCTGAGTCTACCCGCGTCGGAGGCGACAACCCGGTATCATCTCAAGAGGTGAGTGATAGTATACTAACATAACAACTTATCTTTAAACAACATAAGCACAACAAGGATACTCACCTATACAA
Source organism: Przewalskia tangutica (assembly GCA_029844215.1). Classification (NCBI taxonomy): domain Eukaryota; kingdom Viridiplantae; phylum Streptophyta; class Magnoliopsida; order Solanales; family Solanaceae; genus Przewalskia; species Przewalskia tangutica. Next base: position 75,417,803 of record CM056734.1, read on the forward strand.
ACGTTACAAGATACTCACACACATAGCATCATATCATGTCTATCAAACCATCTTTATTATTCTTTTCACAATACAAGTCTGTTATAAACACATAGGCAAACTTGTTTCTTTTATAAATCTTAAGTGGTTATACTTACTTCCCATAAAGCTAGTATAACTCTTAAGCTTCATTTTAAAAACCAATTAGTTCTCTTACATTAATATGATTGGTAGTCTTTTGAAATGTTTTCATTCTTTATTATTCGGGCTTAAGCGTGAGGCATTCTGTAAGTATTATTCGAGCTTAAGTCAAAGACATTGCCGTAGTTATATTGTAAAATATCATGCTTTAGGAAGAATCACATACCTTCCAGTGAAAACCACACTTGAGTTGAATATGTCGCGCGCAGAGAGTCAGCCTATAATAGTCACAGATATCTATTAAAGACTACTCTGAAGGTCATTCTAAACAGGGGGTTCATAATTCTACGGTAAGTCGGGCAGCACTTCCCTACCCGGTGAGCTATATAAGTCTACTGTGAAAACAAATCCTATGTAAATCTGATTTGATTATTCTTCTTTTAAACCCTTCTAAGTGATTAATACTTCTATTCTGTGATATACTTCTAAGTATTTATACTTATTCTTATACTATAACAGTAAGTATTCTCTAATTCAAAAGAGGGTTAGGATTATTACCTCGGTAAGCCCAATAATATCCTAGAAAAAGTCGCGCCTGAGCAAGGTTTTGCTCCTAAGTTGTATGCTCCAAGAACCTTAGAAGTTCTTCACAACTTCTACCAAGTACTAAGGTATTTGGGCTAGGGTATTTTGGGCATTATAACGATACAAGAAGGTAACTTTTCTACCAAGGGAGGGGGGGTAGATTTTTGGCTAGGCTAGGGGGTGTATTCGGCCAAGGCCACTTAGGCTAGAGGGGGAAGAGGGCTTGGACGAATTGGCTAACAAGGGAGAAGGGAGGATTTTCAAGACTTGGAAAGTAATTTGTGGATGAAGAACTCTTCATCTTAAGGGGGGTATTTATAGGTCAAGAAGTGGCCAACCAATGGCCAAGATTTAGACAAGTGCAAGGCAAGTGTAGGGTGAGGATTAACTATACACAAATATCCTACCAACTCCTTGACTTGTGCACAAGGCACAAAAAACGTGCTCCTCCTAGCCCAAATCGTCCAAATGGACGATTTCAAGTCCATCAATTGGAGGGTGACAAGTGTCGCCCTCCCGTTGGTCCAAAATGTTTCGTCTCTCGGAAAAATCCGCAAAAATTAGAAATGGCATAGCCGGAATTTACCCTACGAAAGCTGTGGAAACGTTTCGTCGGAAAACTATTCGTTTTGTGAGTTGTGCCTAAAAAAAAACGTTTTGCCTAAACTTTAAGGCTAGACTTTCGTACGTATTCCCTTACGTACATACTCTGGAAATACGGGGTATAACAACAACGACATTACTCAACGAAAGCTTAAGGCGACAAAACTGTCCAAAATTCTAGGCCATTTCGGCAATCACAAGGACAACAACAACATCAATTCTTTTCCATTTCCTTTTCAATCCAAGTTGTTACTCTAACATGTTATATAGTCGCAATCAATTATAACAACTAAAATCCCTTTCTTATACAACATGCGACTATAGTAATTAACAACTATATTGATTTACAAACTTAATGGCTAATCATGCCCATCTCGGATTTGAGCTTCCTAATTCCATAACATTTATCAATCTTCATTCTAAATATCACATGCTAATCTATCAAATACTACAACATGAAATCTTGAATTACAATAGCAAGACAGAGATTATTACCTCTTTAAGCCCAAATACAATCCAAAACTTAAAGTCGATCCTTAGCAACTTTAGCTCCTTTTTTCGACGTTCCAATCCACTCCAAGCAACCCTTAGAAGTTCATAAACAACTTCTCTTCAATTTCCAACTTCAAAGTTGAAGAACACCTTAGGTTTTCATCTTGCGACTAACGTAAAAACGTAGTTTTTCCGGGATATTTCTATTGAGATAACCTTAAAATACCTCTAGGAACCTTGGGTTAAAGTATGGTGAATTATGAAACAAGATTGCAAATTTTTTTGTGTGGAAAGAGCTCAATGCCGAGAGCTACATTGCAAGACTCAAGTGTTCTTGAATTTTTCTAAGTGTAGAATTCTAGTCTTGCACTAGTAGTATGTAGATATATATAAAGCAACCAATGGCTAGGATTAAAACATATGGATGGCTAAGATGAGGTCAAATATATCAAGCTCCCACTTGTCTAGTTGACTTGGTCAATTCTTTAATTCATCCAACATAAGCATGTGGAGGGTGGCACGTGTCGCCCTCCCATTGGTCCATAAAATTTCGTTTCCCAAAATTTCCATAATTCGTCAAGATATCGGAAACCTCGTGGGCCCCACAAAACGTAAAATTCCTCGGGTGGGCCCCACATATCCAACTCTGAAAATAAAATTCCGATAAATTCTAAAAGTCTTAAATAACAAATTTGAGAACCCAATTCTCATTAACAACCATTTTCTCTTCCCGAGGTTCGGAAGATTTTTCCTTAGAAATCACAACTCTTTCTTTCGTTCAAATTTTAAGTCCTGATTCCTTACGTACATTCTCTTAAACATATCCTGGAATTACGGGGTGTAACAGTTTCTATGCAGATGGAATATTCTACTCATTTCAATGTAATAGATTACCGATACATTTTCATTAACGCTGCAATGGCTTGTTCGGTCCATTTTTTCATTAGTGAAGTAAGTTAGCAAGGTCAACTAGACTCCAATACTTCCTAACGACTGTTACCAGCATCCCCCATAAGACTTGGTAAGAACTTAGGAATATTCTAGACATGCCTTTAGCATAAAATCAATAACAGGAATACTTATTATGACAAGGAAAGTATACTAAAGAACAAGTCTTGTATACCCCTAACAACAAGGCAAGTATACTTCAAATATCAAGGCAAGTATACTTCAAATATCAAGGCAAGTATACTTCAAATATCAAGGCAAGTATACTCCTAATCAACAAGGCAAGTATACTTCAAATATCAAGGCAAGTATACTCCTAACAACAAGGCAAGTATACTTCAATATCAAGTCATGTATACTCCTAATAACAAGGCAAGTATACCATAAAAATACTCATGTCTATAGAAAGAAGAAGTTCACATACCTCGTGATGACTAACCAATACGACAAGTAGCAAAATGCTCCAAAGTACTTCAACTTCATCGGTTATTCCTTAAGTCAAGTAGACTCTGCTACACGTAGTACTTCAACCTAAAATGGTCATAGTACTTCTATCAATATCATACTTACTATTGTAAGACTTATACCAAATAATTGCCATCTAATTCTACGGAAAATCTGGCAGCACTTCCTTTGTTTCTACGTACTTTTCCACCTTTTCTAAGGTCCGTATTTATCAACCAATAAGCCACATTTAAGGTGCAACAACCAAGCAATTCAAAGGGGATTACACGCCTTAACAGGACGTGTAAAATTCTGCCCCACAATTAATGTAAAATTGTCCAACAATCTTAAGCCATTCTAGGAAACAACAACATAAACCTTCATTAAATCAATTATATTTCAAGTCATACTTCAAAACTTATACATAATTCAAACCTACATTTAATGACATGACTCCCTTCGACATATAATATGTAATTAACGAAGGTAACAACGACATTACTCAACGAAAGCTTAAGGCGACAAAACTGTCCAAAATTCTAGGCCATTTCGGCAATCACAAGGACAACAACAACATCAATTCTTTTCCATTTCCTTTTCAATCCAAGTTGTTACTCTAACATGTTATATAGTCGCAATCAATTATAACAACTAAAATCCCTTTCTTATACAACATGCGACTATAGTAATTAACAACTATATTGATTTACAAACTTAATGGCTAATCATGCCCATCTCGGATTTGAGCTTCCTAATTCCATAACTTTTATCAATCTTCATTCTAAATATCACATGCTAATCTATCAAATACTACAACATGAAATCTTGAATTACAATAGCAAGACGGAGATTATTACCTCTTTAAGCCCAAATACAATCCAAAACTTAAAGTCGATCTTTAGCAACTTTAGCTCCTTTTTTCGACGTTCCAATCCACTCAAAGCAAACCTTAGAAGTTCATAAACAACTTCTCTTCAATTTCCAACTTCAAAATTGAAGAACACCTTAGGTTTTCATCTTGCGACTAACGTAAAAACGTAGTTTTTACGGGATTTTTGTATTGAGATATCCTTAGAATACCTCTAGGGATCTTGGGTTTGAATATTGGGATTTATGAAGCAAGATTGCAAAAAATTTCTCTCCTATTTTAGCCTTGGCCGAGAGCTCTATATGGAACACCTAAAGTTTCTCAAATTTTTCTAAGTGTTGTAATGATCTAGTCTTTCACTAGTAGTAGTAATATATAAGGAGACCAATGACTAGGATTAAAACATATGGATGGCTAAGATGAGTGTTACACCCCGTAAATTCAAGGAGTAAGATAAGAACATACCAAGGAATATAAGAGTTGAAAGTTGATAGATAAGTTGACAAGCATGTGTTGGACGGATTTTGAGTTTACCTTGGAGTGTTGTACCCCAGTTGTTAAGAGTTTCTAGGTGTTTAAAAGCCTAATATGTAGTTCGTTAAATCTAGATCCCAACGCAACAAACCGTTCGTCGATAGGACATCGGAGTCAAAAGTTATGGAAGTTTCACGTTTAGTGCGCAGCGGCAGCGATTTCAGGTTCGAAGTAGCGCCGCGCTGAATCGCCGCAGCGCCGGTTGTCTTGGGGTCCGCGGGGTTGCGGCGCCCGCGGCTGGCGCCAGCCGGATGCGCGACGCGGGCCGGCCGGAATGCTGGAACTTTTTCGGAGTGGAAGCCCACGGGCCGCCGGTGGCGCCGCCGCCAAGGCGGGATTTTTCGCGATAAAAGGCTGAAATCAGGAGATATTTTGTTAAAAACCTATGGGAGGGTGACAAGTGTCCCTCCCATCCTTTTTGACCAGATTAGGGCCTATTTTAGGGCCAAGTCTTGGAAGACTTGGCCATTTCATTTCAAAACCCTTCCATGGAAAACCCTCTCCCTTCTCTCTAGTTTTTTTTGAAGAAAACCTAGCTTAAGAGGAACCGCTGGAGCGGCAAGAAGAAGGAAAAGTGTGGGTAACTTGTGGGAAGCACTGGTAGACGAGTTTGACGGAAAAGAAGTGGAAGAAAGGGGCTTTTGTGGGTTTCTCCAAAGGTAAAAGTTTCCCCTTTCTCTTGATTATGAGCCTAAGGCTGTTATATTTTAGTAGTATAGATGTGAGCCTAAGGCTGTTATATTTTAGTAGCTTGAGATTGAGCCTGAGGCTGTTTTATTTGAATAGATTTGGATCTTGTTGTCTTGTTGAAGATGTCTAGGGCTAGATATCATGTTAGGCCTAAGAACTTGGATTGGAAAGAATTGAAAGGGATTTAAGAATTGGTTTATGGTTGGCCAAGAATGGGATGGAAAGTATTGGGTTATTTTGTATTATTGTGGGGCGTTGGGTTTTTGAATTCGACCTTAACAAAGGTGGCAAGTTAGTAGAAACAAAGGAAGTGTCGTCCAAATTGTCGTAGAATTTAGGGACTTTGCACTTAGTTTATTCTACGTTCGAAGCTAGAGATTGATAGACGTTTTATGACCCTTATAGGATTGAAGTACTACGTGTAGCATATTCCTCTTAAGGGAGATAGTACTGTGGAACATTTTGCTTTTTGTCGACAGTCGTCGCGAGGTATGTGATTCTTCCTATCCTCTTCAGCATGACTATTTGTAAAATATATAGTGCGGTAGACGCACGTGTGATAAAGGAATTTGATTTCCCTTTTGTGCCTTGACTTGATATGAAGTGTTAAGGGCTTCATTGTGTGGAAATAGTAGTAAAGTCTTATCCGTTAGTAACGGGTACTCGGTGGTTAAAGAATAAGCCCTATTGGTCTCATAAATGTTTATATTGGTAATTGGTTGGTTTAAAACATAAAGTGTTATAACGGCTTTATGAGAAGTTTGTTATAACCACTTTTTGTAGCTAAAAGAATTGTTTGTTGATTTCAAAAGATAAGAGACGTGACTTGTAATTGACCTAAATGGTGTTGAAAAGTATAAAACCTAATTCGTGAGAAATGAATACTTGGTTTTTAAAAGAATAACGTTACAAATTTCGGAAATGGGAATAAGGATCGAACAAGCCAATGCAGCGTCGATAAAGGAAAGAAGTAATGACTATTAATCATATTAAAACCAGTAGGAACCTCCATCTGCATAGAAGCTAAGATAAGACAAAATGACATTACATTTCCTAGATCATGGCTGCTTTAATGAGAATTATTGAAATCAAGTTCTGATCTTCCTAAAAGTTTCAAAGTAAGGAACTCGTGTTCTAAAAGAAAAGAGACTTAAGAATTTGAAGTATTTTGGTTTAAAAGAAAGGCATGATTTTGTCTTGACTTGTTTTATTAATCATAAAGTGTTGTAATAGCTTTATGGGAAGTTAGTTATAACGACTTTATGGAAAATAAAGAAATGGACTCGTTATTGGATTTAGAATGGTAACTTGATTTTGGAAAAAGGGAAGTAACTCTTTTTCAAATATTGAACTCCTTGTGATGGAAAAACATAAGTGACTTGTTTAAAAAAGGTAGGAGTACCTTGATCCTAAAGGGGTTAAGTACTTGGGTTTTAAATGGTATACTTGACGTTGTGTTAAGAAGTATTTATAGTACCTTGAGTTGTGTGTAACTGGCCTATGCTTGTTGTGATAGCCTTGTTGTGCAAGTGTTTGGTTGTGTGCTACCGAGTCTCTCGATGGAGGGCCGACTATCTGGTTGATTGATGGACATACTGACGCGTTGGGTAGCCCACGGGTATGCTTCCACTGTATCGATCCTCTTGGACATGCTGACACGTTGGGTAGCCCACGGGTATGCTTCCATTAGGAGTGTTATCTGGCTAGTTGTTTGGACATACTGACACGTTGGGTAGCCCACGGGTATGCTTCCACAGTGAGTATCATCTTGTTATTTCCTTTGGGCATACTGACACGTTGGATGGTCCACGGGTATGGGCCCACTAGGATGGTTCCATGGCCATGCTTATACCGAGGTGAGATGCCGGGGCATGCGGCCATTGTGCGGGTTAAATTCCCGGGTTGTATTTGAGTGATGATTTCACGGGCATGAGTCCCTGACTTGTCATAACTGCTTATATGTTGTGTACTGTAGTTTGGTTATCATACATGTCTCCTGCTTTATATAGACTATTATGATTTCATTTACTGATTTTCTGATTTCACATACTTGGTACTGTTGTCTTGACCTCGCCGGAGTGCGTTCATGCCGCAGGTTGAGGTACATAGCTTGCTGATCCACTCTCTTAGGATCGCTGTTCGGTTCTCGAAAAGCTCCATATCTCCGGCTTGTCTGTAGTACGGTTACACAGTAGTAGACTTTTGTTTATTCAGGGCATGGCGGGGCCTGTCCGTCATTATGGTTTCAAAATTCTTAAGTGCATGCTTTGTTGTGGCGGGGTTGTAAGGGAGGTAACTGTTCAAGTTTTAATTTATGTACAAAAAGGTAAGCTGTTGGGTTAGCTTTGCTTTCTTATTTCCTTTGTTTTATTTGTTTAAGTTTTTTTATTTCCGTGGTTTTCTCGATGTGGTATCACTAGGGTGCGGGGTAAGGCACGATCACGGGCCGGGTTGGTCGTGACAAAAGTGGTATCGAGCGATTAATCCTCGGAGAGTGTCTCTGAGCCGTATCGATAGAGTCTTGATTATCGGTGTGTTGTGCACCACATCTATAATCGAGGCTATAGGATATTTAGGATTGGTTTCCATTCTTCTCACTCGAGATCGTGCCTTAGAGCGGTGTTATAAGTTGGACTCCTCCGGCGTGTTCTTTGTATACGATGATGCCTTCGCAAGGCAACGAGCCCGAAGAAGCGAGTAGCGAGGAGGCTGCGAGTAGAGCGAGCGGTCTCTCACGAGACTACGGCTTTGAGCCTCGATCCGCGGCACAGGCGAGAGGAGATGGGTTACAAGGAGATGGCGATTATTGGCGAGGATCGTGGCGAACGAGATAGACTGATTGCAGCGATTCTGTAGTACCCATAGTTCACCCAGTCGGATAGTTTGAGGCTACGGGATTTTACGAGTTGTAGCCACCTAAGTTTCTGGTCGAGGCACGAGGATGATCGCGGGAGTTCATCAAGCGATTCTGACGGATCGTAGAGTGATCAAGGCTTGAAGACCGAGTCGGTGGTTTTGGGTTCACATCGGTGCGTGATCTTGCAATCGAGTTTGATTCGTGGGAGCTGTCGGGGAACATGCACCTCCACTGGTTGGGGTGAGTTCTCGAGCGTTCGCCTTGGCCATTTCTTGCCTCCACGGATGAGGAGGCGGGCGACAGATTTTTGATGCTAAGACAAAGAGGCGCCTGATTCGGGAGTACAATGTAGAGTTTGACTCATTGGCGGTATGTCCCATTGTGGTGGCCAATATGGAGGATAGAGTGCACCGATTATGTCACCGGACTCGATGATTATTTAGCGGAGGATGCACAGGTGTAGCTCTTGCGTGCATGGACATTGCCGCGTCGAACTATGCGCAGCGGTGAGGAAACGTAAGTCGGCGGAATAACAAGATCAGCGAGAAGGGCGGGGCGGAGAGTCCTCTGGTGACCTTCGAGGCGGCGGCCTCGGCCGAGACTAGTTGTGCGCCTCCGCCCGATCGGAGTGCTCCATCACGATCTTCGGGGCGTTGGAATTCAGGAAGCGGTCGGGGCTCCTTTGTTTGAGTTTTGGGGAAGCGAGGGCGTTAGTCGGATGGGACCACCCTACCTCGTTGTGGCGTTGTGGTAGGCTCCATGGTGGGAGTGTCGTCTTTGGAATGGGGTTTGTTTTGCATGCGGCAGCGAGGCCATTTTGCGAGAATTGTCCAACCAGAGATAAGCGCGGATGTAGAGACTCGACGCCCGGGATCGATGGTGATTCATCTCCTCCTTTTGTCGCCGTGCGAGAAGGAACATGAGTAGAAACGGCATGAAGGGGCAGTGAAGTAATAGTTACAGGTATATTCTTAACCCACTAGAGACTAGTATGCATTGATGTTATAGTGATGTGTTAAGTGTTATGTTCGGATAACTTTGTGTTAAAATGTGATTTAGAAGCCTGATTAGTGAAAGGGTAAGTCTGAGGATGAGAAAATTTTGAACCTTAGAATTTATAACAATTGAAACCTAGATGTAAGACCGTCTTGGGTAGAAGATTTTACAGTAATCTTTGTCGGAGTACATAGTATGTGAGGAGTATTTTTTCGGGTGATAAGTCCATGAGTGGCATAACTGATTCTTGTGTGAGTGGAGTAGTGAAGACTATACCGACGTCTGCGTTTTGGAGACTTAGGAGGAACATTCGGGACGAATGTTTCTAAGGGGGGAGAATGTTACACCCCGTAAATTCAAGGAGTAAGATAAGAACATACCAAGGAATATAAGAGTTGAAAGTTGATAGATAAGTTGACAAGCATGTGTTGGACGGATTTTGAGTTTACCTTGGAGTGTTGTACCCTAGTTGTTAAGAGTTTCGAGGTGTTTAAAAGCCTAATATGTAGTTCGTTAAATCTAGATCCCAACGCAACAAACCGTTCGTCGATAGGACATCGGAGTCAAAAGTTATGGAAGTTTCAAGTTTGGTGCGCAGCAGCAACAGCTTTTGGTTCGGAAGTACAGCGTCGCGCGCGGAATCGAGGGCATGGCGCGGTTGTACTGGGGTCGCGAAGTCGCAGCCTTGGCGCCGGAATGCAGGGCCGCGGCGCCAAGGCGGGATTTTTCGCGATAAAAGGCTGAAATCAGGAGATATTTTGTTAAAAACCTATGGGAGGGTGACAAGTGTCCCTCCCATCCTTTTTGACCAGATTAGGGCCTATTTTAGGGCCAAGTCTTGGAAGACTTGGCCATTTCATTTCAAAACCCTTCCATGGAAAACCCTCTCCCTTCTCTCTAGTTTTTTTTGAAGAAAACCTAACTTAAGAAGAAACTGTTGGAGCGGCGGCAAGAAGGAAAAGTGTGGGTAACTTGTGGGAAGAACTGGTAGACGAGTTTGACGGAAAAGAAGTGGAAGAAAGGGGCTTTTGTTGGTTTCTCCAAAGGTAAAAGTTTCCCCTTTCTCTTGATTATGAGCATAAGGCTGTTATATTTTAGTAGTATAGATGTGAGCCTAAGGCTGTTATATTTTAGTTGCTTGAGATTGAGCTTGAGGCTGTTTTATTTGAATAGATTTGGATCTTGTTGTCTTGTTGAAGATGTCTAGGGCTAGATATCATGTTAGGCCTAAGAACTTGGATTGGAAAGAATTGAAAGGGATTTAAGAATTGGTTTATGGTTGGCCAAGAATGGCATGGAAAGTATTGGGTTATTTTGTATTATTGTGGGGCGTTGGGTTTTTGAATTCGACCTTAACAAAGGTGGCAAGTTAGTAGAAACAAAGGAAGTGCCGTCCAAATTGTCGTAGAATTTAGGGACTTTGCACTTAGTTTATTCTACGTTCGAAGCTAGAGATTGATAGACGTTTTATGACCCTTATAGGATTGAAGTACTACGTGTAGCATATTCCTCTTAAGGGAGATAGTACTGTGGAGCATTTTGCTTATTGTTGACAGTCGTCGCGAGGTATGTGATTCTTCCTATCCTCTTCAGCATGACTATTTGTAAAATATATAGTACGGTAGACGCACGTGTGATAAAGGAATTTGATTTCCCTTTTGTGCCTTGACTTGATATGAAGTGTTAAGGGCTTCATTGTGTGGAAATAGTAGTAAAGTCTTATCCGTTAGTAATGCTTGATTAGTTAAAGAATGAGCCCTATTGGTCTCATAAATGTTTATAGTGGTAATTGGTTGGTTTAAAACATAAAGTGTTATAACGGCTTTATGAGAAGTTTGTTATAACCACTTTTTGTAGCTAAAAGAATGGTTTGTTGATTTCAAAAGATAAGAGACGTGACTTGTAATTGACCTAAATGGTGTTGAAAAGTATAAAACCTAATTCGTGAGAAATGAATACTTGGTTTTTAAAAGAATAACGTTACAAATTTCGGAAATGGGAATAAGGATCGAACAAGCCAATGCAGCGTCGATAAAGGAAAGAAGTAATGACTATTCATCATATTAAAACCAGTAGGAACCTCCATCTGCATAGAAGCTAAGATAAGACAAAATGGCATTACATTTCCTAGATCATGGCTGCTTTAATGAGAATTATTGAAATCAAGTTCTGATCTTCCTAAAAGTTTCAAAGTAAGGAACTCGTGTTCTAAAAGAAAAGAGACTTAAGAATTTGAAGTATTTTGGTTTAAAAGAAAGGCATGATTTTGTCTTGACTTGTTTTATTAATCATAAAGTGTTGTAATAGCTTTATGGGAAGTTAGTTATAACGACTTTATGGAAAATAATGAAATGGACTCGTTATTGGATTTAGAATGGTAACTTGATTTTGGAAAAAGGGAAGTAACTCGTTTTCAAATATTGAACTCCTTGTGATGGAAAAACCTAAGTGACTTGTTTAAAAAAGGTAGGAGTACCTTCATCCTAAAGGGGTTAAGTACTTGGGTTTTAAATGGTATACTTGACGTTGTGTTAAGAAGTATTTAAAGTACCTTGAGTTGTGTGTAACTGGCCTATGCTTGTTGTGATAGCCTTGTTGTGCAAGTGTTTGGTTGTGTGCTACCGAGTCTCTCGATGGAGGGCCGGCTATCTGGTTGATTGATGGACATACTGACGCGTTGGGTAGCCCACGGGTATGCTTCCACTGTATCGATCCTCTTGGACATGCTGACACGTTGGGTAGCCCACGGGTATGCTTCCATTAGGAGTGTTATCTGGTTAGTTGTTTGGACATACTGACACGTTGGGTAGCCCACGGGTATGCTTCCACAGTGAGTATCATCTTGTTATTTCCTTTGGGCATACTGACACGTTGGATGGTCCACGGGTATGGGCCCACTAGGATGGTTCCATGGCCATGCTTATACCGAGGTGAGATGCCGGCACGCGCCATTGTGCGGGTTAAATTCCCGGGTTGTATTTGAGTGATGATTTCACGGGCATGAGTCCCTGACTTGACATGACTGCTTATATGTTGTGTACTGTAGTTTGGTTATCATACATGTCTCCTGCTTTATATAGACTATTATGATTTCATTTACAGTATTTTACAGTTTCACATACTTGGTACCTGTTGTACTGACCTCCTTCGGGGGGCTGCGTTCATGCCGCAGGTTGAGGTACATAGCTTGCTGATCCACTCTCTTAGGATCGCTGTTCGGTTCTTGGAAAGCTCCATATCTCCTGAAGCTTGTCCTGTGGTACGGTTACCTGAAGTAGTAGACTTTTGTATATTCAGGGGCATGGAGGGGCCCTGTCCCGTCATTATGGTTTCAAAATTCTTAGAGGTCTGTAGCACTGTTGTGGGCAGGGTTGTAAGGGAGGTAACTGTTCAAGTTTTAATTTATGTACAAAAAGGTAATTGTTGGGTTAGTCTGCTTTCTTATTTCACCGTTTTATATGTTTAAGTTTTTTTTATTTCCGCTGGTTTTCTCTGATGTTGTATCACTAGGGTGCCCGGGGTAAGGCACCAGTCACGGGCCCGGGTTCGGGTCGTGACAATGAGGTCCATTATATCAAGCTCCCACTTGACCCTTTGACTTGGTTAATATATTTAGTTTTCCCGAAATTTCCATAATTGGTCAAAATATCGGATACCTCGTGGGCCCCACAAAAACGTAAAATTTCTCGGGTGGGCCCCACGTATCCAACTCTGAAAATAAAATTCCATAGTTCCGATAAATTCCAACATTCTCAAATAAAAATTCTGAGAACCCAATTCTCATTAACGAACAATTTTTCCTTCCCGAGGTTCGGGCGATTTTTCCTTGGAAAACAATTCTTTCTTTCGCTCAAATTTTCAAGTCGTGTGTTCTCGCGTCTATTCTCGTATACATGTCCTGGAATTACGGGGTGTAACATTCTTCCCCCCTTAGAAACATTTGTCCCCGAATGTTCTTTCGAGGTTCAATCTAAACGAATATCGCATACCCCTTTTAACTTCCCCCAACATAATCACATATGCCACACATGGCCCTAATACATCGCACATGCATATCCATCCATCATAAGACAAACGAGGAATCAAGTCCATAGTGTGCATCATCACTATTTACTCCCATTCATGGCCAAAAAGGATTTTCTTTTCGTACTTTTCTTTAGTCATAACTATAAACACTTCAATTCTTTCAACCATTGTTCTCTCATTTTCTTACTTATCGTATTCTTCTCGTACTTCCAAACTTATTCTAGCATACATAATCTCAATCATTGCTTCTGTTTTTATTTCCTTAGAGTTACTACATCAAAACTTGGTCATTATACATATTCAATTTCCGTTAAGGCACTCCTCGGCCCTCACGACCCGGTTCTGGTGGAACGCGTCCACGAACTCGTACAACGATTAACTAGACTTAAGCCTTACACCCTCGTGACACTTATCACATAGCAGGACTACCTCCAACTGACCCCATTCTATTCCGGGCTACGAGTTTACCCGCAACAGCCCATACCCGACCCATAGTCGCACTTAATTCTTATTCCTGGTCCGAAATAAATCTTACTACCCGAGAAGGCCTTGTACATATAAGGTCTCTGCGGTTATCAATACTCTAAGGTTCACAATTATTCCATGTCCCAAGCTTACATTATCAGTCCCCACATACGAGAAATGTAGCTTCTTAAAATCTTGTTGTCTTTATCACCACAACTCTATTTACTCCCATACCATTATTATTCACATAATCCCTTAAGCATACAATACAGCTTAATCTAACAACATGGTATGTTATCCAATCAATAAGGCATGATCTCTTTTAAGAGTCTATCACAATCTCAGACCGTTAATTACCTTCTGACCATTCCAAATCAGTACATAAATAAAGCCTAGGTGTGGGTTCAATAAATTGTTTCACACCTTCCAAGTAATTACTAAGGCTTAACCGACTCCTGCTAAACCATAATCATTCCAGGTAACATACCAACCTGGATACGCAATCCATATAATCCTTTCTGGGCCACCGTTGCCTTTTTCATAATTGCAATCACAATAACTGTTAGGTAAGGACCATCCTAACAACAAAGCTCTATCGTACGACCTTAGAGTAAGAAGAATGGAAAACAATCCTAAGATGTCCTGCAGCCTCCTGGTTATAGATGTGGTGCACAACACACCGATAACCAAGACTCTACTAGACACGGTCTGTAGACACTTTCCGAGGACTAACTGCTCTGATACCACTTTTGTCACGACCCGACCTCGGGCCCGCGACTGGTACCCTACCTAGGCACCCTTACAGGTCTACATCAGAGAAAATCATCGGAACATACATGAAACTCATAACGTACATTTAACAGAAACTAAACAACATGCTAGTCGATAAGGCTACCTCCCTGGACATACATATATATATATAACCAAACGCAGTTACATCCTTCTTCTTTACAAACCGACCCACAAGATATGACTACAGACCTCTAAGAATTTTTGACATAACTACTGTGACGGGACAAGGCCCCGTCGTACCTCTGAATATACCTATCCATAATGACCAGCTCCAGAACATTGGAGCTATCCCAAAATGCTGAACAAGGATCCTAAGCTCACGGATCCACAACTGTGTACCTAGACCTGCGGACATGAACGCAGCCCCCCGAAGGGGGTCAGTACAACAAGGTACCAAGTATGTAAACAAGAAGTACAGTAAGAAAGATCATAACTGTACACAAGAATGACAGGGAAAGTATGAAAAGCGAATACCAGATCCTACCGTGTCATAAAACAATCAGAGCCAACTTCACTCAGACATCAGACTCAGAATAATCGCACCACTCTCACATATGAAAGCCGTGTCAAAAATCCGACACCGCCTCAGCATATAATATCACAGAAGCATGCTCGTGGAATACAACATCACCGTCAGCATGTAACAAGTATAATGTACCCTACCAGTACATTGTGCCTTTTTAACAAAGAGAGTGAACAAGTATAAACTTTGCCGGTTTTAAAACAGGAAGCTTATGATTAACCTAGGGCCATCCGCCCGTAGTACCATTCTGCAATCCTACTCCTGGGACTATTTCACCTGTATAGGCCCTATGGACCCGCATGAGGTAATCTCCTCGCATAGGCTGTATCCGCCCACATAGGCCGCATGGACCCGCATGAGGTAATCTCCTCGCATAGGACTGGTCCGCCCCGCATTGGACTATTTCACCCGCATGAGCCCTACGGACTCGCATGAGGTATTCCTCGCATCGTGGGGAGCAAATCCACGTAATATGCAAATGCCACAAGCCTGGGGAATAACCCCGTAATGAATAATATATCACATGCACAACCGGCTATCATATTCACGTAACATAAGTACAATCGGCTATCATAATCTCATAACATAAGCACAACCGGCTATCATAATCTCATAACATAAGCACAACTGACTATCATAATCTCATAACATAACCCGACCTATGTGTAGGCTAGGTGTGTCTCTGTTATACCCCGTATTTCCAGAGTATGTATGCGAGGACGTACGTACGAGAATACGGCAGAAAGATTGGAAAGGAAGAAAGAGGTGATTTTTCCACGGAAAAGTTTCCGGTTTTTTGTGAAGGAAAAAGGTTCGTTAATGGGAATTGGATTCCCAGATTTGGTATTCGGACTTCCTGGAATATTAGAGAATTATGGAATTTTATTTTCGGAAATGGTCACGTGGGGCCCACGGGAGAAATATACTGCTTTTGTGGGCCCACTTTGTTTTGAGATTTTGGCCATTGTGGATTTTTTCGGAAGATGGTTTAATTTGGGCCAATAGGAGGGTGACACGTGTCACCCCCGCCTAGGTGGCTTGGCCGAAATGACATTTGTGCACAACACCCGGTTAGAGTCGTTTTTGACGAAACGTTTTGCGTAGCTTGCGAAGGGAAAATTCCGGCTATGTCATTTAGTATTTTTGCGGATTTTTCCGAGAGACGAAATGTTTTGGACCAACGAGAGGGCAACACTTGGCACCCTCTCATTGGTGGACTTGAGGGCGGAATTAGGGCCGAATGGATGGGCAAGTTGTGGTAGATATTTGTGTAGATATTTGTGAGGGATTTGTGGAGTAGGGTTAGGGTGCACTTGGCTTGATCTTGGCCTTACACTTGCCTTGCACATGGCTTGATCTTGGCCATTGGTTGGCTTTTGGTTTTGCTATAAATACCCCCTTGGCTTGAAGACTTCATTCATCCAAAAATGTTCCAAGTCTTGCTATCCTTCCCCTCTCCTCTTGTTTGACTCTCGTCCAAGAGCCCCCCCCCCTCCCTAGTAAAGGCCCTTGGCCGAGAAACCCCTCCCCCTTTGAGTGGCCTTGTGGCCGAGAGGTTCCCCTCCCCCCTCCTAGTGGTGTAGCCGAGCCTACCCCCCCCCTTGGTAGAAAGTTGTCTTCCAAAGTATTGTTGTAATGCCCAAAAATACCTTAGCCTTGTACCTTGTAGTATTCCAAAGATACCTCTATACGTAGAGCCCGGAAATACTACCTTTTGTCCTTTTAGTCTCAAACCGAAACCCTAAGGAAATCTTCATAGTTGGTTGAAGTATTTGAGTGGAAGTTGGTTAGAACTTCTAAGGGTTGTTTGGAGCGGAGTGGAGCGCACGGAGTGGAGCTAAACCTTGCTCAGGATCGACATTATAACTTGGATAATTTTGGGCTTGTCGAGGTAAATATTCTTGTTCCCTTATTGTAATTGGAGATTACATATTGTAGGAATATATAGTTGAGGTATACTATATATAGAACTGAACATTATTTTGCGGCAATGTCTTTTGACTTAAGCCTGAATTTAAAGAAAAGAACTGAACTGTAATTACATAGGACTGTATTACAGTAGACTTGTGTAGCATTGTTGTGAAGTAGAATTGTACACGTCCGGTTAGACGTGTAAAACCCCCCTGGTTGGCTTGGTAGCCGGCCTCGATAGAGGAGGAGATTTACGCCATTGCGGGAGGTGTCTTAATTTTCTGTAGAGAAATGGAACTTTGTGTTTTGAAGTTAATAGACGTTTGTGACCTTTTTAGGTGAAAGTACTAAGAGTAGCGTATTCTACTTGAGGAGTGGAAAGGGCTAGCAAGGTTGTAGTTACTTGGAGCATTTTGCTTATTGTCGATACTCGCCGCGAGGTATGTGAACCTCTTCCTATCCTTCGAGCATGATGTTTTGTAAACTATGTAGTACGGTAGACGTACATGTGCTAAATGAGTTGGTTGGTTTAAAACATAGGGTGTTATAATAGCTTTATGGGAAGTTAGTTATAACGACCTTATGTAGGTGAAAATGGTTTACTGATATTAGAAGTTAAGAGACTTGATCTTATAAGATAAGAGACTTAACTTATTTGTTTTAATGTGGATGTTTGTGTGAAACCTCATTCGTGAGTAATGAGTACTTGGTTTTTAAAGGGATAATGTTTTACTGATTTCGGGAATCAGAATGTGTATCGACAGACCACTGCAGCGTTAATAAAGGAAAATGTATTGAATAATGATGTGTTGTATTAAAACCAGTAGAAACCTCCATCTGCATAGAAGCTAAGATAAGACAAAATGATATTACATTTTCTAGATCATGGTCATTGTAATAAGATCGTTATAAACAAGAATAAACTACTCACATATATGACATATGTTACTCAATTGTTCTAAAAAGGAATCAAGTGATTAAGTTTGGGAACTATGAAACCTTTTGAAAATGAGAAGTTGGAGTAATTGAAACTAGGCAAACTGGAACTTAGGAAAAGAATGTTGGTACTTGATTTTAAAAGGAAAGTGTTCTGGTTTACTTAAAAATGTGGGTTGGTCATTCTAATACTACGGGTATCGGGTGACTTTGATAAAAGTAATGGATCTCTTTTACAAAATTTAACGTACGTAGTACTTTAGGCTAAAACCGACTTTGGTATAAAATGAAAGTACTTTGTGTTGTTGTGAAACTTGCCTATGCTTGTTGTTGTGAAGCTTGGCTATGCTTATTGTGATAACCTTTGTTGTGCAAAGCGTTGTATTTCGTGTTACCGCTGCCTCGATGGAGGGTCGGTTGACTTGTTGAGAACTTACTTGACGCGCTTACCGTGACGAGAAATTCCACTGCACGTTCTCGCTGATAGTATTATTGTTGTGCATCGCTATGGACATCTTGACACGACGCGTAGCGCACGCATGCTTCCATTTAGATTACCGCCTTGTTGTTTCCTTTGGACATACCGACACGATCGTGGCGCACGGGTATGCGTCCATTTGGAATGTTGTCTTATTTTTCCTTTGGACATACCGACACGACGCGTGGCGCGCACGTATGCGTCCATTTGGAATGTTGTCTTATTTTTCCTTTGGACATACCGACACGACGCGTAGCGCACGGGTATGCTTCCATTTGGATTCTTGTCTTGTTGTTGAGGTCACATGGACATGTCTACACCGATGCAGATTCCGGCATGTGGCCATGGGACATTGGTATTATTGTTGCATCATGGACATGTCTACACCGATGCAAGATTCCGAGGCATGCGCGCCATAATGCGAACTCGATTGATGTTGTGGGCGTGAGACCCATAGTTATATTGGAGTGATGATCGCTTTATGTTGTGAATCGTAGTTTGGTTATCATACATGTCTCCGCTTTATATAGACTAGTATGATTTCATTTACTGATTGCATCTGTTTCACATACTTGGTACTGTGATCGACTCCTTCGGCCGCGTCATGCCGCAGGTAGGTACATCGGCCGTGGATCCTCGCCATGGATCACGCCAGCAGATTGAAGCTCCGTTTCTCGAGGCTTATCTTTGCAGTGTTCTCGAGTTGTAGGTTCTTGTACATTCGTGGTATGGCGGGCCCCGTCCCGTCATAGTCATGTATATCTTAGAGGTCCGTAGTATCGTTGTGGGAAGGGTTGTAAAAGGATTAAACTGCTCGTGTTTTATGTATATACCAAGGCAAATCGCTTTGGTTGGCTGTTTATTTATTATATCTCTTGTTAAATGACTCATGTTTTATGTTCCGCTGATTTTCTCTCGATGTATGTATCACTAGGGTGCCCTGTAAGGCACGAACGAGCCCCGAACAGTCGTTACAAAAGTGGTATCGAGCGGTAGTCCTCGGAAAGTGTCTACGCATCGTGTTCAGTAGAGTCTTGATTATCGGTGTGTTGTGCACCACATCTATAATCGTGAGGTCAGCAGGACATTTAGGATTGGTTTCCATTCTTCTCATTCCGAGATCGTGCCTTAGAGGCGTGTTGTAAGTTGGACCCTCCGACGTATCTCGTTTTTACCGCTATGCCTCCGCAAGGCAACCAGAGCCCGAAGGGCAAGGCAGCCGAGGTGCCGCTAGTGAGATACGAGGAGTACGAGGCGCAGCCCTGACAAGACTGAGGTTGTGCTTGACGGCGGTTTTGTACGCCGCCAGCCCAAAGAGAGCTAGAGCCGCAGCAGCGGGCCGAGACCACAATACCGAGCCTCCACCCCACACCGGGGCAGAGAGAGATGGGTTACGCGAGATAGCGATTCTTGCCGTGGTCGTGGCCGATATGAGGATAGCCGGATGCAGCTCAGCCTGGGCCCAAAGAGCACCAGCCGTTCACCCCGGCAGATAGTTTGAGGCTACTGACTTTCCGAGTTGTAGCCCGCCGAGTTTTATGGGTCGAGGCTCGAGGATGATCCGCAGGAGTTCATCCGGCAGCTGACCGGATCACGCGGTGATCAAGGCTTGAACCGAAGTCAGGACCTTTGTTCGCGATCGCCGCGTGATACCGCAATGATCGGGTTTGATTCATGGAGCTTTCCGGGAGAGCATGCACCTCCAGCAGTATGGGATGAGTTTTCGGGCTTTCTCACGCACTTCTTGCCTCCGCAGATGGCGAGGGCACGGGCCGCATTTTTGTTATGAGACAGAGGCGCCGTCGTGAGTACAATGTCGAGTTTGATTCTTTGGCTCGATATGTCCTCGCGCTTAGTTGCAGATATGGAGGATGGGTGCATCGCTACGCCACCGCTAGATGATTATATGGTCGAAGTCTTGTGCGGGTGTTTCTTCACCGCATGGACATTGCCCGCACGCAGCTCATGCACTAGGATGTGAGGCACGGAGGGTCGACGAATGACTGGATCACAGAAGAGGCCGGGACGGCAGGTTCTTTGGTGGCTTTCGAGGCGGACCGCCTCAAAGAAGAAAGTTAGTTATATACCCCCACCGCATGCAGTGGTCCTCCACCGCCTTCGTGAGCGGTCGTGGCTCCAAGGGTTCAGATTTTCGCAGAGCGGGGTGTTAACCACCAAGCCACCCCTACCTCGTTGTGACTATTGTGGTAGACTCCATTTTGGAGAGTGTCGTGCTAGATTGGGAGTTTGTTTTGCATGCGACAGCAGGCCATTTTGCGAGGAACCGTCCGACCAAGGGAAGCGCGGATGTTACGACTCACCTTCAGATCTGTGGGGCTGGTTCATCACCTTCTACTATGCCTGCAGTGTGCCTATGATTAGAGTGAGCGAGCCAGGTATATCCTTACCCCTCTAGAGTTTTGGTATGCTGTTATGATGATCTCATTATTATGTGCTATGTACGAAGAGCGTTGTGTTAATTTTGAGTTAGAAAACATGGTTAGTTAGGAGGATAAGTATGGGGGCATGGTAAGTGTGAACCTTAGACTATTTCACGACTGAGACCTTAGAGGTAAGGTCGTCTTGAGTAAAAGATTCGTTTTATGTTTGACCTTTATAAGGGTGAGTAGTATACGTGGGATTTATTTGTGTGATAAGTCCATGGGTAGTGTGAGATGGAAGTGGTAGCTTTCATGATGTGAATTAGTAAGATTGTTCCGGATCGGGGAACAAGAGTTTGGCACGGTTGGGGGTCGGGTTTAGGACCATTTGCGGGTCAAACCAGAATTTGGGGTGGGGCCAGTTCTGGGTGGTCCCGCCAGGTGGTAGGGTCACGAGGGTGCTAGGCCCGAGTTTAGACGACCATCGTATGAGTTTGTGGATGCGTTCGACCAGAATCGTTCGTGAAGGCCGGGAATGGCCTTAGGGGATATTACGGCTAGAGATGACCAAGTTTGGAGGTGGTGACTCCAAGGTTTTGGGAACTGAAGCGATGACTGAAGTGTGGTACGTATACTAGAAGAGTTCAAGTGTTCGAGGAGGGCACGACGAGTAAGGAAGAAAGATAACGTGTGTTATTTTCATGGCTAAGCTGTGGCGTTGGCAACTTGTTAGAGGAACTTTATCGTTATCCGACTTGAGAAGGAACATTCGGGACGAATGTTTCTAAGGAGGGGAGAATGTTATACCCCGTATTTCCAGAGTATGTATGCGAGGACGTACGTACGAGAATACGGCAGAAAGATTGGAAAGGAAGAAAGAGGTGATTTTTCCACGGAAAAGTTTCCGGTTTTTGTGAAGGAAAAAGGTTCGTTAATGGGAATTGGATTCCCAGATTTGGTATTCGGACTTCCTGGAATATTAGAGAATTATGGAATTTTATTTTCGGAAATGGTCACGTGGGGCCCACGGGAGAAATTTACGGTTTTGTGGGGCCCACTTTGTTTTCGAGATTTTGGCCATTGTGGATTTTTTTCGGAAGATGTTTTATTTTGGGCCAATAGGAGGGTGACACGTGTCACCCCCGCCTAGGTGGCTTGGCCGAAATTACATTTGTGCACAACACCCGGTTAGAGTCGTTTTTTGACGAAACGCTTGCGTAGTCATGAAGGGAAAATTCCGGCTATGTCATTTAGTATTTTTGCGGATTTTTCCGAGAGACGAAATGTTTTGGACCAACGAGAGGGCAACACTTGGCACCCTCTCATTGGTGGACTTGAGGGCGGAATTAGGGCCGAATGGATGGGCAAGTTGTGGTAGATATTTGTGTAGATATTTGTGAGGGATTTGTGGAGTAGGGTTAGGGTGCACTTGGCTTGATCTTGGCCTTACACTTGCCTTGCACATGGCTTGATCTTGGCCATTGGTTGGCTTTTGGTTTTGCTATAAATACCCCCTTGGCTTGAAGACTTCATTCATCCAAAAATGTTCCAAGTCTTGCTATCCTTCCCCTCTCCTCTCTTGTTTGACTATCGTCCAAGAGCCCCCCCCTCCCTAGTAAAGGCCCTTGGCCGAAACCCTCCCCTTTGAGTGGCCTTGTGGCCGAGAGGTTCCCCTCCCCCCTCCTAGTGGTGTAGCCGAGCCTACCCCCCCCCTTGGTGGAAAGGTGTCTTCCAAACGATTGTGGTAATGCCCACAAATACCTTAGCCTTGTACCTTGTCGTATTACAAAGATACCGCTATACGTAGAGCAGGAATACTACCTTTTGTCCTTTTAGTCTCAAACCGAAACCCTAAGGAAATCTTCATAGTTGTTTGAAGTATTTGAGTGGAAGTTGGTTAGAACTTCTAAGGGTTGTTTGGAGCGGAGTGGAGCGCACGGAGTGGAGCTAAACCTTGCTCAGGATCGACATTATAACTTGGATAATTTTGGGCTTGTCGAGGTAAATATTCTTGTTCCCTTATTGTAATTGGAGATTACATATTGTAGGAATATATAGTTGAGGTATACTATATATAGAACTGAACATTATTGTGAGGCAATGTCTTTTGACTTAAGCCCAATTTAAAGAAAAGAATCGAATCAGTAATTACATAGGTGTATTACAGAGACTTGTGTAGCATTGTTGTGAAGTAGAATTGTACACGTCCAGGTTAGGCGTGTAAACCCCGCAGTTGGCTTGGTAGCCGCCTCGATAGAGGAGGAGATTTACTGTTGTGTGGGGAGTCTTGTCGAATTTTCTGTAGAGAAATGGAACTTTGTGTTTTGAAGTTAATAGACGTTTGTGACCTTTTTAGGTGAAAGTACTAAGAGTAGCGTATTCTACTTGAGGAGTGGAAAGGGCTAGCAAGGTTGTAGTTACTTGGAGCATTTTGCTTATTGTCGATACTGCCGCGAGGTATGTGAACCTCTTCCTATCCTTCGAGCATGATGTTTTGTAAACTATGTAGTACTGAGACGCATACGTGCTAAATGAGTTGGTTGGTTTAAAACATAGGGTGTTATAATAGCTTTATGGGAAGTTAGTTATAACGACCTTATGTAGTGAAAATGGTTTCTCGATATTAGAAGTTAAGAGACTTGATCTTATAAGATAAGAGACTTAACTTATTTGTTTTAATGTGGATGTTTGTGTGAAACCTCATTCGTGAGTAATGAGTACTTGGTTTTAAAGGGATAATGTTTTACTGATTTCGGGAATCAGAATGTGTATCGAGCACCACCGCAGCGTTAATAAAGGAAAATGTATTGAATAATGATGTGTTGTATTAAAACCTAGAAACCTCCATCCGCATGAAGCTAAGATAAGACAAAATGATATTACATTTTCTAGATCATGGTCTTTGTAATAAGATCGTTATAAACAAGAATAAACTACTCACATATATGACATATGTTACTCAATTGTTCTAAAAAGGAATCAAGTGATTAAGTTTGGGAACTATGAAACCTTTTGAAAATGAGAAGTTGGAGTAATTGAAACTAGGCAAACTGTAACTTAGGAAAAGAAGGTTGGTACTTGATTTTAAAAGGAAAGTGTTCTGCAGTTTACTTAAAAATGTGGGTTGGTCATTCTAATACTACGGTATCGGGTGACTTTGATAAAAGTAATGGATCTCTTTTACAAAATTTAACGACGTAGTACTTTAGGCTAAAACCCGGACTTTGGTATAAAATGAAAGTACTTTGTGTTGTTGTGAAACTTGCCTATGCTTGTTGTTGTGAAGCTTGGCTATGCTTATTGTGATAACCTTTGTTGTGCAAAGCGTTGTATTTCTGTGTTACCGCGTCTCTCGATGGAGGGTCGGTTGACTTGTTGAGAACTTACTTGACGCGTCTACCGTGTGACGAGAAATTCCACGCACGTTCTCGCTGATAGTATTATTGTTGTGCATCGCTATGGACATACCGACTGATGCGTAGCGCACGGGTATGCTTCCATTTAGATTACCGCCTTGTTGTTTCCCTTTGGACATACTGACACGATGCGTAGCGCACGGGTATGCGTCCATTTGGAATGTTGTCTTATTTTTCCCTTTGGACATACTGACACGATGCGTAGCGCACGGGTATGCGTCCATTTGGAATGTTGTCTTATTTTTCCCTTTGGACATACTGACACGATGCGTAGCGCACGGGTATGCTTCCATTTGGATTGTCTTGTTGTTGAGGTCACATGGACATGTCTACACCGGCAGAATTCGGGCATGGCCATGGGACATTGGTATTATTGTTGCATCATGGACATGTCTACACCGATGCAGTATTCCGGGGGCATGCGGCCATAATGCGAACCTGATTGATGTTGTGGGCGTGAGACCCATAGTTATATTGGAGTGATGACTGTTTTATGTTGTGAACTGTAGTTTGGTTATCATACATGTCTCCTGCTTTATATAGACTAGTATGATTTCATTTCTGATATTATGCATTTCACATACTTGGTACTGTTGTCTTGACCTCCGGAGTGCGTTCACGCCGCAGTAGAGGTACATCGGCCGTGGATCCTCGCCATGGGATCACGATTCAGCGCATTTGAAGCTCCGTTTCTCGAGGCTTATCTTTTGTAGGTGTTCTGAGTTGTAGGTTCTTGTACATTCGGGGTATGGCGCCCCGTCCCGTCATAGTCATCAGATATCTTAGAGTGCAGTAATCTTGTTGTGGCGGGGTTGTAAAAGGATTAAACTGCTCGTGTTTTATGTATATACCAAGGCAAATGCTTTGGTTGCTTTGTTTATTTATTATATCTCTTGTTAAATGACTCATGTTTTATGTTCCGCTGATTTTCTCTGATGTATGTATCACTAGGGTGCCCAGGGTAAGGCACGATAGAACCGGCGAGTCGTTCTGATCTCATAACATAATCAGAACGACCCGACTCACGCTCGTGCCCTACCCGCACCCTGTAATAGCATGAACATACATAAACTCATAAAATACTAGACAGTAAATATCAACAGGCTAGCCGATAAGGCCACATTCCGTGAAATATACATAACCCGACGAAAAAAAAACAGTTACATCTTTGTTCTTACAACCCAATCCACAAGATATGACTACAGACCTCTAAGAATAACAACTGTGATGGGACAGGGCCCCGCCATACCCCTGAATGTACATAAATCTACAACATCAGGGAAACCGTACCAAAAGACAAGCCTCCAGAGAAATGGAGCTTCTGACAACTGATCAGTGAGAGTGAGGATCCACCACCTGCTACCCTACCGCGGCATTTAACGCACTTCGGCGGGTCAAGATACAATGAATATACCAAGTATGTAAAACTAAAAGTACTGAAATGAAATCATATAATCTAAAATAAAGTTGGAGACATGTATGATGACCAAAATAACCGTACACTGTGCCTTACTAATAATGAGAGTAAACAAGAGTATACTTTACTGCATAAAAATAGGAAGCTCATGATCAAATTAGGGCCACCCGCCCGTAGTATCATTAAGCAATCCTACTCCTGGGACTATTTCACCCGCATAGTTCTTGTGGACCCGCAATGGAGTGATTTTCTCCGCATGGGACTATTTCACCCGCTTAGGCCCGGTGGGCCCGCAATGAGTACAAACGCCGAACTCGCATCATGGGTAACAAATCCATGGAATAAGTAGTAACCCGGGGGTTTACCCCGCAATAATAG
Source organism: Przewalskia tangutica (assembly GCA_029844215.1). Lineage (NCBI taxonomy): Eukaryota > Viridiplantae > Streptophyta > Magnoliopsida > Solanales > Solanaceae > Przewalskia > Przewalskia tangutica. The sequence continues at coordinate 75,443,663 of CM056734.1, forward strand.
CATAACACTAGCACATCCGGCTATCATATATAACATAAGCACCACCGGCTTATCATAATTATCATAAACAAGTTAATAAATCCCCTAACTTCTTATTAGCCTTAATTATCATGCACTCTCATTTTATTTTACTTTACTTAAGGCACTAACATGTCATTAAAAATCTGGGAATTTAACCCAAAGTATTATGTACCTTATCCTTTCAAAAATGACTCTTTCTTGTATAAAATCCCAAGATACTAACGCCCGTAGTATCAAGGCTTGTCTACATTTCAAAACAAGTCACTACACCTTTAGACATACATTTTAGGTTTCGAAATTAAGTGACCTTTTTAATTTAAAACTTTAAACAATTGATACCTTTAAATCAATTTGCCTTCCTTCATTTCAAGTCATTTATCTTTGTTTACATCACTAGAGTAAACCATTCTTTTAACTTTCATAAAGTTATTATAACCAACTTCCCATAAAGTCGTTATACTAACTTTATGCTTTAGAAACTAAGACATTTTTATCATTTAAAAACAAGTGAGTTAATTCTCTAACTCAACCAACTTGGACATTCTTAAAACAAGTCAAGGATATCAAATGAAACTAAATTCATTTAAATCTCGTACGTCTACCGTACTATACATTTATAACTACTCATGCTCAAGAGATAAGAAAAGTTTCACATACCTCTTTGGTTCAATCCACCTGCTAAGTCCAATATGCCGCACGTAGTATGTCAACCTATAATGACCATAATACGTCTATCAACTTCTAGCTTCAAACGTAGAATATTCTAAGTGTAAAGTCACTTATTCTACGGAAAATTAGGCAGCACTTCCTTTGTTTCTACATACTTTTCCACCTTTTTCAAGGCCCGAAATTAATAACCAATATGCCACATTTAAGGCTCAACACATCAACCAATCAAAGGGGATTACACGCCTTACAGGACGTGTAAAATTCTGCCCCACAATTAATACCAAGTAATTCAATAACCAATGCCATTCTCGGCCATAATATACAACAAATGTAAAGTCTTATCCAATTCCTTTTCAATCCAAGTTGTTTAGTCTAACATGTTATATTGCCGCAATCGATAACAACAACTACAATCCCTTCTATATATAACATGCGACGACTAAAACTAATAACTAAATCGAATTACAATCTTAAGGTTAAACATGCAACTTTCGGATTCCATCCAAATATTCCATAACATTTCAATCTCCATTATATATATCTCATGCTTGTATATATATATATGACTACAACAATAATTAATCTTCAATCACTTAAGAGGACAAGATTATTACCTTGACAAGCCCTAATGTAACTTCAAGATCCAAAGTCTCTCCTTAGCAACTTAGCTCCTTTCCTTCACGCTCCAATCCGTTATTTGAAGCCTTTAGAAGTTCACAAACAACTTTCCTTCAATTTCCAAACAAAACTATGAAAACGACTTAGGTTTTCACCTTGCGACTAATGTAAAAATGTATCTTTTCCGGGATCTTTCTATTGAGATAAACTTACAATACCCTTAGGAACCTTGATTTAAAGTATTGGGATTATTGAATCACAAACGAATTTTTTTTCTTCCAATGGATGCTCTAACCCGAGAGCTTCTCTAAACAAGAACAAGTTTCTTGGATTTTTTTCTAAGTGTGGAGACAAGTCTTGCTACTAAGGATGAATATATAACACAATGGAGGGTTAATATTAAAACATTTGTGTGACTTGGATGAATTTCATTTAAAAATCTTGTCAAGTGGCTCATTGACTTAGTCAATTATATCAAGCTCTAGCTTAGTCAAGACTTGATCATCTAAGCTTTGGTCATTTGACCTTTTTTCCCTTGTCTAAATCGACCAAGACCATCCAAGGGGGTGACACGTTTCACCCTTCCATTCGTCGTAAAATTTCATTTCCCGACATTTCCATAATTCCGATAAATTCTACAAGTCTCAAATCTTAACGTCCTGATTCCTTACGTATGTTCTTATATACATGTCCTGGAATTACGGGGTGTAACAATAACATTTTAAACCGCCTTTTCACTTCTTCTTAAGTCGTTATAACAACTTTCCATAAAGCTATTATAACAACCTTTCATTTCAGAGAACTTAAGGCACTTTTATTTCTTAGCACATTGGAGAAACTAAACCCAAAAGTACTACGTACATACATACTTAAAAGAATCGTGCAACTCCTTTTCCTTAAATCAACAAATGTTTACTTTTAAAACTCAAGTTACATACTCTTTTGAAATCATTCTTCTTAACTCTTGAAATAAATCAAGAAGCCATACTTTTTAAATCAAGTCATTCCTTCCCTTAAAAATCAAGTCCCATAACTTGAAAAATAAAGTCTCATAACCTTTTAGGAAATCAAGGTTCATAGTCTTAAAGCTTCATAACATAAATTCTTTAAAATCAATTCACTTACTTCAATTAAATCAAGTCATTTCTTCCTTTAAGAATCAAGTCCCATAACTTGAAAAATAAAGTCTCATAACTTTTTAGGAAATCAAGGTTCATAGTCTTAAAACTTCATAACATAAATTCTTAAAATCAATTCACTTACTTCAATTAAATCAAGTCATTTCTTCCTTTAAGAATCAAGTCTCATAACTTGAAAAATAAAGTCTCATAATCTTTAAAGTAATTCGAGTTACTATACCTTCATAATCAAGACTTATATATTTTCAAAATCAATTTACTACATACTTTCGAAATTCAAGTCTCACGTACTTTCCAAATTAATACTTTTATGAGTCGTGAATAGGTTATACTCATTTATAACGATCTTTTCCATTGAGCCATGATCTAGAAAATGTAATACAATTTTGTCTCATCTTAGTTTCTATGCAAATGGAATATTCTACTCATTTCAATGTAATTGATTACCGATACATTTTCATTAACGCTGCAATGGCTTGTTCAGTCCTTTTTTTCATTAGTGAAGTAAGTTAGCAAGGTCAACTATACTTCAATACTTCCTAACGACTCTTATCAACATCCCCCATAAGACTTGGTAAGAACTTAGGAATATTCTAGACATGCCTTTAGCATAAAATCAATAACATGAATACTTCTTATGAAAAGGAAAGTGTACTCAAGAACAAGTCTTGTATACCCCTAACAACAAGGCAAGTATACTTCAAATATCAAGGCAAGTATACTCATAATCAACAAGGCAAGTATACTTCAAATATCAAGGCAAGTATACTCCTAACAACAAGGCAAGAATACTTCAAATATCAAGGCAAGTATACTCCTAATCAACAAGGTAAGTATACTTCAAATATCAAGGCAAGTATACTCCTAACAACAAGGCAAGTATACTTCAAATATACTCATGTCTATAGAAAGAAGAAGTTCACATACCTCGTGACGACTAACCAATACGACAAGTAGCAAAATGCTCCAAAGTACTTCAACTTCATCGGCTATTCCTTAAGTCAAGTAGACTCTTCTACACGTAGTACTTCAACCTAGAATGGCCATAGTACTTCTATAAATATCATACTTACTATTGTAAGACTTATACCAAATAATTGCCCTATAATTCTACGGAAAATCGGGCAGCACTTCCTTTGTTTCTACGTACTTTTCCACCTTTTCTAAGGCCCGTATTCATCAACCAATAAGCCGCATTTACGGCGCAACAAACCAGAAAATTCAAGGGGGTTACACGCCTTAACAGGACGTGTAAAATTCTGCCCCACAATTAATGTAAAATTGTCCAACAATCTTAAGCCATTCTCGGTAACAACAACATAAACCTTCATTAAGTCAATTATACTTCAAGTCATACTTCCACACTTATACATAATTCATACCAACATTTAATGACATGACTCCCTTCAACATATAACATGTAATTAACGAAGGTAACAACGACATTACCAACGAAGCTTAAGGCGACAAAACTGTCCGAAATTCTAGGCCATTTCGGAAATCACAAGGACAACAACAACATCTATTATTTTCCATTTCCTTTTCAATCCAAGTTGTTACTCTAACATGTTACATAGTCGCAATCAATTATAACAATTAAAATCCCTCTCTTATACAACATGCGACGATAGTAATTAACAACTAAATTCATTTACAAACTTAATGGCTAATCATGCCCATCTCGGATTTGAGCTTCCTAATTCCATAACATTTATTAATCTTCATTCTAAATATCACATGCTCATCTATAAAATACTACAACATGAAATCATGAATTACAATAGCAAGACGGAGATTATTACCTCAATAAGCCCAAATCTAATCCAAGATTCAAAGTCGATCCTTAGCAACTTTAGTTCCTCTTCTTGATGTTCCAATCCACTCCAAGCAACCCTTAGAAGTTCATAAACAACTTCTCTTCAATTTCCAACTTCAAAGTTGAAGAACACCTTAGGTTTTCATCTTGCGACTAACGTAAAAACGTAGTTTTTCCGGGATTTTTGTATTGAGATATCCTTAGAATACCTCTAGGGATCATTGGTTTGAATATTGGAATTTATGAAGCAAGATTGCAAAAACATTCTCTCCTATTTTAGCCTTGGCCGAGAGCTCTATATGGAACACCTAAATTTTCTCAAATTTTTCTAAGTGTTGTAATGATCTAGTCTTTCACTAGTAGTAGTAATATATAAGGATACCAATGGCTAGGATTAAAACATATGGATGGCTAAGATGAGGTCAATTATATCAAGCTCACACTTGACCCTTTGACTTGGTCAATTCTTTTATTCATCCAACAAGCATGTGGAGGGTGACACGTATCGCCCTCCCATTGGTCCATAATATTTCATTTTCCCGAAATTTCCATAATTGGTCAAACTATCGGAAAGCCCGTGGGCCCCACAAAAACGTAAAATTTCTCGGGTGGGCCCCACGTATCCAACTCTGAAAATAAAATTCCATAGTTCTGATAAATTCCAACATTCTCAAATAAAAATTCTGAGACCCCAATTCTCATTAACGATCAATTTTTCCTTTCCGAGGTTCGGAAGATTTTTCCTTGGAAAACAATTCTTTCTTTCGCTCAAATTTTCAAGTCTTGTGTTCTCACGTCTATTCTCGTATTCATGTCCTGGAATTACGGGGTGTAACACATATTACCACATTAAACATGCAATATGGTGGCTGATTTTCCAGCAGCCTAACACCACAAAACCGTCCCTTAAAATTGCATAATGATACCCCACAGTTTTAGGCAAAACTCGGCCAACAACTACGATCTGATTACCCTTTCCTCAACGCTTTTTAATCCAAATTCGAATTACAATACTTTCATATAATTTATAACAACGTATTAACAACAATATTACTTCATTATAACATTCAATAGGTGACGTTAATAACGACAATAACCAACGAAATCCGATAATCACCAAATCTATCCATACACGGTTTTAGCCCCAAAAATGGTTCAAACGCTTTTTATTCTTCATTATTTTTTTAGCAAAAGAACATATATACATTATAACAACATGTAATATCTAATTATTTCAAGAGAAGGAAGAATTTTTACCTTTATTTGTGCCCAAAATGCCCCAAAATAGTCCACTCCTCTTTGGTCCACATTTTTCATTTCGCTCCACTTCTTCAAGATCCAATCACATATATGTATCCCCTACAACCTTAGGAGAAACTTCCCTTCACGTTCCGTCACCAAGAAGTCGACGAAAAACCCTAAAATCTCTAACCCTAGCCACGGCCCAAATGAGATTTGAGGTTAATGGTGGTTTATCTTGGCTTAACACTTGGTTAGGGTTCTTAATCTCGTATTATGAACTAAGCTTGGAAGATTAAGGATCTTGGTCTTCAATAATGGCCCTTGGCCGAAATCTTGAGAGAGAAGAGATAGAATTTGTGTAATGAAAATATTTTCTAAGTGTAGATAAGTCTTGCAAGCTCTCTTGATATATATAAATATCTACAAGTGTAGCAAGACAAGTGGAGTGTGGCCCACTTGTCCACTTGTCTTCAAAATATCTAAAGTCCAAGTCAAAGTCAAGTGGAGGGTGACACGTGTCGCCCTCCGATTAATCAAAATATTATAATTTTTCGAAGGTCCCCGCGAAATTGTGAAATTCTCGGCGGACCCCATATTATCAATTCCAATACCTTATAATCCAATATCAAGTCCATAAATTCAATTAGAAGTATTAAACTTCAAGTTAATAATTTTTCCGTCGTCACATTTTTCCGAAATTTTCCTTTAAGAAAATGTAATAATTCTTTCCTTCCAATATTTAAATCTTCTTTTCTTAATCATGTCCTCAAATAAATGTCATGGAATTACGAGGTGTAACATCTTTCCCCCCTTAGAAATATTCGTCCTCGAATGTTCATTTAAGGTCTCAAGCTATACAAATTCCCAATCGGCTCAACATCAATCCCAAGTGGTTTATACTCAAACCAAGGAATCATCACCACTAATATACTTCACGTATACCATGTACTTTAACCACGATCACACATAAAATACTTTACTCTTGAAGGCCTTGTCTATCTAAGGTCTCAACGATTATCAATATTCTAAGGTTCACTATTATTCCATGTCTCAAGCTTACATTATCAGTCCCCACATACGGGTAAGGTAGCTTCTCATAATCTCAAAATCACGTTGTCTTAACCATAACAACCCTATTTACTCCATACCAATATTATTCACACATATCACTTAAGCGTACAACACGTCTTAATCTAACAACATGGTATGTCCTTAAGTCAATTGAACCTGATCTTTCAAGATTCTATCATAATCTTAGTCAGTTCATTACCTCCTGACTATTCCAAATTAGTACATATATTAAGCCTAGGTGTGGATTCAATAAACTGTTTCACACCTTCCAAGAAATTATTAAGGCTTAACCACCTCATGGTAATTCATAATTACTTTAGACAACACACATGGCTCCAAATAAATACGCTCGTATAGATATACATCATCATAATACCATCTATACGATAATTTTACCAACCTGGATACACAATCCATATAATCATGTCTGGGCCACTTGTCACGACCCGACCCCGGGCCCGCGACTGGTGCCCTACCTGGGCACCCTTACAGGTATACATCAGAGATAATCAGCGGAAAATACATGAAACTTATAAGATAAAACAACAGGAGTAAAACAACAGGTTAGCCGATAGGGCTACCTTCCTGGATATATATATATACAACCGAAGCAGTTGCCTCCTTTCCTTTACAAACTGACCCACAATATGTGACTACAGACCTCTAAGAGTTTTAACATAACAACTGTGGCGGGACAGGGCCCCGCCATACCCCTGAATATACATGAATCTACAACCTCAGGGAAAACCGTACCAAGAGATAAGCCTCCGGAGCAAATGGAGCTTTTTCCCAAAAACTGAACCGAGATCCTAAGAGCAAGGATCACCAACCTGGGTACCTAAAACCTGCGGGCATGAACGCACTTCAAGGGGTCGATAACAAAAATTTAATATGGAACATAAATAACGTACAGTAAACAGATCATAACTGTACAAAGGAATGACAGGGACAAGTATAAAAATACATACCAGATAATGCCGTGTCATTACCAGTTATGAACTTAATTGTACCTTATTATCTTTTCTCATTTTCAATAAAAGTTATAGTCACATGATTAGGAAAAATCATTAAGTTCATTACCATATAACTTCCTTATCTTTCATAACATAATCCGGCCCCTTATGGAGGGACGCATATACTACCCGGCCCAATCTGGGACGCGATCAAGTCACACAAATATCAAAGCGTGCCCGTGGAATCCCCCATCACTGCCGACAGCTATAAGTGTAAAATATAACCATGTGACACGCCCGTGGCATCCCACCTCACTGTCAGCGTACACATACACAACATATATATATTTATCTCCTGCCCGTGGAATCCCACATCACTGCCGACAGCTATAAGTGTAAAATATAACCATGTGACGCGCCCGTGGCATCCCACCTCACTGTCGGCGTACACATACACAACACATATATATATATCTCCTGCCCGTGGAATCCCACATCACTGCCGGCAGCCGTAGGTGTAACATATAACCATGTGACGCGCCCGTGGCATCCCACCTCACTGTCGGCGTACATACACAACATATATATATATATATATATATATATATATATATATATATATATATATAACGCGGCCGCATGCCCCGGAATCCCACATCGTATAAGCATGGCCATAACGTGCCCTCGGCATCCCTCATCGTAGGTGCAGGTCTTCATGGGGAGCTAGCCCATGGAGTAATAATATAACATGGTCGCATGCCTCGGAATCCCACATCGTATAAGCATGGCCATGGAGTAATAAAACACGCGGGCATCTAACCCGCATCCTGGCTGCATGCCCCGACATCCCTCATCGTATAAGCATGGTCAAGATCAATCACAATGGAAGCATACCCGTGGAATCCCCCGTCACTGCCGGTACGTCCAATAAAATGTCCGGGCATCTAACCCGCATCCTGGTCACATGCCCCGGAATCCCACATCTTATAAGCATGTCCAAGGATCAATCATAATGGAAGCATACCCGTGGAATCCCACATCACTCTCGGTACGTCCAAGTAAACTTACAACCAGCCAGCCGACCCTCCAACTGAGAGACACGACAACGTAGACATATAATACTTGCACTCAAAGCTATCACAAGCAAACCTAGGCAAGTTCATTAAACCTTTAGACTTCCATTTTTTATAAACTCATGGCACTTTCGTTTCACACATAAAAATCCGGGAATTTAACCCCAAGTACTACGTGCTTACATTCTTTTCAAAAGATTCCTTTTCATATAAAACCCCAAGATACTAACAGTCGTAGTATTAAGGCTTGTGTACATTTCACATAAGTCACTATACTTTAGAAATACATTTCTCGGCTTCTAAATCAAGTGACCCTCACCTTAAAGCTTTAAGCAAGTGATACACTTAAATCAAATTGCCCTTCCTTAATTCAAGTTATTCTTTGATTACTTTATTAGAGAAAACCATTCTCTTAACCTTCCATAAAGCCGTTATAACCAACTTCCCATAAAGCCGTTATAACCCTTTATGGTTTTAGACAAACCCATTTCTTTTATAACCAAGAGACTTATACTTTTTTAAAACCTAGTATTATATATCTTCGAATCAATTCTCTTAACTTTCAAAGTACAATTAGTCTATTAACCTTTAGAAATCAAGTGACTCATTTTATTATAAAACCTTAGGCAATTGATGCCTAAAAATCAAGTTGCCTATTCATAAAAAAAAACAAGTCATTTATCTTTCCATAAAGCAAATATAACCAACTTCCCATAAAGCCGTTATGTTCACTTTATACCTTAGACAAATACAATTCCCTATCCAAGGGACTCATACGTTTAAAACGGAACAAGTATCACATACTTTAAAACTCTTCAAGTCCCTTAACTTTAATAAAACATTAGACATCCTTAATACTTTCAAAGAAGTGTGTTATTCTCCTAACTCACCCGACTTGGCTATTCATAAAACTAGTAAAGGATATCAAGGTCTTGTACGTCTACCGTACTATATACGTGCAACTAGTCATGCTCAAAGGATAGAAAAAGTTCTACATAGAGTAAATCACACAACTACCTCTTAACTTCTAAGAGTAGAAGGAAACATGAAATGATACCACCGGTATATTCCATACATAGAATCATGCCAAAGGAAGGAAGAGGTTCACATACCTCGCGACGATTATCGACAAGTAGCAAAATGCTCCAAAGTACTTCAACCTTGAGCTATTCCATTCTTCAAGTAGGATACGCTATACTTAGTACTTCAACCTATAATGGTCACAATATGTCCATTAACCTCTTACTTCAAACATAGAATATTCCAAGTGCTAAGTCACTAAATTCTACGGAAAATCGGACAGCACCTCTTTTGTTTCTACTTACTTTGCCACCTTTTTCAAGGCCGAATACAATAACCAAACACGCCACATTTAAGGCCCAATCAATGCAATCAACAATAGGGGATTACACGCCTACTAGACGTGTAAAATTCCGCCCCACAATAGATATCAAACTAATACAACTACTAGTCCAATTTCGGCCATATAGAGTACCATAACACCAATTCTTATCCAATTTCCATTTCAATCCAAGTTGTTAGTATAACATGGTATGAAGTCGCAATCGATTATACTACTATAATCTTCAAGTATGTAACATGCGACGATTCTAATAAACGACTAAATTGTAATCCAACTTCACAAGGCTTACATTACATTTCGGATTTTTAAGGCTACAAGCAATCCATAATACTTATAAACTTCAACACATATACTTCATGCTAGCAACATGTAAAGCTAACAACAATATAAATAATCTTGTAACACTTTTAAGGGTCAAGATTATACCTTAACGAAGCTTAATCCAAATCCATATCCGAAGTTGCTCCTTAGCAACTTAGAGCCTCTTCAAGACACTTCAATCCGCTACTTGAGACACTTAGAACAATACCAACAACTTTCCTTCAAACTTCCAATCCAAAACCTAGAAAGCAACTAGGTTTTCACTTTGCGACTAATACGAAAACTCACTTTTTCCGGGATTTTTCTATTGAGATACACTTACAATACACTCATTAACCTTGGTTTAAAGTGTGGAGCTTATTGGACAACAAACAAAAAAAATCTCTTTTTTTTTGTGAACCCGAGAGCAACATTGGGAGCTCTTCAAATTTCTTGAAAATTTTCTAAGTATAGAACTCTTGTCTTGCTACTAGTACTACTATATAGTAACATGGAGGGTCTAGATTACAACACATGTTAAAATTGGATGGAAGAGATCGCTGTGCCCTTGACTTAGTCAACAATGTCAAGCTCTACTTGCAAGACTAATCTTTTACCTTGGTCAATGACCATCTTACCCTTGCTCCAATTCGTCCAAGACCAATGTGGGGGTGCCACGTGTCGCCCTCCCATTCATCCATAAAATTCCGTAACCCTCGTGGGTCCCACAAAACATAAAATTCCTCGGGTGGGCCCCACATGACCAAATCCATAAAAATAAATTTCCATAATGATAATAAGTTCCATACTTCTTCAATTAATGCATTTTGAGAATCTAATTCTCACCAACGAACATTTCTCCTTTCCGACGTTCGGAAGATTTTTCCGTCGGAAAAACAATTCTTCATTTCGTACCCAATTCAAGTCTTGAGTTCCTTACGTACATTCTCTTAAACATGTCCTGGAGTTACGGAGTGTAACATTCTTCCCCCCTTAGAAACATTCGTCCCCGAATGTTCTTTCGGAGTCCAATCTAATTAGATAGCGACATAGTCTCCTTTTACTACACCCTTCATACAACATATGTCTTCCATGGCCACATAACAATACTTATACTAAGATGTCAACCTTGGCACTCACAAAGCCAACTAGTCCATACTCACAATGACCTCAAAGTCTGTCATAATCATCTCTACTAGGTCTACTAGGGTCTGACGACTGTATCATCACCGGGCAAATCTCATATACCCGCTCAGCTACCACCCCAAACACGCACCAGTGTAGTCACCTCGAAAGGTTCTTATGGATTCAGGCTCTACTCCTTTACACTCGGTTGCTATCTTTCTTACTGGTCGTACTCTTTCCGTACTTCCAACTCATACTAGCATTCATACATAACTTCCATACCGATTCTGGCCTCCAATCTTTGGAGTCACTCTATAAACAATATACGGCCATTTCCGCCACGACTGGAACCGGTGGAACGCGTCCACGAACCCATAAAACAATTAACTAGACTTGGGCCTTGCACTCGTGACCTGCCACGTGGCGAACTACTACCAACTGATCCCACTCCATTCCAGGCCATGGGGAGACCCGTAATGTGTCCTCACCCCACCCGGCCGCACTTAACTCTTATCCTTGGTCTGACTTAAAATCTTATGGCCCGAGAGAGCCTTATATATCTAATGTCTCGGCAGTTATCAATATTCTTAGGCTCGCAATTTCCATGCTCCAAGCCTACCTTACCAGTCCCCCAGTAAACGGGTACAAAAACTTCTCATAATACCATAATCGGGTCGTCTTGATCACAACCAACATTACTTACTCTATACGGACCTCATCCGTACAATTCTCTTAAGCCTACTACGCAGCTTAATCTATTAACCTGACATTCCGTTAAGTTCCTTAACATGGCTTCTTAAGGGTTCACTACCCTATCAGACAGCTCATCCTTTCCCAATTATCTCAAAATAAAACACAAGACCTTGGCGAAAATTCATTAACTATTCCATACCTTCCCGGTATCTAGTTAGTCTTTACCACTCTTGGTAAATCTAAAACCATTCTAGGCAACCCATAAATGACCCTCATACATAACTCCGTATAGATGTATGTCATAATACCAACTATACTATAATCATTACCAACATGGATACGTAATCCACATAGTCCACTGCTGCCTTTCTCGTAGTTGCAATCAACAATACTCGTTAGGGAGAGACGACCCTAACAACACAGCTCTATCGCACGATCTCAGAGTGAGAAGAATGGAAACCAATCCTAAATGTCCTGCAGCCTCCTGATTATAGATGTGGTTCACAACACACCGATAATCAAGACTCTACTAGACACGGTCTGTAGACACTTTCCGAGGACTAACTGCTCTGATACCACTTTTGTCACGACCCGACCCCGGGCCCGCGACTGGTGCCCTACCTGGGCACCCTTACAGGTATACATCAGAGATAATCAGCGGAACATACATGAAACTTATAAGATAAAACAACAGGAGTAAAACAACAAGTTAGCCGATAGGGCTACCTTCCTGGATATATATATATACAACCGAAGCAGTTGCCTCCTTTCCTTTACAAACTGACCCACAATATGTGACTACAGACCTCTAAGAGTTTTAACATAACAATCGTGGCGGGACAGGGCCCCGCCATACCCCTGAATATACATGAATCTACAACCTCAGGGAAAACCGTACCAAGAGATAAGCCTCCGGAGCAAATGGAGCTTTTTCCCAAAAACTGAACCGAGATCCTAAGAGCAAAGGATCACCAACCTGGGTACCTAAAACCTGCGGGCATGAACGCAGCCCCCCGAAGGGGGTCATTACAACGGGTACCGAATATGGAATGTAAATAACGCATAAGAAACAGATCATAATCAGACAAAGGAATGACAGGGACAAGTATAAAAATACATACCAGATTCTGCCGTGTCATTACCACTTATGAACTTAATCGTACCTTATTATCTTTTCCCATTTTCAATAAAAGTTATAGTCACATTCTTATGCACATGATTAGGAATAATCATTAAGTTCATTACCATATAACTTCCTTATCTTTCATAACATAATCCGGCCCTTATGGAGGGACGCATATACTACCCGGCCCAATCTGGGACGCGATCAAGTCACACAAATATCAAAGCGTGCCCGTGGAATCCCCCATCACTTCCGACAGCTATAAGTGTAAAATATAACCATGTGACGCGCCTGGCATCCCACCTCACCGCCGGCGCATACATACACAACACATATATATATATCTCCCGCCCGTGGAATCCTACATCACCGCCGATAGTATAAGTGTAAAATATAACCATGTGACGCGCCGTGGCATCCCACTCACCGCTTGCATACATACACAACACATATATATATATCTCATGCCCGTGGAATCCCACATCACCGCTAGCCGTAGGTGTAACATATAACCATGTGACGCGCTGGAATCCCACCTCACCGTCATGCACATACACATATATATATATATAAATATATATATATATATATATATATATATATAATGCGGCCGCATGCCCCGTAATCCCACATCGTATAAGCATGGCCATAACGTGCCCTCGGCATCCCTCATCGTAGGTGCAGGTCTTCATGGGGAGCTAGCCCATGGAGTAATAATATAACATGGTCGCATCCCCCGGAATCCCACATCGTATAAGCATGGCCATGGAGTAATAAAATACGCAGGCATCTAACCCGCATCCTGGCTGCATGCCCCGACATCCCTCATCGTATAAGCATGGCCAAGATCAATCACAATGGAAGCATACCCGTGGAATCCCCCGTCACTGCCGGTACTGTTATACCCCGTATTTCCAGAGTATGTATGTGAGGACGTACGTACAATTTTGTAAGCCCGAATTATTGTTAAGGACGAAATTGTGCACATCCACAAAAAAGATTTGTTTTTCCGACGGAAAATTTTCCGAACCTTGTAAAGGAATTTTACGTTTTCAGGAATTTATTTATTTTGGATTTTTCCGAGAGATGAAATATTTTGGACCAACGAGAGGGCGACATGTGTCACCCTCAAGTGGACGGTTTGTTGAGGGAGTTGTTGGCACGTTTTTTACATGGAAAAGGCCTTAAAGATTTGGTCAATGTTTTGCTAGATATTTGTGTAGTAGATGGATAAGTGGGACCCACACAACACTTGTCCAAATCTCCACCATCCACTTGCTTTGATCTTGGTCATTGATTGGCCTATAAATACCCCTTAAGTTCAAGACTTATTCTTCATCCACTTAACAATTTCCAAGTCTCAAAAACTCCCTCCCCCTTTGAGAGCTCTCGTCCAAACCCCTTTCCCCCCCTTCCTTGTTGGTCTCGCCGAACCCCCCCCCCCCCCCCCTTGGTAGAAAAATATTCTCCAAGTATTGTTACTATCCCAAAATACCTTAGCCAAATACCTTGTAGTATTCCAAAGTCACCTCTATACTAAAAGCCCAGAAATACTACCTTATATCCATTAGTCACTAAACGAAACCCTGGGGAAATCTTCATAGTTGGTTGAAGTATTAAGTAGAAGTTGTTTAGAAACTTCTAAGGGTTTCTTGGAGCTATCGGAGCGTGCAAATTAGGAGCTAAACGTTGTTCAGGATCGACATTTAAACTTGGATAATTTTGGGCTTATCGAGGTAAATACTCTTGTCCTTCTATTGTAATTGGAGATTACATACTGTAGTAGTATAGAAATGAATATAAGACGTATAAGGATGGTATGAAAGAAGAATATTAAAGAAGAAGATTAAATTGCACTTACATAGGACTGTATTTACAGTATACTTGTGTAGTTGGCGGGTAGGGAAGTACTGCCCAATTTTCCGTAGAATAAAGGAATCTGTATCTAGAATTATTCTGCAGAGTAGTCTAGACGTTGATAGACTTATATGACCGTTATAGGTTGAAGTACTGCAAGTAGCGTATTCTACTCGAACGGTGGAAAGGGCTAGCAGGATTACAGTACTTTGGAGCTATTTGCTTATAGTCGATAATCGTCGCGAGGTATGTGATTCTTCCAATATGTGGTATAATCAAGTCTATCTCGTCCCACAAATCCTTCATTCTGGAATAATATTGTGCAACTGATGATGTCCCCTGATTCAACATCGATAACTCCTTTTTCAATTGATATACTCGAAAGAGATTGATTTTGTCGAATCTCTCCTTTAGATCCTTCCAGACAGCTACTGCACTGGATCGATATAGAATTCCACTAAGAAGATTTTTATCAAGATTTCTCATAATCCACGACATCACCAAGGCATTACATCTATCCCATTGCCTCGTGTGTGCAGATCCATACATATCACGCTTCACAGATCCATCTATGAATCCAATTTTATTCTTCGTCAACAGCGGCAGCTGCATAGCTTTATTCCACAGTGTGTAGTTCTTCATTCCGGTTAACTGGATGTCAACCGATAGTGCGCCTGCTGTGTCTGCTGCACTCAGGTAGAGAGGATGATTATGGTCGATTATTTCAAAACCAGAAGTCGAACTTTCGTCTACAATCATAGAAGGAACTGCTGCTGTGTTTTCCATAACTTCCAATCAAATAGCAAACTCTAATAACAGATCGAACACCTTAATCGAAGAAAAACGAATCGTACCTTCGTGAATCAGAAAAATGGAAGTCTTACGATTTTTACGATTTCTGTTGTAGTTTGTACAGATCGATGCCTCTTACAGGCTCTGATACCATGATAGAAACTGAGAATCAAGAGAAATCGACCTGCATGTGAGCCCAGCACTGGTAATTCACAATGAACCAGGTTGTGCGCAGAAGAAATGAAAGGAGGAAGAAGAGAGGAAGAGGGAGATGCGAGAACTTTCCAATTTTCTTATTAAGCCACTAAGTATTACAAAAACGTCTATTTATACTACGAGTCATTTGCCCTTATGAAACAAACTAGGCTAGGCTAGAAATGTAAACACTATAAGATTATAAGAGCTGAATATAACAAAGTGTATATTATTGACATTTACTATGTATATCATTGGTATCTCCAACATTTTCCTTGGCAGCAATCTGACACCCTGGAACCAACTGAGCTACACCCATGTGGGTTTGTATTTGTTTTCCTAAAAAGTTGAGGACTATTTGTGTCCTCCATACGTGTTTTATGAAAGCTATCACACGCAAAGCTATCACACGCAAACATACACCACTCAAGGTACTTTCATTTTATGCCAAAGTCCAGGTTTTAATCCCAAAGTACTACGTACGTTAAATTCTTTTTAAAAGACCCATTTCTTTTACAAAGGTCACCCGATGCCCGTATTATAAAAATAGAGTGACTAACATTTTTAAGTAAACCAAAACAACTTCCATACTTTCCTTTTTAAACCAAATTAAGACAATACCATGCCTTCTTTTTAGACCAAAAGACTTCTCCTTTTTAAAGTCAAGTTATCACTTTAAAACCAATGATAAAACCATTCTTTTGTTTTCATAAAGTCGTTATAACTAACTTCCCATAAAGTTGTTATAACACTTTATGTTTTAAACCAAAAACTCATCAATTCCTCAAGTCATCTTTTCTTTTAGAAATCAAGTTCCTTACTTTGGAAATTTAAGAAAATCAATGCTTGTTTATACTGATTCTTATTAAAGCAGCCATGATCTAGGAACTATAATATAATTTCGTCTTATCTAAGCTTCTATGCAGATGGAGGTTTCTACTGGTTTTAATATAATAACTTATTCTTATTTCCGAAATCCGTAAAACATTATTCCTTTAAAAACCAAGTACTCATTACTCACGAATGAGGTTTCACACTTTAACAGACTTTAAATCAATTCAATTAAGTCAACCGTTCCATTTATCACTCTTAAGTCGTTATACCTAACTTCCCATAAAGCTAGTATAACTTAAGCTTTCAAAACCAAGTATTACTCTTCTTTCAAAAACGGTTCTTAAATCTTTTGAAATACTTCAAGATTCTTATTATTCAGGCTTAAGTCAAAAGACATTGCCGTAAAACTACGTTCAGTTAATACACGTACGTGTACCGTACTATATATATTCCTTTTAAAATATCATGCTCAAGAGTATTGGAAGAATCACATACCTCACGACGATTATCGACTATAAGCAAATAGCTCCAAAGTACTGTAATCCTGCTAGCCCTTTCCACCCTTCGAGTAGAATACGCTACTTGCAGTACTTCAACCTATAACGGTCATATAAGTCTATCAACGTCTAGACTACTCTGCAGAATAATTCTAGATACAGATTCCTTTATTCTACGGAAAATTGGGCAGCACTTCCCTACCCGCCAACTACACAAGTCTACTGTAAATACAGTCCTATGTAAGTACAGTTTAATCTTCTTCTTTAATATTCTTCTTTTATACCATCCTTATACGTCTTATATTCATTTCTATACTACTACAGTATGTAATTTCCAATTATAATAGAGGGACAATAGTATTTACCTCGATAAGCCCAAAATTATCCAAGTTATATGTCGATCCTGAGCAACGTTTAGCTCCTACTCTGGGCGCTCCAACCCGCTCCAAACAACCCTTAGAAGTTCTACTCAACCTCTACTTAACACTTCAACCGACTATGAAGGTTTTTCCTTAGGGTTTCGTTTAGTGGCTAAAGGAAGTATAATAGTATTTCTGGGCTTTTAGTATAGGTGTAACCTTGGAATACTACAAGGTATTTGGGCCAAGGTATTTTGGAATAGTAACAATACTTGGAGAATACTTTTCTACCAAGGGGGGTGTATTTACGAAAACAACTAGGCAAAGGGGGTATACTCGGCCAAGGCTTCTCAAGGGGGGGGGAGACCTTGGACGAATACTTATCAAAGGGGGAGAGATTTTTGAGACTTGGAAATTGATTTGTGGATGAAGAATAAGTCTTCAACTAAGGGGGTATTTATAGGACTTTCAATGGCCAAGATCAAGCCAAGTGGGGGGGCAAGTGGAGGGTCAAGATTTGGACATGTGTTTGTGGGTCCCACTTGCTCATCAACTACACAAAAATATCTCAAAATATCCTACCAACTCCTTGACCAAAACAAGGCTAAAAAAACGCCCCAATTTAGGTCCACTTGAGGGTGACACTTGTTACCATCTCGTTGGTCCAAAATATTTCGTCTCTCGGAAAAATCCGCAAAAATAATAAATGACATAGCCGTATTTTTCCCTTCGCAAAGTCCGGAAAACGCTTTTTAAAACGACTCTTTTCGCTAGTTGTGCACAATTTCGCCACTTTGCCTACTTAAGGCTTAAACTTTTGTACGTACGCCCTCACGTACATACTCTAGAAATACGGGGTATAACAAAACCACTGCAGCGTTAATAAAGGAAAATGTATTGGCAAATAATTAATTATATTAAAACCAGTAGAAACCTCCATCTGCATAGAAGCTAAGATAAGACAAAATTATATTACATTTCCTAGATCATGGCTGCTTTAATAAGGTTGTTATAAACAAGAATAAACTACTCACACATAAGATATATGTTACTCAATTTTGTTAAAAGAAGAAATTACGTTGTTGAGTGATTAGGACTATTAACTATGAAATCTTTCGAAAATAATAGACTTAAGTATTTAAAAATATGCAACTTGAACTTTTGGAAAAGAATGTTGTTACTTGACCTTAAAAAGGGAAAATGTGTTGGTTTAAAATGAAGGCATGGTATTGTCTTAATCTGTCTTAAAAGAGGGTTTAAATGTTATGGACGATTCTTTACCGAGTCCCATGGGATGGGCCGGGACATGTATTCCATACGATTCTTTACCGAGTCCCATGGGATGGGACGGGACATGTATTCCATACGATTCTTTACCGAGTCCCACGGATGGGTCGACACGTATTCCATACGATTCTTTACCGAGTCCCATGGGATGGGCCGGGACATGTATTCCATACGATTCTTTACCGAGTCCCATGGGATGGGCCGGGACATGTATTCCATACGATTCTTTACCGAGTCCCATGGGATGGGCCGGGACATGTATTCCATACGATTCTTTACCGAGTCCCATGGGATGGGCCGGGACATGTATACCACACGATTCCACCTCGTGTCCCATGGGATGGGCCGAGACATGTTATACGTATCATACGATTTATACCTAGACTGCCGGCAGTGAGGAAGGAGTTCCACGGGCATGAGGGATGACTTTGAGGGAGTGAGTCCCTGCCTTGACTTGACTACTTTTATGTTGTAAACTGTAGTTTGGTTATCATACGTGTCTCCTGTTTTATATAAACTGTTATGATTTCGATTCTGATTTTCCGCCACATACTTGGTACTGTTATCGACCTCCTTCGGGGGGCTGCGTTCATGCCGCAGGTAGAGGTACACCGGTTGTTGATCCTCGCCATGTGGTCACAGTCAGCTGGGAAGCTCCGTGTCTCCGAGGCTTATCTTTCGTATAGTCCCCGTCGTTGTAGGTACTTACAGGGGTATGGCGGGGCCGGGTCCCGCCATTGGTGGTATAACATTCTTAGAGGTCCAGAGTATCTGTTGTGGCGTGTTTTGTAAAAGGGATGAATCGCTCAAGTTTTTATATATATGTTTAAGGCAACTTTTCTCGATAAACTGCTTTCTCATTTCATATTGTTTCATGTCTTGTTTTATATTCCTGGTTACTCGATGTATGTCTACTGGGTGCCCGTAAGACACGATCCACGCTCGGTTCGGTCGTGACAAAAGTGGTATCGAGCGATTAATCTCGGAAAGTGTCTACAGACCGTATCTAGTAGAGTCTTGATTATCGGTGTGTTGTGCACCACACCAATAATCAGGAGGCTATAGGATATTTAGGATTGGTTTCCATTCTTCTCATTCTGAGATCGTGCCTTAGAGCTGTGTTATAAGTTGGACCCCTCTAACGTATTCTTTTATGCCAGTTATGCCTCCACGCAAGGCAATCGTGAGCCCGAAAGGCGCGCAGCGAGGAGTCGCGAGTAGAGTAGCGCGGTCTCACCGAGACCACAAGACTGAGCCTCCACCCCACACCGGAGCAGAGAGATGGGTTATGCTGCATGGCCCAGTTATTGGCCAGGATAGTGGCAAGGCACGAGGATAAGCTGGATGCAGCGATTCCGGTACCGGTAGTACCCGTAGTTCACCCGAGAGCGGATAGTTTGAGACTGCGGGACTTTCTGAGTTGCAGCCCGCCAGTGTTTTATGGATCGAGGCCTGAGGATGATCCGCAGGAGTTCATCCGACAGTTACAGCGGATCATGAGAGTGATCAAGGCTTCGGAGACCGAGTCAGTGGTCTTAGGTTCGCATCGGCTGCGTGATACTGCAGTCGACTGGTTTGATTCGTGGGAGCTGTCCCGGGGGGAGCATGCGCCTCCAGCTATTTGGGACGAGTTCTCGGAGGCATTTCTCAGCCACTTCTTTCCTCCGCAGATGAGGAGGGCACGGGCCGACAGATTTCTGATGCTGAGACAGAGAGGGCGTACGGTTCAGGAGTACAACGTGGATGTTATACCCCGTATTTCCAGAGTATGTAAGTGAGGACGTACGTACAATTTTGTAAGCCCGAATTATTGTTAAGGACGAAATTGTGCACATATACGAAAAAGAATTGTTTTTCCGACGGAAAATTTTCCGAACCTTATAAAGGAATTTTACGCTTTCAAGAATTTATTTATTTTGGATTTTTCCGAGAGATGAAATATTTTGGACCAACGAGAGGGCAACATGTGTCACCCTCAAGTGGACGGTTAGGTGGACGAAATGGAGTGCACGTTTTTTTCATTTTAAAGGCTTAAAACCTTTGGTCAATGTTTGGTTAGATATTTGTGTAGTAGATGGATAAGGTGGGACCCACACACACTTGTCCAAATC
Source organism: Przewalskia tangutica (assembly GCA_029844215.1). Classification (NCBI taxonomy): domain Eukaryota; kingdom Viridiplantae; phylum Streptophyta; class Magnoliopsida; order Solanales; family Solanaceae; genus Przewalskia; species Przewalskia tangutica. The sequence goes on from CM056734.1 coordinate 75,464,801, forward strand.
TCCACCATCCACTTGCTTTGATCTTGGCCATTGATTGGCCTATAAATACCCCTTAAGTTCAAGACTTATTCTTCATCCACACTTGAGAAATTTCAAGGCAAAATCCCTCCCTCCCTTTTTGTAGCTCTCGTCCAACACTCTCCCCCCCCCCCCCCTCCTTGTGTTCTCGCCGAGACACACCCCCCCCCCCCTTTGGTAGAAAAATATTCTCCAAGTATTGTTACTATTCCAAATACCTTAGCCAAATACCTTGTAGTATTCCAAAGTTACCTCTATACTAAAAAGCCTAGAAATACTACTTTATATCCATTAGTCACAAAACGAAACCCTAGGAAAATCTTCATGGTTGGTTGAAGTATTAGGTAGAAGTTGTTTAGAACTTCTAAGGGTTTCTTGGAGCGAATTGGAGCGTTCAGAATAGGAGCTAAACCTTGCTCAGGATCGACTTTAATCTTGGATAATTTTGGGCTTATCGAGGTAAATATCTTGTCCTTCTATTGTAATTGGAAATTACATACTGTAGTAGTATAGAAATGAGTATAAGATATATAGAAGGATGGTATAAGAGAAGAGAATTGAACTGTACTTACATAGGACTGTATTTACAGTAGACTTGAGTAGTTTGACGGGTAGGGAAGTGCTGCCCAAATTTCCGTAGAAATAAGAACCTTCTGCTTAGAATATTCTACAGAGTAGTCTAGACGTTGATAGACGTATTTGACTATTATAGGTTGATACTCTGCGCGCGACATATTCGACTTGGCAGGTGGATTTCGCCGAGGAGGTATGTGATTCTTCCTATCCTCTTAAGCATGATATTTTAAAAGAATATATATAGTACGGTAGACGTACGTGTGTTAACTGAACATGGTTTTACTTCGATGTCTTTTGACTTGAGTTTTAAATAATAAGAATCTTGAAGTATTTCAAAAGAATTAAGAATCGTTTTTGAAAGAAGAGTAATACTTGGTTTTAAAAGCTTAAGAGTTATACTAGCTTTATGGGAAGTTAGGTATAACGACTTAAGAGAAATAAAAGGAACGGTTTACTTAATTGTTTATGAAAGCCTTGTATTGATTTCGGAAATGAGAATAAGTATCGAACAAACCACTGCAGCGCTAATAAAGGAAAATGTATTGACTAATTAAGTATTATTACAAACAGTAGAAACCTCCATCTGCATAGAAGCTAAGATAAGACAAAATTGTATTACATTTCCTAGATCATGGCTGCTTTAATAAGATCATTAATAAACAAGTTTGATTCTCTAAAAATTTCAAAGTAAGGACTTGTTTTATAAAAGACAAAGACTTGAAAATTTGAAGTGTTTTCATTTAAAAAGGAAGGCATACTTTTGTCCTAAGTTGGTTCAAAAAGAAGGTAGGGAAACTGTTTTGGTTTACTTAAAAAGATAGTCACTCTATTTTTATACTACGGGTATCGTGTGACTCTTGTGAAAGAAACGGATCTTTTTAAAGAGTTAATGTATGAAGTACTTTGGGGTTAAAAACCCGAACTTGTTGACATAAAATAGAAAGTACCTTGTGTGAATAACTTGACTATGTTGGTTTGTGATAGCCTTGTAATACTTTCTTGTTGGTTTGATAAGTAAACATGTTAGGATGCTACGTGTGTTAGTGTCTTGTGATGTTTGTGTAAGGGGGTTTCCCTTGTTGTGCTTATGTTGTTTAACGATAAGCCGTTATATTAGTATTGTTCCACTCACCTCTTGACATGTTATACCGGGGGTTAAGCTGCCCCCCGATGCGAGGTATACCTCAAGCGGTCTGTGTGACTATGATTCGAGAATACCTCATGCGGGTCCAGGGGACCTATGCGGAGCTACGAGAGTTCCAGGTTAGTGTGCGGGGAATACCTCATGCGGTCTATGTGGCCACGCGACTCACGAGTCCGGGGCGATGTCGGGAGTAGCTACCTCGATGCGAGAATACCTCACGCGCCTAGGTGGCCTATGCGGAGCTGCGGTAAGCTCCAGGATTAGACGCGCACATTGATACTGAGGGCGAGTGGCCAGCTTCGATCATGTGGCGCGGTCTAGAAAGACCTCGTGATACAGTTTATGGCATTGTTGGTACGGTGAGTTTTAGTAGTCGGCTATGCCTTCGTACTTACCCCGTACGGTTTTATTATTGTAACGACCCGTTCCGGGGCCCGTTACTGGTGCCTTATCCCGGGCACCCTAGTGACACAACATCAGAGAAAACCAACGGAAAATAAAACTTTAAACAAGAAACAAGATATATGATCATAAAACAGGCCAACCCAACGGTTACCTTCCAATAACATGTATACATACAACTCTTTCAAAACGAACAGTTTAATCCTTTTTACAAACCCTGCCCACAACAGCACTACAGACCTCTAAGATTTACAACAACTATGACGGGACAGGGCCCCGCCATACCCCTGAATGTACAAGAACCTACAACTCAGGGAACACATACCAAAAGATAAGCCTCCGGAGAAACGGAGCTTCCCACAACGCTGAACTGAGATCCTAAGAGCGAGGATCCACGACCGATGTACTTACTGCGGCATGAACGCAGCCTCAAGGAGGTCGATAACAGTACCAAGTATGTGAAATCGTAAATATCAGAATGAAATCATACTAGTCTATATAAAGCAGAGACATGTATGATAACCAAACTACGCTCACAACATAAAAGCAAATATATCCAAATGTGACTCACGCCTCAAGCCATCACTAAATATAACTATGGGTCTCACGCCCACAACATCAATCATGTTCGCATCACGGCCGCATGCCCCTAATTCTGTGATCGTGTAGACATGTCCATGATGCAACAATAATACCAATGCCCCACGGCCACATGCCCCTAATTCTACCTCTGTAGACACGCCCATGACATCAACAATAATATACCGTGATCAACCCCGCCGCATGGCCACATGCCCCGAATTCTACCTCTGTAGACATGTCCATGTAACCACAATAACAATATATCGTAATCAACCCGACCGCATGGTCGCGATGCCCCTAATATCGTGACGGTAGACGTACGCCCATGTGACATCAACAACAAGACAAGAATCAAAATGGAAACATACCCGTGGAATTCTCCATCACCGCCAAAGACGCCCAAGTAAGTTCTCAATAAGTCGACCGCCTCTATCGAGAGACGCGGAATACGTAAATACCACACTTGCACAACAAAGGCTATCATCACAAGCATAGGCAAGTTTCACAAAGAACAAGCATAGTAAGTTTCACAGCAACAAGCATAGGCAAGTTTCACAACAACAAGCATAGGCAAGTTTCACACAACTCAAAGTACTTTCATTTTATGCCAAGGTCCGGTTTTAACCCCAAAGTACTACATACGTTAAGTTCTTTTAAAAGAGATCCATTACTTATAAAAGTCACCCGATACGTAGTATTAGAATGACCAACCCACATTCCATTTCAAAAACACGTCACCACATTCTTTTCCTAAGTTCCAGTTGTCCTAGTTTCAATTACTCCAGCTTCTCATTGTCAAATGATTTCATAGGTCCCAAACTTAATCACTTGATTCCTTTTAAAACAATTTAGTAACATATGTCATATATGTGAGTAGTTTATTCTTGTTTATAACGATCTTATTACATCAGCCATGATCTAGAAAATGTAATATCATTTTGTCTCATCTTAGCTTCTATGCAGATGGAGGTTTCTACTGGTTTTAATACAACACATCATTATTCAATACATTTTCCTTTATTAACGCTGCAGTGGTCTGTCGATACACATTCTGATTTCCGAAACATTAAACATTATTCCTTTAAAAACCAAGTACTCATTACTCACGAATGAGGTTTCACACAACATCCACATTAAAACAAATAAGTTAAGTCTCTTATCTTATAAGATCAAGTCTCTTAACTTCTAACATCAGTAAACCATTTTCACCTACATAAGGTCGTTATAACTAACTTCCCATAAAGCTATTATAACACCCTATGTTTTAAACCAACCAAATCACTTAGCACATGTACGTCTACCGTACTACATAGTTCACACATATCATGCTAGAAGATATAGGAAGAGGTTCACATACCTCGCGACGATTTATCGACAATAAGCAAAATGCTCCAAGTACTACAACCTTGCTAGCCCTTTCCACTCCTCGAGTAAAATACGCTACTCTTAGTACTTTCACCTATAAAGGTCACAAACGCCTATTAACCCCAAAACACAAGTTTCTATCTTTCTACGTAAAATTCTAAAGACTCTCCCCGCAACAACAGAAATCTCCTCCTCTATCGAGGCCTGGCCACTGCCAACCGGGGGTTTACACGCCTAACCTGACGTGTACAATTCTACTCAAGAATACTACACAAGTCTATCGCAATACATCTATGTAAATACAGCTTCTTTCTTTACATTCAGCTTAAGTCAAAAGACATTGCCGACAATAATGTTCATTCTATATATAGTATACTTCAACTATATATTCAACAAACATGTAAATTCCAATTTACAATAGAGGGACAAGATAATTACCTCGATAAGCCCATAATTATCCAAGTTATAATGTCGATCCCGAGCAAGGTTTAGCTCCTACTCCGTGCGCTCCAAACCACTCCAAACAACCCTTAGAAGTTCTACCCAACTTCTACTCAAATACTTCAACCAACTATGAAGATTTCCTTAGGGTTTCGGTTTGAGACTAAAAAGGACAAAAGGTAGTATTTCCGGACTCTACGTAAAGAGGTATCTTTGGAATACTACAAGGTACAAGGCTAAGGTATTTTGGGCATTATAACAATACTAGGAGAAGTATTTCAATACCATGGAGGGTATTATACGAAAACAACTAGGCTAGGGGGGGGGGGTACCCCACGGCCAAGGCACCACAAAGGGGGAGGGAGGAGGCCCTCGGCCAAGACTCTCAAAAGAGGGGGGGGGATGAGTTGGACGAACTCAACACAAGAGGAGGGAGGGATTTTAGGCTTGGAAGGTTTCATTTGTGGATGAAGAGTTCATCAACATAAGGGGGGTATTTATAGCAAAACCAAAAGCCAACCAATGGCCAAGATCAAGCCATGTGCAAGGCAAGTGTAAGGCCAAGATCAAGCCAAGTGCACCCTAGACCCTACTCCACAAAACAAGCCACAAAACATTGCACAAAACATTGCACAAAACAAGGCCAAAACAAGGCATGAATTCGTCCCACTTGAGCTTCACTTTACCGTCCACTTGAGGGTGACAAGTGTCACCCTCTCGTTGGTCCAAAATGTTTCGTCGCTCGGAAAAATCCGCAAAAATACAAACCCACATCGCCGGATTTTTCCCCTCGCAAGTTACGCAAAACGTTTCGTCGAAAAACGACTCTAACCGGGTGTTGTGCACAAATGTCATTCGGCCAAGCCACCTAGGCGGGGGTGACACGTGTCACCCTCCTATTGGCCCTCAAAAAACGTCTTCCGAAAAATATCCACAATGGCCAAAATCTCAAAACAAAGTGGCTCCCACAAAACAGAATTTCTCCCGTGGCCCCACGTGACCATTTCCAAAATAAAATCTCAAAATTCTAATATAATCTATGAAGTCCAAATACCAAACTGGGAATCCAATTCCATTAACGAACCTTTTCTTCACAAATAACCTAAACTTTTCCACTAAAAACTCACATCTTTCTTTCTTTTCAAAATTTCTGCACTCGTGACGCACGTCCTCACATACATACCCCGCAACTACGGGTATAACATTCTCCTCTCCTTAGAAACATTCGTCCCGAATGTTCCTTCTCAAGCCGGATAACGATAAAGTTTCTCTAACAAGTTGCCGACGCCACACCGCCACGAACTAATCACACGCTCTCTTCTCCCCTAACTCGTTGTACCGCTTCTCAACACTCGAACTCTCCCAAGACGTACCATACTTCACCATTACCCGCTCTCGAAAATCTCGAGTCACTACCTCCAAACTTGGTCATCTTACTAACCTCAAACTTCCTTAAGGCCATTCCCGCCTTTACGAACCGCTTCGGTCGAACGCGTCCACGAACTCATACGATGATCATACAAACTTGGGCCTAGCATCCTCGTGACCTACCACCGGCGGGACCACCTAACTGACCCCACCCCAAACCGGGTTACGGGTTGACCCGCAAATGGTCCTCAACCCGACCCAATCAAGGCTAAACTCTTGTTCCCGATCCTAACAATCTTACTAATTCACATCATGAAAGCTACCACTTCCATCTCACACTACCCACGGACTTATCACACAAATAAATCCCACGTATACCACTACTCTGATAAGGGTCAAACACAAAATAAATCTTTAACTCAAGACGACCTTACCCCTAAGGTCTCAGTCGCGACATAGTCTAAGGTTCACACTTACCATGCCCCCATACGTATCCTCCCAACTAAGCATGTTTTCTAACTCACAATTAACACAACGCTATTCGTATATAGCACATAATAATGAGACCATCATAACAAGCATACCAAAACTCTAGAGGGTTAAGGATATACCGGCTACCGCCCACTCTAATCATAGGCTCACTGCAGGCGCATAATCGTAGGCGCGGCGAACCAGCCATCGATCCGTAGGTGAGTCGTAACATCCGTATACCTTGGTCGGACAGCCTCGCAAAATGGCCCGCTGGCCGCAAAATAACAAGCTCCCCGCACCACGACACTTCCGAAATGCGGTCTACCACATCGACCACACCGAGGTAGGGTGACCGTGATCCGCCAACACTTACTTCCTCGAAACTCAACCTCGAGCTCGACCGCTCCCGAATACTCGGAGGTTGTGGAGATTGGAGGACCACTCGCACCGCGGAGGTACAAAACTAGTATGGCCGAGGCGGTCCGCCTCGAAAGTCACCAAAGGACCTGTTCTCGCCCTCTTCGCCGATCTCGTCATTCCGCCGACCTCCGTGCCTCACATCCGGTCGTGAGCTCGCATGCGGCAATGTCCATGCCCGGTGAAGAGCTACTCCCGAACATGCCTCGACATGTAATCATCGAGCCTCAGAATATATCGGTGCACTCGATCCTCCATACTAGCTACCAACGCTGACGCATCGCCAATGAGTCGAACTCCACATTGTACTCCCAACCGTATGCCCGCCTGTCTAAGCATCAAAATCTGCCCGCGTTCTCCTCATCTGCGGAGGCAAGAAGTGCGTGAGGAAAGCCCCAAAACTCATCCCATACTGCCGAGGTGCATGCTCTCCCGGAAAGCTCCCATGAATCAAACCAATCGATCGCGTATCACGCAGTCGATTCGAACCAAAGGTCACAGACTCGGTCTCTGAAGCCTTGATCACCCGCATGATCCGTTGTAACTGCCGGATGAACTCCTGCGGATCATCCTCAGGCCTCGACCCATAAAACTCTGGCGGGCTACAACTCAGAAAGTCCCGTAGCCTCAAACTATCTGCTCTGGTGCACCACAAAGCCGCTGAACTGGAATCGCTGATCCACCTATCCTCATATCTGCCACGACTCGCCAGCAATCGCCATCTCCTTGTAACCCATTTCCTCCGCCTGCATCGTGGGATCGAGGCTCGTGTATCGCGGTCTCGGCAGCCATCGCCGCGCTCTAAACTCATTGGCCGGCGGCGTCACAAAACCCGCCGTCAAGCACAACTCAGTGCCGTCCGACTGCGCTCGTTCTCTCAGATCTCACTAGCAGCACTCGCTGCCTTGCCCTTCTCGGGCTCGCTGCTTGCGCGGAGGCATAATCGTAAAAACGAGATACGCCGAGGGGTCCAACTTACAACACGCCTCTAAGGCACGATCTCGGAATGAGAAGAATGGAAACCAATCCTAAATGTCTCAGCCTCTCGATTATAGATGTGGTGCACAACACATCGATAATCAAGACTCTACTAGACACGGCTCAGACACTTTCCGAGGATTAATCGCTCGATACCATTTTTGTAACGACTGCCCGGCCCGCATCGTGCCTTATCCCGCACCCTAGTGACACAACATCGAGAAAACCAATGGAAAATAAAACTTTAAACAAGAAACAAGATATATGATCATAAACAAAGCCAACCCAACGGTTACCTTCCAATAAATACGTATACATACAACTCTTTCAAAACGATAGCTTTAATCCTTTTACAAACCCCGCCACAACAAAGACTACATGCACTTCTAAGATTTACAACAACTATGACGACAGTGGCTCGCCATACCCCCGAATGTACAAGAACCTACAACTCGTGGAACACATACCAAAAGATAAGCCTCCGAGAAACGGAGCTTCCCAAAACGCTGAACCGAGATCCTAAGAGCGAGGATCCACGATCGATGTACCTCTACCGCGGCATGAACGCACTTCAAGGAGGTCGATAACAGTACCAAGTATGTGAAATCAGAAATATCAGAAATGAAATCATACTAGTCTATATAAAGCAGAGACATGTATGATAACCAAACTACGCTCACAACATAAAAGCAAATATATCCAATGTGGACTCACGCCCTCAAGCCATCACTCAAATATAACTATGGGTCTCACGCCCACAACATCAATCATGTTCGCATCATGGCCGCATGCCCCCGAATTCGCAGACGGTAGACATGTCCATGATGCAATAATAATACCAATGCCCCATGGCCACATGCCCCCTGAATACTACCTCGCAGAAGACACGACCATGTGACATAAACAATAATATACCGGGTGATCAACCCCGCCGCACGCCACATGCCCCGAATTCTACCTCGGTGTAGACATGTCCATGTAACCACAATAACAATATATCGGGTAATCAACCCGACCGCACGGCGTGCCCCGGAATCTGCGACGGTAGATACGCCCATGTGACATCAACAACAAGACAAGAATCAAAATGGAAACATACCCGTGGAATTCTCCATCACCGCCAAGACGCCCAAGTAAGTTCTCAACAAGTCGACCTACTTCATCGAGACGCCGGAATACGTAAATACCACACTTGCACAACAAAGGCTATCATCACAAGATAGGCAAGTTTCACAAAGAACAAGCATAGGCAAGTTTCACAACAACAAGCATAGGCAAGTTTCACAACAACAAGCATAGGCAAGTTTCACACAACTCAAAGTACTTTCATTTTATGCCAAGGTCCGGGTTTTTAACCCCAAAGTACTACATACGTTAAGTTCTTTTATAAGAGATCCATTACTTATAAAAGTCACCCGATACGTAGTATTAGAATGACCAACCCACATTCCTTTTCAAAATCAAGTAACAACATTTTTTCCTAAGTTCCAGGTTGCCTAGTTTCAATTACTCAAGCTTCTCATTTTCAAATGGTTTCATAGTTCCCAAACTTAATCACTTGATTCCTTTTTAGAACAATTGAGTAACATATGTCATATACGTGAGTAGTTTATTCTTGTTTATAACGATCTTATTACAAAGACCATGATCTAGAAAATGTAATATCATTTTGTCTCATCTTAGCTTCTATGCAGATGGAGGTTTCTACTGGTTTTAATACAACACATCATTATTCAATACATTTTCCTTTATTAACGCCGCAGTGGTCTGTCGATACACATTCTGATTTCCAAATCAAGAAACATTATTCCTTTAAAACCAAGTACTCATTACTCACGAATGAGGTTTCACACAACATCCACATTAAAACAAATAAGTTAAGTCTCTTATCTTATAAGATCAAGTCTCTTAACTTCTAACATCAGTAAACCATTTTCACCTACATAAGGTCGTTATAACTAACTTCCCATAAAGCTATTATAACACCCTATGTTTTAAACCAACCAAATCACTTAGCACATGTAAGTCTACCGTACTACATAGTTCACACATATCATGCTAGAAGAGATAGGAAGAGGTTCACATACCTCGCGACGATTTATCAACAATAAGCAAAATGCTCCAAGTACTACAACCTTGCTAGCCCTTTCCACTCCTCGAGTAAAATACGCTACTCTTAGTACTTTCACCTATAAAGGTCACAAACGTCTATTAACCCCAAAACACAAGTTTCTATCTTTCTACGTAAAATTCGCAGAACCTCCCGCAACAACAGCGTAAATCTCCTCTCTATCGAGGCCGCTACCAAGCCAACCAGTGGGTTTACACGCCTAACCGGACGTGTACAATTCTACTCGAATACTACACAAGTTCATCGCAATACGATCCTATGTAAATACATTCGATTTTCTTTACATTCAGCTTAAGTCAAAAGACATTGCCGCACAATAATGTTCAGTTCTATATATAGTATACTTCAACTATATATTCAACAAACATGTAAATTCCAATTTACAATAGAGGGACAAGATAATTACCTCGATAAGCCCATAATTATCCAAGTTATAATGTCGATCCCGAGCAAGGTTTAGCTCCTACTCCGCGCGCTCAAACCACTCCAAACAACCCTTGAAGTTCTACCTAACTTCTACTCAAATACTTCAACCAACTATGAATATTTCCTTAGGGTTTCGGTTTGAGACTAAAAAGGACAAAAGGTAGTATTTCCGGACTCTACGTAAAGAGGTATCTTTGGAATACTACAAGGTACAAGGCTAAGGTATTTTGGGCATTATAACAATACTAGAGAAGTATTTCAATACCACGAGGAGGGTATTATATGAAACAACTAGGCAGTGGGGTACCCCACGGCCAAGGCACCACAAAGGGGGAGGGAGGAGGCCCTCGGCCAAGACTCTCAAAAGAGGGGGGGGATGAGTTGGACGAACTCAACACAAGAGGAGGGAGGGATTTTAGTCTTGGAAGGTTTCATTTGTGGATGAAGAGTTCATCAACATAAGGGGGGTATTTATAGCAAAACCAAAAGCCAACCAATGGCCAAGATCAAGCCATGTGCAAGGCAAGTGTAAGGCCAAGATCAAGCCAAGTGCACCCTAGACCCTACTCCACAAAACAAGCCACAAAACATTGCACAAAACATTGCACAAAACAAGGCCAAAACAAGGCATGAATTCGTCCCGCTTGAGCTTCACTTTACCGTCCACCTGAGGGTGACAAGTGTCACCCTCTCGTTGGTCCAAAATGTTTCGTCGCTCGGAAAAATCCGCAAAAATACAAAACGACATAGCCGGAATTTTCCCCTCGCAAGTTACGAAAACGCTTCGTCGAAAAACGACTCTAACCGTGTTGTGCACAAATGTCATTCGGCTGCCAACCTAGGCGGGGTGACACGTGTCACCCTCCTATTGGCCCTCAAAAACGTCTTCCAAAAATATCCACAATGGCCAAAATCTCAAAAACAAAGTGGGCTCTACAAAACCAGAATTTCTCCTGGGCCCCACGTGACCATTTCCAAAATAAAATCTCAAAATTCTAATATAATCTATGAAGTCCAAATACCAAACTGGGAATCCAATTCCCATTAACGAACCTTTTTCTTCACAAATAACCGAAACTTTTCCACTAAAACTCACATCTTTCTTTCTTTTCAAATTTCACAGATTTCGACGTGCGTCCTCACATACATACCCTGCAACTACGGGGTATAACAATTATGACACAGGTGGGACCTGGTGTTCATGTGTATTCCTTGGTGCTTTTATATCGTGGACTGCCGGTAATGAGGAAGGAATTCCACGGGCATGATCGATATTGTGGGCATGAGACCCATGGTTATATTTGAGTGATGACTTTAAGGGCGTGAGTCCCTGACTTGACATGATCGCACATATTGTGTATCGTAAATTGGTTATCATATATGTCTTCGCTTTATATAGACTATTATGATTTCACCATGATTTTGATTTCACATACTTGGTACTGTTAGATCGACTCCTTCGGGCCGTTCATGCCGCGGTAGAGGTACACCATTGTTGATCCTCGCTCATAGGGTCACGTCAGCGTTTTGGGAAGCTCCGCTTCTCCGAGGCTTATACGTGGTATAGTCCCCGCCAGGTACTTACATTCAGGGGTATGGCGGGGCCCTGTCCCGTCGTTGTTGTAATATTCGTAGAGGTCTGTAGTACTGTTGTGGGCAGAGTTTGTAAAAAGGGATGTAACTGTTCGGGTTCAAGTTTTTTTTATATATATACGCCGAAAGGCAACTTTTCTCAGATAAATTGTTCCTCACTTCATATTGTTTCATGTCTTGTTTTATATTCCGCTGGTTACTCTGATGTATGTCTACTTGGGTGCCCGGGTAAGGCACCAATCACGGTCCCGGGTTCGGGTCGTGACAAAAGTGGTATCAGAGCAGTTAATCCTCGGAAAAGTGTCTACAGACCGTATCTAGTAGAGTCTTGATTATCGGTGTGTTGTGCACCACACCAATAATCAGGAGGCTATAGGATATTTAGGATTGGTTTCCATTCTTCTCACTCTGAGATCGTGCCTTAGAGCTGTGTTATAAGTTGGACCCCTCTAACGTAATTTTTTCCTTACCGCTATGCCTCCGCAAGGCAACCCGGCCCGAAGGGCAAGGCGTAGGAGCTGCGAGTAGAGCACGCAGGTTACGAGGGCACGTGCCCAATCATCACCCGAGGTGGTGCTTCATTCGGGAGTTCTGCGACGCCACCACCCAGCAGAGTCTAGCACACGCGTAAGTTCCTATCGGCCATGATATTTGAACCATCGCCCACGACAAGAGCGAAAGTATTGATTGCACAGAGACGACCCTGCTACTAGCTAGGGATTTAGCAACCAGAGAGTATATTATGTACCGTTTTATCGCGGGCCTTGATGATTATCTAAAGAAGGATTGTGCAAGAGTAGCCCTTCAGTCAGGCTTAAGCATGGCCTGCGTACGGGCTTATGCGCAGCAGGCCGAGAAACGTAGGGATCGACGGGTTAACCAAGATCAGCAGAAGAAGGCCAGATCGGCAGGGTCCTTTGGTAACTTTCGAGGCGAGTCGCCTCAGCAGCAGACTGGATACGCACCTCCGCCAGTGCAGAGTGGTCCTCCACAGACTTCAGGATGATCGGGGTATGCAGGAGTTGGTCAGAGCTCCAGGGCTTCTGGTTCGCAGATACACGTAGGTTCCGCACCGATTGATTTCCCTCGGTGTTCATAGCAGGGCGCGCCATCCCGGGAATGTCGTCTTTTGTTGGTGCTTGTTTTACTGCGGCCACGTGGCCATGTGACGAAAGAATGCTCAAGTAGGAGGATGCAAGTAGGAGGACTCACTACCGATTAGTTGCGATTCGGTGGTTCGAGAGGAAGGGTGTTAGCAGAGGCCACCCCCACCTCGGTGTGGCAGTTGTGGTAGGTGTCATTGTGGGGAGTGTCGTACTTCTTCGACAGCTTGTTATGCTTGCGGCCAGCAGGGCCATTTTGCGAGAAATTGTCCGACCAGAGGTGGCGCGGATGTAGAGACTCAGCCTTCAGGGTCAGTAGCTAGTTCATCACCTTCCCTAGCTATGCGCCCAACGGGGCAGGATTGATTAGAACGACAAAGGGAAGTGAAGCAGTAGATACATGTATATCCTTAACCCTCTAGAGATTAGTATGCGTGATAAGATAAGTAGATCTTAAGTGTTATGTTCAGATAGCATTGTGTTAATTGTGATTAGAAATCTTGGTTAGTTAAAAGGGTAATATTGGGGACAGGGAAATTGTGAGCTTTAGGATATTATACGTGGAGACCTTAGAGGCGAGGCCATCTCGAGTAAAAGATTTATTTTTATGTTTGACCCTTACCGGAGTGCATAGTATACGTGGGATATATCTGTGTGATAAGTCCCTGAGTAGTGTGGAATGAAAGAGGGTAGTTGAGCCAAGAATGACCACTAGGTTTTCGTGACTTGATTAGTAAAATTGTTCCGGATCGGGGAACAAGGGCTTGGCGCAAAGTGGGTCGGGTTGAGGCCATGTCGCGGGTCAACCCGCAGTCCGGTTTGAAGTAAGGAAAATTTGTGGTGGTCCCGCTATGTGATAGGGTCACGAGGGTGTTAGGCCCAAGTTTAGTTAACCATCGTACGAGTTCGTGGATGCGCGTTAAAGAGTCGGGCCGATGAGGTCACCATCTTGTCTTTCATCGGAATCGTTTACTCGGCAGAGGTTATGCGAGATGTTATATATCGAAGGTTGTAAGGCATCGCACGGTTCCTACTTTTACTTTATGACAGGTGGAGCGGTTCCGCTATTTCTTTTTGGAGGTTTTACTGCAAGGTTAGGAACTCGTGAAGTCTCGATGTGCATTCACCTCGGTGTTTTTGATTTCAGAGGTAGCTGTAAAGATTATTCACCTCTTGTTGAGTGAGTATTATAATAGCTACCATTTCAGTTGTAACGACCCGTCCCGGGGCCCGTTACTGGTGCCTTATCCCGGGCACCCTAGTGACACAACATCAGAGAAAACCAGCGGAAAATAAAACTTTAAACAAGAAACAAGATATATGATCATAAAACAGGCCAACCCAACGGTTACCTTCCAATAACATATATAAATACAACTCTTTCAAAACGAACAGTTTAATCCTTTTACAAACCCCGCCACAACAAGATTACTGCACTTCTAAGATTTACAAACTATGACGGACAGTGGCTCGCCATACCCTGAATGTACAAGAACCTACAACTCGTGGAACACATACCAAAAGATAAGCCTCCGAGAAACGAGCTTCCCAAAACTGAACCGAGATCCTAAGAGCGAGGATCCACGACCGATGTACCTCTACCGGCATGAACGCAGCCCAAGGAGGTCAAGATAACAGTACCAAGTATGTGAAATCAGAAATATCAGAATGAAATCATACTAGTCTATATAAAGGTGAGACATGTATGATAACCAAACTACGATTCACAACATAAAAGATCATGTCGATCGGGGACTCACGCCTCAAGTCATCACTCAAATATAACTATGGGTCTCACGCCCACAACATCAATCATGTTCGCATCACGGCGCATGCCCCGGAATTCAGATCGGTAGACATGTCCATGATGCAACAATAATACCAATGCCCCACGGCCATGCCCCGAATTCTACCGGTAGACACGCCCATGTGACATCAACAATAATATCTCGTGATCAACCCCGCCGCACGCCACATGCCCCGAATTCTACCTCGGTGTAGACATGTCCATGTAACCACAATAACAATATATCGTAATCAACCCGCCGCGTGGCCGCGTGCCCCTAATCTTTGATCGGTGTAGACATGTCCATGTGACATCAACAACAAGACAGTAATCAAAATGGAAACATACCCGTGGAATTCTCCATCACTGCCAGCACGTCCAAGTAAGTTCTCAACAAGTCGACCTACGCCATCGAGAGACGCAGAATACGTAAATACCACACTTGCACAACAAAGGCTATCATCACAAGCATAAGCAAGTTTCACAACAACAAGCATAGGCAAGTTTCACAACAACAAGCATAGGCAAGTTTCACACAACTCAAAGTACTTTCATTTTATGCCAAAGTCCGGGTTTTAACCCCAAAGTACTACATCGTTAAGTTCTTTTAAAAGAGATCCATTACTTTTATAAAGTGTAACGCCCAACCGGGCCCACATCGTGCCTTACCCTGCACCCTGGTGATACAACATCGAGAAAACCAGGAAAATAAAACACGAGTCATGAAACAAGAGATATAATAAATAAACAGCAACCAAAATAGCTTGCCTTCAAGATATACATAAAAACCCGAAGCTTATCCTTTTTACAAACCACGCCACAACAAGCATGCACTCTAAGATTTACAACAACTATGACGGACAGGGCCCCGCCATACCCCGAATGTACAAGAACCTACAACTCGTGGAAACATACCAAAGATAAGCCTCCAAGGAACGAGCTTTCCAACACGAAATGAGATCCTAAGGCGGGGATCCACGATCGATGTACCTCTACCTGCGGATGAACGCAGCCTCAAGGAGGTCGATAACAGTACCAAGTATGTGAAATCACAAATCAGAATGAAATCATAATAGCTTAAAAGCGGGAGACATGTATGATAACCAAAATACAAGACGCAACATAAAAAGTCAAGTCGTGACTCACGCCTCAAAGTCACCACTCAAATATAACTATGGGTCTCACGCCCACAACATCCATCATGTTCGCATCATGGCCGCGTGCCCGAATCGTGACGGTGTAGACATGTCCATGATGCAACACATAATAAGGCCGCGTGGCCACATGCCCCGGAATCGTGACGGTGTAGACGCCCATGTAACCTCAATAACAATATATCGGGTGGTCAACCTCGCCGCATGGCCACATGCCCCGGAATATCAGACGGTGTAGACACGCCCATGTTGCGGTAATAACCATATATCGTAATCAACCCGCCGCGTGGCCGCGTGCCCCTGAATCTGCGTCGGTAGACATGTCCATGTGACATCAACAACAAGACAAGAATCAAAATGGAAACATACCCGTGGAATTCTCCATCACCGCCAAAGACGCCCAAGTAAGTTCTCAACAAGTCAACCGCTCTATCGAGAGACGCGGAATACGTAAATACCACACTTGCACAAAAAGGCTATCATCACAAGCATAGGCAAGTTTCACAACAACAAGCATAGCAAGTTTCACAACAACTCAAAGTACTTTCATTTTATGCCAAAGTCCGGGTTTTTAACCCCAAAGTACTACATACGTTAAGTTCTTTTAAAAGAGATCCATTACTTTTATAAAAGTCACCCGATACCCGTAGTATTAGAATGACCAACCCACATTCCTTTCCAAAATCAAGTAACAACATTCTTTTCCTAAGTTCCAGTTTGCCTAGTTTCAATTACTCAAGCTTCTCATTTTCAAATGGTTTCATAGTTCATAAACTTAATCACTGATTCCTTTTAGAACAATTGAGTAATATATGTCTCACGTGAGAGTAGGTTATTCTTGTTTACAACATTCTTATTACAAGAATCATGATCTAGAAAATGTAATATCATTTTGTCTCATCTTAGTTTCTATGCAGATGGAGGTTTCTACCGTTTTAATACGATACATCATTATTCAATACATTTTCCTTTATTAACGCCGCAGTTGGTCCTGTCGATACACATTCTCGATTTCCAAATCAAGAAACATTATCCCTTTAAATAAAACCAAGTACTCATTACTCACGAATGAGGTTTCACACAAACATCCACATTAAAACAAATAAGTTAAGTCTCTTATCTTATAAGATCAAGTCTCTTAACTTCTAACATCATTAAACCATTTTCTTTACTTCTCTTAAGACATTATACCTAACTCCCATAAAGCTAGTATAACTCTTTTAAATCCTTTAAAACCAAGTGTTACTCTCGATTTATAAATCTTTGAAATACATCAAGTTCTTTATTATAACTAGCCAGTTATAGTTCACATCAGTTACCTTTTAAAACCACAAAGTATTTTCTTACCTACATAAAGCTGTTATAACCAACTTCCCATAAAGCCGTTATAACACTTTATGTTTTAAGAACAATCAAACACGCTTAACACGTACGCTCACCGTACTACATAGTTCACACATATCATGCTAGAAGAGATAGGAAGAGGTTCACATACCTCGCGACGATTGTCGACTAATAGCAAAACGCTCCAAGTACCTCAAACCGCCGGCTACTCCTTAAGCCAAGTGGATCACTCCACACGTAGTACTTCAACCTATAAGGCCACAAGGCGCTTATTAACATCTAGATCTCAACGTTCCATAATCTACAGAAAATTGGCAAAGACTCTCCGCAACAACAGAAATCTCCTCCTCTATCGAGGCCGGCTACCAAGCCAACCAGGGGGGGGTTTTACACGTCTAACCGGACGTGTACAATTCTACTACACAGTAATGCTATACAAGTCTACTGTAATACAGCCCTATGTAATTACAGTTCAGTTCAGTTCTTTATTCTTCAGGCTTAAGTCAAAAGACATTGCCACAATACTATGTTCAGTTCTATATATAGTATACTTCAACTATATATTCAAACAACATGTAATTTCCAATTACAATAGAAGGACAGTAGTGTTTACCTCGATAAGCCCAAAATTATCCAAGTATAATGTCGCCTCCGAGCAACGTTTAGCTCCTACTCCGAGTGCTCAATCCGCTCCAAACAACCCTTAGAAGTTCTAACCAACTTCTACTTACAACTTCAACTACGGGTGAAGATTTCCTAGGGTTTCGTTTAGAGGCTAAAGGAAAGTATAATCGTATTTTCCGGCTTTTCGTAAAGGGTACTTTGGAAAGTACTACAAGGTATTTGGGCTAAAGTATTTGGACATTATAACAATACTAGGAGAGTATTTCTATACCACAACAAAGGGTATTATACTGAAACAACTAGGCTAGTGGGGTACCCCACTACCAAACACCACAGGGGAGGGGGCTCTCGCCAAGGCTCACTCAAAGGGTGTGTAGTGTGACGAATTGCTCACAAGAGGGAGGAGTATTTTTCTTGGAATTTCACAAGTGTGGATGAAGAATAACTCTTGCATTAGAGGGTATTTATAGGTCAGGGATGGCCAACCAATGGCCAAGATTATGCCAAGTGCAAGGCAAGTGTAAGGCCAAGATTTGGGCAAGTGTCCTAAGCCAACTTGCACACAAAATATCCTACCAACTCCAAGACAAAACAAGCCACCTTGTTCGTCCCTTTGCCGCCCACTCAAGGCCAATGTGAGGTGACACTTGTCACCCTCCCGTTGGTCCAAAATGTTCGTCTCTCTAAAAATCCGCAAAAATTATAAATGACATAGCCGGAATTTTCCCAACAAAAGTCTGGAAACGTTACGAAAAACGACTCTAATCGGGTGTTGTGTACAAATTTGAAACTTGCCTAACTTAAGGCTCAAATTTTCTACGACGTCCTCACGCATATACTCGAAAATACGGTATAACATTCTCCTCCTTAGAAACATTCGTCCCGAATGTTCCTTCTAAAGACGGACACGAAGATCTTCTAACAAGTTGCCAATGCCACACACGGCCACAAACATAACACACGCTCTCTTCCTCCTTACTCGTAGTGCCTCCTAACACTTGAACTCTTCTAGTATACGTACCATACTTCACCATCATTTCAGTTCCCAAAACTTTGGAGTCACTACCTCAAACTTGGTCATCTTACTCGCCTCAATCTTCCTTAAGGCCATTCCCGCCTTCACGATCTACTGGTCGAACGTATCCACGAACTCATACGCTGGTCATCTAAACTGGGCCTAGCACCCTCGTGACTCGCCACCGCGGACCACCAGAGCTGACCCTTCCTCGAAACGGGATGTGGGTTGGCCCGCAACATGGCCCCGACCCGACCCACTATCGCGCCAACTCTTGCTCCTCGACACGGAACAATCTTGCTAAATCACATCATGAAAGCTACCACTTTCATTTACTCAACCTGGACTTATCACACAATACATTCTAGGCATAAAATGCACTCGACAAGGATCACTTGCAAAAACTTGTACTCAAAACGGCCTTACATCTAAGGTCTCCTCTCAGAATATTCTAAGGTTCATCATTTTCTCACCCCAGGCTTACCCTTTCACTAAGCATGCTTCTAAGTCACATTTTAGCACAAAGCTATCCGAACATAACACTTAACACATTATCATAACATACAAAACTCTAGATGGTTAAGGATATACCTGAAAGTAGGCGGTTCAAAGGACCGCTAGAATCGAACTCCCACCGCGACCTCTACCGGCCTCACGTGTACGAACATTCCGCTCAAGCTATGGAAGGTGAAGAACCCGCAATCGCCCAAAGAGTCTGGCTATCCTACCAGCGCTACCCGTCGGGACGGTCTCGTCATATGGCCCCGCTGGCCGCAAGAATAACAAGCTCCTCGTACTACGACACTTCAAATGCGGTCTACCACATCGACTACACCGAGGTAGGGTGATCGATTCGCCAACACCCTACTCCTCAACATTCGGCACAGGAGCCACGACCGCCTCGAATATCCTGGGTCCCGGCTGCGGGGACCACTCGCAATGGCGGAGGTACATAACTAGTTCGGCCGAGGCGGTCCGCCTCGAAAGTCGCCAAAATATCCGCCGTCTTGGCCTTCTTCGCCGAAAGCCGTCCACCTGCCGACCGCGCCTCGCACTCCGCGTATGAGCTCGAATGCGGCACGTCCATGCCCTACAAGAGAAACACCAACAACTCTTCGCTAGGTAATCATCGAGCCTCAGAACATATCGGTGCACTCGATCCTCCATACTAGCTACTAATGCGGAACATACCGCCAATGAGTCGAACTCACATTGTACTCCCGAATCAGACGCCTGCTTCGCCTCAACATCAAAAATTGTTTACCGAGCCCTCCTCATTTGTGGAGGCAAGAAATGTGCCGAAGGCCCTCAAAACTCGTCCCAAACGGCCGGAAGTGCATGCTCTCCCGAAAGCTCCCACGAGTCAAACCAATCGATCATGTATCACGCAGCCGACGCGAACTAAATGTCACAGACTCGACCAAGCCTTGATCACCCGCGTGATCCTTCAGAATCGACGGATGAACTCCTCGCGGATCATCCTCCGCCTCGACCAGAAACTCAAAGCGGCTACAACTAAGGAAATCCCGTAGCCTCAAATCGCTCGCCTCGTGCACTACAGTCTTTGCCGGCTGAACTGAACCGTCCGGCCCACTTATCTCATATCGGCCACAACCTCGCCAATAATCGCCATCTCTCGACCCATCTCCCGCCTGCATCGCGATGGAGGCTCGTGTATCAGAGTCTCAGCAGCCATCGCTGCGCTCTAAACTCGCTGGTCCGGGCGGCGCCGCAAAACTCGCCGTCAAGCACTACTCGTACCGCTGCGCGCTCGCATTCTCTCAATCCCACTAGCGCCTCCTCGCCTTGCCCTTCTCGCCCCGGTTTTCGCAGAGGCATAATCGTAAAACGAAACACGCCGTAGGGTCCAACTTACAACACGCCTCTAAGGCACGATCTCGTAATGAGAAGAATGGAAACCAATCCTAAATGTCCTATAGCCTCGATTATAGATGTGGTGCACAACACACCGATAATCAAGACTCTACTAGACACGGTCAGTAGACACTTTCCGAGGACTAATCGCTCGATACCACTTTGTAACGCCCAACCGGCCTGCATCGTGCCTTACCCCGCACCCTAGTGATACAACATCGAGAAAACCAAATGGAAAATAAAACACGAGTCATGAAACAAGAGATATAATAAATAAACAAAGCAACCAAAACAAGTTTCAAGATATACATAAAAACCCAACAGCTTATCCTTTTTACAAACCCCGCCTACAATAAAGCATGCACTCCTAAGATTTACAACAACTATGACGGACAGGGCTCGCCATACCCCTCAATGTACAAGAACCTACAACTCGTGGAAACATACCAAAGATAAGCCTCCAAGGAACGGAGCTTTCCAACACGCCAAATGAGATCCTAAGAGCGGATCCACGACCGATGTACTTACCGCAGATGAACGCAGCCTCAAGGAGGTCGATAACAGTACTAAGTATGTGAAATCACAACATCAGAATGAAATCATAATAGCTTAAAAAGCAGAGACATGTATGATAACCAAAATACGACGCAACATAAAAGCGATCAAGTCGTGACTCACGCCTCAAAGTCACCACTCAAATATAACTATGGGTCTCACGCCACAACATCCATCATGTTCGCATCATGGCGCGTGCCCCGAATCGTGACGGTGTAGACATGTCCATGATGCAACAATAATAACAGGCCGCACGCCACGCCCCCGGAATCTTTGCCGGTGTAGACATGCCCATGTAACCTCAATAACAATATATCGTGGTCAACCCCGCCGCACGCCACATGCCCCGGAATCAGACGGTGTATCGCCCATGTTGCGAATAACCATATATCGGTAATCAACCCGCCGCATGGCCGCGTGCCCCCGGAATCAGACGGTAGACACGCCCATGTGACATCAACAACAAGACAAGAATCAAAATGGAAACATACCCGTGGAATTCTCCATCACCGCCAAAGACGCCCAAGTAAGTTCTCAATAAGTCAACCGCCTCTATCGAGACGCGAATACGTAAATACCACACTTGCACAAAAAGGCTATCATCACAAGCATAGGCAAGTTTCACAACAACAAGCATAGGCAAGTTTCACAACAACTCAAAGTACTTTCATTTTATGCCAAAGTCCGGTTTTAACCCCAAAGTACTACATACGTTAAGTTCTTTTAAAAGAGATCCATTACTTTTATAAAAGTCACACGATACCAGTAGAATTAGAATGACCAACCCACATTCCTTTCCAAAAAAAAGAAACAACATTCTTTACCTAAGTTCCAGGTTGCCTAGTTTCAATTACTCAAGCTTCTCATTTTCAAATGGTTTCATAGTTCATAAACTTAATCACTGATTCCTTTTAGAACAATTGAGTAATATATGTCTCACGCGAGTAGGTTATTCTTGTTTACAACATTCTTATTACAAAGAAATGCCATGATCTAGAATATGTTTTATCTTTTTGTCTCTTATTAGTTTATATGCAGATTGATGTTTCTTCTGGTTTTAATTATATACATCATTATTCAATACATTTTCCTTTATTAACGCCGCAGTTGGTCCTGTCGATACACATTCTCGATTTCCAAATCAAGAAACATTATCCCTTTAAATAAAACCAAGTACTCATTACTCACGAATGAGGTTTCACACAAACATCCACATTAAAACAAATAAGTTAAGTCTCTTATCTTATAAGATCAAGTCTCTTAACTTCTAACATCATTAAACCATTTTCTTTACTTCTCTTAAGACATTATACCTAACTCCCATAAAGCTAGTATAACTTTTTAAATCCTTTAAAACCAAGTGTTACTCTCGATTTATAAATCTTTTGAAATACATCAAGTTCTTTATTATAACTAGCCGCTTATAGTTCACATCGCTACCTTTTAAAACCACAAAGTATTTTCTTACCTACATAAAGTCATATAACCAACTTCCCATAAAGCCGTTATAACACTTTATGTTTTAAGAACAATCAAACACGCTTAACACATGACGCTCACCGCACTACATAGTTCACACATATCATGCTAGAAGAGATAGGAAGAGGTTCACATACCTCGCGACGATTGTCGACTAATAGCAAAACGCCCAAGTACCTCAAACCGGCTACTCCTGCCAAGTGGATCACTCCACACGTAGTACTTCAACCTATAAGGCCACAAGGCGCTTATTAACATCTAGATCTCAACGCTCCATAATCTACGTAAAATTCGGCAAAGACTCTCCCGCAACAGCAGAAATCTCCTCCTCTATCGAGGCCGGCCACTAAGCCAACCAGTGGGGTTTACACGCCTAACCTGACGTGTACAATTCTACTACACAAGAATGCTATACAAGTCTCATCAGAATACAACCCTATGTAATTACAGTTCAGTTCAGTTCTTTATTCTTCAGGCTTAAGTCAAAAGACATTGCCACAATACTATGTTCAGTTCTATATATAGTATACTTCAACTATATATTCAAACAACATGTAATTTCCAATTACAATAGAAGGACAGTAGTGTTTACCTCGATAAGCCCAAAATTATCCAAGTATAATGTCGCTCCCGAGCAACGCTTAGCTCCTACTCCGAGTGCTCAATCCGCTCCAAACAACCCTTAAGTTCTAACCAACTTCTACTTACAACTTCAACTACGGGTGAAGATTTCCTTAGGGTTTCAAGCAGAGGCTAAAGGAAAGTATAATCGTATTTTCCGGGCTTTTACAAAGCGGTACTTTGGAAAGTACTACAAGGTATTTGGGCTAAAGTATTTGGACATTATAACAATACTAGGAGAGTATTTCTATACCACAACAAAGGGTATTATACTGAAACAACTAGGCTAGTGGGGTACCCACTACCAAACACCACAGTGGAGGGGGTGGCTCTCGCCAAGGCTCACTCAAGTGGGGTAGTGTGGCGACGAATTGCTCACAAGAGGGAGGAGTATTTTTCTTGGAATTTCACAAGTGTGGATGAAGAATAACTCTTGCATTAGAGGGTATTTATAGGTCAAGGGATGGCCAACCAATGGCCAAGATTATGCCAAGTGCAAGGCAAGTGTAAGGCCAAGATTTGGGCAAGTGTCCTAAGCCAACTTGCACACAAAATATCCTACCAACTCCAAGACAAAACAAGCCACCTTGTTCGTCCCTTTTGCCGCCCACTCAAGGCCAATGTGAGGGTGACACTTGTCACCCTCCCGTTGGTCCAAAATGTTTCGTCTCTCGGAAAAATCCGCAAAAATTATAAATGACATAGCCGGAATTTTCCCAACAAAAGTCAGGAAACGCTTTCCGAAAAACGACTCTAATCGGGTGTTGTGTACAAATTTCGAAACTTGCCTAACTTAAGGCTCAAATTTTCTACGTACGTCCTCACGTACATACTCTGAAAATACGGGGTATAACAAAAAGTCACCCTATACCCGTAGTATTAGAATGACCAACCCACATTCCTTTTCAAAATCAAGTAACAACATTCTTTTCCTAAGTTCCAGTTTGCCTAGTTTCAATTACTCAAGCTTCTCATTTTCAAATGCTCAAGTCACTTATTTTAGAAAGGTTTCATAACTCATAGTCTTAATCTCTTTTAAAACAATTGAGTAACATATGTCATATATGTGAGTAGTTTATTCTTGTTTATAACGATCTTATTACAAAGAATTATGATCTAGAAAATGTAATATCATTTTGTCTCATCTTAGCTTCTATGCAGATGGAGGTTTCTACTGGTTTTAATACAACACATCATTATTCAATACATTTTCCTTTATTAACGCTGCAGTGGTCTGTCGATACACATTCTGATTTCCGAAATCAGTAAAACATTATCCCTTTAAAACCAAGTACTCATTACTCACGAATGAGGTTTCACACAAACATCCACATTAAAACAAATAAGTTAAGTCTCTTATCTTATAAGATCAAGTCTCTTAACTTCTAACATCAGTAAACCATTTTCTTACCTACATAAAGCTGTTATAACCAACTTCCCATAAAGCCGTTATAACACTTTATGTTTAAACCAAACAAATACACTTAGCACTGTGACGCCCACCGTATTACATAGCTACACACATATCATGCTAGAACAGATAGGAAGAGGTTCACATACCTCGACGAGTATCGACAATAAGCAAAATGCTCCAAGTACTACAACCTTGCTAGCCCTTTCCACTCTCAAGTAGAATACGCTACTCTTAGTACTTTCACCTAGAAAGGTCACAAACGCCTATTAACTTCAAAACACAAGGTTCCATTTCTACGTAAAATTCGCAAGATTTTCCCGCAACAACAGAAATCTCCTCCTCTATCGAGGCCGCCACCAAGCCAACCAGGGGGTTTACACGCCTAACCTGACGTGTACAATTCTACTCGAGAATACTACACAAGTCTACCGCAATACACCCCATGTAAATACAAGGCGCTTCTTTTCTTTATTCTTCAGCTTAAGTCAAAAGACATTGCCAAAGATTAAGCTTAGTTCTATATATAGTATACTTCAACTATATATTCTAATAACATGTAATTTCCAATTACAAATAGAGGACAAGATAATTACCTCGATAAGCCCATAATTATCCAAGTTAAATGTCGATCCTTAGCAACGCTTAGCTCCAACTCCGGTGCTCCATCCCGCTCCAAACAACCCTTAGAAGTTCTAACCAACTTCTACTTAAATACTTCAATCAATCAACGAAGATTTTCTTAGGGTTTCGGTTTGAGACTAAAGGGACAAAAGGGTAGTATTTCCGCTCTACGATAGAGGTATCTTTGGAATACTACAAGGTACAAGGCTAAGGTATTTTGGGCATTATAACAATACTGGAAGACAACTTTCTACCAAGGGGTGGTAGGCTCGGCTAGCACACTAGGCTGGGAGGGTGTTCTCGCCAAAGGCCACACGAAAAGGAGAGGAAGGCTCTCGCTTAGAGCTCACAAAGGGGAGGAGAGGGTTTCAAGACTTGGAAGTTTTTGAATGGATGAAGTCTTCACATTTAGGGGTATTTATAGCAAAACCAAAGGCCAACCAAGGGCCAAGATCCTTCCAAGTGTATAGCAAGTGTAAGGACAAGATTAAGCCACGTGCACCCTAAACCCTACTCCACAAAACAAGGCACAAAACATGGCACCAAACAAGCCACAAAACAAGGCCAAAACAAGGAGCCAATAGGCCATAGAAACGTGACCCAATCGGGCCAACCCAACGCTTCACTGAGGGTGACAAGTGTCACCCTCCCGTTGGTCCAAAACATTTCGCCTCTAAAAATTCGCAAAAATACTAAATGACATAGCCGGAATTTTCCCAACGTAAGTCGGGAAACGCTTCGCCTGAAAACGACTTATTCGCACTTGTGCCCAAATTTCGAACCAAAGCCTAACTTAAGGCTCAAATTCTCCACGACGCCCCACGCATATACTGAAATACGGGTATAACATTCTCCTCCTTAGAAACATTCGTCCCGAATGTTCCTTCTCAAGTCTCAACACAAACACGCTAGTATAGCCTTCATCGCTATACGCATGAAAACAATCATGCCACACCTAGCCATAAAAATAACAAACGCACCAATACTTAAACCTGTGTCAACGAGGAAACACCTCTAATCATCACAAAACCCCTTACCCGAGGTCTAAAATATACTCCTTCACACCTTCATTTCACAAAAGAAACGATCACACACGCTCACTTTACCCCTATCTTGTTGCACTTTCTCGAATACTCAAACTCTTTCTAGTATCTGCACTACACTTCCACAACGCTCGTTTCCAACCCTCGAGTCACTACCTCCAAACTTGGTCATCTTACTAACTTCGATCTTCTCTAAGGCCGTTCCCGGCCTCCACGATCCGCTTCTGGTCGAACATATCCACCAACTCATACGATGGTCATACAAACTTGGGCCTAGCATCCTCGTGACCCTACCACCGGGACCACCCAGAACCGACCCCACCCCAAACCGGTTACGGTTGACCCGCAAATGGTCCTCAACCCGACCCCAACCGCCAAACTCTTGTTCCCGATCCTAACAATCTTACTAATTCACATCATGAAAGCTACCACTTCCATCTCACACTACCCACAGACTTATCACACAAATAAATCCCACGTATACTACTACTCTGATAAGGGTCAAACATAAAATAAATCTTTAACTCAAGACGACCTTACCCCTAAGGTCTCAGTCGTGACATAGTCTAAGGTTCACACTTACCATGCCCCCATACGTATCCTCCCAACTAAGCATGTTTCTAACTCACAATTAACACAACGCTATTCGTACATAGCACATAATAATGAGACCATCATAACAAGCATACCAAAACTCTAGAGGTTAAGGATATACCGGCTACCGCCCACTCTAATCATAGGCACCGCAGGCGCATAATCGTAGGCGCGATGAACCACCATCGATCCAGAGGTCGAGTCGTAACATCCATGCTACCCTTGGTCTGACAGCTTCGCAAATGGCCCCGCTGGCCGCAAAATAACAAGCTCCTCGCACCACGACACTTCAAATGCGGTCAACCACATCGACCACACCGAGGTAGGGTGACCGCGATCCGCCAACACCATTACTTCCTCGAAACTCAACCTCGAGCCCCGACCGCTCCCGAATACTCAAGGTTGTGGAGGACCACTCGTGACCGGGCGGAGGTACAAAACTAGTATGCCACCGAGGCGGTCCGCCTCGAAAGTCACCAGCGACCTGTTGTTCGCCCTCTCGCCGATTCGTCATTCCGCCGACCTCTCCGTGCCTCACATCCCGCAGATGAGCTGCATGCGGCAATGTCCATGCCCGTGAAGAGCTACTCCCGAACATGCCTCGACATGTAATCATCGAGCCTCAGAACATATCGGTGCACTCGATCCTTCATACTAGCTACCAACGCTGGACGCACGCCAATGAGTCGAACTCACATTGTACTCCCGAACCGCACGCCCGCCTGCCTAAGCATCAAAAATCGTTTACCGCGTTCTCCTCATCCGCGAGGCAAGAAGTGAGTGAGGAAAGCCCCCGAAAACTCATCCCATACTGTTGGAGGTGCATGCTCTACCCGGGAACGCTCCCATGAATCAAACCACTCGACTGCGGTATCACGCAGCCGATGCGAACCAAAGGTCACAGACTCGGTCTCAAGCCTTGATCACCCGTGACGATCCGTCAGAATCGCCGGATGAACTCCTCGGATCATCCTCGTGCCTCGACCCATAAAACTCGCGGGCTACAACTCGTAAAGTCCCGTAGCCTCAAACTATCTCGCCGGGGTGAACCATCGCGCATCGAACTGAATCGCCGTGATCCAAATTTATCTCATATCTCGCCACGAACTCGCCAAGAATCGGGCCATCTCCTTGTAACCCATCTCCTCCGCCCTGCATCGTTGGACCGAGGCTCAGTATCGCGTCTCAGCAGCCATTGCCGCGCTTCTAACCTCTCGCTGGGCCGGGCGGCGCTACAAAACCCGCTGCCTCAAGCACAACCTCGTGTATCGCTCGACTGCGCGCTCGCACTCCTCTCAGATCTCACTAGCGGTTCCTCGCTGTCTTGCCCTTCGTGGCTCGTTGCTTGCGCGGAGGCATAATCGTAAAACGACACGCCGTAGGGTCCAACTTACAACACACTCTAAGGCACGATCTCGTAATGAGAAGAATGGAAACTAATCCTAAATGTCTCAGCCTCTCGATTATAGATGTGGTGCACAACACATCGATAATCAAGACTCTACTAGACACGGTGCAGACACTTTCCGAGGATTAATCGCTCGATACCACTTTTGTAACGACTGGCCCCGGCCCGCATCGTTCCTTATCCCGCACCCTAGTGACACAACATCGAGAAAACCAATGGAAAATAAAACTTTAAACAAGAAACAAGATATATGATCATAAAACAGGCCAACCCAACGGTTACCTTCCAATAACATATATAAATACAACTCTTTCAAAACGAACAATTTAATCCTTTTTACAAACCCTGCCCACAACAGTACTACAGACCTCTAAGATTTACAACAACTATGACGGGACAGGGCCCCGCCATACCCCTGAATGTACAAGAACCTACAACTCAGGGAACACATACCAAAAGATAAGCCTCCGAAGAAACGGAGCTTCCCAAAACGCTGAACTGAGATCCTAAGAGCGAGGATCCACGACCGATGTACTCTACTGCGGATGAACGCACCTCAAGCGAGGTCAAGATAACAGTACCAAGTATGTGAAATCAGAAATATCAGAATGAAATCATACTAGTCTATATAAAGCAGAGACATGTATGATAACCAAACTACGCCACAACATAAAAGCAATATGTCGATCGAGGACTCACGCCTCAAGTCATCACTCAAATATAACTATGGGTCTCACGCCCACAACATCAATCATGTTCGCATCACGGCCGCATGCCCCTGACTCGATTTGCAGGTAGACATGTCCATGATGCAACAATAATACCAATGCCCCATGGCCACATGCCCCGAATTCTACCTCTGTAGACACGCCCATGTGACATCAACAATAATATCTGGTGATCAACCCCGCCGCACGGACACATGCCCCGAATTCTACCTCGGTGTAGACATGTCCATGTAACCACAATAACAATATATCGGTAATCAACCCGCCGCACGGCCGCATGCCCCGAATCGTGACGGTAGACATGTCCATGTGACATCAACAACAAGACAGTAATCAAAATGGAAACATACCCGTGGAATTCTCCATCACTGCCAGCACGTCCAAGTAAGTTCTCAACAAGTCGACCGGCCCTCTATCGAGAGACGCGGTAACACAGAAATACCACACTTGCACAACAAAGGCTATCATCACAAGCATAGGCAAGTTTCACAACAACAAGCATAGGCAAGTTTCACAACAACAAGCATAGGCAAGTTTCACACAACTCAAAGTACTTTCATTTTATGCCAAAGTCCGGGTTTCAACCCCAAAGTACTACATACGTTAAGTTCTTTTTAAAAGAGATCCATTACTTTTATAAAAGTCACCCTATACCCGTAGTATTAGAATGACCAACCCACATTCCTTTTCAAAATCAAGTAACAACATTCTTTTCCTAAGTTCCGGTTGCCTAGTTTCAATTACTCAAGCTTCTCATTTTCAAATGCTCAAGTCACTTATTTTAGAAAGGTTTCATAACTCATAGTCTTAATCTCTTTTAAAACAATTGAGTAACATATGTCATATATGAGTAGTTTATTCTTGTTTATAACGATCTTATTACAAAGAACCATGATCTAGAAAATGTAATATCATTTTGTCTCATCTTAGCTTCATGCAGATGGAGGTTTCTACCGGTTTTAATACAACACATCATTATTCAATACATTTTCCTTTATTAACGCCGCAGTTGGTCTGTCGATACACATTCTCGATTTCCAAATCAAGAAACATTATCCCTTTAAAACCAAGTACTCATTACTCACGAATGAGGTTTCACACAAACATCCACATTAAAACAAATAAGTTAAGTCTCTTATCTTATAAGATCAAGTCTCTTAACTTCTAACATCAAGAAACCATTTTCTTACCTACATAAAGTCGTTATAACCAACTTCTCATAAAGCCGTTATAACACTTTATGTTTAAACCAAACAAATACACTTAGCACCTGTACGCCCACCGTACTACATAGCTACACACATATCATGCTAGAACAGATAGGAAGAGGTTCACATACCTCGCGACGAGTATCGACAATAAGCAAAATGCTCCAAGTACTACAACCTTGCTAGCCCTTTCCACTCCTCAAGTAGAATACGCTACTCTTAGTACTTTCACCTAGAAAGGTCACAAACGTCTATTAACTTCAAAACACACGGTTCCATTTCTACGTAAAATTCAAAGACTCTCCCGCAACAACAGAATCTCCTCCTCTATCGAGGCCGCCACCAAGCCAACCAGGGGGTTTACACGCCTAACCTGACATGTACAATTCTACTCGAATACTACACAAGTCTATCGCAATACACCCTATGTAAATACAAAGGCGCTTCTTTTCTTTATTCTTCAAAGCTTAAGTCAAAAGACATTGCCGCGATTAAGCTTAGTTCTATATATAGTATACTTCAACTATATATTCTAATAACATGTAATTTCCAATTACAAATAGAGGACAAGATAATTACCTCGATAAGCCCATAATTATCCAAGTTAAATGTCGATCCTTAGCAACGCTTAGCTCCAACTCCGGTGCTCCATCCCGCTCCAAACAACCCTTAGAAGTTCTAACCAACTTCTACTTAAATACTTCAATCAATCAACGAAGATTTTCTTAGGGTTTCGGTTTGAGACTAAAGGGACAAAAGGGTAGTATTTCCTGCTCTACGATAGAGGTATCTTTGGAATACTACAAGGTACAAGGCTAAGGTATTTTGGGCATTATAACAATACTGGAAGACAACTTTCTACCAAGGGGTAGGCCTGCCTAGCACACTAGCAGGGGAGGGTGTTCTCGCCAAAGGCCACACGAAAAGGGAGGAAGGCTCTGGTTTAGAGCTCACAAAGGGGGAGGAGAGGGTTTCAAGACTTGGAAGTTTTTGAATGGATGAAGTCTTCACATTTAGGGGTATTTATAGCAAAACCAAAGGCCAACCAAGGGCCAAGATCCTTCCAAGTGTATAGCAAGTGTAAGGACAAGATTAAGCCAGGTGCACCCTAAACCCTACTCCACAAAACAAGGCACAAAACATGGCACCAAACAAGCCACAAAACAAGGCCAAAACAAGGAGCCAATAGGCCATGAAACGTGACCCAATCGCCAACCCAACGCCACTGAGGGTGACAAGTGTCACCCTCCCGTTGGTCCAAAACATTTCGTCTCTGAAAAATTCGCAAAATACTAAATGACATAGCCGGAATTTTCCCAACGTAAGTCGTGGAAACGCTTCGAAAAACGACTCTATTCGCACTTGTGCCCAAATTTCGAACCAAAGCCTAACTTAAGGCTCAAATTCTCCACGCACGCCCCACGCATACTGAAATACGGTATAACATCAAGATTCGATGTCGCCTTATGAAGCCTTGTATGGGCGGTAGTATAGGTTGCGGTCGATCGTTCGATGTTGGCGCGTTCGATAATTGGTTCATACTTGATTCAGCAGGATGTGGATAGGGTGAAGCTTATCCAGGAGAGGTTATTGGCAGCTCAGAGTCAACAGGAGTCGTGCGGATAATCTGCGTCGATACTTGGAGTTCTGGTTGACGGTCGGTCTTCTTGAAGGTACCACCCCGGAAGGGTGTGACGGGATTTGGAAAGCAGGGGAATCTTAGCCCGAGGTACTATGAGCATTTTCAGATCATTTGGAGAATAGGACAGGTTGCCTATAAGTTGGCATTGCCGTCCGACGTAGGAAGCAGTACGTCCGGTCTTTCGTGTTGCTATGTTCGGAAAAGTATCGGAGATCCACCCAGAGTGTTCCAAGATAATGATGACCAAGTTGGAGATAGTAACCCTGAGATTTTGGAAACTGAAGCAATGACAGAAAGGTGGTAAGTTTATTTAGGAAGTGTTCGGGTGTACGAGAAGGGTATGACGAGTGAGGGAAGAAGCGAGCATGTGTCAAGAGAATAGAAGTGATCATTTTTTTGGTGAGGTGAAGGTGCGAAGGGAGTATCTTTTAGGCCTTGGGTGGGTGTTTTTGTGATGCTAGAGGTGGTTCCTTGTGGACTTGGATTTAAGTATTTGTGCGTGTGTTATTATGGCCAGGTATGGCATAATTGGTTTCGTAAGTATAGTAGTGAAGATCGCATCAAGACTAGCGTGTTTTGAGATTTAGAAGGAACATTCGACGAATGTTTCTAAGGGAAGAATGTTATACCCGTATTTCCAGAGTATGTATGTGAGGACGACGCATACAATTTTGTAAGCCCAATTATTGTTATGACGAATTGTGCACATCCACGAAAAAGAATTGTTTTTTCGATTTTAAAATTTTCCAACCTTGTAAAGGAATTTTACGCTTTCAAGAATTTATTTATTTTGGATTTTTCCGAGATGAAATATTTTGGATCAACGAGAGGGCGATACGTGTCACCTCAAGTGGACGGTTAGGTGGACGAAATGGAGTGCACGTTTTTCATTTTAAAGGCTTAAAACCTTTGGTCAATGTTTGGTTAGATATTCGTAGTAGATGGATAAGTGGGACCCACACACACTTGTCCAAATCTCCACCATCCACTTGCTTTGATCTTGGCAATTGATTGGCCTATAAATACCCCTTAAGTTCAAGACTTATTCTTCATCCACACTTGAGAAATTTCAAGGCAAAATCCCTCCCTCCCTTTTTGTAGCTCTCGTCCAACACTCTCCCCTCCTCGTGTTCTCGCCGAGACACACCCCCTTTGGTAGAAAAATATTCTCCAAGTATTGTTACTATTCCAAATACCTTATCCAAATACCTTGTAGTATTCCAAAGTTACCTCTATACTAAAAAGCCTAGAAATACTACTTTATATCCATTAGTCACAAACGAAACCCTAGGAAAATCTTCATGGTTGGTCAAGTATTAGGTAGAAGTTGTTTAGAACTTCTAAGGGTTTCTTGGAGCGAATTGGAGCGTTCGAATAGGAGCTAAACCTTGCTCGAGATCGACTTTAATCTTGGATAATTTTGGGCTTATCGAGGTAAATATCTTGTCCTTCTATCAGAATTGGAAATTACATACTGTAGTAGTATAGAAATGAGTATAAGATATATGTAAGGATGGTATAAGAGAAGAGAATTGAATCAGAAGTTACATAGGACCAGATTTACAGAGACTTGAGTAGTTTGGCGGGTAGGGAAGTGTCGCCAAATTTCAGGAATAAGAACCTTCTACTTAGAATATTCTACGAGTAGTCTAGACGTTGATAGACGATTTGACTATTATAGGTTGATACTCTGCGCGACATACTCGACTTGGCAAGGTGGATTTCGCCGGCGAGGTATGTGATTCTTCCTATCCTCTTGAGCATGATATTTTAAAAGAATATATATAGTACGGTAGACGACGTGTTAATCGAACATGGTTTTACTTCGATGTCTTTTGACTTGAGTTTTAAATAATAAGAATCTTGAAGTATTTCAAAAGAATTAAGAATCGTTTTGAAAGAAGAGTAATACTTGGTTTTAAAAGCTTAAGAGTTATACTAGCTTTACGGGAAGTTAGGTATAACGACTTAAGAGAAATAAAAGGAACTTTACTTAATTGTTTATGAAAGCCTTGTATTGATTTCGAAATGAGAATAAGTATCGAACAAACCATCAAATACTTAATAAAGGAAAATGTATTGACTAATTAAGTATTATTACAAACAGAGAAACCTCCATCTGCATAAGCTAAGATAAGACAAAATTGTATTACATTTCCTAGATCACGTCGCTTTAATAAGATCATTAATAAACAAGTTTGATTCTCTAAAAATTTCAAAGTAAGGACTTGTTTTATAAAAGACAAAGACTTGAAAATTTGAAGTGTTTTCATTTAAAAAGGAAGGCATACTTTTGTCCTAAGTTGGTTCAAAAAGAAGGTAGGGAAATTGTTTTGGTTTACTTAAAAAGATAGTCACTCTATTTTTATACTACGGGTATCGTGTGACTCTTGTGAAAGAAATGCATCTTTTAAAGAGTTAATGTATGAAGTACTTTGGGGTTAAAAACCCGAACTTGTTGACATAAAATAGAAAGTACCTGTGTGAATAACTTGACTATGTTGGTTTGTGATAGCCTTGTAATACTTTCTTGGTTTGATAAGTAAACATGTTAGGATGCTACGTGTGTTAGTGTCTTGTGATGTTTGTGTAAGGGGGTTTCCCTTGTTGTGCTTATGTTGTTTAACGATAAGCCGTTATATTAGTATTGTTCCACTCACCTCTTGACATGTTATACCGGGGTTAAGTCGCCGACGCGAGGTATACCTCATGCGTCCAGGTGACTATGATTCGAGAATACCTCATGCGGGTCCAGGGACCTATGCGCGAGCTACGAGTTCCGTGTTAGTGCGGGAATACCTCACGCGTCTACGTGGCCACGCGACTACGAGAGTCCGTGATTTACGTCGGGAGTAGCTACCCTCGATGCGAGGAATACCTCACGCGGCCTAGGTGGCCTACGCGAGTCGCGTAAGCTCCAGGATTAGACGCGCACATTGATACTGAGGGCGAGTGGCCAGCTTCGATCATGTGGCGCGGTCTAGAAAGACCTCGTGATACAGTTTATGGCATTGTTGGTACGGTGAGTTTTAGTAGTCGGCTATGCCTTCGCATTTACCCTCAGACGGTTTTATTATGACACAGCGGACTCGTGTTCATGTATTCCTCGTGCTTTTATATCGTGGATGACGGCAGCGAGGAAGGAATTCCACCGCATGATCGATATTGTGGGCATGAGACCCATGGTTATATTTGAGTGATGACTTTAAGGCGCGAGTCCCCGACTTGACACGATCGCTATATCAGGTATCGTAAATTGGTTATCATATATGTCTTCGCTTTATATAGACTATTATGATTTCAATTACGATTTTCGGGCCACATACTGCAATTGGCCAGATCGACTCCTTCGGGCCGCGCTCATGCCGCAGTAGGTACACCGCTTGTTGATCCTCGCCATGTGGTCACAGTTACGTTGGGAAGCTCCGCTTCTCCGAGGCTTATCTGTGGTATAGTCCTCGTTGTAGGTACTTACATTCGTGGTATGGCGGGCCCCGTCGTTGTTGTAATATTCGTAGAGGTCTCAGAGTAATCGTTGTAGGCGTAGTTTGTAAAAGGGATGTAAATGTTCGTTCAAGTTTTTTTATATATATACGCTAAAGGCAACTTTTCTCGATAAACTGCTCTCACTTCATATTGTTTCATGTCTTGTTTTATATTCCGCCGTTACTCGATGTATGTCTACTGGGTGCCCGTAAGACACTACCACGGCCCGGTTCGGTCGTGACAAAAGTGGTATCGAGCGCTTAATCCTCTGAAAGTGTCTACAGACCGTATCTAGTAGAGTCTTGATTATCGGTGTGTTGCACCACACCAATAGTCGTGAGGCTATAGGATATTTAGGATTGGTTTCCATTCTTCTCACTCGAGATCATGCCTAGAGCCGTGTTATAAGTTGGACCTCTAACGTAATTTTTTCCTTACCGCTATGCCTCCGCCAAGTGCAACCCGTGCCTGTGCGGCAAGGCAAAAGGAGCCGCGAGTAGAGAACAGAGGGTTACGAGGCACAGCCCAATCATTACCGAGGTGGTGCTTCATTCGGGAGTTCTCACACGCCACCACCCAACAGAGTTCAGCACGGCATCGGGCCTCATCGCGCCATGATATTTGAACCATCGCCCACACCAAGAGCAGAAAGTATTGATTGCACAGAGACGACCCTGCTACTAGCTAGGGATTTAGCAACCAGAGAGTATATTATGTACCGTTTTATCGCGGGCCTTGATGATTATCTAAAGAAGGATTGTGCAAGAGTAGCCCTTCAAAAGCTTAAGCATGGCTCACAGACGGGCTTACGCGCGCAGCAGCCGAGAAACGTAGGGATCGACGCGTTAACCAAGATCGCAGGAAGGCCGACGGCAGGTCCTTTGGTAACTTTCGAGGCGAAGTCGCCTCGCCAGGATCGATACGCACCTCCGCCAGTGCAGAGTGGTCCTCCACAGACTTCAGGATGATCGGGGTATGCAGGAGTTGGTCAGAGCTCCAGGGCTTCTGGTTCGCAGATACACGTAGGTTCCACCGGACCGGATTCGCCTCGGTGTTCACAATGGCAGCGCCATCCCGGAATGTCGCTTTTTGTTGGTGCTTGTTTTACTCGCGCCGTCGGGCCATGTGGACGAAAGAATGCTCAAGTAGGAGGATGCAAGTAGGAGGACTCACTACCATTAGTCATGATTCAAAGGTTCTGGAGGAAGGGGTGTTAGCCAGAGGAGGCCACCCCCACCTCGGTGTGGCAGTTGTGGTAGGTGTGTTATACCCCGTATTTTCAGAGTATGTACGTAGGGACGTACGTAGAAAAATTTGAACTTGAGAATAGGCTTGGCCGATTTATTCTTTGTGCACAACACCCGGTTAGAGTCGTTTTTCGACAAAACATTTCCACAGCTTTCGTAGGGAAAATTACGGCTATGTCATTTCTAATTTTTGCGGATTTTTCCGAGAGACGAAACATTTTGGACCAACAAGAGGGCGACACTTGTCACCCTCTCATCGATAGGCTTCAAGGCGGGCGTGACGAATTGGGTGAGTTTTGTCAAGTAGTAGGTAGGATATTTTGGTGGTAGATGGATAAGGTGCACTTGGCATGATCTTGGCCCTACACTTGCTATGCACTTGGCATGATCTTGGCCATTGGTTGGCCTTTGCTAGACCTATAAATACCCCCCCTTTGGAAGACTTCTTCATCCATTCCAAATAATTCCTAAGTGTTAAAATCCTCCTCCCTCCCCTTTGTGTTGAGTTCGGCCGAGAGCCCCTCTCCCTCCCCTTGGCCGAGAGTACCCCCCCTAGTGGGGTAGGCCGAGGGGTATACACCCCCCCTCCTTGTGGTGCTAGCCGTGGGGTACCCCTAGCCTAGTTGTTTTCGTATAAATACCCTCCTCGTAGAAATACTCTCAAAAGTATTGCATTATACCCAAATTACCTTAGCCGTATACCTTGTAGTATTCTAAGGTTATACTTATACTAAAGCCCCGTTATACTATTATACTTCCCGTCAATACCAAACCGAAACCCTAGGAAAATCTCCATGGTTAGTCGAGTAGTATGTAGTTGGTTAGAACTTCTGGGTAGTTTGGAGCGGGTTGAGCGCACGGAGTGGAGCTAAACGTTGCCAGATCGACTTTATTACTTGGATAATTATGGGCTTATCGAGGTAAATATCTTGTCCTCTATTGTAATTGGAAATTACATGATTGTTAGACTATATAGTTGAAGTATACTATATATAGAACTGAACGTTGTTATCGCAATGTCTTTGGACTTAAGCCCGAATAATACTTACGCAATGTCTCGCGACTTAAGCCCGAATAATAAGAAACCTTTTCGAAAGAAGAGTGTTGAATCGTCATTACATAGACTATATTACAAGAGACTGTGTAGCTTTTACGTGAGATAGAATTGTGCACGTCCGATTAGACGTATAACCCCGTTGGCTTCGTAGCCTACCGATAGAGGAGAGTTTTACGTCATGTGGGGAGGTGCCGAATTTTCTCGTAGGATGTTCTACGAAGAGACCTAAATGTTAATAAGTCGCTTGGCCTTATAGGTGGAAGTACTACGCGTGGCGCAATCTACTTGGCTTAAGGAGTAGCCGGTTTGAGGTACTGGAGCGCTTTGCTATTAGTCGATAATCGCCGCGAGGTATGTGAACCTCTTCCTACCTTTTCTAGCATGATATGTGTATAACTATGTAGTACGCAGACGCATACGTGTTAAACGTATTTGATTGGTTTGAAACATAAAGTGTTATAACGCTTTATGGGAAGTCGTTATAACAGCTTTATGTAAGTAAGAAAATGCTTTATGGTTTTAAAAGGTAACTGATTTGACTTATAACTAACTTAATGTGTAACAATAAAGAATCTTGAAGTATTTCAAAAGAATGCTGAATCATTTTTTTTAACAGAAGAATAATACTTGGTTTTGAAAACATAAGAGTTATACTAGCTTTATGGGAAGTTAGGTATAACGTCTTAAGAATGGAAAAATGAATGGTTTATTGATTTTAAAAGTTAAGAGACTTGATCTTAAAAGATAAGAGACTTAACTTGTTTTACTTGGTAATTAACATTTTGTTAAAAATGTTGTAAAACCTCATTCGCGAGTAATGAGTACTTGATTTTAAAAGCAATAATGTTTTACTGATTTCGGAAATCAGAATAAGTATCGAACAAACCACATCAGCGCTAATAAAGGGAAATGTTTTGACTAATAATGTATTAGTAAAACCAAGAGAAACTTCCATCCGCATAGAAACTAAGATGAGACAAAATGATGTTACATTTCCTAGATCATGGTCGCTTAAAAAGATTGTTATAAACAAGAATAACCTACTCACGACGTATATATGTTTCTCAAATTGCTTTTAAAGGAGAATTATATCATTAAGTGATTAAAATTATGAACTACTAAACCTTTCAAAACGAGAAACTTGAGTAATTGAAATTAGGCAAACTTGAAACATTTGGAAAAGAATGTTGTTACTTGATTTTATAAGAAGTGTTTTGATTTACTTCAAAGGATAATCGCTCTATTTTCATATACTACGTATTGTGTGACTTTGTAAACGTAACGTATCTTTTAAAAGATAATGTATGAAGTACTTTGGGAATAGATACTCGATCTTGTTAATCATATATTAGAATGTACCTCGTGTGTATAACTTGATTGTGTTGGTTTGTGATAGCCTTGTAATACATTCTGTTGATTTG
Source organism: Przewalskia tangutica (assembly GCA_029844215.1). Classification (NCBI taxonomy): domain Eukaryota; kingdom Viridiplantae; phylum Streptophyta; class Magnoliopsida; order Solanales; family Solanaceae; genus Przewalskia; species Przewalskia tangutica. The sequence goes on from CM056734.1 coordinate 75,504,138, forward strand.
ATAAGTAGACGTGATATGATGCTACGTGTTAGTGTCTTGTAACGCTTGTGAAAGAGAGTATTCTTGTTGTGCTTATGTTGTTTAACGATAAGTCGTTATGTTAGTATAATATCACTCACCTCTTGACATATTACCGGGTTGTCGCCTCCGACGCGGGTAGACTCAGCGCCCGGGACCATGATTCGAGAATACCTCATGCGGGTCCAAGGGATCCATGCGGAACTACGGAGTTCCGTGTTAGTTCGCGCCTCGTGGTCACGCGGTCTGGGCCATGCGGATCGCGGGTCCAGACGACGCCGAGGAGTAGCTACCCTCGATGCGGGTTACATACCCATGCGGCCTATATGAGTGGCCTATGCGACTACGGAGTCCGTGATTAGGCTTGCATGGTGATACTACGCAATTGGCCCTGCTCGATCATTCGCAACCTAGAAAAGACCGGTTACGCTACCTATCGTTGCTTGTTTATGATGTGGCACTATGCGGTTACCTCGTTCTTTCATACATACTTGCAAAACTGATTTTAAAATGATATGTTTTCATTTAAGTACTTTACAGTTTCATATACTTGGTACCTGTTGTACTGACCTCCTTCGGGGGGCTGCGTTCATGCCGCAGGTTGAGGTACACCAGTCGTTGATCCTAGTTCTCGGGGTCACAGTTCAACAGATGGAAGCTCCGTTTCTCCGAGGCTTATCGACGTATAGTCCCCTCGTTGTAGGTATTTACATTCGTGGTATGGCGGCCCCGCCCTCCATTGTTGTCGTATCATTCTTAGAGGTCCGTAGTATCGCTGTGGCGAGTTGTAATGGGATGTAATCGTCGGGTTTTAAAATTGATTTATATATATGTCGTAGGCAAGTTTTCTCCGACATCGCTTACTTCTTAATATTTTCATGTCTTGTTTTATGTTCCACGATTACTGATGTTGTATCACTAGGGTGCCCGGTAAGACACTACCACGCCCGGTTCGGTCGTGAGAAAAGTGGTATCGTGAGCGCTAATCCTCGGAAAGTGTCTACCGACCGTATCCAAGAAGTCTTGATTATCGCTGTTGTGCACCACACCAATAATCGTGAGGCTATAGGATATTTAGGGTTGGTTTCTATTCTTCTCACTCGAGATCGTGCCTTAGAGCCGTGTTGTAAGTCGACCCTCTCACGTATTTCTTTCCTTACCGCTATGCCTCCGCGTAGGGCAAACCCGCCCGTGAGGCAAGGCGCAATGAGGAGCCGCGAGTAGAGTTCGAGGGTTACGAGGGCACAGCCCAACCATCACCCGAGTTAGGTGCTTGCTCGGGAGTTATGCTACGTCACCATTTCAGCAGAGTTTAGCACGGCGCAGCTCATCGCGCCATGATATTTGAACCTTCGCCCACGACCGAGACAGAGAATATAGATTGCAAAGAGGCGACCTCGCATTAGCTATGGATTTGGCTACCAGAGAGCATACCGATGTACCGCGAGTCTTGATGAATATCTTAGAAAGGGTTGCGAGAGTAATTCTTCGCTTAGGCTTGGCGTGGCACGTATGCGGACTTATGCGCAGCAGCCGAGAAACGTAGATCGACGGGTTAATCGGCGATGCCAGAAGAGGCGAGCAAGAAGGTCCTTTGGTAACTTTCGAGGCGAGTCACCTCACCAATGGATTATATTATGCACATCCTCCAAGGCAGAGGTCCTCCACGAATTTCGTGACGCTCGGTACGCAGAGTCGGGTCGAGCTCCGCATCTTCCTGCTCATCAGGCGCACGCCACCGGGAATGTCGCCTTTAGTTGGTACTTGTTTTACCTACGACCGCCGTGGTCTGATGTCGAAAGAGTGTCCTTGTAGGAGGACTTAGCCTTCAGATCGATGGGTAGTCGCCACCTTCCTTAGCTGCGCCTACACGGCGTGTTTGATTAGAACGACTTAAGGGAGTGAGCAAGAGATACAGTTTATCCTTAACCTCTGTAGATTAGTACGTATGATAAGATGAGTATATCTTAAGTGCTATGTTCGATAGCGATGTGTAATTTGTGATTAGGAATCATGGTTAGTAACCGGAAGATTGGGGATAGAAAGTGTGAGCCTTAGAGTGTTATACGTGGAGACCTTAGAGGTAAGGCCATCTCGAGTAAAAGATGTATTGTTTATGTTTGACCCTTATAGGAGTGCATAGTGCACGTGAGTTATGTTTGTGGGATAAGTGTTATACCCCGTATTCTCAGGGTATGTATGCGAGGACGTACGTACGAGAGCACGACAGAAAAATTGGAAAGGAAGAAAGAGGTGATTCTTCCACGGAAAATGTTTCCGGTTTTTGTAAGGAAAATGTTCGTTGAAGGAATTGGGTTCCCAATTTGGAATTTGGGCTTTTAGATTATATTAGAATTTTGAGATTTTATTTTCGTAAATGGTCACGTGGGCCAACGGAGAAATTTACTGGTTTGTGGGCCCGCTTGATTTTGAGATTTTGGCCATTTTGGATATTTTCGAAGATGAGTTATTTTGGACAAGTAGAGGGCGACACGTGTCGCCCCTGGTGGCTTGGCCGACTACCTTTGGGCACAAGTGCCGACAGAGTCGCTTCGACTAAACGCTTCCACAACTTTCGTAGGAAAATTCCGCTATGTCATTTATAATTTTTGCGGATTTTTCCGAGAGACGGTAATTTTGGACCAACGGAGGTGATACGTGTCACCCTCACATCGAAGCAAGTGGGGTGGCTTGGACGATCAAGGCCCAAGAGGATGGCCGCCTCGCCGATCGTCCTCGAGTTGTGCCTTGTTTTGTGGCTTGTTTTGTGGAGTGTTTGTGGAGTAGGGTTAGGTGCACTTGGCTTGATCTCGCCTTACACTTGCCTTGCACATGGCTTGATCTCGCCATTGGTCGCCTTGGTTTTGCTATAAATACCCCTAAGCTTGAAGACTTCATCCATTCCTAAAATCACCAAGTCTTGAAAATCCTTCCTCCCTTTCTTGTGCTCTAGCCGTGAGCTTCCCCTCCCGTGTGGCCTTTGGCCGAGAGGATTCCTCCCCTCCTAGTAGTGTGGTACCCCCTAGCCTAGTTGTTTCGTATAATACACCCCCCTTTGTGGTATTGAAATACTCTCCAAATATTGTTATAATGCCCAAAATACCTTAGCCTTTACCTTGTAGTATTCCAAAAGTTACCTCTATACGTAGAGTCTTAAATACTACCTTTTGTCCTTTAGTCTCAAACCGAAACCCTAAGGAAATCTTCATAGTTGGTTGAAGTATTTGAGTAGGTTGGTTAGAACTTCTGGGGTTGTTTGAGCGGATTGAGCGCACTGAGTAGAGCTAAACCTTGCTCGGGATCGACATTATAACTTGGATAATTTTGGGCTTGTCGAGGTAAATATTTTTGTCCCCTTATTGTAATCGAGATTACATGTTGTAGGAATATATAGTTGAGGTATACTATATATAGAATCAACATTATTGTGCGGCAATGTCTTTTGACTTAAGCCCAATTTAAAGAAAAGAATCGAATCAGATTTACATAGGGTATCAGCAAGAGACTTGTGTTGTATTCTTGAGTAGAATTGTACACGCCCGGTTAGACGTGTAACCCCCGTCAGTTGGCTTGGTAGCCTACCGATAGAGAGGAGATTTACGTTGTTGCGGGAGTCTTGCCGAATTTTCTCAGAGAGAAATGAAACCGTATGTTTAAAAGTTAATAGACGTTTGTTACCTTTTTAGGTGAAAGTACTAAGAGTAGCGTATTATACTTGAGTGGAGTGGCTAGCGCGTTGTAGTACTTGGAGCATTTTGCTTATTGTCGATACTCGTCGCGAGGTATGTGAATCTCTTCCTATCTGTTCTAGCATGATATGTGTGTAACTATGTAGTAAGGTGGACGTACAGGTACTAAGTGTATTTGTTTGGTTTAAACATAAAGTGTTATAACGGCTTTATGGGAAGTTGGTTATAACAGCTTTATGTAGGTAAGAAAATGGTTTACTGATGTTAGAAGTTAAAAGACTTGATCTTATAAGATAAGAGACTTAACTTATTTGTTTTAATGTGGATGTTGTGTGAAACCTCATTCGTGAGTAATGAGTACTTGGTTTTTAAAGGGATAATGTTGTTACTTGATTTTACAAAAGAGGAAGTGTCTTGTTTACTTAAAAAGATAGTCACGATTTTTATACTACGGGTATTGTGTGACTTATGTGAAAGTACTTTGAGTTGTGTGAAACTTGCCTATGCTTGTGATGATAGCCTTTGTTGTACAAGTGTTGTATTTACGTTACCGCTCTCTCGATAGGCCGGTTGACTTGTGAGAACTTACTGACGTCGGCAGCGACGAGAATTCCACCGTATGTTTCCATTTTGATTATCGTCTTATCGTGGTTACATGGACATGTCTACACCAAGGTAGAATTCCGGCACGTGGCCACGCGCAGGTTGATCACCCAAAGATATTGTCATGATGTCACACGGACGTGTCTACACCGAGGTAGAATTCCGGGCACGCGCCACGGGCATGGGTATTATTGTTGCATCATGGACATATCTACACCGAGGCACCCGGCACGCGCCATGACGCGAACATGATTGATGCTGGGCGTGAGACCCATAGTTATATTTGAGTGATGACTGAGGCGTGAGTCCCCGATCGACATGATCGCTTATGTTGCGAATCGTAGTTTGGTTATCATACATGTCTCCCGCTTTATATAGACTAGTATGATTTCATTTACGATTTTACGCTTCACATACTGGTACTGTTAGATCGACCTCTTCGGCCGCGTTCATGCCGCAGGTAGGTACATCGGCCGTGATCCTCGCCATGGATCACAGCAACAGATTGGAAGCTCCGCTTTCCGAGGCTTATCTTTTGCATGTGTTCTCGAGTTGTAGGTTCTTGAACATTCGTGGTATGGCGGCCTGCCCCGCCATAGTGTTGTAAATCTTAGAGGTCCGTAGAATCACTGTGCGTGGTTGTAAAAGGATTAAACTGCTCGTGTTTTATGATATATCAAGGCAACCATTTTGGTTGGCTGCTTATTATTATATCTCTTGTTTCATGACTCATGTGTTATGTTCCGCGATTTTCTCGATATATGTATCACAGGGTGCCCTGGTAAGGCACTACCACGCCCGACCGGGTGTGACAATAAGTCCCCGAGTAGTGTGGAATGAAAGAGGTAGTTGAGCTAAGAAGACCGCTAGGTTTTCGTAACGTGATTAGCGAGCCGCTTCGCTCGGAGCTAATGTCGTGCGCATTCGGGTCGGGTTGAGGCCACGCCGCGGGTCAACCCGCGCCCGTATGTGGTGCGGGTTTGTGGTGGTCCCGCTTTGTGTTAGGAATTAGGTGTTAGGCCCAAGTTTAGTTAACCAACAGACGAAGTTCGTGGACGATTCGACCGCAGTCGCCGGCGAGGTCACCGCCTTGTCTTCTTGCAAAGACCGCTTACTCAGCGATGTTGATTTATCGGAAAAGGTTGTAAGGCTGCACTGGGTGCCTAACTTTACCTTATGACAGATGGAGCCAGTGGTACTACTGTTTTGTTTCGGAAGTTTTACCAAGCAGGTTAAGAACTCAGCGTAGTCTCAGACCGATTCGCCTCTGCCAGTGTGTGGATTTCGCGGTAGTTGTGGGATTGTTGTCTCGTGGAGGAGTGTTTAAGCTACCATTTCGGTGTTCGGATGTCGCCTACGGCCCGGTAGGGCGGATGTGTAAGTCGTCGGTCGATTGGTTCGATGTTGGAAAGATTCAGATAGTTGGTTCAGGCTTGTTCCAGCAGACTGTGGATAGGGTAAAGCTTGTCTAGAAGAGGTTCTGGCAGCTCAGAGAAATCGTGCGGATAATCGGCGACGACGCCAGAGTTCAGTGGCGATCGGTCTTCTCGAAAGTACCACCCCGGTCAGTGTGACGAGTTTTGGGAAAACAGAGGACTTAGCCCGAGTTACTTTGGGCCCTTTGAGTTCATGTGAAGAATAGGCCGTTGCCTATATGTTAGCTTTTGCCGTCCGACTTAGGAGGCAATACGTCCGGTCTTTCGTATTGTTATGATCGGGAAAGTATCGGAGATCCATCCAGAGTGTTCCCAGTTAATGATGACCACGTTAGAGATAGTAACCCAGAGTTTTGGAAACTGAAGCAGTATCAGAAATGTGGTAAGAGTTCGAGTGTACGACAGCCTCAGGGATCGCATACAGCCCGGTACCATTTGTTAGGTCGCCGGAGTGACACTAGAACCTCGCGGCAAAGTGACAAAAGTGGTATCACGACGAGTAAAGGGAGAAGCGAGCATGTATTGCGAGCAGAGATGTGACCATTTCTTTTGTATAGAGAAAGTGCGAAGGAATTATATTTTAGACCCTTGGATGGGAGCGTTTGTGATGTTAGAGGTGTTTCCTTGTGAACTTGGATGTAAGTATTTTGCGCAGGTGTTGTTGTGGCCAGTTGTGGCAGGATTTTTCAGATAAGTATAGTAGTGAAGACTACTGGCGCATGTTTGTTTTGAGACTTAGAAAGAACATTCGGGACGAATGTTTCTAAGGAGGGGAGAATGTTATACCCCGTATTTTCAGAGTATGTACGTAGGGACGTACGTAGAAAATTTTGAACTTGAGAATAGGCTTGGCCGATTTATTCTTTGTGCACAACACCCGGTTAGAGTCGTTTTTCGACAAAACGTTTCCACAGCTTTCGTAGGGAAAATTATGGCTATGTCATTTCTAATTTTTGCGGATTTTTCCGAGAGACGAAACATTTTGGACCAACAAGAGGGCGACACTTGTCACCCTCTCATTGGATAGGCTTGGGCGGTCAAGGGTGGACGAATTGGGTGAGTTTTGTCAAGTAGTAGGTAGGATATTTTGGTGGTAGATGGATAAGGTGCACTTGGCATGATCTTGGCCCTACACTTGCTATGCACTTGGCATGATTCGCCATTGGTTGGCCTTTGCTAGACCTATAAATACCCCTTTGGAAGACTTCTTCATCCATTCCAAATAATTCCTAAGTGTTAAAATCCTCCTCCCTCCCTTTGTGTTGAGTTCGCCGAGAGCCCCTTTCCCCGTGCCGAGAGTACCCCCAGTGGTAGGCCGAGGGTATACACCCCTCCTCAGGTGCTAGCCGTGGGTACCCCCTAGCCTAGTTGTTTTCAGATAAATACCCTCCTCTGGTAGAAATACTCTCAAAAGTATTACTATACCCAAATTACCTTAGCCGATACCTTGTAGTATTCTAAGGTTATACTTATACGAAAAGCCCCGTTATACTATTATACTTCCCGTCAGTCACCAAACCGAAACCCTAGGGAAAATCTCCATGGTTAGTTGGAGTAGTATGTATAAGTTGGTTAGAACTTCTAAGGGTAGTTTGGAGCGGTTGAGCGCACGGAGTCGAGCTAAACGTTGCCGTGATCGACTTTATTACTTGGATAATTATGGGCTTATCGAGGTAAATATCTTGTCCCTCTATTGTAATTGGAAATTACATGATTGTTAGACTATATAGTTGAAGTATACTATATATAGAACTGAACGTTGTTATCGGCAATGTCTTTGGACTTAAGCCTGAATAATACTTACGGCAATGTCTCGCGACTTAAGCCTGAATAATAAGAAACCTTTTCGAAAGAAGAGTGCTGAACTGTCATTACATAGGACTATATTACAGTAGAATTGTGTAGCTTTTCTGTGAGATAGAATTGTGCACGTCCGGATTAGACGTATAACCCCCGTCGCTTGGTAGCCTACCCGATAGAGAGGAGTTTTACGTCATTTGGGGGAGGTCGCCGAATTTTCTCGTAGGATGTTCTACGAAGAGACCTAAATGTTAATAAGTCACTTGTGGCCTTATAGGTGGAAGTACTCTGCGTGGCGCAATCTCCTTGGCGTATGGAGTAGCCGGGGGGGTGCGGTCCGTGGAGCGTTTTGCTATTCGTCGATAATCGTCGCGAGGTATGTGAACCTCTTCCTACCTTTTCTAGCATGATATGTGTATAACTATGTAGTACGGTAGACGTACATGTGTTAAACGTATTTGATTGGTTTGAAACATAAAGTGTTATAACGGCTTTATGGGAAGTTGGTTATAACAGCTTTATGTAAGTAAGAAAATGCTTTATGGTTTTAAAAGGTAACTGATTTGACTTATAACTAACTTAATGTGTAACAATAAAGAATCTTGAAGTATTTCAAAAGAATGCTGAATCATTTTTTTTAACAGAAGAATAATACTTGGTTTTGAAAACATAAGAGTTATACTAGCTTTATGGGAAGTTAGGTATAACGTCTTAAGAATGGAAAATGAATGGTTTATTGATTTTAAAAGTTAAGAGACTTGATCTTAAAAGATAAGAGACTTAACTTGTTTTACTTGGTAATTAACATTTTGTTAAAAATGTTGTAAAACCTCATTCGCGAGTAATGAGTACTTGATTTTAAAAGCAATAATGTTTTCTCGATTTGGAAATCGTAATAAGTATCGAACAAACCACAAGAATGCGCTTAATAAAGGGAAATGTTTTGACTAATAATGTATTAGTAAAACCAAGAGAAACTTCCATCCGCATAGAAACTAAGATGAGACAAAATGATGTTACATTTCCTAGATCATGGTCGCTTAAAAAGGATTGTTATAAACAAGAATAACCTACTCACGACGTATATGTTTCTCAAATTGCTTTTAAAGGAGAATTATATCATTAAGTGATTAAAATTATGAACTACTAAACCTTTCAAAACGAAACTTGAGTAATTAAAATTAGGCAAACTTGAAACATTTGGAAAAGAATGTTGTTACTTGATTTTACGAAGAGAAGTGTTTTGATTTACTTCAAAGGATAATCGCTCTATTTTCATATACTACGGATATTGTGTGACTTTTGTAAACGTAACGTATCTTTTAAAAGATAATGTATGAAGTACTTTGGGAATAGATACTCGATCTTGTTAATCATATATTAGAATGTACCTTGTGTGTATAACTTAATTGTGTTGGTTTGTGATAGCCTTGTAATACATTTTTGTTGATTTGATAAGTAGACGTGATATGATGCTATGTGTGTTAGTGTCTTGTAACGTTTGTGAAAGAGAGTGTTCTTGTTGTGCTTATGTTGTTTAACGATAAGCTGTTATGTTAGTATAATATCACTCACCTCTTGACATATTACCGGGGGTTAAGCTGCCCTCCGATGCGGGGTAGACTCAGGCGGTCTGGAACCATGATTCGAGAATACCTCATGCGGGTCCAAGCGATCCATGCGGAACTACGGGAGTTCCGTGTTAGCTCGCGCCTCGTGGTCACGCGGTCTCGCGCCATGCGATCGCAGTCCGTGACGATGCCGAGGAGTAGCTACCTCGACGCGGGGTTACATACCCTATGCGGGCCTATATGAGTGGCCTATGCGACTACGGAGTCCGTGATTAGGCTTGCATGGTGATACTACGCAATTGGCCCCGCTCGATCATTCGCACCTAGAAAAGACCGATTCTGATTTACCTATTGTTGCTCTTGTTTATGATGTGGAACTATGTGCGGTTACCTTGGCTGTTTCATACATACTTGCAAAACTGATTTTAAAATGATATGTTTTCATTTAAGTACTTTACAGTTTCATATACTTGGTACCATTGCATCGACTCTCGGGCCGCTCATGCCGCAGTTGAGGTACACCGCGTTGATCCTAGTTCTCGGTCATAGTTCAACAGATGGAAGCTCCGCTTTCTCGAGGCTTATCAGCCGTATAATCCCTGTCGTCAGAGGTATTTACATTCGGGGTATGGCGGGCCCCGTCCGCCATTGTTGTCGTATCATTCTTAGAGTTTGTAGTAATCGCCAGGCGAGTTGTAATGGGATGTAAATCGTCGGTTTTAAAATTGATTTATATATATGCCGTAGGCAAGTTTTCTCCGACATCGCTTTCTTACTTCTTAATATTTTCATGTCTTGTTTTATGTTCCACGATTACTGATGTTGTATCACTAGGGTGCCCGGTAAGGCACTACCACGCCCGGTTCGGTCGTGAGAAAAGTGGTATCGTGAGCGCTTAATCCTCGGAAAGTGTCTACGCATCAGATCCAAGAGTCTTGATTATCTGTGTGTGCACCACACCAATAATCGTGAGGCTATAGGATATTTAGGGTTGGTTTCTATTCTTCTCACTCAGATCGTGCCTTAGAGCCGTGTTGTAAGTCGACCTCTCACGTATTTCTTTCCTTACCGCTATGCCTCCGCGTAGGGCAAACCCGCCCAGGAGGCAAGCGCAATCGAGGAGCTGCGAGTAGAGTTCAGAGGGTTACGAGGGCACAGGCCCAACCATCACCTGAGTTAGGTGCTTCGTTCGGGGAGTTATGCTACGTCACCAGCCCCAGCAGAGTTTAGCACGGCGGTGGCAGTTCCTACTGCGGCCATGATATTTGAACCTTCAGTTCCACGACCGGAGACAGAGAATATAGATTGCAAAGAGGCGACCCTGTTACTAGCTATGGATTTGGCTACCAGAGAGCATACCGATGTACCGCGAGTCTTGATGAATATCTTAGAAAGGGTTGTGCGAGAGTAATTCTTCAGTTAGGCTTGAGCGTGGCCTGTGTACGGACTTATGCGCAGCAGGCCGAGAAACGTAGAGATCGACGGGTTAATCAGGCGATGCGAAGAGGCGCAGCGAAGGTCCTTTGGTAACTTTCGAGGCGAGTCACCTCACCAGCGGATTATATTATGCACATCCTCCAGTGCAGAGAGGTCCTCCACGAATTTCAGGACGTTCGGGGTATGCAGGAGTTGGTCAGAGCTCCAGATCTTCCGGTTCACATTGTGGCAGACGTCACCCCGGGGAATGTCGTCTTTTAGTTGGTACTTGTTTTACCTACGACCGTCAGGGTCTGATGTCGAAAGAGTGTCCTTGTAGGAGGACTTAGCCTTCAGGATCGATGGGTAGTCGTCACCTTCCTTAGCTATGCGCCCTACGGGGCAGGTTTGATTAGAACGACTTAAGGGAGTGGAGCAGTAGATACAGGTTTATCCTTAACCCTCTAGAGATTAGTACGTATGATGAGATGAGTATATCTTAAGTGCTATGTTCTAATAGCAGTGTGTAATTTGTGATTAGGAATCATGGTTAGTAACCGGGGAAGATTGGGGGATAGAGAAAGTGTGAGCCTTAGAGTGTTATACGTGGAGACGTTAGAGGTAAGGCCATCTCGAGTAAAAGATGTATTGTTTATGTTTGACCCTTATAGGAGTGCATAGTGCACGTGAGTTATGTTTGTGGGATAAGTCCCTGAGTAGTGTGGAATGAAAGAGGGTAGTTGAGCTAAGAAGACCGCTAGGTTTTCGTAACGTGATTAGTGAGCGTTTTCCGGTTCGGGGAGCTAATGTCGTGCGCGTTGCCGGGTCGGGTTGAGTCCACGTTGCGGGTCAACCCGCGGCCTGTATGGTGTTGGGGTCAGTTTGTGGTGGTCCCGCTTTGTGTTAGGGTTATGAGGGTGTTAGGCCCAAGTTTAGTTAACCAGCGTACGAGTTCGTGGACGATTCGACCCGATGTCGCCGAGGAGGTCAGCCGTCTTGTCTTCTAGCAAAGACCGTTTACTCGGCAGTGTTGGTTTATCGGAAAGGTTGTAAGGCTGCACGGGGTGCCTAACTGTACCTTATGACAGACAGTGGAGCCCAGGGTACGGCTGTTTTTGTTTCGGGAAGTTTTACCTAGCAGGGTTAAGAACTCAGGTGAGTCTCGACCGATTCGCCTCTGCCAGTGCGTGGATTTCGGGGTAGTTGGGATTGTTGTCTCTGTGGAGGAGTGTTTAAGCTACCATTTCGGTGTTCGGATGTCGCCTTACGGCCTGGTAGGGCGGATGTTTAAGTCGGCCGATTGGTTCGATGTTGGAAAGATTCAGATAGTTGGTTCAGCTTGTTCCAGTGACCGTGGATGTGGTAAAGCTTGTCTAGAAGAGGTTCTGGCAGCTCAGAGAAATCGTGCGGATAATCGGCGACGACGCTTAGAGTTCAGGTTGACGGTCGGTCTTCTCGAAAGTACCACCCCGGGTTGGGTGTGACGAGTTTCGGGAAAACAGAGGGGACTTAGCCCGAGTTACTTTGGGCCCTTTTGAGTTCATGTGAAGAATAGGCCAGGTTGCCTATATGTTAGCTTTTGCCGTCTGACTTAGGAGGCAATACGTCCGGTCTTTTGTATTGTTATGATCGGGAAAGTATCGGAGATCCATCCAGAGTGTTCCCAGTTAATGATGACCACGTTAGAGATAGTAACCCAGAGTTTTGGAAACCAAGCGATTTAAATGTGGTAAGAGTTCGAGTGTACGACACCTCGTGATCGTGATACAGCCCGGTACCATTTGTTAGGTCGCCGGAGTGACACTAGAACCTCGCGGCAAAGTGACAAAAGTGGTATCACGACGAGTAAAGGGAGAAGCGAGCATGTATTGCGAGCAGAGATGTGACCATTTCTTTTGTATAGAGAAAGTGCGAAGGAATTATATTTTAGACCCTTGGATGAGAGCGTTTGTGATGTTAGAGGTGTTTCCTTGTGAACTTGGATGTAAGTATTATGCGCAGGTGTTGTTGTGGCCAGTTGTGGCAGGATTTTTCAGATAAGTATAGTAGTGAAGACTACTGGCGCATGTTTGTTTTGAGACTTAGAAACCCCGTATTTTCAGAGTATGTACGTAGGGACGTACGTAGAAAATTTTGAACTTGAGAATCGGCTTGGCCGATTTATTCTTTGTGCACAACACCCGGTTAGAGTCGTTTTTCGACAAAACGTTTCCACAGCTTTCGTAGGGAAAATTACGGCTATGTCATTTCTAATATTTGCGGATTTTTCCGAGAGACGAAATATTTTGGACCAACAAGAGGGCGACACTTGTCACCCTCTCATTGGATAGGCTTGGGCGGTCAAGGGTGGACGAATTGGGTGAGTTTTGTCAAGTAGTAGGTAGGATATTTTGGTGGTAGATGGATAAGGTGCACTTGGCATGATCTTGGCCCTACACTTGCTATGCACTTGGCATGATCTTGGCCATTGGTTGGCCTTTGCTAGACCTATAAATACCCCCCCTTTGGAAGACTTCTTCATCCATTCCAAATAATTCCTAAGTGTTAAAATCCTCCTCCCTCCCCTTTGTGTTGAGTTCGCCGAGAGCCCCTTTCCTCCCCGCTGCCGAGAGTACCCCCAGTGGTAGGCCGGCGGTATACACCCCCTCCTCAGTGGTGCTAGCCAGGGTACCCCCTAGCCTAGTTGTTTTCGTATAAATACCCTCCTCTTGGTAGAAATACTCTCAAAAGTATTGTTACTATACCCAAATTACCTTAGCCGTATACCTTGTAGTATTCTAAGGTTATACTTATACGAAAAGCCCCGTTATACTATTATACTTCCCGTCAGTCACCAAACCGAAACCCTAGGGAAAATCTCCATGGTTAGTTGGAGTAGTATGTAGAAGTTGGTTAGAACTTCTAAGGGTAGTTTGGAGCGGGTTGGAGCGCACGGAGTTGGAGCTAAACGTTGCCCAGGATCGACTTTATTACTTGGATAATTATGGGCTTATCGAGGTAAATATCTTGTCCCTCTATTGTAATTGGAAATTACATGATTGTTAGACTATATAGTTGAAGTATACTATATATAGAACTGAACGTTGTTATCGGCAATGTCTTTGGACTTAAGCCTGAATAATACTTACGGCAATGTCTCGCGACTTAAGCCTGAATAATAAGAAACCTTTTCGAAAGAAGAGTGTTGAACTGTCATTACATAGGACTATATTACAGTAGACTTGTGTAGCTTTTCTGTGAGATAGAATTGTGCACGTCCGGATTAGACGTATAACCCCCCCCCTGGTTGGCTTGGTAGCCGGCCCCGATAGAGGAGGAGTTTTACGCTGTCATGTGCGAGGTCTTTGCCAATTTTCTGTAGGATGTTCTACGAAGAGACCTAAATGTTAATAAGCGCCTTGTGGCCTTATAGGTGTAAGTACTATGCGTGGCGCAATCTACTTGGCTTAAGGAGTAGCCGGCGGTTTGAGGTACTTGAAGCGTTTTGCTATTAGTCGATAATCGTCGCGAGGTATGTGAACCTCTTCCTACCTTTTCTAGCATGATATGTGTATAACTATGTAGTACGGTAGACGTACATGTGTTAAACGTATTTGATTGGTTTGAAACATAAAGTGTTATAACGGCTTTATGGGAAGTTGGTTATAACAGCTTTATGTAAGTAAGAAAATGCTTTATGGTTTTAAAAGGTAACTGATTTGACTTATAACTAACTTAATGTGTAACAATAAAGAATCTTGAAGTATTTCAAAAGAATGCTGAATCATTTTTTTTAACAGAAGAATAATACTTGGTTTTGAAAACATAAGAGTTATACTAGCTTTATGGGAAGTTAGGTATAACGTCTTAAGAATGGAAAAATGAATGGTTTATTGATTTTAAAAGTTAAGAGACTTGATCTTAAAAGATAAGAGACTTAACTTGTTTTACTTGGTAATTAACATTTTGTTAAAAATGTTGTAAAACCTCATTCGCGAGTAATGAGTACTTGATTTTAAAAGCAATAATGTTTTACTGATTTCGGAAATCAGAATAAGTATCGAACAAACCACAGCAGCGCTAATAAAGGGAAATGTTTTGACTAATAATGTATTAGTAAAACCAGTAGAAACTTCCATCTGCATAGAAACTAAGATGAGACAAAATGATGTTACATTTCCTAGATCATGGCTGCTTAAAAATGATTGTTATAAACAAGAATAACCTACTCACGTATCAGACATATGTTTCTCAAATTGCTTTTAAAGGAGAATTATATCATTAAGTGATTAAAATTATGAACTACGAAACCTTTCGAAAACGAGAAACTTGAGTAATTAAAATTAGGCAAACTTGAAACATTTGGAAAAGAATGTTGTTACTTGATTTTACGAAGAGAAGTGTTTTGATTTACTTCAAAGGATAATCGCTCTATTTTCATATACTACGGATATTGTGTGACTTTTGTAAACGTAACGTATCTTTTAAAAGATAATGTATGAAGTACTTTGGGAATAGATACTCGATCTTGTTAATCATATATTAGAATGTACCTTGTGTGTATAACTTGATTGTGTTGGTTTGTGATAGCCTTGTAATACATTCTTGTTGATTTGATAAGTAGACGTGATATGATGCTATGTGTGTTAGTGTCTTGTAACGTTTGTGAAAGAGAGTATTCTTGTTGTGCTTATGTTGTTTAACGATAAGCTGTTATGTTAGTATAATATCACTCACCTCTTGACATATTACAGGGGTTGTCGCTCCGACGCGGGTAGACTCAGCGATGCAGGACCATGATTCGAGAATACCTCATGCGGGTCCAAGGGATCCATGCGGAACTACGGGAGTTCCAGGTTAGTTTGCGGCCCTTGTGGTCATGCGGTATCTGTGGCCATGCGTACTGCGGGTCCAGGATGATGCCGAGGAGTAGCTACCCTCGATGCGGGGTTACATACCCTATGCGGGCCTATATGAGTGGCCTATGCGGACTACGGGAGTCCAGGATTAGGCTTGCATGGTGATACTACGGGCAATTGGCCCTGCTTCGATCATTCGCAGCCTAGAAAAGACCGTTCTGATTTACCTATTGTTGCTCTTGTTTATGATGTGGCACTATGTGCGGTTACCTTGGTTGTTTCATACATACTTGCAAAACTGATTTTAAAATGATATGTTTTCATTTAAGTACTTTACAGTTTCATATACTTGGTACATGTTGTACTGACCTCCTTCGGGGGGCTGCGTTCATGCCGCAGGTTGAGGTACACCAGTCGTTGATCCTAGTTCTCGGGGTCACAGTTCAGCGTATGGGAAGCTCCGTTTCTCCGGAGGCTTATCAGTGGTATAGTCCGCCGTTGTAGGTATTTACATTCGCGGGTATGGCGGGCCCTGTCCCGCCATTGTTGTCGTATCATTCTTAGGTGCAGTAATCGCTGTAGGCGAGTTGTAATGGGATGTAAATCGTCGGGTTTTAAAATTGATTTATATATACGCCGTAAGGCAAGTTTTCTCCGACATCGCTTACTTCATAATATTTTCATGTCTTGTTTTATGTTCCGCTGATTACTCTGATGTTGTATCTCTAGGGTGCCCGGGGTAAGGCACCAGTCACGGGCCCGGGTTCGGGTCGTGACAAGGTGTCATTGTGGGGAGTGTCGTACTTCTTCGACAAATTTGTTATGCTGCGACAGCAGGCCATTTTAGAAATTGTCCGACCAGTGGCGCGAATGTAGAGACTCACCTTCAGTGGTCGTGAGCTAGTTCATCACCTTCCTAGCTATGCGCCAACGGCGAGATTGATTAGAACGACAAAGGGAGTGAAGCAGTAGATACATGTATATCCTTAACCCTCTAGAGATTAGTATGCGTGATAAGATAAGTAGATCTTAAGTGTTATGTTCAGATAGCATTGTGTTAATTGTGATTAGAAATCTTGGTTAGTTAAAAGGGTAATATTGGGGACAGGGAAATTGTGAGCTTTAGGATATTATACGTGGAGACCTTAGAGGCGAGGCCATCTCGAGTAAAAGATTTATTTTTATGTTTGACCCTTACCGGAGTGCATAGTATACGTGGGATATATCTGTGTGATAAGTCCCTGAGTAGTGTGGAATGAAAGAGGGTAGTTGAGCCAAGAATGACCACTAGGTTTTCGTGACTTGATTAGTAAAATTGTTCCGGATCGGGGAACAAGGGCTTGGCGCAAAGTGGGTCGGGTTGAGGCCATGTCGCGGGTCAACCCGCAGTCCGGTTTGAAGTAAGGAAAATTTGTGGTGGTCCCGCTATGTGATAGGGTCACGAGGGTGTTAGGCCCAAGTTTAGTTAACCATCGTACGAGTTCGTGGATGCGTTCGACCAGTAGTCGGGCCGATGAGGTCAGCCCATCTTGTCTTTCGAATCGCTGTTTACTCGGCAGAGGGTTATGCGAGATGTTATATATCAGGAAGGTTGTAAGACTGCACGGGGTTCCTACTTTTACTTTATGACAGGCAGTGGAGCCCAGTTTTCGGCTATTTCTTTTTTTGGAGGTTTTACCTGTTATACCCCGTATTTCCTGAGTATGTACGTGAGGGCATACGTATATTAATTTGAGCCTTAAAGTAAGCATAGTTTCGAAATTTGTACACAAGTGCCAAAAAGAGTCGTTTTTCGACGAAACGTTTCCACAGCTTTCGTAGGGAAAATTACGGCTATGTCATTTATAATTTTTGCGGATTTTTCCGAGAGACGAAATATTTTGGACCAACGGGAGGGTGACACTTGTCACCCAAGTGGACGGTTTGGTTGAGCTCCCTTTGGCACATTTTTTTCATGTTTCTTGCCTTAAACATTTGGTCAATGTTTGGCTAGATATTTTGTGTGGTAGATGAGAAAGTGGGGCCCACAAACACTTGTCCAAATCCTAGCCCTACACTTGCCTAACACTTGTCTTCATCTTGGCCATTGGTTGGCCATTGCTTGACCTATAAATACCCCCTTTAGTTGATGAACTTCTTCATCCAAAAATCATTCTCCAAGTCTCAAAATCCTCCCCTAAGTGTAGCATTCGCCAAGTCCTCCCCTTTGTTGGGCCTCAGGTGGTGAGCCTACCCCCTAGCCTAGTTATTTTCGTATAATACCCCTTGTTGTGGTATAGAAATACTCTCCTAGTATTGTTATAATGCCCAAATACCTTGGCCTAAATACCTTGTAGTATTCCCAAGGTTACCTCTATACGAAAAGCCCATAAATACTAGTATACTTTCCTTTAGCCACTAAACGAAACCCTTTGGAAAAATCTTCACCCGTAGTTGAAGTTATAAGTAGAAGTTGGTTAGAACTTCTAAGGGTTGGTTGGAGCGGCCTGAGCGCACGTGAGTAGAGCTAAACCTTTCTCAGATCGACATATAAACTCGGATAATTTTGGGCTTATCGAGGTAAACATTCCTAACCTTCTGTTGTAATTGGAAATTACATGTTGTAGGAGTATATAGTTAAGTATACTATATATAGAACTGAACATAGTTGTGCGGCAATGTCTTTTGACTTAAGCTCGAATAATACTTACAGAATGTCTTGCGACTTAAGCCTGAATTTAAAGAAGAGAATCAATCAGAATTACATAGGGTATCAGACATGAGACTTGTGTAGCATTACGGTGTAGTAGAATTGTACACGTCCGGTTAGGCGTGTTAACCCTCGGTTGGCTTGGTAGCTACCGATAGAGAGGAGATTTACGCTGTTGCGGGGAGGTGTCGCGAATTTTCTCGTAATATTCTACATTGAGATCTAAGATGTTAATAGGCGCCTGTGGCCTCTATAGGTTGAAATACTACGTGTGGCGTGGTCTACTTGGCTTAGGAGTAGCCGACGGTTTGAGGTACTTGAGCGTTTTGCTATTAGTCGATAATCGTCGCGAGGTATGTGAACCTCTTCCTATCTTTTCTAGCATGATATGTGTGTAACTATGTAGTACGGTAGAGCGCATACGTGTGCTAAATGTATTTGATTGGTTTGAGACATAAAGTGTTATAACGGCTTTATGGGAGGTTGGTTATAACAGCTTTATGTAGATAAGAAAATGCTTTGTGATTGATAAAAGGTAACTGATTTGACTTATAACTGACTTGATGTGTGATAATAAAGCATTTGAAGTATTTCATTAAGAAACCGTTTTGAAAGAAGAGTAGTACTTGGTTTTGAAAACATAAGAGTTATACTAGCTTTATGGGAAGTTAGGTATAACGTCTTAAGAGACTTGACTTGATATGGATGTTAGTGTGAAACCTCATTCGTGAGTAATGAGTACTTGATTTTAAAAGGAATAATGTTTTACTGATTCGGAAATCAGAATAAGTATCGAACAAACCACTGCAGCGCTAATAAAGGAAAATGTAATGACTAACGAAGTATTATTAAAACCAGTAGAAACCTCCATCTGCATAGAAGCTAAGATGAGACAAAATGATATTACATTTTCTAGATCATGGCTGCTTAATAAGATTGATTATGATCAAGAATAACCTACTCGCCTAGGGCATATGTTACTCAATTGTTTTAAAAGAGATTAAGACATTGAACTATGAAACTTTTCTAAAAAGAGACTTGCGTAATTGAAATTAGGCAAACTGGAACTTTAGGGTAAAGAAAGGCATTGTGTTGTCTTAAAATGGTTTAAAACATAACGTGTTATAACAGCCTTATGGGAAGTTGGTTATAACGACGTTATGAAAACAAAAGAAGGTTTTATCACTGGTTTTAAGGTGGTAACTTGACTTTAAAAAAGAGAAGTGTTTTGGTCTAAAAAGAAGGCATGGTGTTGCCTTAATTTGGTTTTAAAAAGGATAGTATGGAAGTTGTTTTAGTTTATTTAAAAGATATAAGTCACTCTATTTTTATACTACGGGTATCGGGTGACTTTTATAAAAGGAATAAATCTCTTTAAAAGGAATTTAACGTACGTAGTACTTTAGGGGTAAAACCCGAACTTGGGCATAAAAATGAAAGTACTTCGAGTTGTGTATAAACTTGCCTATGCTTGTTGTTGTGAAACTTGCCTATGCTTGTTGTTGTGAAACTTGCCTATGCTTGTTGTGATAACCTTTGTTGTGCAAGAATTGTGTTTCTATACTACCGCGTCTCTCGATGGAGGGTCGGTTGACTTGTTGAGAACTTACTTAGACGTGACCGCAGCCGACGATAAATTCCACGCACGTTCTCGCTGATAGTGTTACTTTTGTTAATCGCTTTGGACATACTGACACGATGCGTAGCGCACGGGTATGCTTCCACTTTGATTACCGCCTTGTTGTCTTATTGTTTCCCTTTGGACATACTGACACGATGCGTAGCGCACGGGTATGCTTCCATTTGGAATGTTGTCTTATTTGTTCCCTTTGGACATACTGACACGATGCGTAGCGCACGGGTATGCTTCCATTTGGAATCTTTGTCTTATTGTTTCTTGGACATACCGACACGATCGTAGCGCACGTATGCTCCCATTTGGATTCTTTGTCTTGTTGTTATCATATCATGCATCACGGCAGCCGGCGGCGTACTCACGCGGGATTGATGTTGTGGGCGTGAGACCGAATTGATATAATCATATGTGTGTACTGTAGTTTGGTTATCATACCTGTCTCCTGCTTTTATAGGCTAGTATGATTTCATTTACAGTATTTTATAGTTTCACATACTTGGTACCTGTTGTACTGACCTCCTTCGGGGGGCTGCGTTCATGCCGCAGGTAGAAGTACATCGGCTGTCGATCCCCGCTTTTAGGATCACCTTTCAGATTGAAGCTCCGTTCTTCCTGAGGCTTATCTTTGGTATGTTACCACGATGTCCAGAGGTTCTCAGATGCAGGGGTATGGCGGGGCCCTGTCCCGTCATAGTTGTTGTATAAATCTTAGAGGTCTGTAGCACTGTTGTGGGCAGGGTTTGTAAAAAGGATAACTGTTCGGGTATTTATGTATATATGATGAAGGCAACTGTTTTGGTTGGCCTGTTTATTTATCTTGTCTCTTAATTCATATTCATGTTTTTATTTCCGCTGATTTTCTCTGATGTTGTATCACTAAGGTGCCCGGGGTAAGGCACCAGTCACGGGCCCGGGTTCGGGTCGTGACATTACCAGGCAAGGTTAGGAACTCAGGAAGTCTCAGTATTGCATTCACCCTCGGGCCGGTGTTTTTGATTTCAGAGGTAGCTGTAAAGATTATTCACCTCTTGTTGAGTGAGTATTATAATATCTACCATTTCAGTATTCGAATGTCGCCTTATGAAGCCTTGTATGGGCGGTAGTATAGGTTGCCAGTCGATTGGTTCGATGTTGGCAAGGTTCAGATAATTGGTTCATACTTGATTCAGCCGGATGTGGATAGGGTGAAGCTTATCCAGGAGAGGTTATTGACAGCTCAGAGTCAACAGGAGTCATGCGGATAATCTGCGTCGATACTTGGAGTTCAGGTTGACGGTCGGTCTTCTTGAAGGTACCACCCCGGAAGGGTGTGACGAGATTTGGAAAGCAGGGGAAACTTAGCCCGAGGTACTATGAGCATTTTCAGATCATTTGGAGAATAGGCCAGGTTGCCTATAAGTTGGCATTGTCGTCCGACGTAGGAAGCAGTACGTCCGGTCTTTCGTGTTGCTATGTTCGGAAAAGTATCGGAGATCCACCCAGAGTGTTCCAAGATAATGATGACCAAGTTGGAGATAGTAACCCTGAGATTTTGGAAACTGAAGCAATGACAGAAAGTGGTAAGTTTATTTAGGAAGTGTTCGGGTGTACGAGAAGGGTACGACGAGTGAGGGAAGAAGCGAGCATGTGTCAAGAGAATAGAAGTGATCATTTCTTTGGTGAGGTGAAGGTGCGAAGAGAGTATCTTTTAGGCCTTGGGTGGGTGTTTTTGTGTAGAGGTGGTTCCTTGTGGACTTGGATTTAAGTATTTGTGCGTGTGTTATTATGGCCAGGTATGGCATAATTGGTTTCGTAAGTATAGTAGTGAAGACTGTACCGGCACTAGCGTGTTTTGAGACTTAGAAGGAACATTCGGGACGAATGTTTCTAAGGGGGGAAGAATGTTATACCCCGTATTTCCAGAGTATGTATGTGAGGACGTACGTACAATTTTGTAAGCCCGAATTATTGTTAAGGACGAAATTGTGCACATCCACGAAAAAGAATTGTTTTTCCGACGGAAAATTTTCCGAACCTTGTAAAGGAATTTTACGCTTTCAAGAATTTATTTATTTTGGATTTTTCCGAGAGATGAAATATTTTGGACCAACGAGAGGGCGACATGTGTCACCCTCAAGTGGACGGTTAGGTGGACGAAATGGAGTGCACGTTTTTTTCATTTTAAAGGCTTAAAACCTTTGGTCAATGTTTGGTTAGATATTTGTGTAGTAGATGGATAAGGTGGGACCCACACACACTTGTCCAAATCTCCACCATCCACTTGCTTTGATCTTGGCAATTGATTGGCCTATAAATACCCCTTAAGTTCAAGACTTATTCTTCATCCACACTTGAGAAATTTCAAGGCAAAATCCCTCCCTCCCTTTTTGTAGCTCTCGTCCAACACTTTCCCCCCCCCCCTTGTGTTCTCGCCGAGACACCCCCTTTGGTAGAAAAATATTCTCCAAGTATTGTTACTATTCCAAATACCTTAGCCAAATACCTTGTAGTATTCCAAAGTTACCTCTATACTAAAAAGCCTAGAAATTCTACTTTATATCCATTAGTCACAAAACGAAACCCTAGGAAAATCTTCATGGTTGGTTGAAGTATTAGGTAGAAGTTGTTGAGAACTTCTAAGGGTTTCTTGGAGCGAATTGGAGCGTTCAGAATAGGAGTTAAACCTTGCTCAGGATCGACTTTAATCTTGGATAATTTTGGGCTTATCGAGGTAAATATCTTGTCCTTCTATTGTAATTGGAAATTACATATTGTAGTAGTATAGAAATGAGTATAAGATATATAGAAGGATGGTATAAGAGAAGAGAATTGAATCAGACTTACATAGGGTATTTCTGATGAGACTTGAGTAGTTTGGCGGGTAGGGAAGTGCTGCCCAAATTTCCGTAGGAATAAGAACCTTCTGCTTAGAATATTCTACAGAGTAGTCTAGACGTTGATAGACGTATTTGACTATTATAGGTTGATACTCTGCGCGCGACATACTCGACTTGGCAGGTGGATTTCGCCGAGGAGGTATGTGATTCTTCCTATCCTCTTGAGCATGATATTTTAAAAGAATATATATAGTACGGTAGACGTACGTGTGTTAACTGAACATGGTTTTACTTCGATGTCTTTTGACTTGAGTTTTAAATAATAAGAATCTTGAAGTATTTCAAAAGAATTAAGAATCATTTTTGAAAGAAGAGTAATACTTGGTTTTAAAAGCTTAAGAGTTATACTAGCTTTATGGGAAGTTAGGTATAACGACTTAAGAGAAATAAAAGGAACGGTTTACTTAATTGTTTATGAAAGCCTTGTATTGATTTCGGAAATGAGAATAAGTATCGAACAAACCATTGCAACGCTAATAAAGGAAAATGTATTGACTAATTAAGTATTATTACAAACAGTAGAAACCTCCCTCTGCATATAAGCTAAGATAAGACAAAATTGTATTACATTTCCTATATCATGGCTGCTTTAATAAGATCATTAATAAACAAGTTTGATTCTCTAAAAATTTCAAAGTAAGGACTTGTTTTATAAAAGACAAAGACTTGAAAATTTGAAGTGTTTTCATTTAAAAAGGAAGGCATACTTTTGTCCTAAGTTGGTTCAAAAAGAAG
Organism: Przewalskia tangutica; assembly: GCA_029844215.1. Taxonomy (NCBI): domain Eukaryota; kingdom Viridiplantae; phylum Streptophyta; class Magnoliopsida; order Solanales; family Solanaceae; genus Przewalskia; species Przewalskia tangutica. Next base: position 75,527,445 of record CM056734.1, read on the forward strand.
GTAGGGAAATTGTTTTGGTTTACTTAAAAAGATAGTCACTCTATTTTTATACTACGGGTATCGTGTGACTCTTGTGAAAGAAACAGATCTTTTTAAAGAGTTAATGTATGAAGTACTTTGGGGTTAAAAACCCGAACTTGTTGACATAAAATAGAAAGTACCTTGTGTGAATAACTTGACTATGTTGGTTTGTGATAGCCTTGTAATACTTTCTTGTTGGTTTGATAAGTAAACATGTTAGGATGCTACGTGTGTTAGTGTCTTTTGATGTTTGTGTAAGGGGGTTTCCCTTGTTGTGCTTATGTTGTTTAACGATAAGCTGTTATATTAGTATTGTTCCACTCACCTCTTGACATGTTATATCGGGGGTTAAGCTGCCCCCCGATGCGAGGTATACCTCATGCGGTCTGTGTGACTATGATTCGAGAATACCTCATGCGGGTCCATGGGACCTATGCGGAGCTACGAGAGTTCAGCGTTCATGCCGCAGGTAGAGGTACACCAGTTATTGATCCTCGCTCATAGGGTCACAGTTCAGCGTTTTGGGAAGCTCCATTTCTCCGGAGGCTTATCTGTGGTATAGTCCCCTGTCGTTGTAGGTACTTACATTCAGGGTTATGGCGGGGCCCTGTCCCGTCGTTGTTGTAATATTCGTAGAGGTCTGTAGTACTTGTTACACCCCGTAATTGCAGGACATGTTTTAAGAACGTACGTAAGAACTCGCAAGTGTTAAATTTGAGACTTGTAAAAAATTTAACGGAATTATGGAATTGTCGGAAAACGTATTATTGTGACGAATGGGAGGGCGACACGTGTCACCCCCCTTATAGATGCCTTGGACGAAATTGGCATGGCCAATATGGTCATTGACCATAGTCCTAGATGGCAAGTCTTGCAAGTTGATTAGCTTGAGAAGTTTGACTAAGTCAAGGTCCCACAAGTCTTGATATTTGTTAAGAGATCATCCAAACCACCCAATTGTTCCTATCTTAACCCTCCATTATGTTATATATGTATACTAGTAGTGAAACTAGTCCCACACTTAGCCAAAAATTTCAAGAGAATTGGATGAACAACAAAAGGAGCTCTCGGGTTCTAGCTCTCAAAGAAGGAAAAAATTTTGTTTCTTGTCCATTTAGCCCCACATTTTAAACCAAGGTTCATGAGTGTTATGTAAGTGTATCTCAATAGAGAAATCTTGGAAAAAAATAGTTTACGGGTTAGTCGCAAAACGAAAACCTAAGGGTCTTTCTAGGTTTTGGATTGGAAGTTGAAGGAAAGTTGTTGGTATGGTTCTAAGGGTCTCAACGAGCGGATTGAAGTGTCATGGAGAGGTTCTAAACTACTAGGAGCGACTTCGGATTGGAATCGGATTAAGATTCGTTGAGGTATAATTTTGTCCTTTAATGTGTTACAAGATTATATATTTATATTGTTGTTGTTAGCTTTACGTGTTGCTAGCATGAAGTTGATATGTAGAAGTTTATAAGGATTGTGGATTGATTGTAGCATTGGAAATCCGGAATGTAATGTAAGCCATGTTAAGTTGGATTTCAATTTAGTCGTTATTAGAATCGTCGCATGTTATTGATTTGAAGATTGTGGTAGTTTTAACCAAATGTGACTTGATATCATGTTATGATTAACAAATTGGATTGAAATGGAAATTTGATAAGTATTGGTATGGTTGAACTCTAGGTGGTCGAATTTGGACTACTTTCTAAATTGTGAGCCAATTGGGTCATTTAGTTATTCATTTGTATTGGACTACCTTCTTTATTGTTGTGATTCAATTGGGGCTGTTTGGTTATTGTATTTCGCCTGAAAAAGGTGGCAAAGTGAGTAGAAACAAAGGAGGTGTCGTCCGATTTTCCGTAGAATTTAGCGACTTAGCACTTAGAATATTCTACGTTTGAATTAAGAGGTTAATGGACGTATTGTGGCCATTATAGGTTGAAGTACTTTGGAGCCTTTTTGCAACTTGTCGCTAGTCGTCGCGAGGTATGTGAACCTCTTCTTTCTTTGGCATGATCCTACGTATGAAATCTCCATGTGATAGTATTTCAAGATTCCTTCTACTCTTAGAAGTTAAGAAGTATTTACATTGTTGAATCTAAGTTAAGAGTATGTTTAAATTGTCCTAAGTCCTTACTAGGTCTTATGGGAGACGTTGGTAAGAACGGTTAGGAAGTTATGAGATTTGATTTAAAGGCTATGTGTCTTGATTTGTTTAAAGTAAGTAAGTGGATTTTATGTTCGAAAATGACTTGAATTTATATGTGAAAGGGGATTGATTTTAAAAGTGGAAGTTATATGATTTTAAAGGAATGAATTACTTGGTTTTGGGAAGGTATGGAACTTTATATGTTTTTGTATAAGTAATTGGGCTTTAAAGGAAGTATGTTATGAAGTTTGAAGACTAAGAACTTTGATTGTCTTTTAAGGATTATGAAGTTTTAAGCGATACGATTCTTTTTAAGTATGTATGTACGTAGTATCTTTGGATCCCGTTTTTCCTAAATGTTGTAAGAATAAAAGTGACATAAGTTCTCTAAAATGAATGGTTGTTATAATAGCTTTATGGGAAGTTGTTATGACGACTTAAGAAGAAGTGAAAAGATGGTTTAAAAATGTTATGTAAGGAAAATCACACCGAGCCTACGAATAGGCCGGATTACGTTATGAAATACACCGAGCCTACAAATAGGCCGGATTACGTTATGAAATACACCGAGCCTACGAATAGGCCGGATTACGTTATGAAATACACCGAGCCTACACATAGGCCGGATTACGCCATATTACCCCGAGCCTTCACATAGGCCGGGTTACGTCATCTTACACCGAGCCCCACAGGCGGGCCGGATTATGCTACATGATTCCACAGTACACCGAGCCCCACAGGCGGGCCGGATTATGCTACATGATTCCACAGTACACCGAGCCCCACAGGCGGGCCGGATTATGCTACATGATTCCACAGTACACCGAGCCCCACAGGCGGGCCGGATTATGCCACATGATTTATGAGTACACCGTGTCCCGCAAATGGGTCGGATTACGTTATCACGTATGGATAATCAAAGTAAGCTCCCAAATAAGAAGTCCCTCCATAATGGGTCGGATTATGTTATGTAAGATATGTAAGTTATGTGAAAAATACTGAATTAAACTCTTAAGTATGTATGTATGAATATGTTGTTAATTTTATTGAAAGAAGGAAACGAACGGTTAATATATGATTGATTTCAGGAGTTAAAAGGACATTCTTTTATACAAATACGATTTGGTTATTGCATTTTATTTATGTTCCATACTCAAATTTTTGTTATCGACCCCTTCGGGGCTGCGTTCATGCCCGCAGGTTATAGGTACCCAGGTTGGTGATCCTTGCTCTTAGGATCTCTGTTCAGTTTTTGGAAAGAAGCTTCTTTCACTCCGGAGGATTATCTTTTGGTACGGTTTCCCTGATATGGTAGACTTATGTACATTCAGGGGTATGGCGGGGCCCTGTCCCGCCGCAGTTGTAATTCTTAGAGGTCTGTAGTTACATTTTGTGGGTCAGTTTGTAAAGGAATGGAGGAAACTGCTTCGTTTATGTATGTACGTTCAGGAAGGTAGCCCTATCGGCTAACCTGTTGTTTTATTACTGTTGTTTTATTTTATAAGTTTCATGTATGTTCCACGATTTTCTCTCGATGTATACTGTAAGGGTGCCTGTGTAGGCACCGATGCCCGGTCGGGTCGTGTGATCTTGTTGGCGAGTTTGTAAAAATGGATGTAACTGTTCGGGTTCAAGTTTTTTTTATATATATACGCCGAAAGGCAACTTTTCTCAGATAAACTGTTCCTCACTTCATATTGTTTCATGTCTTGTTTTATATTCTGTTGGTTACTCTGATGTATGTCTACTTGGGTGCCCGTAGGCACGATCCACGCCCGGTTCGGTCGTATGATGGAGTTCGACTCATTGGCTCGGTATGTCCCCGCGTTAGTAGCTGATATGGAGGACAGAGTACACCGCTACGTCACCGGGCTCGATGACTACTTGGCAGAGGCTTGTTCGGGTGTAGCCCTTCAGCCGGGCATGGACATTGCCCGCATGCAGTCTTATGCACTTGGATGTGAGGAGCGGAAGGGTCGACGGAATGACCGAGATCAGCAGAAGAGGGCCAGAACAGCAGGGTCCTTTGGTAACTTTCGAGGCGAACCGCCAAAGAAAGAGTTAGTTATGCACTCCGCCCGCATGCAGTGGTCCTCCACGCCTTCGTGATGTTAGGGGTATTCGAGCTGGTCGAGCTCCGTGGCTTCGTTCACAGTATACATGGGTTCTAGCCACGGGTTCATGCTTTCCTCGATGTGCACGACGCGCAAACGCCATCCCGGGAAGTGTCGCTTTTTATCGTGCTTGTTTCACTCGCGTCGTGGCCATGTGACGAGAGACTGTCCTAGAAAGAGGGATACAGGTAGAATGACGCAGCCTACCGGGTCAGTGGCAGGTTCATCGCCTTCTATAGCTATGCGCCCGGCAGGGCAGGATTAGGATTAAAACGACAAAGGGAAAATGAAGCAGATGATACAGGTATATTCTTACCCCTCTAGAGACTAGTATGCGTTGATGATATGATGAAGTGCTAAGTATTATGTTCAGATAGCATTATGTTAAAATTGTGTTTAGAAAACGTGGTTAGTTAGAAGGGTAAGATTGGGGACAGGTAAATTGTGAGCCTTAGAATATTATACGTAGAGACCTTAGATGCGAGGCCATCTTGAGTAAAAGATTTATTTTTATATTGACCTTTATCAGAGTGCATAGTATACGTGGGATATATTTGTGTGATAAGTCCCTGAGTGGTATGAAATGAAAGAGGGTAGTTGAGCTAAGGAGACCACTAGGTTTTCGTGACTTGATTAGTAAGATTGTTCCGGATCGAGGGAACAAGAGTTTGGCGCGATAATGGTCGGGTTGAGGACCGACGCGGGTCAACCCGCGCCCAGAATGTGGGTCGGGCCGAGGTGGTCCTCCAGTGGTAGGTCACGAGGCGCTAGGCCCAAGTTTAGATGACCGTTGTACGAGTTCGTGGATGCGTTCGACCAACAGCCGGGCTGATGAGATCAGCCCATCTTGTCTTTCAGTCAGGACTGTTTACTCGGCAGAGGGTTATGCGAGATATTATATATCAGGAAGGTTGTAAGACTGCACGGGGTTCCTACTCTTACTTTATGACAGGCAGTGGAGCCCAGTTTATGGCTATTTCTTTTTCTGGAGGTTTTACCAAAGGGGTTAGGAACTCAGTGAGTCTCGATGTGCATTCACCCTGCCGTTGTTTTTGATTTCGAAGTAGCCGAGGATTATGTGCCTCTTATTGAGTGAGTATCACTATAGCTACCATTTCAGTATTCGGATGTCGCCTTATGAAGCCTTGTATGGGCGGAAGTGTAGGTTGTCGGTCGATTGGCTCGATGTTGGCAAGGTTCAGATAGTTGGTCCATACTTGATCCAGCAGGATGTGGATAAGGTGGAGCTTATCCAGGAGAGGTTATTGGCAGCTCAGAGTCAACAGAAGTCGTGCGGATGATCGGCGTCGACACTTGGAGTTCAGGTTGACGGTGGGTTTTCTTGAAAGTACCACCCCGGAAGGGCGTGACGAGATTTGGAAAGCAGGGGAAACTTAGCCCGAGGTACTTTGAGCGTTTTCAGATCATTTGGAGAATAGGCCAGGTTGCCTATAAGTTAGCTTTGTCGTCCGACGTAGGAGGCAGTACGTCCGGTCTTTCATGTTGCTATGTTCAGAAAAGTATCGGAGATCCACCCAAAGTGTTCCCAGTTAATGATGACCAAGTTGGAGATAGTAACCCCGAGATTTCGGAAACTGAAGCAATAACATAAAGGTGGTAAGTTTAGTTAGGAAGTGTTCGAGTGTCGGCGAGGAGTGCGACGAGTAAGAGAATAGAAGTGATCATTACTTTTGTGAAGTAAAGGTGCGAAGGGAATATCTTTTAGACTTTGGGTGGGAGCTTTTGTGATGCTAGAGGTGATTCCTAGTGGACTTGGAGTTAAGTATTTGCGCGTGTGTTATGTTATGGCCAGGTACGGCATGATTGGTTTCGTAAGTATATTAGTGAAGACTATACCGGCGCTAGCGTGTTTTGAGACTTAGAAGGAACATTCGGGACGAATGTTTCTAAGGGGGGAAGAATGTTATACCCCGTATTTCCAGAGTATGTATGTGAGGACGTACGTACAATTTTGTAAGCCCGAATTATTGTTAAGGACGAAATTGTGCACATCCACGAAAAAGACGGAAAATTTTCCGAACCTTGTAAAGGAATTTTACGTTTTCAGGAATTTATTTATTTTGGATTTTTCCGAGAGATGAAATATTTTGGACCAACGAGAGGCGTACGTGTCACCTCAAGTGGACGTTAGTGAGGAGTTGTTGGCTTGTTTTTACATGGAAAAGGCCTTAAACATGTCACGACCAACCTCGCCCGTGGATCGTGCCTTACCCCGGGCACCCTAGTGATACAACATCAGAGAAAACCAGCGGAAATAAAAACTTAAACATGCAAATAGACATGGATCAAGATGAAAGAAAACAGGCCAACCAAAATGGTTGCCTTTCAACATATATATATATATAAACATTTGAACAGTTACAATCCTTACAACCCTGCCCACAACAGTGCTACAGACCTCTAAGATTTTTACAACAACTATGGCGGGACAGGGCCCCGCCATACCCCTGGATGTACAAGAACCTCTGGACTCGTGGTAACATACCAAAGATAAGCCTCCGAAGGAACGGAGCTTCCAATACGCTGAAAGGTGATCCTAAAAGGGATCGACGGTACGATGTTCTACATGCGGCATGAACGCAGCCAAGGAGGTCGATAACAGTACCAAGTATGTGAAATCAGAAAGTACTATAAATGAAATCATAGCGATATATAAAGCAGAGACATGTATGATAACCAAACTATAGTACACAACATATAAATCATATCAAGTCGTGACTCACGCCTCCAAATCATCACTCGTGCCCGTGGAATTCCTTCCTCACTGCCGGCAGTCTATGATATAACAACACCAAGGAGTACACCTGAACACCAAGTCCTATCTGATGCCAAAGCCATACCACGAGACCTCATCACTATACTGACTCGCGAAGCTGACACGTGGTAAGTGCAATAACCTATACCGGATCCACCTGCGCCCGTGCGGCGGGGCAAGTATACTGCTACGCACCCGATCACAACCGTAAGTCACGATATCGCCGCTGGCGACACGTGGTAAGTGCAACAACTGTACGGATCCACTGCGCCACGTGGCGACGGGGCAAGTAAACAGGCTACGCACCCAATCACAACCGTAAGTCACGATACTTCGCCATAACCAAAAATGGTCACATGTCCACAGAATCCATCAACGGTGTAGACATGCCCATGTACCAATGCTAATGGAAGCATACCCGTGGAATCTCCCGTCACTGTCGGTACGTCCAAGTAAGTTCTCAACAAGTCAACCGTCCCTCCATCGAGAGACGCGGTAGAATAGAAACACAATTCTTGCACAACAAAGACTATCTCAATAAGCATAGGCAAGTTACACAACAACAAGCATAGGCAAGTTACACAACAACAAGCATAGGCAAGTTACACAACAACAAGCATAGGCAAGTTATACATAACTCTAAGTACTTTCATTTTATGTCAAAGTCCGGGTTTTAACTCAAAGTACTACGTACGTTAAATTCCTTTTAAGAGATCCATTCCTTTTATGAAAATCACCCGATACCCGTAGTATAAAATAGAGTGACTTACATCTTTTAAGCAAACCAAAACAACTTCTCTTTTTAAAGTCAAGTTTCCACATTAAAACCAATGATAAAAACCCTTCTTTTGTTTTCATAAAGTCGTTATAACCAACTTCCCATAAAGCTGTTATAACACTTTAAGTTTTAAACCATTTTAAGACAACACAATGCCTTTCTTTTCCCTAAAGTTCCAGTTTGCCTAATTTCAATTACTCAAGTCTCTTTTTAGAAAAGTTTCATAGTTCAATGTCTTAATCTCTTTTTAAACAATTGAGTAACATATGCCATAGGCGAGTAGGTTATTCTTATTCATAATCAATCTTATTAAGCAGCCATGATCTAGGAAATGTAATATCATTTTGTCTCATCTTAGCTTCTATGCAGATGGAGGTTTCTACTGGTTTTAATATAATACTTCATTTATTCAATACATTTTCCTTTATTAACGCTGCAATGGTTTGTCGATACTCATTCTGATTCAAATCGAGAAACATTATTCCTTTTAAAACCAAGTACTCATTACTCACGAATGAGGTTTCACACTTTTAACAAACTTCATATCAATACAATTAAGTCAAGTCTCTTATCTTTTAAGATTAAGTCTCTTAACTTCTAAAAATCAGTAAACCATTCTTTTTATCACTCTTAAGACGTTATACCTAACTTCCCATAAAGCTAGTATAACTCTTATGTTTTCAAAACCAAGTATTACTCTTCTTTCAAAAAGGTTTTGTTATACCCCGTAGTTGCAGGGTATGTATGTGAGGACGTACGTACGAGAGTACGGCAGAAATTTTGAAAAGAAAGAAAGATGTGAGTTTTCGACGGAAAAGTTTCCGGTTATTTGTGAAGAAAAAGGTTCGTTAATGGGAATGGATTCCGATTTGGTATTTGGACTTCATAGATTATATTAGAATTTTGAGATTTTATTTTCTGAAATGGTCACGTGGGCCCACGGAGAAATTTACTGATTTTGTGGAGCCCGCTTTGTTTTTGAGATTTCAGAATTGGATATTTTCTAAGACGAAATATTCTGGCGACCGGGGCGACACGTGTCACCCCATGTGGCACCTGGCCGAAATATTTATTGTGCACAACACCCGATTAAGTCGTTTTCGACGAAACGTTTTACTAAGCTACGAAGGAAAATTCCGGCTATGTCATTTAGTATTTTTGCGAATTTTTCCGAGAGACGAGCGTTTTGGACCAACGAGAGGCAACACTTGGCACCTCTCGTTGGTGGACTGAAGGCGGTAGGGCCGAATTGATGGGCAAGTTGTGGTAGATATTTGTGTAGATATTTGTGAGGATTTGTGGAGTAGGGTTAGGGTGCACTTGGCTTGATCTTGGCCTTACACTTGTGTAGCACTTGGCTAGATCTTGGCCATTGGTTGGCCTTTGGCTTTGCTATAAATACCTCCTCGTGAAGACTTATTCATTCACTCCTCACTTTGTCTAAGTCTTGAAATCCTCCTCTCCCTTGTTGTTGCTCTCGTCCAACTCCCTTCTCCCCCTTAGAAAGAGGCCCTTGGCCGAGAACACCCCCCGCCCCCAAGCCTAGTTGTGCTAGCCGCGCCTACCCCCCCGTGGTAGAAAGTTGTCTTCCAAGTATTGTTATAATGCCCAAAATACCTTAGCCTTGTACCTTGTAGTATTCCAAAGATACCTCTTTACGTAGAGTCCGGAAATACTACCTTTTGTCCTTTTAGTCTCAAACCGAAACCCTAAGGAAATCTTCATAGTTGGTTGAAGTATGTGAGTAGAAGTTGGTTAGAACTTCTAAGGGTTGTTTGGAGTGGTTTGGAGCGCGTGGAGTGGAGCTAAACCTTGCTCAGGAGCGACATTAAACTCGGATAATTTTGGGCTTATCGAGGTAATTATCTTGTCCCTCTATTGTAATTGGAAATTACATGTTTGTTAGAGTATATAGTTGAAGTATACTATATATGGAACTATACTTAGTATTCGGCAATGTCTTTTGACTTAAGCCTGAAGAATAAAGAACTGAACTGAACTGTATTTACATAGGACTGTATTGCAGTAGACTTGTGTAGAATTGTACACGTCCGGTTAGACGTGTAGACCCCCCCCCCCTGGTTGGCTTGGTAGCCGGCCTCGTTAGAGGAGGAGTTTTACGCTGTTGCGGGGGGGGGAGGTGCTGCCGAATTTTCTATAGAAAGATAGAAAACTTGTGTTTTGGGGTTAATAGACGTTTGTGACCTTTATAGGTGAAAGTACTAAGAGTAGCGTATTCTACTCGAGGAGTGGAAAGGGCTAGCAAGGTTGTAGTACTTGGAGCATTTTGCTTATTGTCGATAAATCGTCGCGAGGTATGTGAACCTCTTCCTATCTCTTCTAGCATGATATGTGTGAACTATGTAGTACGGTGACGCGTACATGTTAACGTGTTTGATTGTTTTTAAAACATAAAGTGTTATAACGGCTTTATGGGAAGTTGGTTATAACAGCTTTATGTAGGTAAGAAAATGGTTTTACTGATGTTAGAAGTTAAGAGACTTGATCTTATAAGATAAGAGACTTAACTTATTTGTTTTAATGAGGATGTTTGTGTGAAACCTCATTCGTGAGTAATGAGTACTTGGTTTTTAAAGGGATAATGTTTTACTGATTTCGGGAATCAGAATGTGTATCGACAGACCACTGCAGCGTTAATAAAGGAAAATGTATTGAATAATGATGTGTTGTATTAAAACCAGTAGAAACCTCCATCTGCATAGAAGCTAAGATGAGACAAAATGATATTACATTTTCTAGATCATGGTCTTTGTAATAAGATCGTTATAAACAAGAATAAACTACTCACGTATATGTCATGTGTTACTCAATTGTTCTAAAAAGGAATCAAGTGATTAAGTTTGGAAACTATGAAACCATTTGAAAAATGAGAAGCTTGAGTAATTGAAACTAGGCAAACTGGAACTTAGGAAAAGAATGTTGTTACTTGGTTTTGAAAAGGAAGGTGGGTTGGTCATTCTAATACTACGGGTATCGGGTGACTCTTATAAAAGAAATGGATCTCTTTTAAAAGAACTTAACGTATGTAGTACTTTGGGGTTAAAAACCCGGACTTTGGCATAAAATGAAAGTACTTTGAGTTGTGTGAAACTTGCCTATGCTTGTTGTTGTGAAACTTGCCTATGCTTGTTGTTGTGAAACTTGCCTATGCTTGTGATGATAGCCTTTATTGTACAAGCGTTGTGTTTCTGTGTTACCGCGTCTCGATAGAGGTCGGTTGGTAGTTGAGAACTTACTTGGATGTCTTGGCGTGGAGAGATTCCACGCACGCCTCGCTGATAGTATTATTGTTGTTAATCGCTTTGGACATACCGACACGATCGTAGCGCACGGTATGCTTCCATTTTGGTTAAGGTCTTGTGGTTAATCGCTTTGGATATCTCGGCACGATGCGTGGCGCACGTATGTTTCCATTTTGATTATCGCCTTGTGATTTCCTTTGGACATACCGACACGATCGTAGCGCACGGGTATCGTCCATTTGGAATGCTGTCCTATTGTTTCCCTTTGGACATACCGACACGATCGTAGCGCACGTATGCGTCCATTTGGAATGTTGTCTTATTGTTTCCCTTTGGACATACCGACACGCGTAGCGCACGTATGCGTCCATTTGGAATGCTGTCCTATTGTTTCCTTTGGACATACCGACACGATCGTAGCGCACGGGTATCGTCCATTTGGAATGTTGTCTTATTGTTTCCTTTGGACATACCGACACGATCGTAGCGCACGTATGCTTCCATTTGGATTCTTTGTCTTGTTGTTGAGGTCACATGGACATGTCTACACCGATGCAGAATTCCGGGCATGTGGCCATGGGACATTGGTATTATTGTTGCATCATGGACATGTCTACACCGATGCAGATTCGGCATGCGCCATAATGCGAACTCGATTGATGTTGGGCGTGAGACCCACGATTATATTGGAGTGATGATCGTTTTATGTTGTGAATCGTAGTTTGGTTATCATACATGTCTCCCGCTTTATATAGACTAGTATGATTTCATTTCTGATGTTATGCGCTCACATACTTGGTACTGTGCTGACCGACTCCTCGGGCCGCGTTTCATGCCGCAGTAGAGGTACATCGCAGTGGATCCTCGCCATAGGATCACGATTCAGCGCATTTGAAGCTCCGTTTCTCCGAGGCTTATCTTTTGCAGTGTTCCCGAGTTGTAGGTTCTTGTACATTCGGGGTATGGCGAGGCCCTGTCCGTCATAGTCATCAGATATCTTAGAGGTCTGTAGTAATGCTGCAAGTGTGGTTGTAAAAGGATTAAAGCATTCGTGTTTTATGTATATACTGAAGGCAAATGTTTTTGGTTGGCCTGTTTATTTATTATATCCCTTGTTAAATGACTCATGTTTTATGTTCCGCTGATTTTCTCTGATGTATGTATCACTAGGGTGCCCGGGGTAAGGCACCAAAGAATGCCCCGAACGGGTCGTTACAAAAGTGGTATCGAGCGATTAATCCTCGGAAAGTGTCTGCACCGTGTCTAGTAGAGTCTTGATTATCGATGTGTTGTGCACCACATCTATAATCGTGAGGTCACAGGACATTTAGGATTAGTTTCCATTCTTCTCATTCCGAGATCGTGCCTTAGAGTGTGTTGTAAGTTGTACCCTCCGACGTATCTCGTTTTACCGATTATGCCTCCGCCGCAAGGCAACCGTGAGCCCGGAAGGGCAAGGCAGCCGAGGTGCCGCTAGTGAGATACTGAGGAGTACGCAGCGCAGCCCGCATAATACCGAGGTTGTGCTTCGACGGCCCGGGTTTCGCGCCGCCAAAGACCAAAGAAGTTTAGAGCCGCAGCGATGGGCGATGAGACTACAAGACTGAGCCTCCACCCCATGCAGGCGGGAGATGGGTCACAAGGAGATGGCCCGATTATTGGCCGTGGTGTGGCGATATGAGGACAGCCGATCGCAGCAGATTCGGTTCGAGCACCGATGGTTCACCCCGAGCAGATAGTTTGAGGCTACGGACTTTCGAGTTGTAGCCCGCCGAGTTTTATGGGTCGAGGCACGAGGATGATCCGCGGGAGTTCATCCGGCAGCTGACCGATCACGCGGGTGATCAAGGCTTCGTAAACCGAGTCTGTGACCTTTGGTTCGCATCGGCCGCGTGATACCGCAATCGATTGGTTTGATTCATAGGAGCTTTCCGGGAGAGCATGCACTCAGCAGTATGGGATGAGTTTTGGGGCTTTCTCACGCACTTCTTGCCTCCGCAGATGAGGAGGGCACGCCGGCGATTTTTGTTCTCGAGATGCAGAGGCGACCGTCGTGAGTACAATGTCGAGTTCGATTCTTTGGCTCGATATGTCCCTGCGCTAGTTGCGAGATATGGAGGATAGGGTGCATCGCTACGTCACGGGCTTGATGATTATATGGCGAATCTTGTGCGGGTGTTTCTCTTCAGCCGGGCATGGACATTGCCCGCATGCAGGCTCATGCACTAGGATGTGAGGCACGGAGGGGTCGACGGAATGACCTGGATAAGCAGAAGAGGGCCAGGACGGCAGGGTCCTTTGGTGACTTTCGAGGCAGACCGCCTCAGCAGCAGGCTAGTTATATACCCCCACCGTCTGAGTAGTCCTCCACCGTCTTCGAGAGCGGTCGTGGCTCTGGGTTCAGATTTTCGGCAGAAAGGGTGTTAACGGTGAAGCCACCCCTACCTCGTTGTGACCATTGTGGTAGACTCCATTTTGGAGAGTGTCGTGCTAGATTGGGAGTTTGTTTTACATGCGGCCAGCAGGGCCATTTTGCGAGGAACTGTCCGACCAAGGGAAGCGCGGATGTTACGACTCAGCCTTCAGGATCTGTGGCTGGTTCATCACCTTCTACAGCTATGCGCCCTGCAGGGCAGGCCTATGATTAGAGTGGAGCGGTAGCTTCAGGTATATCCTTAACCCTCTAGAGTTTTGGTATGCTGGTTATGATGGTCTCATTATTGTGTGCTATGTACGGATAGCATTGTGTTATGTGTGAGTTAGAATGTATGGTTAGTTGGGAGGATACGTATGGGGGCATGGTAAGTGTGAACCTTAGACTATGTCACGACTGAGACCTTAGGGGTAAGGTCGTCTTGAGTTAAAGATTTATTTTGACCCTTATCAGAGTAGTAGTATACGTGGGATTTATTTGTGTGATAAGTCCGTGGGTAGTGTGAGATGGAAGTGGTAGCTTTCATGACGTGAATTAGTAAGATTGTTCCGGATCGGGGAACAAGAGTTTGGCACGGTTGGGGGTCGGGTTTAGGACCATTTTATGTCAACCCAGAAGTTTGAGGTGGGGCCAGTTGGGTGGTCCCGCCGGTGGTAGGGTCACGAGGGTGCTAGGCCCGAGTTTAGATGATCATCGTATGAGTTCGTGGACGCGTTCGACCAGAAGCTGTTCGTAAAGGCCGGGAAGGGCCTTAAGGAAGTTTGAGGTTAGTAAGATGACCAAATTTGGAGGTAGTGACTCCAGATTTTCGAACGGAAGTAATGATCGAAGTATGGTACGTCTTGGGAGAGTTCTAGTGTTCGAGAAGGGTACTACGAGTAAGGGAGGAAGATAACGTGTGTTATTTCGCGCCGTATGGCGTTGACAACTTGTTAGAGGAACTTCATCGATATCCGTCTTGAGAAGGAACATTCGGACGAATGTTTCTAAGGAGGAGAATGTTATACCCCGTAGTTTCAGTGTATGTATGTGAGGACGTACGTACGAGAGTACGACAGAAATTTTGAAAAGAAAGAAAGATGTGAGTTTTCGACGGAAAAGTTTCCGGTTATTTGTGAAGAAAAAGGTTCGTTAATGGGAATTGGATTCCCAGATTTGGTATTTGGACTTCATAGATTATATTAGAATTTTGAGATTTTATTTTGGAAATGGTCACGTGGGCCCACGGAGAAATTTACTGGTTTTGTGGAACCCGCTTTGTTTTTGAGATTTCAGAAATTGGATATTTTCTAAGACGAAATATTCGGCGACCGGGGCGACACGTGTCACCCCACGTGGCACCCGCCGAAATATTTATCAGTGCACAACACCCGACAGAGTCGTTTTCGACGAAACGTTTTACTAAGCTTACGGGCGGAAAATTCCGCTATGTCATTTAGTATTTTTGCGAATTTTTCCGAGAGACGGAACGTTTGGACCAACGAGAGGGCAACACTTGGCACCCTCTCGTGGACTCGAAAGGCGCTAGGCCGAATTGATGGGCAAGTGTGGTAGATATTTGTGTAGATATTTGTGAGGATTTGTGGAGTAGGGTTAGGGTGCACTTGGCTTGATCTTGGCCTTACACTTGTGTAGCACTTGGCTAGATCTTGGCCATTGGTTGCCTTTGGCTTTGCTATAAATACCCTCCCTTGTGAAGACTTATTCATTCACTCCTCACTTTGTCTAAGTCTTGAAATCCTCCTCTCCTTGTTGTTGCTCTCGCCCAACTCCCTTCTCCCCTTAGAAAGAGGCCCTGGCCGAGAACACCCTCCCCTAGCCTAGTTGTGCTAGCCGAGCCTACCCCTTGGTAGAAAGTTGTCTTCCAAGTATTGTTATAATGCCCAAAATACCTTAGCCTTGTACCTTGTAGTATTCCAAAGATACCTCTTTACGTAGAGTCCTGAAATACTACCTTTTGTCCTTTTAGTCTCAAACCGAAACCCTAAGGAAATCTTCATAGTTGGTGAAGTATGTGAGTAGAAGTTGGTTAGAACTTCTAAGGGTTGTTTGGAGTGGTTGGAGCGCGTGGAGTGGAGCTAAACCTTGCTCAGGAGCGACATTAAACTCGGATAATTTTGGGCTTATCGAGGTAATTATCTTGTCCCTCTATTGTAATTGGAAATTACATGTTTGTTAGAGTATATAGTTGAAGTATACTATATATGGAACTATACTTAGTATTCGCAATGTCTTTTGACTTAAGCTGAAGAATAAAGAATCGAATCAATCAGATTTACATAGTGATCAGACAAGAGACTTGTGTAGTAGAATTGTACACGTCCAGGTTAGGCGTGTAGACCCCGGTTGGCTTGGTAGCCGGCCTCGTTAGAGAGGAGTTTTACGCTGTCATGGAGGTGTCGCGAATTTTCTATAGAAAGATAGAAAACTTGTGTTTTGGGGTTAATAGACGTTTGTGACCTTTATAGGTGAAAGTACTATGAGTATAGTATTCTACTCTAGGATTGGAAATGGCTAGTGCGTTGTAGTACTTGGAGCATTTTGCTTATTGTCGATAAATCGTCGCGAGGTATGTGAACCTCTTCCTATCTCTTCTAGCATGATATGTGTGAACTATGTAGTACGGTAGACGTACATGTGTTAACTGTGTTTGATTGTTTTTAAAACATAAAGTGTTATAACGGCTTTATGGGAAGTTGGTTATAACAGCTTTATGTAGGTAAGAAAATGGTTTTACTGATGTTAGAAGTTAAGAGACTTGATCTTATAAGATAAGAGACTTAACTTATTTGTTTTAATGAGGATGTTTGTGTGAAACCTCATTCGTGAGTAATGAGTACTTGGTTTTTAAAGGGATAATGTTTTACTGATTTCGAATCGTAATGTATCGACAGCACAACTGCAGCGTTAATAAAGGAAAATGTATTGAATAATGATGTGTTGTATTAAAACCGAGAAACCTCCATCCGCATGAAGCTAAGATGAGACAAAATGATATTACATTTTCTAGATCATGGTCTTTGTAATAAGATCGTTATAAACAAGAATAAACTACTCACGTATATGTCATGTGTTACTCAATTGTTCTAAAAAGGAATCAAGTGATTAAGTTTGGAAACTATGAAACCATTTGAAAAATGAGAAGCTTGAGTAATTGAAACTAGGCAACCGGAACTTAGAAAAGAATGTTGTTACTTGGTTTTGAAAAGGAAGGTGGGTTGGTCATTCTAATACTACGGTATCGGGTGACTCTTATAAAAGAAATGGATCTCTTTTAAAAGAACTTAACGATGTAGTACTTTGGGGTTAAAAACCGGACTTTGGCATAAAATGAAAGTACTTTGAGTTGTGTGAAACTTGCCTATGCTTGTTGTTGTGAAACTTGCCTATGCTTGTTGTTGTGAAACTTGCCTATGCTTGTGATGATAGCCTTTATTGTACAAGCGTTGTGTTTCTGTGTTACCGCGTCTCGATGGAGGTCGGTTGGTAGTTGAGAACTTACTTGGACGTCGGCAGCGACGAGAGATTCCACGCACGTTCTCGCTGATAGTATTATTGTTGTTAATCGCTTTGGACATACTGACACGATGCGTAGCGCACGGGTATGCTTCCATTTTGGTTAAGGTCTTGTGGTTAATCGCTTTGGATATATCGGCGACCGATCGTAGCGCGGGTATGTTTCCATTTTGATTATCGCTTGTGATTTCCCTTTGGACATACTGACACGATGCGTAGCGCACGGGTATGCGTCCATTTGGAATGCTGTCCTATTGTTTCCCTTGGACATACTGACACGATGCGTAGCGCACGGGTATGCGTCCATTTGGAATGTTGTCTTATTGTTTCCCTTTGGACATACTGACACGATGCGTAGCGCACGGGTATGCGTCCATTTGGAATCTTGTCTATTGTTTCCCTTTGGACATACTGACACGATGCGTAGCGCACGAGTATGCGTCCATTTGGAATGTTGTCTTATTGTTCCCTTTGGACATACTGACACGATGCGTAGCGCACGGGTATGCTTCCATTTGGATTCAGGTCTTGTTGTTGAGGTCACATGGACATGTCTACACCGATGCAGAATTCCGGGGGCATGTGGCCATGGGACATTGGTATTATTGTTGCATCATGGACATGTCTACACCGATGCAGTATTCCGGGGGCATGCGGCCATAATGCGAACCTGATTGATGTTGTGGGCGTGAGACCCATAATTATATTGGAGTGATGATCGTTTTATGTTGTGAATCGTAGTTTGGTTATCATACATGTCTCGCTTTATATAGACTAGTATGATTTCATTTACGTGATGCGATTTCACATACTTGGTACCGTTGTAATCGACCTCCCCGGGCTGCGTTCATGCCGCGGTAGAGGTACATCGCAGTGGATCCTCGCCATAGGATCACAGTCAGTAGATTTGAAGCTCCGTTTCTCGAGGCTTATCTTTTGCAGTGTTCCACGAGTTGTAGGTTCTTGTACATTCAGGGGTATGGCGGGGCCCTGTCCCGTCATAGTCATTGTATATCTTAGAGGTCTGTAGTACTGTTGTGGGCAGGGTTGTAAAAGGATTAAACTGTTCAGGTTTTATGTATATACTGAAGGCAACTGTTTTTGGTTGGCCTGTTTATTTATTATATCCCTTGTTAAATGACTCATGTTTTATGTTCCGCTGATTTTCTCTGATGTATGTATCACTAGGGTGCCCAGGGTAAGGCACCAGTAACGGGCCCCGGAACGGGTCGTTACAGGTTTCTTATTTCTTTTGAAATACTTCAAGATTCTTCTTATTCGGGCTTAAGTCAAAAGACATTACCGTAACACTACATTCAGTTAACACACGTACGTCTACCGTACTATACCTATATTCCTTTCAAAACATTTCAAGGTTCTTATTATTCAGGCTTAAGTCAAAAGACATTGCCGTACAACTATATTCAGTTAGCACACGTATATCTACCATATAATATATACATATTATTCAGGCTTAAGTCAAAATACATTGCCACACGTACGTCTACCGTACTATATGTATTCTTTTAAAATATTTCATGCTCAAGAGTATAGGAAGAATCACATACCTCGCGACGATTATCGACTATAAGCAAAACGCTCTAAGGCTATAACCCGGCTAGCCTTGTCCACCTTCTAAGTAGCACATGCTACTTGCAAAACATTCAACCAATAAAGGTTATCATCAGCATAATACACTATGTAAATGCTTTAACTTCTACTTATATTCTTCTGAAGTGATTTCAGTTCAATCCTTTTCTGTAATATCCTTCTATTACAGTTCAAATCTCTTCTATGAATCTTATATTCATTTCTATACTACTACAGTATGTAATTTCCAATTACAATAGAAGGACAGTAGTATTTACCTCGATGAGCCCAAAAATTATCCAAGTATAATGTCGCTCCTGAGCAACGTTAAGCTCCTACTCCGAGTGCTCCAACCCGCTCCAAATAACCCTTAGAAGTTCTACGCAACTTCTACTTAACCCTACAACCGACGAGGAAGGTTTTCCCTAGGGTTTCGTTTAGTGGCTAAAGAAAGTATAATTGTATTTTCTGGGCTTTTGTATAAGTGTAACCTTGGGAATACTACAAGGTATTTGGGCCAAGGTATTTGGGCATTATAACAATACTAGGAGAGTATTTCTATACCACACAAGGGGGGTATTTATACGAGACAACTAGGCTAGGGGGGGGTACCCTCTCGGCCTAGCCTCACCTGCTGGGAGGCTCTCGGCCAAGGGCTCTCAGGGGAGGGGGTGTGGTGGACGAAAGCTCTCACTAAGAGGGGAGGGAGGAATTTAACACTTAGAACAATTTTGGATGAAAACGTTCATCAACATAGAGGGGTATTTATAGGTCAAGTAATGGCCAACCAATGGCCAAGATTAATCCATGTGTTAGGCAAGTGTAAGGCCAAGATCAAGCCAAGTACACTTTATCCATCTACCACCAAAATATCCTACCAACTACTTGACAAAACAAGCCACAATTTTCGTCCACTTTGCCGCCCAACCTCTTCCAATGTGAGGGTGACACATGTCACCCTCCCGTTGGTCCAAAATGTTTCGTCTCTCGGAAAAATCCGCAAAAATTATAAATGACATAGCCGGAATTTTCCCTTCGCAAGTTTAGTAAAACGTTTCGTCGAAAAACGACTCTTTTTGGTACTTGTGCACAATTTTCGAACCTAGCCTAACTTTTAAGGCTCACACTTTCACGCACGCCCCACGCATATACTGGAAATACGGGGTATAACATTCTCCCCTCCTTAGAAACATTCGTCCCGAATGTTCCTTCTCAAGACGGATTACGATGAAGTTCTTCTAACAAGTTGCCAACGCCACGCCTGGCCACGAAATAACACACGTTCTCTTCCTTCCTTACTCGTCGTGCCCTTCTCGAACACTTGAACTCTTCTAGTATACGTACCACACTTCAGTCATCGCTTCAGTTCCCAAAACTTTGGAGTCACCACCTCCAAACTTGGTCATCTACTAGCCTCAACCTCCCTTAAGGCCATTCCCGGCCTTCACGATCCGCTTCTGGTCGAACATATCCACGAACTCATACGATGGTCGTCTAAACTTGGGCCTAGCACCCTCGTGACCCTACCACCTGGCGGGACCACCCAGAGCTGACCCCACCTCGAAACAGGCCGCGGGTTGGCCCTCAACATGGCCCCAACCCGACCCACTTAACGCATCACGCTCTTGTTCCCCGATCCGGAACAATCTTACCTCTACAGGTCATGAAAGCTACCACTTCCATTTCACACTACCCAGGGACTTATTACACAATACATTCCAGGCATAAAATGCACTCCGACAAGGATCACTTGCAAAATCTGGTACTCAAGACGGCCTTACATCTAAGGTCTCAACTGTAATATTCTAAGGTTCATCATTTCTCACCCCCAGGCTTACCCTTTTTCACTAACCAGGTTTCTTAATCACATTTTAGCACAAAGCTATCCGAACATAACACTTAACACATTATCATAACATCAATACATACAAGTCTCTGTAGAGGTTTAAGGATATACGAAAGTAGGCGGTTGAGGACCGCTAAAATCGAACTTCCACCGCGACCTACCGTGGCTGCCGGTGTATGAACATCTGCCTAGCTATGGAAGGTGAAGAACCCGCAATCGATCTAGTAGTCTGTGCTATCCCACCTGCTACCCCTAGTCGGACGATCTCGTCAAATGGCCCCGCTGCCGCAAGTATAGCAATCTCCCAAACCAAGACGACATTCCCCATGGGCTTTACCACAATAGTCACACCGAGATACGGTGGCCTCATCCGCGAGCACTCTTACTCTCGAAAATCTGAACCACAGGAGCCACGACTGCTTCCTGAATATTCCAAACGTTCGACGACGGTGGGGACCACTTGGTACATGCGGAGGCGCATAATCGCTCGCCACGAGGCGGTCCGCTCGAAAGTTATCAAAGGACCTGCTGCTCGCCCTCTTCGCTGATCTCGGTCATTCCGCCGATTCCTCCGCTCCTCACATCCAAGTGCATAAGCTCGCATGCGGCAATGTCCATGCCGGTGAAGAGCTACACCGAACAACTCGCTAGGTAATCATCGAGCCTCAGAACATATCGGTGCACTCGATCCTCCATACTAGCTACTAACGCGGGACGCATCGCCAATGAGTCGAACTCCACATTGTACTCCAACCGTCGCCTGCTCGCGTAACACCAAAAACTGTTTACCGAGCCCTCTCATCCGCGAGGCAAGAAATGTGCCAGAAAGGCCTCTGAGAACTCGTTCCAAACAGCTGGAAGTGCATTCTCTCCCCGGGATAGCTCCCACGAATCAAACCAGTCGACTGCGGTATCACGCAGCCGATGCGAACCTAGGACCACCGACTCGGTCTCCGATGCCATGATCACTCTCATGATCCGTCAGAATCGCTTGATGAACTCCTGCGGATCATCCTCAGGCCTCGACCCATAAAACTCTGGCGGTTTACAACTCAAAAAATCCCGTAGCCTCGAACTATCTGATCTAGGGTGAACCATCGTGCTCGGAACCGCTGGCCCACCTATCCTCAAGTTCGCCACAACCCCGCCATTAATCGCCCACTCTTTGTAACTCATATCCTCTCGCCTGCATCGGGACCGAGGCTCAGTCTTGTGGTCTCGTGGAGATCGCCGCCGTTTACTCGCAGCCTCCTCGCCGCTTCTTCTCGCCCGGTTGCCTTACGCGAGGCATAATCGTAAAATCGCCACGACCGAACCGGCCCGGATCGTGCCTACCCGCACCCAAGTAGACATACATCGTAGTAATCGGAACATAAAGACAATACATGAAACCATGTAATAAGACAAAGGAAATAAGAAGACAAAGCAACCAAAAACGGTTACCTTCGGTATATATATATAAATAACAACTCTTTCAACATGAGCAGTTTAATCCTTTTACAAACCCCGCCCACAACAAGATTACTGCACCTCTAAGAATGATACGACAACAATGGCGACAGGCCCCGCCCAACCCCGAATGTAAACACTTACGACGGCGGACTATACCACCGATAAGCCTCCGAGAAACGGAGCTTCCCAAACGCAAACCGTGACCGAGAGCTAGGATCAACGATCGGTGTACCTCAACTCGGCATGAACGCACTTCAAGGAGGTCGATAACAAAACAGTGCAGTATGTGAAACTAAAAATATCAGAAATGAAATCATAATAGTCTATAAAGCAGAGACATGTATGATAACCAAACTACGATTCACAATAAATAAGCGATCTGTCAAGTCGTGACTCACGCCTCAAAGTCATCACTCGAATATAACTATGGGTCTCAAGCCCATAACATCAATCATGCCTGGAATACCTTCCTCACCGCCGGCATCATGATAGAAAAACACCAAGGAATACACATGAACACCGTGTCCCACTGTGTCCAAATAAAACAAGATGCAGTAAATGCGAAGGCATAGCCGACTACTAACACCCACGGACTAACAAGGTCATAAAATGTATCATGATATCTGCCTGCACGTCACATGATCAAAGCCGTCACTCGCCCGCAAAGATCAAATGCGCGTCTAGCCCCGAACTTTCCGCACTCGCATAGGACAACCTCATAGGCCCGCATGAGGTATAACCCCGCATCGAGGGTAGCTACTCCCGGCATCGCCCCGACTCGCATCCGCGTGGCCACATGCACCGCATGACCATAAAGGCCGCACACTAACCTCGAACTCCCGTAGTTCCGCATGGATCCTGGACCCGCATGAGGTATTCTCGAATCATGGTCCTGCATCACCGAAGTCTACCCCGCACGGAGGCGACAACCTCCGAAATAAGTCAAGGTGAGTGGTACAATACCAACATAACGGTGATAGTCAAACAACTTTAAGACAATCGAGGAAAACCCCTTTACACTAACATCACAAGATACTAACACACATAGCATCCTAGCATGTTTACTTATCAATCAACAAGAAAGTATTTACAAGGCTATCACAAACCAACACAATCAAGTTATACACACAAGGTACTTTCTACTATATGTCAACAAGTTCGGGTTTTTATCCCCAAAGTACTTCATACACTAAATCTTTAAAAGATACGTTACTTTCACAAAAAGTCACACAATACCCGTAGTTATGTGAAAATAGAGTGATTATCCTTTTAAGTAAAACAAAACACTTACCTTTGTAAAATCAAGTAACGACATTATTTTCCAAACGTCCAAGTTTGCCTAATTTCAAATGTTCACGTTTCTTATTTTAGAAAGGTTTAAGTTATTTAAGAATATAATTCTCTTTTAAACTATCTCGAGAAACATAAGTCTTATATGTGAGTAGGATATTCTTGTTTATAACAATCTTATTACAAAGACCATGATCTAGGAAATATCATTTTGTCTCATCTTAGCTTCATGCAGATGGAAGTTTCTCTGGTTTTAATAATACTTAATCACAAAACATTTCCTTTTATTAACGCTGCAGTTGGTTTGTCGATACACATTCGATTTCAAATCAAGAAACATTCTTAAGCCGTTATACCTAACTTCACATAAAGCTAGTATAACTCTTAAGTTTTTCAAAACCAAGTATTACTTCTTCTTTCAAAATGATTCAAAATCTTTGAAATACTTCAAGTTCTTTATTAACACATAACAAGCCAGTTATAGTTCAAATCAGTTACCTTTTAAAGACCACAAGTATTTTCTTACCAACATAAAGCTGTTATAACCAACTTCCCATAAAGCCGTTATAACACTTTATGTTTTAAATCAATCAAATACGTTTAGCACATGTACGTCTACCGTACTACATAGTTCACACATATCATGCTAGAAGAGATAGGAAGAGGTTCACATACCGCGACGAGTATCGACTAATAGCAAAACGCCCAAGTACTTCCAACCGCTCATTACTCCTTAAGCCAAGTAGATCGCGCCACACGTAGTACTTCAACCTATAAGGCCACAAGGCGCTTATTAACATTTAGATCTCATCGTAGAACATTCTACCGAAAATTCGCAGACCTCCCCGCAACATGACAGAAATCTCTCCTCTACCGAGGCCGCTACCAAGCCAACCAGGGGGTTATACGTCTAACCCTAACTGTACAATTCTACTCCACTGCACTACTACACAAGTTCATCGTAATACAAACCCATGTAATTACAAACAAGATTCTTCTTTAAATTCAGGCTTAAGTCGCAAGACATTGCCGTAAGTATTATTCAGGCTTAAGTCAAAAGACATTGCCGATAACTACGTTCAGTTCTATATATAGTATACTTCAACTATATATTCTAACAATATGTAATTTCCAATTACAATAGAGGGACAAGATAATTACCTCGATAAGCCCATAATTATCCTAGTTTAAATGTCGATCCTGAGCAAGGTTTAGCTCCTACTCCGTGCGCTCCGACCCGCTCCAAACAACCCTTAGAAGTTCTAACCAACTTCTACTTATGACTTCAACTACGGGTGAAGATTTTCCTTAGGGTTTTGCCAGGATCGACGGAAGTATAATAGTATTTCTGGGCTTTTCGTATAGGTATAACCTTAGAATACAATAAGGTATACGGCTAAGGTAATTTGGGCATTATAACAATACTTTTGAGAGTATTTCTACCAAGAGGGGGGGTATATTATACGAGAACAACACCACAAGGAGGGGGGTGAAGTCTCGGCCACAAGGCCACACAAGGGTGGGGCTCTCGCCATGAGGGACGAGAACAACAACAAGAGAGGGGATATTAACACTTAGAGATTTGTGGAAAGGATGAAGAATTCATCAAAGGGAGAGGGGTTTTTATAGGTCAAGGGATGGCCAACCAAAGGCCAAGATTAAACCAAGTGTTAGGCAAGTGTAGGGCTAGGATTTATTACACATAAATATCCTACCAACCCTTGACTTTAGCCAAGGCATAAAAAACGTGCCTTACATAGCCCATTTCGTCCAATTGGACGATTTCAAGCCATCAATTGGAGGGTGCCAAGTGTCGCCCTCCCGTTGGTCCAAAATGTTTCGTCTCTCAGAAAAATCCGCAAAAATACTAAATGACATAGCCGGAAATTCCCCTCCGAAAGCTGTGGAAACGTTTACTAAAAATGACTCTAATCGGGTGTTGTGAACAAATTTAATTCGCCAAGCCACTTTGCCTACTCAAGGCTTTAAACTTTTATACGCACGCCTCACGCATATACTGGAAATACGGGGTATAACATTCTCCCCTTCTTAGAAACATTCGTCCCGAATGTTCCTTCTAAATCTCAAGACAAACGCGCGCCAGTATAGTCTTCACTGCTATACTTACGAAAACAATCCTGCCACACCTGGCCACAGAAACACCCGCGCACATACTTCTATCTAAGTCCACGAGGAAAATACCTCTAATCATCCCCACAAAACACTTCTCACCGGGGTCTAAAATATACTTCCTTCGCACCTTCTCTTTACAAAAGAAATGATCACATCTATGCTCGCCATACATGCTCGCTTCTCTCTTTACTCGTCGTAGATACCACTTTGTCACTTTGTCGCGAGCCTTGCTCCGACGACCCAACAAATGGTACCGGGCTGCTTGCGATCCCGGAGGATGTCGTACACTCGATCTCTTACCACATTCTGACACGGCCAAGATTCAAAACTCGGGGTTACTATCTCTAACGTGGTCATCATTAACTGGGAACACTCTGGATGGATCTTCGATACTTCCCCGAACATCACAATACGAAAGACCGGACGCACTGCCTCCCACGCCGGACGGCAAATGCTAACATATAGGCAACCTGGCCTATCCTTCACATGAACTCACAAAGGCCCAAAGTAACTCGGGCTAAGTTCCCTCTGTTTTCCAAAACTCGTCGCACCCAAACCGGGTGGTACTTCAAGAAGACCGACCGTCAACTCAACTCTGCCGTCGCCGATTATCCGCACGATTTCTCCGAGCTGCCGAACTTCTTCTAGACAAGCTTTACTATCCACACCACTGGAACAAGCTGAACCAATCGTCAACCTTGCCAACATCGAACCAATCGACCGAACTTACACTTCCGCCTCACAAGGCTTCATAAGGCGATATCCGAACACCGAAATGGTAGCTTAAACACTCTTCAACAGGAGACAACAAGTCTCGCAACTATCCTCAAATCCAAACACCGCCCGAGGCGAATGTGATTCGAGACTCACCAGTTCCTATCCTTGCCTGGTAAAACTTTTTAGAAAACGAAAATAGCTACAACCGGGCTTCACTGCGACATAAGGTGAAGGTAGGCACCCTGCGCAGCCTTTCAACCTTTCGGATAACTCAACACACCGAGTAAATGGTCTGATCAAGAACACGATGGCTGCCCCATCGCCCGACCATCGGTCGAACGCATCCACGAACTCAGACACTGTTAACTAAACTTGGGCCTAACACCTCACAACCCTAACACAAGCGGACCACCACAAACTGACCCCACCACCAACAGCCGCGGGTTGACCCGCAACATGGCCTCAACCCTACCCTAGATCGCAAGAAACACTAGTTCCCGATCCGAACAATTTCACAAATCACGCATTTAAAACCTAGCGGTCTTCCTAGCTCGACTACCCTCTTTCAAATCACGCTACTCGTGGACTTATCCCACAACATAGCTCACGTGCACTATGCACCGATAAGGATCAAACATAACACTACACCTATACTTGAGATGGCCTTACCTCTAAGGTCTCTACGTATAAAACTCTAAGGCTCCCACCTTCTCTATCCCCCAAAATCTTACTCGGTTAACCCACCATGATTTCTAATCACAACTAACATACTGCTATCAGAACATAGCACTTAAGGTATACTCACCTTATCACACATACAGATCTCTAGAGGGTTAATGATAATCTATATCTATTGCTTCACTCCCCTTAGTCGTTCTAATCAACCCTGCCTGTAGGCGCATAGCTGGCGAAGGTGACGAACTACCCACCGTCATCAAGGCAAAGTCCTCCTACTAGGTCACCCATTCGACACATGGCCCTGACGGCCGCAGGTACAACAAGTACCAACTAAAAGACGACATTCCCCGGGATGACGTCTGTCACACTGTGAACCGGAAGCCCTGGAGTTCTGACCAACTCCTGCATACCCCGAACGTACTGAACCCCATGGAGGACCTCTTTGCACTGGTGGACGTGCATAATCTAATCCGCTGGTGAGGTGACTCGCCTAGAAAGTTACCAGGACCTTGCCGCTCGCCCTCTTCTCGCCCTCCGTTAACCCGCCGATCTCTACGTTTTCGGCTCACGCGCATAAGCCCGCATACGTGCCATGCTCGCCTAATCAAGAATTACTCTTGCACAACCTCTCTTAGATAGTCATCAAGACCCGCGTACATCGGTATACTCTCGTAGCCAAATCCATAGCTAGTAATGTGGTCGTCTTTCTTGCAATCTAAATTCATCGTTTGGCCGTGGAACCGGGTTCATATATCATGGCCGCAGAGCCGCCGCCGTACTAAACTCTTTGGGCTAGTGACGTCGCAGAACTCCCGAATGAAGCACTACCCTAGGTAATGATTGGGCTGTGCCTCGCCACCCTCTGAACTCTACTCGCGCCTCCTGCCGCCTTGCCCTCCCCGGCCGGTTGCCTACGCGAGGCATAGCGGTAAGGGAAAGAAATACGTCGGAGGTCCAACTTACAACACAAACTCTAAGGCACGATCTCGGAGTGAGAATAATAGAAACCAATCCTAAATACCCTATAGCCTCACGATTATGTGTGGTGCGACAACACACCGATAATCAAGACTCATCGATACGGTCATAGACACTTTCCGAGGATTAACTGCTCTGATACCACTTTTGTCACGACCCGAACCCGGGCCCGTGACTGGTGCCTTACCCCGGGCACCCAAGTAGACATACATCAGAGTAATCAGCGGAACATAAAGACACTACATGAGTAATAAGACGGTGAAATAAGAAGACAAAGCTAACCAAAAACGGTTACCTTCAAGATATATATATAAATAACAACTCTTTCAACATGAGCAGTTTAATCCTTTTACAAACCACGCCCACAACAAGCATTCTGCACCTCTAAGAATGATACGACAACAATGGCGGGGCGGCCGCCCAACCCCGAATGTAAACACTTACGACGACGGGGACTATACCATCGATAAGCCTCCGAGAAACGAGCTTCCCAAACGCTGAAATCGTGACCGAGAGCTAGGATCAACGATCGTGTACCTCAATCTGCGATGAACGCACTTCAAGGAGGTCGAGACAACAGTCCGAGTATGTGAAACTAAAAATATCAGAAATGAAATCATAATAGTCTATAAAGCGGAGACATGTATGATAACCAAACTACGATCACAATAAATAAGCGATCTGTCAAGTCGTGACTCACGCCTCAAAGTCATCACTCGAATATAACTATGGGTCTCAAGGACATAACATCAATCATGCACGTTGAATACCTTACTCACTGCCGTCAGTCTATGATAGAAAAACACCAAGGAATACACATTATCACCAGGTCCCACCTGTGTCCAAATAAAGCGAGACAGGTAAGTGCGAAGGCATAGCCGACTACTAACACCCACAGACTAACAAGGTCATAAATCAGATCATGATATCTGTCTGCAGTCACATGATCAAAGCCGGTCACTCGCGCGAGATCAAATGTGCGCGTCTAGCCCCGAACTTTCCGCAGCTCGCATAGGCCAACCTCATAGGCCCGCATGAGGTATAACCCCGCGTCGAGGGTAGCTACTCCCGCATCGCCCCGACTCGCACCGCATGGCCACATAGACCGCATGACCATAAAGGCCGCGACACTAACCGAACTCCGTAGTTCCGCATGGATCCCGGACCCGCATGAGGTATTCTCGAATCATGGTCCTGCATCGCTGAGTCTACCCCGCATCGAGGCGCAACCTCCGGAAATAAGTCAAGGTGAGTGGTACAATACCAACATAACGGCTGATAGTCAAACAACTTTAAGCACAGTCGAGGGGAAAACCCCTTTACACTAACATCACAAGATACTAACACACATAGCATCCTAGCATGTTTACTTATCAATCAACAAGAAAGTATTTACAAGGCTATCACAAACCAACACAATCAAGTTATACACACAAGGTACTTTCTACTATATGTCAACAAGTTCGGTTTTTTATCCCCAAAGTACTTCATACACTAAATCATTAAAAGATACGTTACTTTCACAAAAGTCACACAATACCCGTAGTTATGTGAAAATAGAGTGATTATCCTTTTAAGTAAAACAAAACACTTACCTTTGTAAAATCAAGTAACGACATTATTTTCCAAACGTCCAAGTTTGCCTAATTTCAAATGTTCACGTTTCTTATTTTAGAAAGGTTTCGTAGTTCATAGTCTTATTCATTTAAGAATATAATTCTCTTTTAAACTATCTGAGAAACATAAGTCTTATATGTGAGTAGGATATTCTTGTTTATAACAATCTTATTACAGCAGCCATGATCTAGGAAATATCATTTTGTCTCATCTTAGCTTCTATGCAGATGGAAGTTTCTACTGGTTTTAATAATACTTAATCACAAAACATTTCCTTTTATTAACGCTGCGATGGTTTGTCGATACACATTCGATTTCGAAATCAAGAAACATTCTTAAGCCGTTATACCTAACTTCCCATAAAGCTGGTATAACTCTTAAGTTTTTCAAAACCAAGTATTACTTCTTCTTTCAAAATGATTCAGAAATCTTTTGAAATACTTCAAGTTCTTTATTAACACATAACAAGCCAGTTATAGTTCAAATCAGTTACCTTTTAAAGACCACAAGTATTTTCTTACCAACATAAAGCTGTTATAACCAACTTCCCATAAAGCCGTTATAACACTTTATGTTTTAAACCAATCAAATACGCTTAGCACATGTACGTCTACCGTACTACATAGTTCACACATATCATGCTAGAAGAGATAGGAAGAGGTTCACATACCTCGCGACGAGTATCGACTAATAGCAAAACGCTCCAAATACTTCCAACCGTCGGCTACTCCTTAAGCCAAGTAGATCGCGCCACACGTAGTACTTCAACCTATAAGGCCACAAGGCGCTTATTAACATTTAGACCTCATCGTAGAACATTCTACCTAAAATTCGCAAGACCTCCCGCAACAACAGAAATCTCCTCTCACCGAGGCCGCTACCAAGCCAACCAGGGGGTTATACGCCTAACCCTAACTGTACAATTCTACTCCACGCACTACTACACAAGTCTCATCTGAATACTCATGTAATTACAAACAAGATTCTTCTTTAAATTCAGCTTAAGTCGCAAGACATTGCCGTAAGTATTATTCAGCTTAAGTCAAAAGACATTGCCGATAACTACGCTCATTTCTATATATCGTATACTTCAACTATATATTCTAACAATTTGCAAGTTCCAATTTCAATAGAGGGACAAGATAATTACCTCTATAAGCCCATAATTATCCTAGTTTAAATGTCGATCCTGAGCAAGGTTTAGCTCCTACTCTCAGGCCCGACCGCCTCCAAACAACCATTAGAAGTTCTAACCAACTTCTACTTATGACTTCAACTACGGTGAAGATTTTCCTTAGGGTTTCGGTTTGTGGTAGACTAAGTATAATAGTATTTCGGGCTTTTCAGATAGGTATAAACTTACAATACAACAAGGTATACGGCTACGGTAATTTGGGCATTATAACAAGACGTGTGAGAGTATTTCTACCCCACCAAGGGGGGGGGGTATATTATACGAGAACAACACCACTAGGAGAGGGGTGAAGTCTCGCCACAAGGCCACACAGGGGAGGGCTCTCGGCAAGGGGAGGGACGAGAACAACAACAAGAGAGGGGATTTTAACACTTAGAGATTTGTGGAAAGGATGAAGAATTCATCAAAGGGAGAGGGTATTTATAGGTCAAGGATGGCCAACCAAAGGCCAAGATTAAACCAAGTGTTAGGCAAGTGTAGGCTAGGATTTATTACACATAAATATCCTACCAACCTCGACTTTAGCCAAGGCACAAAAAACGTGCCTTACATAGCCCATTTCGTCCAATTTGGACGATTTCAAGCCACCAATTGGAGGGTGCCAAGTGTCGCCCTCCCGTTGGTCCAAAATGTTTCGTCTCTCGGAAAAATCCGCAAAAATACTAAATGACATAGCCGGAAATTCCCCTACGAAAGTTGTGGAAACGTTTCGCCGAAAAATGACTCTAATCGGGTGTTGTGAACAAATTTAATTCGGCCAAGCCACTTTGCCTACTCAAGGCTTTAAACTTTTATACGTACGCCCTCACGTACATACTCTGGAAATACGGGGTATAACAAAAACGAAGTACGTCAGAGGGGTCCAACTTACAATACAGCTCTAAGGCACGATCTCAGAATGAGAAGAATGGAAACCAATCCTAAATGTCCTATAGCCTCCTGATTATAGATGTGGTGCACAACACATCGATAATGAAGACTCTACTAGACACAGTCTGTAGACACTTTCCGAGGACTAACTGCTCTGATACCACTTTTGTCACGACCCGAACCCGAGCCCGTGACTGGTGCCTTACCCCGGGCACCCTAGTGATACAACATCAGAGAAAACCAGCGGAAATAAAAACTTAAACATGCAAATAGACATGGATCAAGATGAAAGAAAACAGGCCAACCAAAATGGTTGCCTTTCAACATATATATATATAAACATTTGAGCGATTCTGATCCTTACAACCCCGCACAACAAAGCATGCACCTCTAAGATTTTTACAACAACTATGGCGGGACAGGGCCCCGCCATACCCCTGGATGTACAAGAACATACAGACTCAGGGTAACATACCAAAGATAAGCCTCCGAAGGAACGGAGCTTCCCAATACGCTGAAAGGTGATCCTAAAACGGATCGATACGGTAGGTATTTCTACTGCGGCGTGAACGCAGCCCCGAAGAGGTCGATAACAGTACCAAGTATGTGAAATCGTAAGTACTATAAATGAAATCATAGCGATATATAAAGAAGGAGACATGTATGATAACCAAACTACAGTACACAACATATAAACTGTCATATCAAGTCAGGGACTCACGCACTCCAAATCATCTCTCGTGCCCGTGGAATTCCTTCCTCAGTTCCGGCAGTCTATGATATATCAACACCAAGAGTACACCAACACCAAGTCCTACGATGCCAAAGCCGTACCACGACCTCGTCACTATCTTGACTCGCGGTCGACACGCAAGTGCAATAACCTATACCCGATCCACCGCGCCACGTGGCGACGGGGCAAGTATACAAGCTACGCACCCGATCACAACCGTAAGTCACGATACTTCGCCGGCGACACGTGGTAAGTGCAACAACTGTACCAGATCCACCGAGCCACGAGGCGACGGGGCAAGTAAACAGCTACGCACCCAATCACAACCGTAAGTCACGATACTTCGCCATAACCAAAATGGTCACGTGTCCACGTAATCCATCAACGGTGTAGACATGCCCATGTACCAATGCTAATGGAAGCATACCCGTGGAATCTCCGTCACGCTGCAGACGCCCAAGTAAGTTCTCAACAAGTCAACCGCCCTCCATCGAGAGACGCCAGAGAATAGAAACACAATTCTTGCACAACAAAGACTATCTCGATAAGCATAGGCAAGTTACACAACAACAAGCATAGGCAAGTTACACAACAACAAGCATAGGCAAGTTACACAACAACAAGCATAGGCAAGTTATACATAACTCTAAGTACTTTCATTTTATGTCAAAGTCCGGTTTTAACTCCTAAAGTACTACGTCGTTAAATTCCTTTTAAGAGATCCATTCCTTTATGAAAATCACCCGA
Source organism: Przewalskia tangutica (assembly GCA_029844215.1). NCBI lineage: Eukaryota > Viridiplantae > Streptophyta > Magnoliopsida > Solanales > Solanaceae > Przewalskia > Przewalskia tangutica. Next base: position 75,560,336 of record CM056734.1, read on the forward strand.
TACAGTAGTATAAAATAGAGTGACTTACATCTTTTAAGCAAACCAAAACAACTTCTCTTTTAAAGCCAAGTTCCCACATTAAAACCAATGATAAAAACCCTTCTTTTGTTTTCATAAAGTCGTTATAACCAACTTCCCATAAAGTTGTTATAACACTTTAAGTTTTAAACCATTTTAAGACAACACAATGCCTTTCTTTTCCCTAAAGTTCCAGTTTGCCTAATTTCAATTACTCAAGTCTCTTTTTAGAAAAGTTTCATAGTTCAATGTCTTAATTTCTTTTTAAAACAATTGAGTAACATATGCCATAGGCGAGTAGGTTATTCTTATTCATAATCAATCTTATTAAGCGGCCATGATCTAGGAAATGTAATATCATTTTGTCTCATCTTAGCTTTCTATGCGGATGGAGGTTTCTACTGTTTTAATATAATACTTCATTTATTCAATACATTTTCCTTTATTAACGCCGCAATGGTTTGTCGATACTCATTCGATTTCGAAATCAAGAAACATTATTCCTTTTAAAACCAAGTACTCATTACTCACGAATGAGGTTTCACACTTTTAACAAACTTCATATCAATACAATTAAGTCAAGTCTCTTATCTTTTAAGATTAAGTCTCTTAACTTCTAAAAATCAGTAAACCATTCTTTTTATCACTCTTAAGACGTTATACCTAACTTCCCATAAAGCTAGTATAACTCTTATGTTTTCAAAACCAAGTATTACTCTTCTTTCAAAAATGTTTCTTATTTCTTTTGAAATACTTCAAGATTCTTCTTATTCGGGCTTAAGTCAAAAGACATTACCGTAACACTACATTCAGTTAACACACGTACGTCTACCGTACTATACCTATATTCCTTTCAAAACATTTCAAGGTTCTTATTATTCAGGCTTAAGTCAAAAGACATTGCCGTACAACTATATTCGCTAGCACACGACATCTACCATATAATATATACATATTATTCAGGCTTAAGTCAAAAGACATTGCCACACGTACGTCTACCGTACTATATGTATTCTTTTAAAATACTTCATGCTCAAGAGTATAGGAAGAATCACATATCTCGCGATGATTATCGACTATAAGCAAAACGCTCCACAGCTATAACCCGGCTAGCCTTGTCCACCTTCTAAGTAGCACATGCTACTTGCAAAACATTCAACCAATAAAGGTTATCAGTCTACTGTAATACAGTCCTATGTAAGTACAGTTTAATTTCTACTTATATTCTTCTGAAGTGATTTCAGTTCAATCCTTTTCTGTAATATCCTTCTATTACAGTTCAAATCTCTTCTATGAATCTTATATTCATTTCTATACTACTACAGTATGTAATTTCCAATTACAATAGAAGGACAGTAGTATTTACCTCGATGAGCCCAAAAATTATCCAAGTATAATGTCGCTCCTGAGCAACGTTAAGCTCCTACTCCGAATGCTCCAACCCGCGCCAAATAACCCTTAGAAGTTCTACGCAACTTCTACTTAACACTTCAACCGACTATGAAGGTTTTCCTTAGGGTTTCGTTTAGTGGCTAAAGAAAGTATAATAGTATTTTCTGGGCTTTTGTATAAGTGTAACCTTGGGAATACTACAAGGTATTTGGGCCAAGGTATTTGGGCATTATAACAATACTAGGAGAGTATTTCTATACCACACAAGGGGGGTATTTATACGAGACAACTAGGCTAGGGGGGGGTACCCTCTCGGCCTAGCCTCACTCAAGGGGGGGGGAGGCTCTCGGCCAAGGGCTCTCAAAGGGGGAGGGGGTGTGGTGGACGAAAGCTCTCACTAAGAGGGGAGGGAGGAATTTAACACTTAGAACAATTTTGGATGAAAAAGTTCATCAACATAGAGGGGTATTTATAGGTCAAGCAATGGCCAACCAATGGCCAAGATTAATCCATGTGTTAGGCAAGTGTAAGGCCAAGATCAAGCCAAGTACACCTTATCCATCTACCACCAAAATATCCTACCAACTACTTGACAAAACAAGCCACAATTTTCGTCCACTTTGCCGCCCAACCTCTTCCAATGTGAGGGTGACACATGTCACCCTCCCGTTGGTCCAAAATGTTTCGTCTCTAGGAAAAATCCGCAAAAATTATAAATGACATAGCCGGAATGTTCCCTTCGCAAGTTTAGTAAAACGTTTCGTCGAAAAACGACTCTTTTTGGTACTTGTGCACAATTTTCGAACCTAGCCTAACTTTTAAGGCTCAAACTTTCTACGTACGTCCTTACGTACATACTCTGGAAATACGGGGTATAACAAAATATTTGGTCAATGTTTTGCTACATATTTGTGTAGTAGATGGATAAGTGGGACCCACACAACACTTGTCCAAATCTCCACCATCCACTTGCTTTGATCTTGGCCATTGATTGGCCTATAAATACCCCTTAAGTTCAAGACTTATTCTTCATCCACTTAACAATTTCCAAGTCTCAAAAACTCCCTCCCCCTTTGAGAGCTCTCGTCCAAACCCCTTTCCCCCCCTTCCTTGTTGGTCTCGCCGAAACCCCCCCCCCCCTTTGGTAGAAAAATATTCTCCAAGTATTGTTACTATCCCAAAATACCTTAGCCAAATACCTTGTAGTATTCCAAAGTCACCTCTATACTAAAAGCCCAGAAATACTACCTTATATCCATTAGTCACTAAACGAAACCCTGGGGAAATCTTCATAGTTGGTTGAAGTATTAAGTAGAAGTTGTTTAGAAACTTCTAAGGGTTTCTTGGAGCTATCGGAGCGTGCAAATTAGGAGCTAAACGTTGTTCAGGATCGACATTTAAACTTGGATAATTTTGGGCTTATCGAGGTAAATACTTTTGTCCTTCTATTGTAATTGGAGATTACATATAAGAGTAGTTTAGATTTGAGTATAAGATATAGAAGGATATGAAAGAAGAGAATTGAACTGTACTTACATAGGACTGTATTTACAGTAGACTTGTGTAGTTTGACGGGTAGGGAAGTGCTGCCCAATTTTCCGTAGAATTAAGAACCTTCTGCTTAGAATATTCTACAGAGTAGTCTAGACGTTGATAGACGTATTTGACTATTATAGGTTGATACTCTGCGCGACATATTCGACTTGGAAGGTGGATTTAGCCAGGAGGTATGTGATTCTTCCTATCCTCTTGAGCATGATATTTTGATATATATATATAGTACGGTAGACGCACGTGTGTTAACTAAAAAGGGTTTTACTCTGATGTCTGTTGACTTGAGTTTTAGATAATAAGAATCTTGAAGTATTTCAAAAGAATTATGAATCATTTTTGAAAGAAGAGTAATACTTAGTTTTAAAAGCTTAAGAGTTATACTAGCTTTATGAGAAGTTAGGTATAACGGCTTAAGAGAGATAAAAGGAACGGTTTACTTAATTGTTTATGAAAGCCTTGTATTGATTTCGGAAATGAGAATAAGCATCGAACAAACCACTGCAGCGTTAATAAAGGAAAATGTATTGGCAAATAATTAATTATATTAAAACCAGTAGAAACCTCCATCTGCAAAGAAGCTAAGATAAGACAAAATTGTATTACATTTCCTAGATCATGGCTGCTTTAATAAGGTTGTTATAAACAAGAATAAACTACTCACACATAAGATATATGTTACTCAATTTTGTTAAAAGAAGAAATTACGTTGTTGAGTGATTAGGACTATTAACTATGAAATCTTTCGAAAATAAGAGACTTAAGTATTTAAAAATATGCAACTTGAACTTTTGGAAAAGAATGTTGTTACTTGACCTTAAAAAGGGGAAATGTTGTCACGACTGCAGCCGGCCCGTGGTAGTGCCTTACCCGGGAACCCAAGTAGTCATACATCAGAGTAATCAGCGGAATATAAAAACAAGACATGAAACAAATGTAAAATGAGACACAGTTTATCTGAGAATAAGTCGCCTTTCGGCATATATATATAAACCAAGTCTGGCAGTTACAACCCAACTGTACAATAGGACTACATACCTCTAAGGAAGTAAACAACTATGGCGGGACAGGGCCCCGCCATACCCTGAATGTACAAAACTATCTACAACAACAGGGAGATCATACCCAAAAGTCGAGCCTCCGGAGAAGATGGAGCTCCTGACACCAAAGTAAAGATCCTAAGGATGCGGATCTAGCACCTGCTTTCCCTTACCTGCGGCATTAACGCAGCCCCCCGAAGGAGGTCAGTACAACAGGTACCAAGTATGTGAAATTGAAAGTACTTAAATGAAAACATATCATTTTAAAATCAGTTTACATATATGTATGAAACAACCAAGGTAACCGCACATAGTGCCACATCACAAACAAGAGCAATAACAGGTAAGCTGTAACAGGTCTTTTCTAGGCTGCGAATGATCGAAGCAAGGCCAATCGCCCATAGTATCATCAGTCATGCCTAATCCTGGACTCGCGATCGCATAGGCCACCTAGGCCCGCGTGAGGTATTCCGCATCGAGGGTAGCTACTCCTGCATCGTCACGGACTCTCGTGGTCGCGTGGCCACATAGACCACGTGAGGTAATCCCCGCACACTAACACGGAACTCGTAGATCCGCATAGGTCCACGGACCCGCGAGGTATTCTCGAATCATAGTCACACGCATCGCATGAGGTGTACCTCGCGTCGAGCGCTTAACCCTGGTATATCATGTCAAGAGGTGAGTGATATAATACTAACATAATTGCTTATTGTTAAACAACATAAGCACCATAAGAATAACCTCTTTACACAAACGTTACAAGATACTAACACACATAGCATCATAGTATGTCTACTCAACAAACCATCTTACTATACTTTCCAGAAATCAATACAAGTCTTTCATAACACATAAGTAAACTGTTCCTTTTATCTTTCTTAAGTTGTTATACCTAACTTCCCATAAAGCTAGTATAACTCTTAAGCTTTTTGTTTAAAAACCAAGTATTACTCTTCTTTCAAAAATGATTCATAATTCTTTTGAAATACTTCAAGATTCTTTATTATTTAGACTCAAGTCAAAAGACGTCAAGTAAAACCATGTTCAGTTAACACACGTACGTCTACCGTACTATATATATATTTTAAAATATCATGCTCAAGGGGATAGGAAGAATCACATACCTTCTCGGCGAAATCCACCTGCCAAGTCGAGTATATCGCGCGCAGAGTATCAACCTATAATAGTCAAATACGTCTATCAACGTCTAGACTACTCTGTAGGATATTCTAAGCAGAAGGTTCTTAATTCTACGGAAAATTGGGCAGCATTTCCCTACCCGTCAAACTACTCAAGTCTACTGTAAATACAGTACTATGTAAGTACAGTTCAATTATATTCTTTAATATCCTTCTATGTATCTTATACTTATTTCTATACTACTACAGTATGTAATCTCCAATTACAATAGAAGGATAGGATTATTATTTACCTCGATAAGCCCAAAATTATCCAAGATATAAGTCGATCCTGAGCAAGGTTTAGCTCTGTAACATGCGCTCCAATCCGCTCCAAGAAACCCTTAGAAGTTTATACACAACTTCTACTTACTACTTCAACCAACTATGAAGTTTCTCCTAGGGTTTCGTTTAGCGACTAATGGAAGTATAGTAGTATTTTCCGGGCTCTAAGTATAAAGGTGACTTTGGAAATACTACAAGGGATTGGCTAAGGTATTTGGGAATAGTAACAATACTTGGAGAGTATTTTTCTAACAAAGGGGGGGGTGTGTTTCGGCTAGCTTACTAGGGGGGGGGGGGGTGTTATACCCCGTATTTCCGGAGTATGTACGTGAGGACGTACGTACAAAAGTTTAGCCTTAAAGTTTAGGCACTAGACGTTTTTTTTTGGCACAACTCAATAAAAGAATCGTTTCAGCCGAAGCGTTTTACACAACTCGCGTAGGATAAATTCGCTATGTCATTTCTAATTTTTGCGGATTTTTCCGAGAGGCGAACACTTTGGACCAACGAGAGGGCGACACTGTCACCCTCCAATTGGTGGACTTGAGGCGTCAATATGGCCGATTGGAGTGCCATTTTTGTCAAGTAGTTGGTAGGATATTTTGTGTGCAAGTTGGCTAAGGACACTTGCCCTAATCCTCACCCTACACTTGCCTTGCACTTGGCACCATCTTGGCCCTTGGTTGGCCATCCCTTGACCTATAAATACCCCTCTTGAGATGAAGAGTTCTTCATCCACAAAAACTTTCCAAGTCTAAAATCCTCTCCTCTCCCTTGAGCCTTTTCGTCCAAACACCTCCCCCCTTTGGAGAAGCTTAGCCGAGGCTACCCCCCCCTAGCCTAGACGAAATCTATCCCCCCTCCCTTGGTAGAAAAGTTGCCTCTAGTATTGTTATAATGCCCAAAATACCCTAGCCCAAATCCCTTAGTACTTAGTAGAAGTTGTGAAGAACTTCTAAGGTTTCCTTGGAGCTATCGGGCGTCTGACTTAGGAGCTAAGCCTTGCTCCGGATCGACTTTTATCTAGGATATTATTGGGCTTACCGAGGTAAATAATCTTGTCCTTCTTTTGTAATTAGAGAATACATCTTTGTAGTAGTATAAGAATAAGTATTAAATACTTAGAAGAATATTACGAATAGAATTGAGCATTATCACGAGAAGGGTTTAAAGAAGAATAATCAAATCAGACTTACATGGAATTGTTTTCACTGAACTTGAGTAGCTCACCGTAGGGAAGTCTTGCCCAATTTTCCGTAGGATATAGAACCCTCTACTTAGAATCTTACGAATAGTCTGAACGTTGATAGACGTGTCTGACTATTATAGGCTGATTCTCTGCGCGCGACATATTCAACTTGGCAGGTGGATTTCGCCGAGAAGTTATGTGATTCTTCCTAAAAGCATGATATTTTTAAAATATATATATAGTACTGACGCGTACGTGTTAACGAATAATACTTACGCAATGTCTCGACTTAAGCCGAATAATAAGGATCCAAAGCATTTCAAAGAATACTGAATCATTTTTTAACAGAAGAGAACTAATTAGTTTTTAAAACAGAAGCTTAAGAGTTATACTAGCTTTATGGGAAGTTAGGTATAACCACTTAAGAATAATAAGATGGTTTGATAAGTAGACATGATATGATGTTATGTGTGTTAGTGTCTTGTAACGTTTGTATAAGAGAGTATTCTTGTTGTGCTTATGTTGTTTAACGATAAGCTGTTATGTTAGTGTAATATCACTCAACTCTTGACATGTTACAGGGTTAAGGCGCCTCCGATGCGGGTAGACTCGGTGATGCAGGACCATGATTCGAGAATACCTCATGCGGTCCAGGGACCTATGCGAGCTACGGAGTTCCAGGTTAGTGTGCGGGGTTATACCTCATGCGGTCTATGTGGCCATGCGGACTACGAGTCCAGGACGATGCCGAGGAGTAGCTACCCTCGATGCGGGGTTATATACCCTATGCGGGCCTACGTGAGTGGCCTATGCGGACTACGAGAGTCCAGGATTAGGCTTGCATGGTGATACTACGGGCAATTTGCCCTGCTTCGATCATTCGCAGTCTAGAAAAGACATGTTACAGTTTACCTATTGTTGCTCTTGTTTATGATGTGACACTATGTGCGGTTACCTTGGTTGTTTCATACATATATGTAAACTGATTTTAAAATGATATGTTTTCATTTAAGTACTTACAGTTTCACATACTTGGTACTGTTATCGACTCCTTCGGGGGGCTGCGTTCATGCCACAGGTAAAGGCAAGCAGGTGCTAGATCCACATCCTTAGGATCTTTGCGTTGGTGTCAGGAGCTCCATCTTCTCCGGAGGCTCTACTTTTGGGTATGATCTCCCTGTATTGTAGATAGTTTTGTACATTCAGGGTATGGCGGGGCCCTGTCCCGCCATAGTTGTTTACTTCCTTAGAGGTCTGTAGTCCTATTGTACAGTTGGGATGTAACTGCAAAAAAACATGGGTTATATATATATGCCGAAAGGCAAGCTTTTCTTCAGATAAACTGTTTTTTTCTCGTTTCATAAATGTTTCATGTTTTGTTCTATATTTTCCGCTGATTTTCTCTGATGAATGACTGCTTGGGTGCCCGGGTAAGACACCAGTCACGGGCCCCGGAACGGGTCGTGACAAAAGTGGTATCAGAACAGTTAATCCTCGGAAAGTGTCTACAGACCGTATCTAGTAGAGTCTTGATTATCGGTGTGTTGTGCACCACACCAATAATCAGGAGGCTATAGGATATTTAGGATTGGTTTCTATTCTTCTCACTCTGAGATCGTGCTTTAGAGCTGTGTTAAAGTTGGACCCCTCTAACGTATTCCTTTTCTGTAACAGTTATGCCTCCACATAAGGCAACCCGGCCAGGCGGCAAGGCAAAGAGGAGGCGCTAGTCGGACACCTAGAGTCACGAGGGCTCGGGCCCAGTCTATACCAGAGACGGCGAGTTCTACGACGCCGCCGACCCCAGGAGGGTTTAGGGCCGCAGCAGCGGCTGATGAGACCACAGTACCTACACCTCCAGTCCCACAGCCTGGAGCAGATGAGATGTGTTCTGAGATGGCCCGATTCTTGCCGGGATCGTGGCGAACATGAGGGCAGCCGATGCGGCGGTTCAGCCCCACTTCGTGCACCGTGGTTCACCCGAGGGCAGAGAGTTTGAGGCTACGAGACTTCCTGAGTTGTAGCCCGCCAGAGTTTTACGGGTCGAGGCCGGAGGATGATCCGCAGGAGTTCATCCGTCAGCTACAGAGGATTTTGAGAGTGATCAGGGCGTCGGAGACCGAGTCCGTGATCTTTGGTTCACATAGGTTGCGTGATACCGCAGTCGATTGGTTTGATTCGTGGGAGTTATCCCGGGGAGAGCACGCGTCCCCAGCTACTTGGGATGAGTTCTCAGAGGCTTTCCTCACTCACTTCTTGCCTCCACAGATGAGGAGGGCGCGGGCTGATAGATTTTTACTGCTGAGACAGAGGGGACGCACAGTCAGGGAGTACAATGTCGAGTTCGATTCTTTGGCTCGATATGTCCCAGCATTGGTAGCAGATATGGAGGATAGGGTGCACCGCTACGTCACCGGGCTAGATGACTATATGGCCGAGTCTTGTGCGGGTGTTTCTCTTCAGCCGGGTATGGACATTACCCGCATGCAGGCTCATGCTCTTGGATGCGAGGAGCGTAGAGACCGACGGGTTGACAGGCAGCAGCAGAAGAAGACCAGGACAGCAGGGTCTTTTGGTGGCTATCGTGGTGGGCGGCCTCAGCAGCAGTCTAGATTTGCACCACAGCCAGCTCAGAGCACTCCTGCACCGTCCTCAGCACAGCCAGGACATTCGAGAGCGAACGGGGCCCGGGACTTGACATCCGTGCCAGAGGTATCGGCGATCGGGACCACCCCCCCTCAGTGTGGCCGATGCGGTAGATCCCACTTCGGGAATTGTGGTACTGTTCCGGGAGCCTGTTACAGTTGTGGCCAGCAGGGTCACTTTGCGAGAGACTGCCCGACTAGGAGTGGCGCGGGTGGTAGGAGTCAGCCTACAGGTTCTTTCGCCGGGTCTTCTTCATCCCCGACAGTTACTCGCCCCGGAGGGCAAGGTACTCATGGGCCAGCAGGTCGCGGCAGAGGTCGTGGCGCGGGTCCCAGTTCTAGCGGTCCTCAGAACCGCATTTATGCCTTGTCCAGCCGGCAGGATCAGGAGGCCTCACCTGATGTCGTCACAGGTACCTTATCAGTTTCTGGGTTTGATGTTTATGCCTTGATAGATCCGGGTTCTACTCTGTCCTATATATCTCCCCTTGTTGCTAGTAGGATAGGGATAGAGCCTGAGTCCATAGACCCTTTCGAGGTAGCTACGCCTGGGTGATTCGGTGGTAGCTCGGCGGGTATATAGGGCTTGTCTGTGACCATTCTGATCGTCGACCCTAGCCGACTTGATAGAGTTGGAGATGATTGACCGGCGTGATCATGGGGATGGATTGGCTAGCTTGCTACGCCAATGTAGACTGCAGAGAGAGTAATGCGGTTCCAGTTTCTCTGAGGGCGGTTGTTGAGTGGGAGGAGCACGGTATCGCCGAGGGTAGGTTTATTTCCTACCTCAAGGCTAGGAAGATGGTGCGAAGGGTATATCTACCATCTCGTTCGGTGTTTGATCTGAAGTGCGGTACCAGATTTTCGTCGATTCCGGTGGTCGAGAGTTCCCAGGCGTGTTTCAGACGACCTCGGGTATCCCTCACGAGAGGAGATTGAGTTTTGTATAGACATATTGCCAGACACTCGGCCTATTTCCATTCCGCCATACAGAATGGCACCTGCCGAGTTGAGAGAGTTGAAGGATCAACTTAGGGATTTGCTGGAGAAGGGCTTCATCAGGCCTAGTGTTTCTCCCTGGGGAGCGCCGATATTGTTCGTGAAGAAGAAGGACGGGACGCTGCGCATGTGTGTTGATTACGGTGAACAAGGTGACCATTAAACGAATACCCCTTCCCAGGATTGATGATTTGTTCGACCAGTTGCAGGGTGCGAGATGTTTCTCCAAGATTGATCTACGGTCGGGCTATCATCAGGTGCGAGTCAGAGAGTTGGACATCCCTAGGACTACATTCCGGACCCGGTACGGGCACTACGAGTTTAGGGTTATGTCGTTTAGTTTGACCAATGCTCCGGCGGTATTCATGGATTTGATGAACCGAGTGTTCAAACCATTTTTGGACACGTTTGTGATAGTGTTCATCGATGATATCTTGGTTTATTCTCGCTCAGAGCGAGGCATGCGAGCATTTGGCGATCTTGTGATTCTCCGACCAGCGATTGACGCCAAGTTTTCCAAATGTGAGTTTTGGTTGACTTCGGTGGCTTTTCTTGGGCATATTGTCGGAGCTGATGGCATTCGAGTTGATACGGCCAAGATCGAGGCGACGAGACTTGGCCTGAACCTACTACTCCGGCGAGGTTTGCGATTTTGGGCCTTGCGAGGATATTATCGGCGGTTCGTGGAGAAGTTTGCTTCTATCTGCACCATTGACTAGGGCTGACTCGTAAGGCGCCAAGTTTGATGGTGATGCTTGTGGCGGGGTTTCGATTCTTTGAAAGAGAGACTGACGACCGCCCCCGTTCTTACTCTTCCAGAGGGTCCAGACGGTTATGTTGTGTATTGTGATGCGTCAGGGATGTGTGTTGATGCAGCAGGGCAAGGTTATAGCGTATGCATCCCGACAGCTGAAGAAACACGAGAGGAACTACCCCACCCATGATTTGGAGTTGGCAGCGGTGATTCACGCCTTGAAGATCTGGAGGCACTACTTGTATGGGGTTCATGTGGATATTTATGCAGACCACAAGAACCTCCAGTATATCTTCAGCCAGAGGGAGCTGAACTTACGATAGAGACGGTGGTTAGAGTTGCTTAAGGATTACGATGTTGATATCCTGTACCACCCGGGGAAGGCCAATGTTGTGGCAGATGCTCTTAGTCGTAGGTCGATGGGGAGCCTATCAGATGTAGCAGGAGAAGGGACATGGTTCGTGATTTGCATCGATTAGCGAGCCTTGGTGTCCGTTTGATTGATTACGATAGCGATGGGTTCGAGTTCGTGAGGTTGCCGAGTCTTCCATCGTCGAGGAGGTGAAGAGGCAATTCGAGGATCCGATTTTGACACGTTATCGTGATACGGCTCTTCGTGAGGAAGGGTCCTTTGAGGTAGCACGATGGGGTGCTAAGGTTTGAGCGAGTTGTGTGTTCCGGATGTTTGAGACTTGGCAAGAGTTCTGGGAAGCACACAGCTGCGGCGTTACTATCCATCCGTGGTCGACCAAGATATACCACGACCTTAGATACGTGTATTGGTGGGATGGCTTGAAGAGGGCGTTCGAGTTCGTAGCTCGGTGCGTGTTGTCAGCGGGTGAAGGTAGAGCACCAGAGGCCTGGTGGTTTGTTGCAGACGATTGAGATCCCGACCTGGAAGTGGGAGGTAATCAACATGGATTTTATCACAAGATTACCTCGCACTCAGAGGAGACATGATTCTATATGGGTTATCGTCGACAGGCTGACAAAATCATCCCACTTTCTTCCCGTCAGGACGACTTTTTCGGCTGAGGATTATGCGAACTTTACATCCAGAGATCGTCGATCGCATGGAGTCCCTATTTCGATCATATCGCATGCAGGAGCCCGGTTTACGCTAACTTCGGAGGTCTTTCCGCAGAGGTTTAGGGACGCGGTGAGCACGAGCACGCATTCCATCCACGCATGCAGACAGGCGAGCGCACTATCCGCACTTTGAGGATATCTTTGCGAGCCTGTGTTATCGACTTCAGGGGTAGCTGGGAGGATCATTTTCCTCTAGTTGAGTTTGCGTACAATAATAGCTACCACTCCAGTATTCAGATGGCGCCTTATGAGGCCTTGTATGGGAGGAAGTGCAGATCGCCTATAGGTTGGTTCGATGTGGGCGAGGTGCAGTTAGTGGGACCAGATTTGGTGCAGCAGACAGTGGATAAGGTGAAGCTTATCCAGGAGAGGTTGCTGACAGCTCAGAGTCGACAGAAGTCATATGCAGATCATCGTCGTCGGCATCTGGAGTTCGAGGTTCATGATTGGGTTTTCCTAAAGGTGTCACCCATGAAGGGTGTGATGAGATTCGGGAAGAATGGGAAACTCAGCCCAAGGTACATTGGGCCGACGATTGTCCGCAGGGTAGGCAAGGTTGCCTATGAGTTGGATCTGCCGTCCGATCTGGAGGCAGTGCATCCGGTGTTTCATGTTTCTATGCTGAGGAGATGTATCGGGGATCCATCTAGGGTGCATCCGATTGACGATGTCCAGGTGACCGAGGGGTTATCGTATGAAGAGGTTCCCATAGCGATAATCGATCGTCAGGTTAGGCGTCTGCGGACCAAGGACGTGGCTTCCGTCAAAGTCTTGTGGCGGAACGAGCCAGGGAGGAGATGGCGTGGGAAGGCGAGGAGGACATGAGGCGAATATCCTCACCTATTCCCCACACCTCCAGGTAATTCACTTTCCTACTTGTAAATCTTCATTGTCATATATGCCTAAGTGTTTTTTTTTTTTGTGGCCGTATGTGGCATTTGCAAACTGTTTAAGTTATGAAGAACCTTATCGATAACTGTCTTGGGAAGGAACATTCGGGACGAATGTTTCTAAGGAGAGGAGAATGTTATACCCCGTATTTCCGGAGTATGTACGTGAGGACGTACGTACAAAAGTTTAGCCTTAAAGTTTAGGCACTAGACGTTTTTTTTTGGCACAACTCATTAAAATAATCGTTTTCCGACGAAACGTTTTACACAACTCGCGTAGGATAAATTCCGGCTATGTCACTTCTAATTTTTGCGGATTTTTCCGAGAGACGAAACACTTTGGACCAACGAGAGGGCGACACTTGTCACCCTCTCATTGGTGGACTTGAGGCGTCAATATGGCCGATTGGATAGCCATTTTGTCAAGTAGTTGGTAGGATATTTTGTGTGCAAGTTGGCTAAGGACACTTGCCCTAATCCTCACCCTACACTTGCCTTGCACTTGGCACCATCTTGGCCCTTGGTTGGCCATCCCTTGACCTATAAATACCCCTCTTGAGATGAAGAGTTCTTCATCCACAAAACTTTCCAAGTCTAAAATCCTCTCCTCCCTGAGCCTTTCGTCCAAACACCTCCCTTTGGAGAAGCTTAGCCGAGGCTACCCCTAGCCTAGCCGAAATCTACCCCTCCCTTGGTAGAAAAGTTGCCTTCTAGTATTGTTATAATGCCCAAAATACCCTAGCCCAAATCCCTTAGTACTTAGTAGAAGTTGTGAAGAACTTCTAAGGTTTCTGGAGCTATCGGACGTCTGACTTAGGAGCTAAGCCTTGCTCCGGATCGACTTTTATCTAGGATATTATTGGGCTTACCGAGGTAAATATTCTTGTCCTTCTTTTGTAATTAGAGAATACATACTGTAGTAGTATAAGAATAAGTATTAAATACTTAGAAGAATATTACGAATAGAATTGAAGCTGTTATCACGATAGAAGGGTTTAAAGAAGAATAATCAAAGCAGACTTACATAGAATTTTTCACATGAACTTGAGTAGCTCACCGGTAGGAAGTGCTGCCCAATTTTCCGTAGGATATAGAACCCTCGCTTAGAATCATTACGAGAATAGTGCGAGCGTTGATAGACGTGTCTGACTATTATAGGCTGATTCTCTGCGCGCGAAATATTCAACTTGGCAGGTGGATTTCGCCGAGAAGGTATGTGATTCTTCCTAAAAGCATGATATTTTTAAAATATATATATAGTACGGTAGACGTACATGTGTTAACTGAATAATACTTACGGCAATGTCTCACGACTGAATAATTCTTCCTATATATATAGTTTGGTGATCGGCAAGTGTAGGATCCTGCTCAGGGTTTTTGGATAGCTCCCTCTATCCAGGAGTTTATCTTTTTGGTATATATCCTTGATGCAGGCTTTATGCGATTATGGTGCAGCGGGGCCTTGTCCCGTCATAGTTCAGTATAACTCTTAGAGGTCTGTATTCATATGTGGGATTGGACTCATGTACGGTGTAGTGTCCTTTCTTTTGTTATGTATATTATATGGCAGCCTTGTCGGCTTTGCCTTGCACGTACGTTGGTTTAAAAAAAAATGAGGTGTTATTTAATTTTCGTAGTTTACTTAATTGTTAAGGTAGAAGGGTGCCCAGGTAGGGCACCAGTCACGGGCCCGGGGTTCGGGGTGTGACAACGGGCACTGAGCCACAAACTCTGCAACGTCCCTCTTCAAGCCATCCCACCAATACACAGATCTGAGGTCGTGGTACATCTTGGTCGACCCCGGATGGATAGAGTAACGTGCGCTGTATGCTTCCCTTAGAACCTGCTGCCGAAGTCATGCAATATCCTGAACACACAACCTGCCCTCGAACCTTAGCACCCCATCAGGTGCTACCTCAAAAGGACCCTTTCCCTCACGAATGGTTGTATCACGGTACCGTGTCAAAACTGGATCCTCAAACTGTTGCCTCTTCACCTCCTCGACGATGGAAGACTCGGCAACCTTTCGAACTCGAACCCCACTGCTATCAGAATCAATCAAACGGACACCAAGGCTCGCTAACTGATGCAAATCGCGAACCATGCCCCTCCTCTCCGGCTGCACATTTGATAGGCTACCCATCGACCTACGACTAAGGGCATCTGCCACAACATTGGCCTTCCCTGGGTGGTACAGGATGTCGACATCGTAATCCTTGAGTAGCTCTAACCACCGTCTCTGTCGTAAGTTCAGCTCCTGCAGTGAAGATATCTTGGAGGCTCTTGTGGTGCAGTATAAATATCCACATGAACCCCATACAAATAGTGCCTCCAGATCTTGGCGTGAATCACCGCCGCGACTCCAAATCATGGGGGTAGTTCCTCTCATGTTTCTTAATTTGTCGGGATCGTATGCTATAACCTTGCCTGCTGCATCAACACATCCAAGCCCGATGCTCGGCGTCACAATACACGACATAGCCATCGGACCTCCGGAAGAGTAAGAACGGGCGGTCGTCGCCTCCTTCAAGAATCGGAAACCACGCCACAAGCATCGTCCATCAAACATAGCCGCTTTACGAGTCAGCCTAGTCAATGGTGCAGAGATAGAAGCAAACTTCTCCACGAACCGCCGATAATAACCCGCGAGGCCCAGAAAGCTGCGCACCTCTGTCGGAGTAGTAGGTCTAGGCCAAGTCCTGACTGCCTCGATCTTGGCCGTATCCACCCGAATACCATCAGCCCCTACAATATGCCCAAGAAATGCCACCGAAGCCAACCAAAACTCACATTTGGAAAACTTGGTGTATAATTGTTGGTCCTGGAGAACTCTCAGCACAGTCCTCAAATGCTCCGCATGCTCCTGCTCTGAGCGGGAATAAACCAAGATGTCATCAATGAACACTATCACAAACGTGTCCAAAAATGGCTTGAACACTCGGTTCATCAAATCCATGAATATCGCCGGAGCATTGGTCAAACTGAAAGACATAACCACGAACTCATAGTGCTGCACGTCCGAATGCGATCTAGGGATATCCGCCTCTAACTCGCACTTGATGATAGCGATCGCAGATCAATCTTGGAGAAACATCTCGCACCGCAATCGGTCGAACAAATCATCAATCACGGGAAGGGGTATCATTCTTAATGGTCACTATGTTCGGTTATGCGTAATCAACACACATGCGCGTCCCGCCCTTCTTCTTCACGAACAATACCGCGCTCCCAGGAGAAACACTAGGCCTGATGAAGCCGCTTCTCCAAAGGTGCCATTACGTATGGCGGAATGGAAATAGGCCGAGTGTCCGCAGACATCGATACAAAACTCTATCTCCTCTCGGAGGATACCCGGAGGTCGTCGGAAACACCTGCGGAACTTTCGACTCTTGGGCCGGTGAAAATCTGGTACGCGGCCTCGGTATCAAACACCCGAGCGAGATGGTAGATATACCCTTCTGCACCATCTTCCTAGCCTTGAGGTAAGAAATAAACTTACCGCCGGCGACACGGTGTTCCTCCCACTCGATAAGCGGCTCCCAGAAAGCTGGAACCGTACCACTCTTTCCCTGCGGTCTGGCGTAGCGAAGCTAACCAATCCATGCCCGTGATCACATCGAAATCGATCCACGTCAACTCTATCAAGTCGGCTAGGGTCGGCGGCGCATAAAGTCATGGGCAAGCCCTATATACCCGCCGAGCTACCACCGAATCACCCATTGGCGTAGCTACTCAAAAGGGTCTATGGACTCGGGCTCTATCCCTATCCTACTAGCAATAAGGGGATATATAGGGGAGTAGAACCGGATCTATCAATGCATACACATCACAACCGATCGATAAAGTACTGTGGCGACATCGAGCGACGCCTCACAGTCCTGCCTACCGGACAAGGCATATATGCGATCGAGGACCGCTAGAAGCTGAGACCCGCCACGACCTGCCGCGACCTGGCCGCCCATGAGTACCACGCCTCGGGCGAGTAATCTGGGAGATGAAGAAGACCCGTGAAAGACCGTGGTGACCTACCTCTGCGTTGCCTTGGTCGGACGGGCTCGCAAAGTGACCTGCTGGCCGCAATGAAACAAACTCGGGCGGTACCATAATTCGTAATGGGATCTACCGCATCGGCCACACCGGCGGGGTGGTCCGATCGGTTAGCACCTCTGCTACCTGGGCGTCCAAGTCACGGGGCCACAGTCTGTCCTCTCAAGGCGGTGTAGGAGTGCTCGAGCCGGGCCGTGGTGCAAATCTAGGCTGCTGAGGTCGTCCACCCAGAGCTACCAAAAGACCTCGCTGTCCCGCCCTTTTTCTGTCACAACCCGCTTCGCCTCTACGCCTCGCATCCAAGTGCATGAGCTGCGCATGCGGCAATGTCCATGCCGGTGAAGAGCTACACTGCGCAAGACTACGCCATGTAATCTTCTAGCCGGTGGCGTGGCGATGCACCGCCCTCCATATACGCTACTAGCGCAGGGACATATCGAGCCAACGAATCGAACTCGGCGTTGTACTCCTAACTATGCGCCTCTGCCTCAAAGATCAAAACTTGTCGGCGTGCCTCCTCATCCGTGGAGGCAAGAAGTGAGAAATGCCTCGGAGAACTCGTCCCATCTTGGAGGCGCATGCTCTCGGGATAGCTCGCGAATCAAACCAATCGATTGCGGTATCACGCAATGGCCGAATCGAAAATCACGGACTCGGTCTGCGAAGCCTTGATCACTCGCATGATCCTCTCAGAATCGGCGAATGAACTCCTGCGGATCATCCTCGTGCCTCGACCCGTAGAACTCTGGCGGGCTACAACTCAGAAAATCCCGTAGCCTCAAAATGTCCGATCTCGGGTGAACCAGTGTTCTCTGGGCGGAACTACTGCATCTAGCCTATCTCACGTATGCAGCCACGATCACGGCGATGGCCATCTCTCAGAACTCATCTCATCTGCTCCGGTGTGGGACGGAGGTGCAGTCTTGTGGTCTCATCGACCATCTTGGTTTCTAAACTCTTTGGGCCGGCGGCGTCGTGGAACTCGCCGTCTGAGGTATCGCCTCGGGTATAGACTAGGCCTGAGCCCTCATGACTCTCGGTGTCCTACTAGAAGCTCCCTCGGCTGCCTTGCCCTTCTGGGCCCGGGTTGCCTTACATGGAGGCATAACTGTTAAAGAAAGGAAATACGTTAGAGGGGTCCAACCTATAACACAGTTCTAAGGCACGATCTCAGAGTGAGAAGAATGGAAACCAATCCTAAATATCCTTATTATACCCCGTATTTCCAGAGTATGTACGTAAGGACGTACGTAGAAAAGTTTGGGCTTTTAAGTGGCTTGGCCGATTTTATTTTGTGCACAACACCCGGTTTGAGTCGTTTTTCGACGAAACATTTTACATAACTTGCGAAGGGAAAATTCCGGCTATGTCATTTTTAATTTTTGCGGATTTTTCCGAGAGACGAAACATTTTGGACCAACGAGAGGGCGACACTTGTCACCCTCAAGTTGGTGGAGTGTGGGGCGGTAGCTTGGCCGAAGTGGTGCCATAGTTGGTGTTATACCCCGTATTTCCAGAGTATGTACGTAAGGGAATACGTACAAAAAGTTTGGCCTTAAAGTTTAGGCCTTGGACGATTTTTGGGCACAACTCACAAAGCAAATAGTTTTCCGACGAAACGTTTCCACAGCTTTCGTAGGGTAAATTCCGGCTATGCCATTTCTAATTTTTGCGGATTTTTCCGAGAGACGAAACATTTTGGACCAACGGGAGGGCGACACTTGTCACCCTCCAATTGATGGACTTGTGGCGGAATTGGACCGAATTGGAGAGCCAATTTTGTCAAGTTGTTGGTAGGATATTTTGTGTGCAAGTTGGCTAGATACACTTGCCCTAATCTTGGCCTTACACTTGCCTAGCACTTGGCTACATCTTGGCCCTTGGTTGGCCATCCCTTGACCTATAAATACCCCTCTTGAGATGAAGAGTTCTTCATCCACAAAAGCTTCCAAGTCTAAAAATCCTCTCCTCTCCCTTTGTAGCCTTTTCGTCCAAACACCCCCCCCTCCCCTTTTGAAGTTTGGCCGAGGGCCCCCCCTAGCCTAGCCAAAATCTACCCCCCCTCCCTTGGTAGAAAAGTTGTCTTCTAGTATTGTTATAATGCCCAAAATACCCTAGCTCAAATCCCTTAGTACTTAGTAGAAGTTGTGAAGAACTTCTAAGGTTTCCTTGGAGCATACAACTTAGGAGCAAAACCTTGCTCAGGCGCGACTTTATCTAGGATATTATTGGGCTTACCGAGGTAACTAATCCTAACCCTCTTTTGAATTAGAGAATACTTACTGTAGTAGTATAAGAATAAGTATTAGATACTTAGAAGAATATTGCGAGAATAGAATTGGTATTATCACGATGAAGGGTTTAAAGAAGAATAATCAAATCAGACTTACATGAGACTGTTTTCTGATGAACTTGAGTAGCTCACCGTAGGGAAGTCGCCCAATTTTACGTAGGATATAGAACCCTCTGTTTAGAATTTACAAAGTAGTGCGAGCGTTGATAGGCGTGTCGACTATTATAATTTGATTCTGCTGCGCGACATATTCAACTTGGCGGTGGTTTTCACAGAAGGTATGTGATTCTTCCTAAAGCATGATATTTTACAATATATATATAGTGCGGTAGGCGTACGTGTTAAGCGAATAATAACTACGGCAATGTCTTTGACTTAAGCTGAATAATACTTACGGAATGCCTGACGCTTAAGCTGAATAATAAAGAATGAAAGCATTTCAAAAGAATCTTGAATCATTTTTAATGAAGAGAACTAATTGGTTTTTAAGCGAAGCTTAAGAGTTATACTAGATTTATTGGAAGTTAAGTATAACCACTTAAGAATTATAAAAGAAACAGTTTGACTATGTGTTTATAACAGACATATATAGAATTGTGAAAAGAATACTAAGATGGTTTTATAAGTAGACATGATATGATGCTATGTGTGTTAGTGTCTTGTAACGTTTGTATAAGAGAGTATTCTTGTTGTGCTTATGTTGTTTAAAGATAAGTGTTATGTTAGTGTACTATCACTCACCTCTTGACATATTGCAGGGGTTAAGGCGCCTCCGTCGCGGGTAGACTCGAGTGATGCAGGACCGTGATTCGAGAATACCTCATGCGGGTCCAGGGACCTATGCGAGCTACGGAGTTCGAGGTTAGTGATGCGGGGTTATACCTCATGCGGTCTATGTGGCCATGCGGACTACGAGTCGGGGCGATGCCGAGGAGTAGCTACCCTCGATGCGGGGTTATGTACCCTATGCGGCCTATGTGAGTGGCCTATGCGGACTACGGAGTCGAGATTAGGCTTGCATGGTGATACTACGGGCAATTGGCCTGCTTGATCATTCGCGGCCTAGAAAAGACACATTACAGTTTACCTATTGTTGCTCTTGTTTATGATGTGGCACTATGCGTCCCCTGGTTGTTTCATACATACTTGCAAAACTGATTTTAAAATGATATGTTTTCATTTAAGTATTTCTGATTTCATATACTTAGTACTGTTATCGACCTCCTTCAGGCTGCGTTCATGCCGCAGTAAGGGCAGCAGTGCTAGATCCACATTCTTAGGATCTCTACGTTGGTGTCGGGAGCTCCATCTTTTCCGAGGCTCTACTTTTGGGTATGATCTCCTGTTGTAGATAGTTTTGCATAAGAGGTATGGCGGCCCTGTCCCGCCATAGTTGTATATTTCCTTAAGTGCAGAGTCATGTTGTACAAGATGTCGGATGTAATCGCTAAAACCATGTTTATATATATATCTTAGAAAGCGATGTTTTCTCACATAAACTGTGTCTTATTTTATAAACTGTTTCATGTCTTGTTTTATATTTCCGCTGATTACTCTGATGTATGACTACTTGGGTGCCCCGGTAAGGCACCAGTCACGGGCCCCGGAATGGGTCGTGACAAAAGTGGTATCAGAGCAGTTAATCCTCGGAAAGTGTCTACAGACCGTATCTAGTAGAGTCTTGATTATCGGTGTGTTGTGCACCACACCAATAATCAGGAGGCTATAGGATATTTAGGATTGGTTTCCATTCTTCTCACTCTGAGATCGTGCTTTAGAGTTGTGTTAAAGTTGGACCCCTCTAACGTATTCCTTGTTCTGTAACAGTTATGCCTCCACGTAAGGCAACCCGGGCCCAGAAGGGCAAGGCAGCCGAGGGAGCTGCTAGTGGGACACCTAGAGTCACGAGGGCTCGAGCCCAGTCTATACCGCAGACGGCGAGTTCTATGACGCCGCCGGCCCCAGCAGAGACCACAGTACCCACACCTCCTGTCCCACAGCCTGGGGCGGAGGAGTTAGGCTCTGAGAGATAACCCGCTATTGGCTAGAGTTGTGGCGAATACGAGGATAGGCCGATGCGGCGATTCGATTCAGCTCAGCCCGGCCGCGATGGTGCACCCGAGGCGAATAGTTTGAGGCTACGAGATTTCTTGAGTTGTAGCCCACCGAGTTTTACGGTCGAGGCGGGAGGATGATCCGCAGGAGTTCATCCGTCGCTCTGAGAGGATCACGGGTGATCAAGGCCTCGAGGCAGTCTGTGACCCGGTTCGCATCGGCTGCGTGATACCGCGATCGATTGGTTTGATTCATGGAGTTATCGGGAGAGCACGCGTCCCAGCCTACTTGGGATGAGTTCTCGAGGCTTTCCTCGCTCACTTTTTGCCTCCACGATGAGAGGCGCGGTGATAGATTTTTCTGCCGAGGCGGAGGGACGCACCGTCGGGAGTACAATGTCGAGTTTGATTCATTGGCTCGATATGTGCGGCGTTAGTAGCGATTATGGAGGATAGGGTGCACCGCTACGTCACGGGCTAGATGACTATATGGCCGAGTCGTATGCGGTGTTTCTCTTCACCGTATGGACATTACCCGCATGCGAGCTCATGCTCTCGGATGTGAGGCGTAGAGACCGGGTTGACAGCAGCGGCAGCGAAGACCGGGGCGGCGAGGTCTTTTGGTAGCTATCGTGGGCGGCCTCGGCGATCTAGATTTGCACCACGGCCGGCTGAGCACTCCTGCACCGTCCTCGGCACCGGGATATTCGAGCGCACCGGGGCCCCGGGACTTGAGCGTCGAGCGGCGAGAGTGCGGCGATCGGGACCACCCCTCGGTGGCCGTCGCGCGATCCCACCGGAGTTGTGGTGCTACGGGAGCTTGTTTGATTGGCCGCAGGTCACTATCGAGGCTTGTCAGACCAAGGCGATCTTGATGGTAGGGTCGACCTCTGAGTTCTTTCGCGGGTCTTCTTCATCCCCGACAGCGATCGCCCGGAGGGCAGGGTACTCATGGACCAGCAGGTCGCGGCAGGGGTCGTGGCGCGGGTCCCAGTTCTAGCGGTCCTCAGAACCACATTTATGCTTTGTCGGTAAGCGAGGATCGGAGGCCTCACCTAATGTCGCCACAGTACCTTATCGTTCGGGTTTGATGTGTATGCTTTGATAGATCCGGTTCTACTGCATCCTATATATCTCCCTTGTTGCTAGTAGGATAGGGATAGAGCACGAGTCCATAGACCTTTCGAGGTAGCTACGCCATGGGTGATTCGATGGTAGCTCGGCGGGTATATAGAGCTTGTCTGTGACCGTTTACGATCGTCGGACCTGGCCGACTTGATAGAGTTGAAGATGATTGACTTGGCGTGATCATGGGGATGGATTGGCTAGCTTCTTGCTACGCCAATGTAGGCTGCAGAGAGAGTAATGCGGTTCGATTTCACGAGCCGGTTGTTGAGTGGGAGGAGCACGGTATCGCCGAGGGTAGGTTTATTTCCTACCTCAAGGCTAGGAAGATGGTGCGAAGGGTATATCTACCATCTCGTTCGGGTGTTTGATCTGAAGGCTGCGGTACCAGATTTTCCGATTCCGATGAGTCGAGAGTTCCCGACGTGTTTCAGCGACCTCGGTATCCTCACGAGAGGAGATTGAGTTTTGTATTGACATATTGCGGACACTCGCCTATTTCCATTCCGCCATACGTAATGGCACTGCCGAAGTTGAGAGAGTGAAGGATCGGCTTAGAGATTTCTTGGAGAAGGGCTTCATCGCCTAGTGTTTCTCCCAGGGAACGCCGGTATTGTTCGTGAAGAAGAAGGGCGGGGCCTTGCGCATGTGTGTTGATTACGAGCGGTGAACAAGGTGACCATTAAGAACGATACCTCTTCCGGGATTGATGATTTGTTCGACCGATTGCGAGTGCGAGATCTTCTCCAAGATTGATCTACGGTCGGGCTATCATCAGGTGCGAGTCAGAGAGGTGGATGTCCCTAGGACTGCATTCCGGACCAGGTACGGGCATTATGAGTTCGAAGTCATGTCTTTTGAGTTGACCAATGCTCGGCGGTATTCATGGATTTGATGAACCGAGTGTTCAAACCATTTTGGACACGTTTGTGATAGTGTTCATTGATGATATCTTGGTTTATTCGCTCAGGCGGAGCATGCGAGCATTTGAGGCTTGTCTTGTGATTCTCGAGACCAGCGGTTATGCGCCAAGTTTTCCAAATGTGAGTTTTGGTTGACTTGATGGCGTTTCTTGGGCATATTGCGGGTGATGGCATTCAGTGGATACGGCGAGATCGAAGCGATCGGGACTTGCCTGAACTACTACTCAAGCGAGGTTCGCATTTTACGGGCCTTGCGAGGATATTATCGGTTCGTGGAGAAGTTTGCTTTATCTTGCACCATTGACTAGGGTGACTCGGAAAGCGACGAGTTTGATGGTGATGCTTGTGGCGGGGTTTCGATTCTTTGAAAGAGGCCGGCGACCGCCCGTTCTTACTCTTCCGGAGGTCGGATGGTTATGTCGTGTATTGCGTCGTCGGGCATCGGGTTGGGATGTGTGTTGATGCGGCATGGCATGGTTATAGCATATGCATCCGGCGGTGAAGAAACACGAGAGGAACTACCCCACCCGTGATTTTGAGTTGGCGGTGTGATTCACGCTTTGAAGATCTGAGGCACTATTTGTATGGGGTTCACGTGGATATTTTACTGACCACAAGAGCCTCCAGATATCTTGACCAGGAGCTGAACTTACGGCGAGACGGTGGTTAGAGTTGCTTAAGGATTACGATGATGATATCTGTACCACGGGAAGGCCGATGTTGTGGCGAATGCTCTTAGTCGTAGGTCGATGGGAGCCTATCGGATGTGCAGAGAGGAGGTACATGGTTCGTGATTTGCATCGATTAGCGAGCCTTGGTGTCCGTTTGATTGATTACGATAGCGGTGGGTTAGAGTTCGTGAGGTTGCCGAGTCTTCCATCGTCGAGGAGGTGAAGAGGCAACATTCGAGATCCACTTTGATTCGATATCGTGATCTGACTCTTCGTGAGGGCAAGGGTCCTTTGAGTAGCACGATGGGGTGCTAAGGTTTGAGGCGGT
The DNA here is from genome assembly GCA_029844215.1 of Przewalskia tangutica. Classification (NCBI taxonomy): domain Eukaryota; kingdom Viridiplantae; phylum Streptophyta; class Magnoliopsida; order Solanales; family Solanaceae; genus Przewalskia; species Przewalskia tangutica. Next base: position 75,584,810 of record CM056734.1, read on the forward strand.
GTGTGTTCGGATGTTTGAGGACTTGGCGAGTTCTTGGGAAGCACACGGTAGCGTTACTCGATCCATCCCGGGTCGACCAAGATGTACCACGACCTTAGATCTGTGTATTGGTGGGATGGCTTGAAGAGGGACGTTGCAGAGTTCGTAGCTCAGTGCCCGTGTTGTCAGCAGGTGAAGGTAGAGCACCGAGGCCTGGTGGTTTGTTGCAGGCGATAGAGATCCCGACCTGGAAGTGGGAGGTGATCAACATGGACTTCATCACAAGATTACCTCGCACTCAGATGAGACATGATTCTATATGGGTTATCGTCGACAGGCTGACGAAATCAACCCACTTTCTTCCGTCGGGCGACTTTTTCTGAGGATTATGCGGACTTTACATCAGAGATCGTTAGATCGCATGGAGTCCCTATTTCGATCATATCGCATGCAGGAGCCCGTTACGGCTAACTTCCGGAGGTCTTTCGAGAGGTTTAGGACGCGGTGAGCACGAGTAATCGCATTCCATCCACGAGCAGACGGACGGCCGAGCGCACTATCCGCACGCGAGGATATCTTTGCGAGCACGTGTTATCGACCGAGGTAGCTGGAGGATCATTTGCCTCTAGTTGAGTTCGCGTACAATAATAGCTACCACTCCGGATTCGGATGGCGCCTTATGAGGCCTTGTATGGGAGGAAGTGCGATCGCCTATAGGTTGGTTCGATGTGGGCGAGGTGCGCTAGTGGGACGATTTGGTGCAGCAGCGATGGATAAGGTGAAGCTTATCCGAGCGGCTATTGACACTCGAGTCGATGTGTCGATGCAGATCATCGTCGTCGGCATCTTGAGTTCGAGGTTCATGATTGGGTTTTCCTAGGTGTCACCCATGGCGGTGTGATGAGATTCGGGAAGAAGGGAAACTCACCAAGGTACATTAGGCCGTTTCAGATTGTCCGCAGGTGCAAGGTTGCCTATGAGTTGAATCTGTCGTCCGATCGGAAGCAGCATCCGGTTTTCACGTATCTATCTTTGAGAGATGTATCGGGATCCATCTAGGGTACACCCGATTGACGATGTCCAGTGACCGAGGGTTATCGTATGAGGAGATTCCCATAGCGATAGTCGATCGTCGGGTTAGGCGTCTGCGACCAAGGACGTGGCTTCACAAAGTCTTGTGGCGGAACGAGCTCGGGAGGAGATGGCGTGGAAGCCGAGGAGGACATGAGGCGAAGTATCCTCACCTATTCCCCACGTCTCCGGGTAATTCACTTTCCTACTTGTAAATTTTCGTTATCGTTTTTGCCTAAGTGTTGTTTTGTGGCCGTGTGTGGCTTTTGCAAACTGTTTAGGTTATGAAGAACCTTATCGTTATCTGTCTTGGGAAGGAACATTCGGGACGAATGTTTCTAAGGAGGGGAGAATGTTATACCCCGTATTTCCAGTATGTGCGTGGGAATACGTCTAAAGTTTGGCCTTAAAGTTTAGGCCTTGGACGATTTTTGGGCACAACTCACAAAGCAAATAGTTTTCCGACGAAACGTTTCCACAACTTTCGTAGGGTAAATTCCGGCTATGCCATTTCTAATTTTTGCGGATTTTTCCGAGATTCGAAACATTTTGGTCCAACGGGAGGGTGACACTTGTCTCCCTCCTTTTGATGGACTTGTGGCGTAATTTGTAAGAATTGGAGAGGCAATTTTGTCAAGTAGTTGGTAGGATATTTTGTGTGCAAGTTGGCTAGATACACTTGCCCTAATCTTGGCCTTACACTTGCCTAGCACTTGGATACATCTTTGCCCTTGGTTGGCCATACCTTGACCTATAAATACACCTCTTGAGATGAAGAGTTCGTCATCCACAAAAGCTTCCAAGTATAAAAATACCATCCTCTCCCTTTGTAGACATTTCGTCCAAACACCCCCTCCCTTTGAAGTTTGGTAGGGCCCCCTAGCCTAGCCAAAATCTACCCCCCCTCCCTTGGTCGAACAGTTGTCTTCTAGTATTGTTATAATGCCCAAAATACCCTCGCGCAAATACCTTAGTACTGAGTAGAAGTGGTGTAGAACTTCTAAGGTTTCTGAGCATACAACTTAGGAGCAAAACCTTGCTCAGGCGCGACTTTATCTAGGATATTATTGGGCTTACCGAGGTAACTAATCCTAACCCTCTTTTGAATTAGAGAATACTTAATGTAGTAGTATAAGAATAAGTATTAGATACTTAGAAGAATATTGCAGAATAGAATTGAACTGTTATCACAGTAGAAGGGTTTAAAAGAAGAATAATCAAATCAGACTTACATAGGATTGTTTTCTGATGAACTTGAGTAGCTCACCGTAGGGAAGTACGCCAATTTTCCGTAGGATATAGAACCCTCTGTTTAGAATCGTTTCACAAAGTAGTCGAGCGTTGATAGGCGTGTCGACTATTATAATTTGATTCTCTGCGCGCGACATATTCAACTTGGCAGGTGGTTTTCGCTGAGAAGGTATGTGATTCTTCCTAAAGCATGATATTTTACAATATATATATAGTACGGTAGACATACATGTGTTAACTGAATAATAACTACGGCAATGTCTTTGACTTAAGCCTGAATAATACTTACGGCAATGCCTCACGGCTTAAGACTGAATAATAAAGAACTTAAAACATTTCAAAAGAATACTGAATCATTTTTAACAGAAGAGTACTAATTGGTTTTAAAATGAAGCTTAAGAGTTATACTAGCTTTATGGGAAGTTAAGTATAACCACTTAAGAATGATAAAAGAAACAGTTTGCCTATGTGTTTATAACATACTTATATTGAATTGTGAAAAGAATAATAAGATGGTTTGATAAGTAGACATGATATGATGCTATGTGTGTTAGTGTCTTGTAACGTTTGTATAAGAGAGTATTCTTGTTGTGCTTATGTTGTTTAAAGATAAGCTGTTATGTTAGTGTACTATCACTCACCTCTTGACATATTAGGGGTTAAGTGCCTCCACGCGGGGTAGACTCAGTGATGCAGGACCGTGATTCGAGAATACCTCATGCGGGTCCAGGACCTATGCGGAGCTACGGAGTTCCGGGTTAGTGATGCGGGGTTATACCTCATGCGGTCTATGTGGGCCGTGCGGACTACGAGTCGGGGCGATGCCGAGGAGTAGCTACCCTCGATGCGGGTTATGTACCTACGGGCCTATGTGAGTGGCCTATGCGACTACGAGTCCGTGATTAGGCTTGCATGGTGATACTACGCAATTGGCCTGCTTGATCATTCGCACCTAGAAAAGACTGCATACGTTACCTATTGTTGCTCTTGTTTATGATGTGCACTATGCGGTCCCATCGTTGTTTCATACATACTTGCAAAACTGATTTTAATATAATAGGTTTTCATTTAAGGATTTTACAGTTTCATATACTTAGTACTGTTATCGACCTCCTTCGAAGGCTGCGTTCATGCCGCAGTGGCAAGCAGTGCTAGATCCACATTCTTAGGATCTCTACGTTGGTGTCGAGCTCCATCTTTCCGAGGCTCTACTTTTGGGTATGATCTCCTGTTGTAGATAGTTTTGCAGTAAGAGGGTATGGCGGGGCCCTGTCCCGCCATAGTTGTATATTTCCTTAGAGGTCTGTAGTCATGTTGTACAGTATCGGATGTAACTGCTAAAACCATGTTTATATATATATGCCGAAAGGCGATGTTTTCTCACATAAACTGTCTTATAAACTGTTTCATGTCTTGTTTTATATTTCCGCTGATTACTCTGATGTATGACTACTTGGGTGCCCCGGTAAGGCACCAGTCACGGGCCCCGGAATGGGTCGTGACAGTTGGTAGGATATTTTTTGAGGGTTTTAAGGAGTAGGGACTAGGGGGGCACTTGGGCACATCTTGGCCCTACACTTGCATAGCACTTGGCTAGATCTTGGCCATTGGTTGGCCTTTGCTTGGCCTATAAATACCCTCCCCCTTTGAAGACTTCTTCATCCAAAAATCTCTAAGTCTTGAGAGCTTCCCTTTGTGTTGAGGTCTCATCTAGCCTCCTCCCCTTTGAGAGGCCCCCTTGGCCGAGAGTCCCCTTCCCCCCTTGGCCGAGAGTACCCCCCCCTCCTAGTGGGGTTGGCCGAGGGGTATACACCCCCCTCCCTTGTGGTGTTGTCTCGTATAAATACCCCCCCTCTTGGTAGAAATACTCTCCAAAGTATTGTTACTATACCCAAAAACCTTGGCCCTAATACCTTGTAGTATTCCAAGGTTATACCTATACGAAAAGCCCAGAAATACTATTACACTTTCCGTCAGTCACAAACCGAAACCCTAAGGAAAATCTTCATAAGTTGGTTGAAGTATTAAGAAGAAGTTGCGTAGAACTTCTAAGGGTTGTTTGGAGCGGGTTGGAGCACCCGGAGTAGGAGCTAAGCGTTGCTCAGGATCGACATTTAACTTGGATAATTATGGGCTTATCGAGGTAATTATCTTGTCTCCCTGTTGTATTAGAATTTGCATACTATTGAAATATAAGAATAAGTTTGAGTATATACAAGGAAAGTATATAAGAAGGGAATTGAATCAGACTTACTAGATCAGACACAGAGACTTGTGAAGTTTGACGGGTAGGGAAGGGCTGCCCAAATTTCCGTAGAATCTTGTATCTAGATTTATTCTACCGAGTAGTCTAGACTTTGATAGACTTGTATAACCTTTATAGGTTGAATGTTCTGTGAGTAGCATGTGCTACTTGAAAGGTGGACAAGGCTAGCCGGGTTATAGCCGTGGAGCGTTTTGCTAATAGTCGATAATCGTCGCGAGGTATGTGATTCTTCCTATCCTCTTGAGCATGATATTTTAAAGAATATATATATAGTACGGTAGACGTACGTGTGTTAACTGAATAATAATTACGGCAATGTCTCCGGACTTAAGCCTGAATAATAATTACGGCAATGTCTTTTGACTTAAGCCTGAATAATCTTGAAGTATTTCAAAAGAATACTGAATCATTTTAACAGAAGAGTAATACTTGGTTTTAAAAGCTTAAGAGTTATACTAGCTTTATGGGAAGTTAGGTATAACGGCTTAAGAGAGATAAAAAGAATGATTTATTGATTTAAGAAGTTAAGAGACTTGATCTTAAAAGATAAGAGACTTGACTTAATTGAATTTTGTTAAAAAGTGTTAAAACTCATTCATGAGTAATGAGGACTTGGTTTTCAAAAGGAATTATGTTTCTTGATTTGAATCGAATCAGAATAAGTATCGAACAAACCACAGCAGCGCTAATAAAGGGAAATGTTTTGACTAATAAAGTATTATTAAAACCAGTAGAAACTACCATCTGCATAGAAGCTAAGATGAGACAAAATGATATTACATTTCCTAGATCATGGCTGTTGTATCAAGATTGTTATGAACAAGAATAACCTACTCACACATAAAGTATATGTTTCTCAAATTGTTTTAAAGGATTAAAACTATGAACTACAAACCTTTCGAAAATGAGAAACTTGAGTAATTGAAATTAGGCAAACTTGGAACGTTTGGAAAATAATGTTGTTACTTGATTTTTACAAAGATAAGTGTTTTGATTTACTTCAAAAGATAATCACTCTATTTTCATATACTACGGGTATTGTGTGACTTTTGTGAAAGTAACGTATCTTTTAAAGAGTTAATGTATGAAGTACTTTGGGGATAAAAACCCGATCTTGTTAATCATATAGTAGAAAGTACCTTGTGTGTATAACTTGATTGTTGTGTATAACTTGATTGTGTTGGTTTGTGATAGCCTTGTAATACTTTCTTGTTGATTTGTTAAGTAAACATGCTAGGATGCTACGTGGGTTAGTATCTTGTGATGTTTGTGTAAAGGGGTTTCCCTTGATTGTGCTTATGTTGTTTTAAGCGATAAGTTGTTATGTTAGTATTGTATCACTCGTGATTCCGGTTGTGCCCTCCACGCGGTAGACTCGGCGGTCTGTGTGACCTATGATTCGAGAATACCTTATGCAGTGCAGGGCATGCGAATCGCGGAGTTCCGTTAGTGTGCGGCCTTTGTGGTCATGCGGTCTATGTGGCCATGCGGACGGCGAGTCCAGGACGCTGCCGGGGAGTAGCTACCCTCGATGCGGGGAATACCTCATGCGGGCCATTGGAGTGGCCCATGCGGAGCTACGACAAGTTCCAGGGCTAGACGCGCACATTAGATACTGCGGGCGAGTGGCCAGCTTTGATCATGTGACGGTCTAGACAGATCATGATGCAGTTTATGACCTTGTTGTACTGTGGGTTTTAGTAGTCGTTTATGCCTTCGTACTTACCCCGTACGGTTTTATGATGACACAGGTGGGACCTGGTGTTCATGTGTATTCCTTGGTGCTTTTATATCATAGACTGCCGGCAGTGAGGAAGGTATTCCACGGGCATGATTGATGTTGTGGGCGTGAGACCCATTGTTATATTTGAGTGATGACTTTGAGGGCGTGAGTCCCTGACTTGACATGACTGCTTATTTATTGTGAACTGTAGTTTGGTTATCATACATGTCTCCTGCTTTATATAGACTACTATGATTTCATTTACAGATTTTCGCCACATACTTGGTACTGTTGTCTTGACCTCGCTTCGGGGCCGTTCATGCCGCAGTTGAGGTACACCGCCGTTGATCCTAGCTCGGGGTCACACCGCGTTTGGGAAGCTCCGTTTCTCGGAGGCTTATCGTGGTATAGTCCCTGTCGTAGTAGGTGCTTACATTCGGGGTATGGCGGCCCGCCCCGCCATTGTTGTCATGTCACTCTTGAAGTGCAGTATCTTTGTGGGCAGAGTTGTAAGTGGGATGTAACTGTTCGGATTTAAATTGATTTATATATATGCCGAAAGGCAATTTTTCTCAGATTATTATTTCATACTTCATGTTGTTTCATGTTATTGTTTTATATTCCGCTGATTTCTCTGATGTTGTATCACTAGGGTGCCCGGGGTAAGGCACCAGTCACGGGCCCGGGTTCGGGTCGTGACAATCCTATAGCCTCCTGATTATTGGTGTGGTGCACAACACACCGATAATCAAGACTCTACTAGATACGGTCTGTAGACACCTTCCGAGGATTAACTGCTCTGATACCACTTTTGTCACGACCCGTTCCGGGGCCCGTGACTGGTGCCTTACCCGGGCACCCTAAAGTCGAGCCTCCGGAGAAGATGGAGCTCCTGACACCAAAGTAAAGATCCTAAGGATGCGAATCTAGCACTCGCTTCCTTACTGCAGATTGAACGCACCCGGGCGAGGTCAAGACAACAAAGTGTATGTGAAACTATAAAGTACTTAAATGAAATCATATCATTTTAAAACCAATTTTACAAATATGTTCGAAACAATCAATGTAACCGCACATAGTGCCACATCACAAACAAGAGCAATAACAGGTAAGCTGTAACAGGTCTTTTCTAAGCTGCGAATGATTGAAGCAAGGCCAATAGCCCATAGTATCATCAGGCATGCCTAATCCTGGACTCCCGCAGTCCGCATAGGCCACCTAGGCCCGCCTGAGGTATTTGACGCCCAAACCGGGCCCACATCGTGCCTTACCGGGCACCCTAGTGATACAACATCGAGAAAACCGGAAATAAAAACTTTACACATGAAATGAGACATAAATAAATAAACAGCCAACCCAACCGCCTTTCGGATATATACCTAAAACCCGAGCAGTTATCCTTTTTACAAACCCCGCCACAACAAAGGCTATGCACTTAAGATATACAACAACTATGGCGGACAGGCCCCGCCATACCCCGAATGTACAAGTACCTACAATGACAGGGACTATACTAAAGATAAGCCTCGGAGGAACGGAGCTTCCTAACGCCGAATCGCGATCCATGAGCGAGATCAACCAATCGGTGTACTCTACCGCGGCATGAACGCACGGCCGAGGTCGATAACAGTACCAAGTATGTGAAATCGAAAATATCAGAATGAAATCACATTTCATCATTTTATAAAACCATTTCGCAATAAGTAAACAAGATTATGTCAAGTAAGGGACGATATCCCGAATAATCACTCACACATAATTATGGGTCTCACGCCCATAATACCACTCCTGCCCGTGGAACAGATTACTCACAGCCGGCAGTACAGGAAGTAAAACAAATCCCCTATGGGCACCTGAACACTAGTTCCTGCCTGCGGCATCAAAACCGATCGGGCCAAGTAATAGCCAACTACCAGTCCAAAAGCTAGTCATATCCCATCACGGGCAAGGTACGGAAGCCAACTACCAGTCCAAAAGCTAGCCACGCAACTGGCCGAGGCAAGTATCTTAAGCTAACGTACAATAGCCTACCGTCTCACAAGATATGACCGAGGCAAGTATCTTAAGCTATCTACCAGAGGCTACCGGTACACGAGAAAATGACCAGAACAAGTATCTAAAGTGTGCCTGAACCACACGTACAAACCAAGCCCGTGATCGCTCGTCACCGCGGCAAGCTTCATGGATTAGCGGTCCATGGACTAACAGTCTGAACCTCACAATGACCGCATGCCCCGGCATCTTACCTCGGAAGTCATGGCCATGAAACCATCCTACTGGACGCATGCCCGTGGAACATCCATCACGCCAGCATGTCCCAAGGAAATAAATCAGATAGCCGGCCCTCCCAGAGAGTCACGGCGATGCGAAACAACCATCGATACTCAAAGTGGGCGATACTCGTGGACCACCCAACGTCGATATGTCCGATAATCAATCGATAGCCGCCCTCCTGCAGAGTCACGGCAGCACATCAACAAAACACTTGCACATCAAAGACTATCACAACAAGCATAGGCAAGTTTAACATACATTCATTTTAATCAACAATCCGGGTTTCAAACCCAAAATACTACATACTTTCCTTCTTTCAAAAAGACCTCTTTCTATGTAAAAGCCACATGATACTAATACTCGTAGTATATAAAGAAAACACGTTTTACTTTTAAAACCAAATTACTTCACCTTCGTAAAAAATCTTTACAAGGCTTTTAAAATCAAGTACTCTATACTTTATAAACCAAGTGCTTTTCTTTTAGAACAACATCAAGTATACTCTTTTTAAAACCCAATTAACTTACTCTTTTCAAAACAAGTAACCTATACTTAAATCAAGTTACTTCTCCTTTTCCGAAAACAAGTCGTTATAAGTCAAGTCTCTTATCTTTCAAGATCAAGTCTCTTAACTTTCAAAATCAAGTCGTTTTACTGTCAAAACCAAATCTTTCTTTTATCTTCATAAAGTCGTTATAACTAACTTCCCATAAAGCCATTATAACACTTTATGTTTTAAAACAAACAAAAATCGTTTCACACACGAACGCTCACCGTACTATATAGTTCACAACAATCATGCTCAAGAGTATAGGAAGAATCACATACCTTTGGCTTAAACCACAAGCCAAGTCAAGTATGCCGTAGAAAGATCCACCTATAACAACCACAATATATAAATCAACTTCTAGCACTCTCCGTAGAATATTCTAAACACAAGATTCCTTATTCTACAGAAATTTCGGCAGCACCTCCCCCCCCGCTATCACATAAATCTCCTCCCCTAACCAGGCCCGCTACCAGGCCAACAACTCCCAGGGGATTACACGTCTAACCGGACGTGTTCAAATATGCTTCACAATAATACTTACACAAGTCTACTGTAAGTACAGTCCAATGTAAATACAGTTCAATCCTTTATAATCATCCTTCCAATATAATATACTCAAGTATAACTACTACAACATGTAATATCCAATTACAATAGGGGGGACATAGATCATTACCTCGATAAGCCCAAAAATTATCCAAGTTATAAGTCGATCCTGAGCAACGTTTAGCTCCAATCCTTACGCTCCAAGCGACCCTTAGAAGTTTCTAAACAACTTCTCTAAATACTTCCACCAAGCTAGGAAGATTTTTCTAGGGTTTCGTTTTACGGCTATTGGAATAAAGTAGTATTTCCGGGCTCCTAGTATTGAAATAACTTTGGAATACTACTAGGGATACTAGGCCAAGGTATTTGGGATTATACAACAATACACCAAGTATTTTCTACACAAGAGGGGAGGGGGACGAAATCTACACAAAGGGAGGGAAAACATTTGCTTTGGAAAGCTTTCTCGTGAGGGATGATTTTACTCTTCAAGCCCAGGGGTATGTAGAGAAGAACCAATGGCCAAGATCAATATAAGTGTAGGGTCAAGATTGGGCCATGTGTGTGTGGTCCCACCACACCACATGGCCAAACGAAAATGGTGCCAAGTGTGAGGCCAATCGGCAAGGGACAGTGGCCTAGCCACTGTCCACCCATTTCGACCAAGTGCCACGGGGGTGACACGTGTCGCCCCGATTAATCCCAAAATATTTCGTCTTAGAAAATATCCAAAATACCGAAATCTCAAAAACAAAGCGCCCCACAAAACCTTAAATTTCTCCCGTGGGTCCCACGTGACCATTTCTGAAAATAAAACCTCAAAATTCTAATATAATCCAAGAAGTCCAAATACCAAATCTGGGAATCCAATTCCCATTAACGAACCTTTTTCTTCACAAAAACCGGAACTTTTCCGTCGAAAAAAATCACATCTTCCTTTCTTTCCAAAATTTATGTCGTATTCTCGTACGTACGTCATCACATACATACCCTGGAACTACGGGGTATAACATTCTTCCCCCCTTAGAAACATTCGTCCCGAATGTTCCTTCTAAGTCTCCAAACGAACGTGTCTGCAGATAGTCTTCACTACTATACTTACGAAACCAATCACGCCATCAATGGCCATAGTATAACATACAAATCCAAGCTAACGAGGAAATCATTTCTAATCTCACGACAGCTCCTACTAGCTTCAATTTACTCTAAGGCCTATCTCCGGCCTTCACGATCCGATTCTGATCGAACACATCCCCGAACTCATACGATGGTTACCTAAACTCGCCTAGCACCTCGTGACTACCACCCTGGGACCACCTCGAACTGACCCCACCTCAATCCGGCTGCGGGTTGACCCGCGACTTGCCTCAACCCGACCCGCCATCGCGCCCAATCTCTCGCTCCCGATCCTAACAATCTTACTAATTCACGTCATGAAAGCTACCACTTCCATCTTACACTACCCATGGAATTATCACACCAACATAATGCTATCGAACATAATAATTAAAAATATACTTATCTTAATACAAATGCACACTAGTCTCTTGTAGGTCAAGGATATACTGATATCACAAAACAAATAGGCGATTTCAAGGACCGCTATAATCGAACTTCCACCACGACCCGCTCGCTCACGGTATATGAACACCGCCTAGCTATCGGGCGCGAAGAACCCGCAATGATCCCGGCCGAAGTCTCAACATCCGCGCTACCTCTGTAGGACAATTTCTCGCAAAATGGCCTCGCCGCCACATGTAAAACAAGTCCTTCGACACTTCGAATGGGGTTTACCACACCGTTACACTTAGGTCGGGTGGCTTCCTCCGCCAAGACCCCAACTCCCCAAAACTCAACCCTCGAGCCCGACCGCTCCTCAATACTCTGGAGGCCCCAAGATCAGAGGACCACTCAGCATCGGGCGGCGTATAACTAGTTCACACAGGCGGTCCGCCTTGAAAGTTACCAAAGGACCTGTCTCCGGCCCTCTTCTCGCCGATATTGGTCAATCCGCTTGCCTCCGCGCCTCACACCCTAGTGCATGAGCTGCGTGCGGCGATGTCCATGCCCGGTGAAGCGATACACCAACAAGACTCGCCAAGTAGTCGTCAAGCCCTCGTGACGTGGCGGTGCACTCGCCTCCATATTAGCTACTAACGCAGGACATATCGAGCCAACGAGTCGAACTCTACGTTGTACTCGAATCGCGCCCTCCTCGCTCTCAAAGATCGAAACTCGCCGCCCGTGCCTCTGTTATACCCCGTGTTTCCGCAGTATACGCGTGAGGCGCACGTGTACAATTTGAGCCTTAGGTAGGCATAGTTTCGAAATTTGTACACAAGTGCCGAAAGGAGTCGTTTTTCGGCGAAACGCGTTTCCGACTTACGTTGGGAAAATTCGCTATGTCATTTAGTATTTTTGCGGATTTTTCCGAGCGACGGAACATTTTTGGACCAGCGGAGGTGACACTTGTCACCCTCATCGACTGCAAAGAGAAGGCTTGGCCTTGGCCGATTGGCTCCTCTTTGTGCCTTGCTTTGTGGCTTGTTTTGTGGAGTGTTTTGTGGAGTGTTTTGTGGGTGCACTTGGCTTGATCTTGGCCTTACACTTGCCTTGCACATGGCTTGATCTTGGCCATGGTTGGCCTTTGGTTTTGCTATAAATACCCCTCTCTTTGAAGACTTCTTCATCCACTCTTCACTTGCCTAAGTCTTGAGAACCCTCCTCCCTCTTGTTGACTCGCCCAAGAGCCCTCTCCTTGTGAAGGCCTTTTGGCCAAACCTTCCCCTGTGAGCCTAAAGCCGAGAACACCCTCCCTTAGGGTGTTGTTCTCGTGTGGTACCCTCAGTGGTATTAAAATACTCCTCCAAGTATTGTTATAATGCCCAAAATACCTTAGCCTTATACCTTGTAGTATTCCAAAGTTACCTCTATACGTGAGTCCTAAATACTACCTTTTGTCCTTTTAGTCTCAAACCGAAACCCTAGGAACCCTTCACGTTGGTTGAAGTTTTGGAGTAAGTTGGATAGAACTTCTAAGGGTTGTTTGGAGCGGTTTGGAGCACTCGGAGTAGAGCTAAACCTTGCTCAGCGCCGACATTATACTCGGATAATTTTGGGCTTATCGAGGTAAACACTATCGTCCTTCTATTGTAATTGGAAATTACATGTTGTAAGAATATATAGTTGAAGTATACTATATATAGAACTATACTTAGTAATCGTGGCAATGTCTTTGGACTTAAGCTGAAGAATTAAGAATCGAATCTGACATGAGACTTGTGTAGTATTCTTGTGTAGTAGAATCGTACACGTCCAGGTTAGGCGTGAAACCCTCTGGTTGGCTTCGTAGCCTCGATAGAGAAGGAGATTTACGCCGTGTGGGGAGGTGTTACCGAATTTTCTGTAGAATATTCTACGTTGTGGTCTAGATGATAATAGGCGCCTTGTGGCCTTATAGGTCAAGTACCTACGTGGCGCGATTTACTTGGCTTAAGGAGTAGCCGATTGTTGGAGCGTTTTGCTATTAGTCGATACTCGTCGCGAGGTATGTGAACCTCTTCCTATCTCTTCTAGCATGATATGTGTGTAACTATGTAGTGCGGTGACGCATACGTGTTTAATGTATTTGATTGGTTTGAAACATAAAGTGTTATAACGCTTTATGGGAAGTTGTTATAATGACTTTATGTAGGTAAGAAAATGGGTTGTGGTTTTTAAAAGATAATTGATTTGATTTATAACTGGCTTGGGGCGTTATAATAAAACTTGAAGTATTTCAAAAGATTTATGAATCGTTTTGAAAGAAGTGTAGTATTGTGCTTTGAAAACTTAAGAGTTATACTAGCTTTATGGGAAGTTAGGTATAACGGCTTAAGAATGGTTTACTGATGTTAGAAGTTAAGAGACTTGATCTTATAAGATAAGAGACTTAACTTATTTGTTTTAATGTGAATGTTTGTGTGAAACCTCATTCGTGAGTAATGAGTACTTGATTTTATTTAAAGGGATAATGTTTTACTGATTTCGGAAATCAGAATGTGTATCGACAGACCACTGCAGCGTTAATAAAGGAAAATGTATTGAATAATGATGAATTGTATTAAAACCAAGAGAAACCTCCATCCGCATAGAAACTAAGATGAGAGTAAATGCTATTAGATTTTCTAGATCATGGTCATTGTAATAAGAATGTTGTAAACAAGAATAACCTACTCACGCATTTACATAATTTACTCAATTATTCTAAAAAGGAATCAAGTGATTAAGTTTATGAACTATGAAACCTTTTGAAAATGAGAAGCTTGAGTAATTGAAACTAGGCAAACCGAACTTAGGAAAAGAATGTTGTTACTTGATTTTGAAAAGGAATGTGGGTTGGTCATTCTAATACTACGTATCGGGTGACTTTTATAAAAGTAATGGATCTCTTTAAAAGAACTTAACGATGTAGTACTTTGGAGTTAAAAACCGGACTTTGGCATAAAATGAAAGTACTTTGAGTTGTGTGAAACTTGCCTATGCTTGTTGTTGTGAAACTTGCCTATGCTTGTTGTTGTGAAACTTGCCTATGCTTGTGATGATAGCCTTTGTTGTGCAAGTGTGGTATTTCAGATACCGCCTCTCGATGTAGGCCTGGTCGACTTGTTGAGAACTTACTTGGACATCTTGGCGGTGATGGAGAATTCCACGGGTATGCTTCGGTGATAGTGTTATTCCATGGACTAGCTCTCCATGAGGTTTCTTCTGTTCGGCACGGGTATCGGTGGTCGGCCTCGACTTGCCCCGCCTCGTGGTCGATTCGCCTTGGTATCGGTAGTCACCGTGACTTGCCCCGCTCAAGATAGTGACGGTTTCGTGATACGCCTTGTCCTGGTGGTCACCAGACTTGCCCCGGTCACCGCGTGACCGCCTTGGTATCCGATGAGTCGGCTCGCACTTGCCCCGTGACGGCCGTGTTTTGGTTGCATTGTATTATTGGTACGGTCGGATCGGTAGTTATACTTGTCTGCATTTGGTTTTATAACACAGGGACATGGTGTTCATGTATAATCCTTGGTATGGTTATATCATAAATCACGGCATGAGGAAGAAATTCCACGCACGAGTGATAATTTGGAGGCGTGAGTCCTCGCTTGATATGAATCGTTATATGTTATATATCGTAGTTTGGTCATCATACATGTCTCCGCTTTATATAGACTATTATGATTTCATTTACGATTTACTGCTTCACATACTTAGTACTGTTATCTCGACCTCCTTCGGGCTGCGTTCACGCCGCAGTAGAGTACATCTACCGTCGATCCCCGCGTTTAGGATCTCATTTCATTTTGGGAAGCTCGTTCGTCGGAGGCTTATCTTTGGTATGTTACCCGAGTCCGTAAGTTCTGTGCTCGTGGTATGGCGGGGCCCTGTCCCGTCATAGTTGTTGTATAAATCTTAGAGGTCTGTAGTACTGTTGTGGGCAGGGTTGTAAAAGGATTAAACTGTTCAGGTTTTATGTATATACTGAAGGCAACTGCTTTGGTTGGCCTGTTTATTTATTATATCTCTTATTTCTTGTGTAAAGTTTTTATTTCCGCTGGTTTTCTCTGATGTTGTATCACTAGGGTGCCCGGGGTAAGGCACCAGTGACGGGCCCGGGTTCGGGGCGTCACAAGTGGTATCAGAGCAGTTAATCCTCGGAAAGTGTCTACAGACCGTGTCTAGTAGAGTCTTGATTATCGGTGTGTTGTGCACCACATCTATAATCAGGAGGCTATAGGACATTTAGGATTGGTTTCCATTCTTCTCATTCTGAGATCGTGCCTTAGAGCTGTGTGATAAGATGGACCCTCCGACGTGTTTCGTTTTACCGCTTATGCCTCGCGAAGGCAACCCGCCTGGCGGGCAAGGCAAGAGGGATCTGCGAGTAGAGCAGCTGTAGAGACCACAGTACCTGAGCCTCCAGTCCCGCAGTCTGGAGCAGAGGAGATGAGTTACAAGGAGTGGGCCCGCGATGGCCGTGGTCAGGCGACTTGAGGATAGGCCGACACGAGCCTAAAGAGCACCGATGGTTCACCCTAGATCGGATAGTTCGAGGCTTCGGATTTTCCGAGTTGTAGGCCGCCGAGTTTTATGGGTCGAGGCACGAGGATGATCCGCAGGAGTTCATCCGACGATTCTGGATCGTGAGAGTGATCAAGGCATCGGAGATCGAGTCGGTGGCTAGGTTCACATCAATCGCGTGATACCGCAATGATCGTTTGATTCTTGAGCTGTCGTGGAGAGCATGCACTTCCAGCCGTATGGAACGAGTTCTCGAGGCCTTTCTTGCACATTTCTTGCCTCCCGGATGGAGGGCTCGGGCAGATTTTTGGTGTTCTGGCGAGCGCGCGCGGTTCGGGAGTACAATGTGAGTTCGACTCATTGGCGACGTCCTCGCGTTAGTAGCTAGTATGGAGGATCGAGTGCACCGATATGTTACAGGCTCGATGATTGCCTTGCAGAGAGTTGTTCGTGTAGCTCTTCACCGCTCGACATTGCCCGCATGCAGGCGTATACACTTGGATGTGAGGAGCGGATAAATCGACGGAATGACCAAAGTCAGCAGAAGAGGGCCAGAACAGCAGGGTCCTTTAGTGACTTTCGAGGCGGACCGCCTCAGCAGCAGACTAGTTATGTACCTCCGTCAGTACAGAGTGGTCCTCCACAGTTTTCGGGACCTTCAGGATATTCAGGAGCAGGTCGGGGCTCCCAGGTTTCAGATTTTCAGGAGAGCAGGAGTGCTCGCCGGATGAGGATGCCCTTGTCTCGCCAAGGCCCAGTGGAAAGCTTCATAAGGGAGAGTGTCGTACTAACTCGGGAGATTGTTATTTTTGCGGCCAACAGGGCCATCTGGCAAGAGACTGTCCGACCAGGGGTGGCACTGGTAGGATAGCATGGACTACTAGAGCAGTTGCGGGTTCTTCACCTTCCGTAGCCAGGCAGGATGTTTGTACACCGGAAGGCCCCGGTAGGGGTCGCAGTGGGAGTTCTCGCTTTAGCGGTCCTCAACCGCCTAGTTTCAGTATATCCTTAACCTCTAGAGTTTTGTTTGTATTGATGTTGTTGATGTGTTTAATGTTATGTTTGGATAGCTTTGTGCTAAAATGTGATTTAGAAACACAGTTAGTGAAAAGGGTAAGTCCTGGGTAGTGTGAGATGGAAGTGGTAGCTTTTCATGATGTGAAATAGTAAGATTGTTCGGATCGGGAACAAGAGTTGGCGCGGGGTCGGGTTGGGGACCATTTGCGGTCAACCCGTAACCCGGTTTGGGGTGGGGTCGGTCTGGGTGGTCCCGCCAGTGGTAGGGTCACGAGGGTGTTAGGCTCAAGTTTAGTTGACCATCGTATGAGTTCGTGGGTGTGTTCGACCAGAATCAGTTCGGGAAGGCCGAATGGCCTTAGGAAATCGAGGTTAGTGAGATGACCAAGTTTGAGGTAGTGACTCGAGGTTGGTAACGCGTTGGCGAAGTGTGGTACGGATACTAGAACGAGTTCGAGTGTTCGTGACGAGTACTACGAAAGGGAGAAGTGAGCGTGTGTTTTGGGGCGAAGTGTGGCATGATTGTTTTCGCATATAGCGGTGAAGACTATATCGACGCCGCTTGTTTTGAGACCTAGAAGGAACATTCGACGAATGTTTCTAAGGGAAGAATGTTATACCGTGTTTCCAGAGTATGTACGTGAGGCGTGCGTGTACAATTTGAGCCTTAGGTAGGCATAGTTTCAAATTTGTACACAAGTGCCGAAAGGAGTCGTTTTTCGACGAAACGTTTCACGACTACGTTGGGAAAATTCGCTATGTCATTTAGTATTTTTGCGGATTTTTCCGAGCGACGGAACATTTTTGGATTAACGGGAGGTGACACTTGTCACCTCATTGACGGCAAAGAGAAGGCTCGCCTTGCCGATTGGCTCCTCTTTTGTGCCTTGCTTTGTGGCTTGTTTTGTGGAGTGTTTTGTGGTGTGTTTTGTTGGTGCACTTGGCTTGATCTTGGCCTTACACTTGCCTTGCACATGGCTTGATCTTGGCCATTGGTTGGCCTTTGGTTTTGCTATAAATACCCCTCTCTGAAGACTTCTTCATCCACTCTTCACTTGCCTAAGTCTTGAGAACCCTCCTCCCTCTTGTTGACTCGCCCAAGAGCCCTCTCCCTTGTGAAGGCCTTTGGCCAAACCTTCCCCACATGAGCCTAAAGCCGAGAACACCCCTCCCTGTGGTGTTGTTCTCGTGGTACCCTTCAGGGTATTAAAATACTCCTCCAAGTATTGTTATAATGCCCAAAATACCTTAGCCTTAGACCTTTGAGTATTCCAAAGTTACCTCTAGACGTAGAGTCCGGAAATACTACCTTTGGTCCTGTTAGTCTCAAACAGAAACCCTAAGGAACCCTACACTGGTGGTTGAAGTTTTGTAGTAGAAGTTGGATAGAACTTCTAAGGGTTGTTTGGAGCGGTTTGGAGCACTCTGAGTAGAGCTAAACCTTGCTCGGTAGCGACATTATACTCGGATAATTTTGGGCTTATCGAGGTAAACACTATCGTCCTTCTATTGTAATTGGAAATTTAAACATGTAAGAATATATAGTTGAAGTATACTATATATAGAACTATACTTAGTATCGTGGCAATGTCTTTGGACTTAAGCTGAAGAATTAAGAATCGAATCTGATGAGACTTGTGTAGTATTCGCGTAGTAGAATCGTACACGCCCGTTAGGCGTGTGAAACCCTCTCTGGTTGGCTTGGTAGCCTCGATAGAGAAGGAGATTTACGCTGTGGCGGGGGAGATGCTGCCGAATTTTCTGTAGAATATTCTACGTTGTGGTCTAGATGATAATAGGCGCCAGTGGCCTTATAGGTTGAAGTACCTACGTGTGGCGCGATTTACTTGGCTTAAGGAGTAGCCGACTGTTTGGAGCGTTTTGCTATTAGTCGATACTCGTCGCGAGGTATGTGAACCTCTTCCTATCTCTTCTAGCATGATATGTGTAACTATGTAGTACGGTAGACGCATACGTGTTTAATGTATTTGATTGGTTTGAAACATAAAGTGTTATAACGCTTTATGGGAAGTTGGTTATAACCTTTATGTAGGTAAGAAAATGGGTTGTGGTTTTTAAAAGATAATTGATTTGATTTATAAGCGGCTTGGGCGTTATAATAAAACTTGAAGTATTTCAAAGATTTATGAATCGTTTTGAAAGAAGTGTAGTATTGTGCTTTGAAAACTTAAGAGTTATACTAGCTTTATGGGAAGTTAGGTATAACGGCTTAAGAATGGTTTACTGATGTTAGAAGTTAAGAGACTTGATCTTATAAGATAAGAGACTTAACTTATTTGTTTTAATGTGAATGTTTGTGTGAAACCTCATTCGTGAGTAATGAGTACTTGATTTTATTTAAAGGGATAATGTTTTACCGATTTGAAATCGAATGTGTATCGACGGACCACCGCAGCGTTAATAAAGGAAAATGTATTGAATAATGATGAATTGTATTAAAACCGGTAGAAACCTCCATCCGCATAGAAACTAAGATGAGACAAAATGATATTACATTTTCTAGATCATGGTCTTTGTAATAAGAATGTTGTAAACAAGAATAACCTACTCACGCGTTTACATAATTTACTCAATTATTCTAAAAAGGAATCAAGTGATTAAGTTTATGAACTATGAAACCTTTTGAAAATGAAGCTTGAGTAATTGAAACTAGGCAAACCGGAACTTAGGAAAAGAATGTTGTTACTTGATTTTGAAAAGGAATGTGGGTTGGTCATTCTAATACTACGGTATCGGGTGACTTTTATAAAAGTAATGGATCTCTTTAAAAGAACTTAACGTATGTAGTACTTTGGAGTTAAAAACCCGGACTTTGGCATAAAATGAAAGTACTTTGAGTTGTGTGAAACTTGCCTATGCTTGTTGTGAAACTTGCCTATGCTTGTTGTGAAACTTGCCTATGCTTGTGATGATAGCCTTTGTTGTGCAAGTGTGGTATTTCAGATTCCGCGTCTCGATAGAGGCCTCGACTTGTTGAGAACTTACTTGGACATCTGGCGGTGATGGAGAATTCCACGGGTATGCTCCTCGCTGATAGTGTTATTCCATGGACTAGCTCTCCACGAGGTTTCTTCTTGTTCGGCCCGGTATCGGTGGTCGGCTCGTACTTGCCCCGCCTCGTGATCGATTCGGCCTTGGTATCGGTAGTCGACCGCACTTGCCCCGTTCAAGATAGTGACGGTTTCGTGATACGCCTTGGTCCCCGTGGTCACTCGTATTGCCCCGGCCACCGCGTGACCGCCTTGTATCCGATGAGTCGGCTCGCACTTGCCCCGTGACGCCGTGTTTTGTTGCATTGTATTATTGAGTACGGTCGGATCTCGTAGTTATACTTGTCCTGCACGGTTTTATAACACAGGTGGGACATGGTGTTCATGTATAATCCTTGGTATGGTTATATCATAAACTGCCGGCACTGAGGAAGAAATTCCACGGGCACGAGTGATAATTTGAAGGGCGTGAGTCCCTGTCTTGATGTAACAGGTTATATGTTATATACTGTAGTTTGGTCATCATACATGTCTCCAGCGTTATATAGACTATTATGATTACATTTACTGATTTACACACATACTTGTACTTGTCTCGACCTCCTTCGGGCTGCGTTCATGCCGCAGTAGAGGTACATCGCCATCGATCCGCGTTTAGGATCTCATTTCAGCGCTTTTGGGAAGCTCCGTTCCGTCGGAGGCTTATCTTTGGTATGTTACCCTGAGTCTGTAAGTTCTTGTACGTTCAGGGGTTTGGCGGGGCCCTGCCCCGTCATAGTTGTTGTATAAATCTTAAGTGCATAGTACCGTTGTGGCGGGGTTGTAAAAGGATTAAACTGCTCGTGTTTTATGTATATACCAAGGCAATCGCTTTGTTGGCTTTGTTTATTTATTATATCTCTTATTTCTTGTGTAAAGTTTTATTTCCATTGGTTTTCTCGATGTTGTATCACTAGGTGCCCGGTAAGGCACCAGCCGACGGCCCGGTTCGGGCGCTACACCCTCCTCATCTGCGCGGCAAGAAATGGCCGAGAAATGCCTCCGAGAACTCGTCCCAAATACCGGCGCATGCTCCCGACAGCTCCTATGAATCAAACCACGATCATTGCGGTATCACGCACCGATGCGAACCGAAAATCACGGACTCGGTCTCCGGCCTTGATCACTCGCATGATCCTTCAGAATCGACGGATGAACTCCTCGGATCATCCTCGAGCCTCGACCCGTAGAACTCGCGGGATACAACTCGTAAAATCCCGTAGCCTCAAACTATCCGACCGGGATGAACTACGGGCTCACCGAATCGAATCGCCAGATCCTCCTCGTGTTCGCCACGATCACGCCGAATCGGGCCATCTCTTGTAACCCATCTCCTCTCGCCTGTGCCGCGGACCGAGGCTCGTGTGCCGTGGTCTCGCAGCCATCGCTGCGCTCTAACCTCTCTGGGCCGGGCGGCGTCGCAAAACTCGCCGTCTGAAGAACTATCTCGAGGTAATGGCCGCTCGCGCTGCATTCTCTCGTGTCCCACTAGCAGCGGCTCCCACGGCTGCCTTGCCCTTCGGGCCCGGTTGCCTGCGCGGAGGCATAATCGCGTAAAAGAACACGCCGTAAGGAGTCCAACTTACAACATCGCTCTAAGGCACGATCTCGGAGTGAGAAGAATAGAAACCAATCCTAAATGTCCTGCAGCCTCACGATTATAGATGTGGTGCACAACACACCGATAATCAAGACTCTACTAGACACGGTGCGTAGACACTTTCCGAGGATTAATCGCTTCGATACCACTTGTGACGCCCAAACTCGGCCGCCATCGTGCCTTACCCCGCACCCTAGTGATACAACATCGAGAAAACCAATGGAAATAAAAACTTTACACATGAAATGAGACATAAATAAATAAACAAAGCAACCCAACCGTGCCTTCAAGATATATACCTAAAACCCGACAGCTTATCCTTTACAAACCCCGCCCACAACAAAGGCATGCACTCTAAGATATACAACAACTATGACGGACAGGCCCGCCATACCACGAATGTACAAGTACCTACAATGACAGGACTATACAAAAGATAAGCCTCCGAGGAACGGAGCTTCAACGCTGAATCGCGATCCTATGGCGAGGATCAACCAATCAGTGTACTCTACCGCGCAGATGAACGCAGCCCAAGGCGAGGTCGATAACAGTACCAAGTATGTGAAATCGAAAATATCGTAATGAAATCACATTTCATCATTTTATAAAACCATTTCGCAATAAGTAAACAATTATGTCAAGTAAGGGACGATATCCCCGAATAATCACTCGCACATAATTATGGGTCTCACGCCCATAATACCACCTACGCCCGTGGAACTCATTCTCATCACGCAGACATGATGTAAAACAACACCCGTATGTGAACACGAACACTAGATCTCGCTGCGTCATCAAAACCGACGCCAAGTAGAATAGCCAACTACCACCCAAAAGCTAGTCATATCCCATCACGGGCAAGGTACGAAGCCAACTACTACCCAAAGCTAGCCACGCAATCGCCGAGGCAAGTATCTTAAGCTAACGCATAATAGCCTACCGTCTCACAAGATATGGCCGAGGCAAGTATCTTAAGCTATCTACCGGAGGCTACCGCAGACACGAGAAAATGACCGAACAAGTATCTAAAGTGTGCTGAACCACACGCATAAACCAAGCCCGCGGATCGCCGTCACCGCGCAAGCTTCATGGATTAGCGGTCCATGGACTAACGATCAACCTCACAATGACCGCGTGCCCCGTCTTACCTCAAGTCATGGCCATGAAACCATCCTATCGACGCATGCCCGTGGAACATCCATCACGCCAAGATGTCCAAAGGAAATAAATCGATAGCCGCCCTCCCGCAGAGTCACGGCGATCGAAACAACCGCCGATACTCAAAGTGGGCGATACTCGTGGACCACCCAACGCCGGTATGTCCAATAATCAATCGATAGCCGGCCCTCCTGCAGAGTCACGAAGACATCAACAAAACACTTGCACATCAAAGACTATCACAACAAGCATAGGCAAGTTTAACATACATTCATTTTAATCAACAATCCGGTTTCAAACCCAAAATACTACATACTTTCCTTCTTTCAAAAGACCTCTTTCTATGTAAAAGCCACATGATACTAATACTCGTAGTATATAAAGAAAACACGTTTTACTTTTAAAACCAAATTACTTCACCTTCAAAAATCTTTACAAGGCTTTTAAAATCAAGTACTCTATACTTTATAAACCAAGTGCTTTTCTTTTAGAACAACATCAAGTATACTCTTTTAAAACCCAATTAACTTACTCTTTTCAAAACAAGTAACCTATACTTAAATCAAGTTACTTCTCCTTTTCCAAAACAAGTCGTTATAAGTCAAGTCTCTTATCTTTCAAGATCAAGTCTCTTAACTTTCAAAATCAAGTCGTTTTACTGTCAAAACCAAATCTTTCTTTTATCTTCATAAAGTCGTTATAACTAACTTCCCATAAAGCCATTATAACACTTTATGTTTTAAAACAAACAAAAATCGTTTCACACACGCACGCCTACCGTACTATATAGTTCACAACAATCATGCTCAAGAGTATAGGAAGAATCACATACCTTTAGCTTAAACCACAAGCCAAGTCAAGTATGCCGCGTGAAAGATCCACCTATAACAACCACAATATATAAATCAACTTCTAGCACTCTCCGTAGAATATTCTAAACACAAGATTCCTTATTCTACGTAAATTTGAAGACTCTCCCGCTATCACATAAATCTCTCCTAACTGTGCCCGCTACTGTGCCAACAACTCCCGAGGATTACACGCCTCACCGGACGTGTTCAAATATGCTTCACAATAAGACTTACACAAGTATACTGTAAGTGCACCCAATGTAAATACGCTAATCCTTTATAATCATCCTTCCAATATAATATACTCAAGTATAACTACTACAACATGTAATATCCAATTACAATAGGGGACATAGATCATTACCTCGATAAGCCCAAAAATTATCCAAGTTATAAGTCGATCCCGAGCAACGTTTAGCTCCAATCCTTACGCTCAACCCGCTCCAAGCGACCTTAGAAGTTTCTAAACAACTTCTCTAAATACTTCCACCAAGCTAGGAAGATTTTTCTGTGGTTTCGCTTACTTATGGAATAAAGTAGTATTTCCTGCTCCTAGTATTGAAATAACTTTGGAATACTACTAGGGATACTAGGCCAAGGTATTTGGGATTATACAACAATACACCAAGTATTTTCTACACAAGAGGAGGGGGACGAAATCTACACAAAGGAGGGAAAACATTTGCTTTGGAAAGCTTTCAGTGAGGATGATTTTACTCTTCGCCAAGGGGTATTTATAGAAGAACCAAGGCCAAGATCAATATAAGTGTAGGGTCAAGATTGGGCCATGTGTGTGTGGGTCCCACCACACCACATGGCCAAACGAAATGGTGCCAAGTGTGAGGCCAAATCGGCCATGACAGTGGCCCAGCCACATTCCACCCATTTCGCCAAGTGCCACATGGGGTGACACGTGTCGCCCCAATTCGTCAAAATATTTCGTCTTCCAAAATATCCAAAATACCGGAAATCTCAAAAACAAAGCGGCCCCACAAAACCAGAATTTCTCCCGTGGGTCCCACGTGACCATTTCTGAAAATAAAACCTCAAAATTCTAATATAATCCAAGAAGTTCAAATACCAAATGGGAATCCAATTCCCATTAACGAACCTTTTCTTCACAAAACCGAACTTTTCCGCGAAAAAATCACATCTTCCTTTCTTTCCAAAATTTACGCCGATTCTCGCACGCACGTCCTCACATACATACTCGGAACTACGGGTATACAAAGATTCCTCATCGAGGGTAGCTACTCATCGGCATCGCCCCGACTCGTAGTCCGCATGGCCACATAGACCGCATGAGGTAATCCCCCGCACACTAACCTGGAACTCTCGTAGCTCCGCATAGGTCCCCTGGACCCGCATGAGGTATTCTCGAATCATAGTCACACAGACCGCATGAGGTGTACCTCGCATCGGGGGAAAATGTATTGGCAAATAATTAATTATATTAAAACCAGTAGAAACCTCCATCTGCATAGAAGCTAAGATAAGACAAAATTGTATTACATTTCCTAGATCATGGCTGCTTTAATAAGGTTGTTATAAACAAGAATAAACTACTCACACATAAGATATATGTTACTCAATTTTGTTAAAAGAAGAAATTACGTTGTTGAGTGATTAGGACTATTAACTATGAAATCTTTCGAAAATAAGAGACTTAAGTATTTAAAAATATGCAACTTGAACTTTTGGAAAAGAATGTTGTTACTTGACCTTAAAAAGGGGAAATGTTGTCACGACCCGTTCCGGGGCCCGTGACTGGTGCCTTACCCGGGCACCCAAGTAGTCATACTTCAGAGTAATCAGCGGAATATAAAAACAAGACATGAAACAAATGTAAAATGAGACACAGTTTATCTGAGAAAAAGTCGTCTTTCGGTATATATATATAAACCAAGTCCGCAGCGACAACCCAACTGCATAATAGGACTACGCACTTCTAAGGAAGTAAACAACTATGGCGGGACAGGGCCCCGCCATACCCTGAATGTACAAAACTATCTACAACAACAGGGAGATCATACCCAAAAATCGAGCCTCCAGAGAAGATGGAGCTCCTGACACCAAAGTAAAGATCCTAAGGATGCGGATCTAGCACCTGCTTTCCCATACCTGCGACATTAACGCAGCTTCAAGGAGGTCGATAACAGTACCAAGTATGTGAAATCAGAAGTACTTAAATGAAATCATATCATTTTAAAACCAATTTTACAAATATGTTCAAACAATCAATGTACCGCACATAGTGCCACATCACAAACAAGAGCAATAATGTGTAAGCCGTAATGTCTTTTCTAGGTCGCGAATGATCGAAGCAAGGCCAATCGCCCATAGTATCATCAGCATGCCTAATCACGACTCCGCGATCCGCATAGGCCATCTAGGCCCGCGTGAGGTATTCCCGCATCGAGGGTAGCTACTCGTCATCGCCCCGACTCTCGTAGTCCGCGTGGCCACATAGATCGCGTGAGGTAATCCCCGCACACTAACTCGAACTCGTAGCTCGCATAGGTCCCCGACCCGCATGAGGTATTCTCGAATCATAGTCACACGCACCGCATGAGGTGTACCTCGCGTGACGGGCGACTTAACCCCGGTATATCATGTCAAGAGTGAGTGATATAATACTAACATAATCGCTATCGTTAAACAACATAAGCACCATAAGAATAACCTCTTTACACAAACGTTACAAGATACTAACACACATAACATCATAGTATGTCTACTCAACAAACCATCTTACTATACTTTCCGTAAATCAATACAAGTCTTTCATAACACATAAGTAAACTGCCTTTTATCTTTCTTAAGTTGTTATACCTAACTTCCCATAAAGCTAGTATAACTCTTAAGCTTTTGTTTAAAACCAAGTATTACTCTTCTTTCAAAATGATTCATAATTCTTTTGAAATACTTCAAGATTCTTTATTATTTAGACTCAAGTCAAAAGACGTCAAGTAAAACCATGTTCAGTTAACACACGTACGTCTACCGTACTATATATATATTTTAAAATATCATGCTCAAGGGGATAGGAAGAATCACATACCTTCTCGTGAAATCCACCGCCAAGTCGAGTATGTCGCGCGCAGAGTATCAACCTATAATAGTCAAATTCGTCTATCAACGTCTAGACTACTCAGAGGATATTCTAAGCGAAGGTTCTTAATTCTACGGAAAATTGGGCAGATTTCCTACCCACAAACTACTCAAGTCTCATCAGAATACAAATCCTATGTAAGTACAGTTCAATTCTATTCTTTAATATCCTTTTATGTATCTTATACTTATTTCTATACTACTACAGTATGTAATCTCCAATTACAATAGAAGGATAGGATTATTATTTACCTCGATAAGCCCAAAATTATCCAAGATATAAGTCGATCTTGAGCAAGGTTTTGCTCCTAATCTGTACGCTCCAATCCGCTCCAAGAAACCCTTAGAAGTTTCTACACAACTTCTACTTACTACTTCAACCAACTATGAAGTTTCTCCTAGGGTTTCGTTTAGCGACTAATGGAAGTATAGTAGTATTTTCCGGGCTCTAAGTATAGAGGTGACTTTGGAAATACTACAAGGGATTGGCTAAGGTATTTGGGAATAGTAACAATACTTGGAAAGTATTTTTCTAACAAAGGGGGGGGTGTTTCGGCTAGCTTACTAGGGGGTGTGTGCTTCGAACAAGACACAAGGAAGGGGGGGGGGGGAAAGGGCTTGGACGAAAAGCTCACTAGGGGAGAAGGGAGTTTTTAAGACTTGGAAAATATTTGTGGATGAAGAATTCTTCCAACTTAGGGGGGGTATTTATAGGACTTTCAAGGGCCAAGATTAAGGCAAGTGGAGGGCAAGTGGAGGGTGTAGATTTACCCATGTGTACCTTATCCATCTACTCCACAAATATCACAAAATATCCTACCTAATCCTTGACAAAAAAAAACGCCAAGAGTTGCCCACAATGTCGTCCACTGAGGTGACAAGTGTCGCCCTCTCGTTGGTCCAAAATATTTTATCTCTCGGAAAAATCCGCAAAAATTATAAATGTCGCAACCGTAATTTTCCCTTCGCAAGGTTTGGAAAACGTTTCGTCGGAAAACAATTCTTTTCGTGGGTTGTGCACAAATTTTCGTCCCTTATGCCTACTTAAGGCTTAAACTTTTGTACGTACGCCCTCACGTACATACTCTGGAAATACGGGGTATAACAAATGTGTTGGTTTAAAATGAAGGCATGGTATTGTCTTAATCTGTCTTAAAAGAGGGTTTAAATGTTATGGACGATTCTTTACCGAGTCCCATGGGATGGGCCGGGACATGTATTCCATATGATTCTTTACCGAGTCCCATGGGATGGGCCGGGACATGTATTCCATACGATTCTTTACCGAGTCCCATGGGATGGGCCGGGACATGTATTCCATACGATTCTTTACCGAGTCCCATGGGATGGGCCGGGACATGTATTCCAGACGATTCTTTACCGAGTCTCATGGGATGGGCCGGGACATGTATACTACACGATTCCACCTCGTGTCCCATGGGATGGGCCGAGACATGTTATACGTATCATACGATTTATACCTAGACTGCCGGCAGTGAGGAAGGAGTTTCACGGGCATGAGGGATGACTTTGAGGGAGTGAGTCCTGCCGGCTTGACTACTTTTATGTTGTAAAGCGTAGTTTGGTTATCATACGTGTCTCTTGTTTTATATAAATCGTTATGATTTCGCCATGATTTTCCGATTTCACATACTTGGTACTGTTATCGACCTCCTTGGGCTGCGTTCATGCCGCAGTAGAGGTACACCGCTTGTTGATCCTCGCTCATGTGGTCACGATTCAGCGTTTTGGGAAGCTCCGTGTCTCGAGGCTTATCTTTGGTATAGTCCTGCCGTTGTAGGTACATTCATTGGTATGGCGGCCTGTCCCGCCATTGTTGTTATAACATTCTTAGAGGTCTGTAGTACTGTTGTGGGCAGGGTTTGTAAAAGGGATGTATCTGTTCAAGTTTTTATATATATAAGCCGAAAGGCAACTTTTCTCAGATAAACTGTTTCTCACTTCATATTGTTTCATGTCTTGTTTTATATTCCGCCGTTATTCGATGTATGTCTACTGGGTGCTCGTAAGGCACCAACACGCCGGGTTCGGGTCGTGACAGGTACGTCCAATAAAATGTCCGGGCATCTAACCCGCATCCTTGTCACATGCCCCGGAATCCCACATCGTATAAGCATGTCCAAGGATCAATCATAATGGAAGCATACCCGTGGAATCCCACATCACCGCTTGCGTCCAAGTAAACTTACAACCAGCCAGCCGGCCCTCCAACTGAGAGACACGACAACGTAGACATATAATACTTGCACTCAAAGGTATCACAAGCAAACCTAGGCAAGTTCATTAAACCTTTAGACTTCCATTTTTTATAAACTCATGGCACTTTCGTTTCACACATAAAAATCCGGGAATTTAACCCCAAGTACTACGTGCTTACATTCTTTTCAAAAGATTCCTTTTCATATAAAACCCCAAGATACTAACACCCGTAGTATCAAGGCTTGTGTACATTTCACATAAGTCACTATACTTTAGAAATACATTTCTCGGCTTCTAAATCAAGTGACCCTCACCTTAAAGCTTTAAGCAAGTGATACACTTAAATCAAATTGCCCTTCCTTAATTCAAGTTATTCTTTGATTACTTTATTAGAGAAAACCATTCTCTTAACCTTCCATAAAGCCGTTATAACCAACTTTCCATAAAGCCGTTATAACCCTTTATGGTTTTAGACAAACCCATTCCTTTTATAACCAAGAGACTTATACTTTTTTAAAACCTAGTATTATATATCTTCGAATCAATTCTCTTAACTTTAAAAGTACAATTAGTCTCTTAACCTTTAGAAATCAAGTGACTCCTTTTATTATAAAACCTTAGGCAATTGATGCCTAAAAATCAAGTTGCCTATTCATAAAAAAAAACAAGTCATTTATCTTTCCATAAAGCAAATATAACCAACTTCCCATAAAGCCGTTATGTTCACTTTTGTCACGACCCGAACCCGGGCCCGTGACTGGTGCCTTACCCCGGACACCCTAGTGATAAAACATCAGAGTAATCAGCGGAATCTAAAACAATAACATGAAATAACATGAAGTATGAAACAATAATCTGAGAAAGTTGCCTTGCGACATATATAAATATCAACTAGAACAGTTACATCCCTTTTTTACGCTCGCCACAACGATTACTGCACCTCTAAGAGTGACATGATAACAATGGCGGACAGTGGCCCCGCCATACACCTGAATGTAAGCACCTACTACGACAGGGGACTATACCACTGATAAGCCTCCGGAGAAACGGAGCTTCCCAAACGCTGAACTGTGACCCTGAGAGCTAGGATCAACGACTGGTGTACCTCAACCTGCGGCATGAACGCAGCCCGGCGAGGTCGATAACAGGTACCAAGTATGTGAAACTGAAAATACTGTAAATGAAATCATAGTAGTCCATATAAAGCAGGAGACATGTATGATAACCAAACTACAGTTCACAATAAATAAGCAGTCATGTCAAGTCAGGGACTCACGCCCTCAAAGTCATCACTCAAATATAACAATGGGTCTCACGCCCACAACATCAATCATGCCCGTGAATACCTTCCTCACTGCCGGCAGTCTATGATATAAAAGCACCAAGGAATACACATGAACACCAGGTCCCACCTGTGTCATCATAAAACCGTACGGGGTAAGTACGAAGGCATAGCCGACTACTAAAACCCACAGTACAAACAAGGTCATAAACTGTATCATGAGATCTATCTAGACCGTCACATGATCAAAGCTGGCCACTCGCCCGCAGTATCTAATGTGCGCGTCTAGCCCTGGAACTTCCACGACTCGCGTAGGCCACTCCGATGGCCCGCATGAGGTATTCCCGCGAGGGTAGCTACTCCGATCCGCTGGACTCGCGATCGCGTGGCCACATAGACCGCGTGACCATATAGGTAGCACACTAACACGAACTCGTAGCTCGCATAGTCCCGGGACCCGCATGAGGTATCCTCGAATCATAGTCACACATCGCTGAGTATTACCCGCGTGGAGGCGGCTTAACCTCCGGGATCATGTCAAGGTGAGTGGTACAATACCAACATAACAGCTGATAGTTAAACAACATAAACGCGATCGAGGGAAAACCCCTTTACACAAACATCACAAGATACTAACACACGTAGCATCCTAACATGTTTACTTATCAAACCAACAAGAAAGTATTACAAGGCTATCACAAACCAACACAATCAAGTTATTCACACAAGATACTTTCTACTTTATGTTAAACAAGTTCGGGTTTTTATTCCCAAAGTACTTCATACATTAACTCTTTTAAAAGATCCGTTTCTTTCACAAAAGTCACACAATACCCGTAGTATAAAAATAGAGTGACTATCTTTTTAAGTAAACCCAAACACTTCCTTTTGTAAAATCAAGTAACCACATTATTTTCCAAATGTTCAAGTTTGCCTAATTTCAAATGCTCAAGTTTCTCATTTTCGAAAGGTTTCGTAGTTCATAGTTTTAATCACTTAATGATGTAATTCTCCTTTAAAACAATTGAGGAACATATACCTTATATGTGAGTAGGTTATTCTTGTTTATAACAATCTTATAACATCAGCCATGATCTAGGAAATGTAATATCATTTTGTCGCATCTTAGCTTCTATGCAGATGGAGGTTTCTACCGGTTTTAATAATACTTAAATAGTCAATACATTTCCCTTTATTAGCGCTGTTGTGGTCTGTTCGATACTTATTCTGATTTCCGAAATCAGTAAAACATTATTCCTTTTAAAAACCAAGTACTCATTACTCACGAATGAGGTTTCACACTTTTTAACAAAATTCAGATTAATTCGATTAAGTCAAGTCTCTTATCTTTTAAGATCAAGTCTCTTAACTTCTAAAATCAGTAAACCATTCTTTTTACTTCTCTTAAGCTGTTATACCTAACTTCCCATAAAGCTAGTATAACTCTTAAGCTTTTTAAAACCAAGCGTTACTCTTCTTTCAAAAAGGTTTC
This sequence comes from Przewalskia tangutica, assembly GCA_029844215.1. Taxonomy (NCBI): domain Eukaryota; kingdom Viridiplantae; phylum Streptophyta; class Magnoliopsida; order Solanales; family Solanaceae; genus Przewalskia; species Przewalskia tangutica. The sequence goes on from CM056734.1 coordinate 75,616,302, forward strand.
TCAACTCTTCTGAATTACTTCAAGATTATTCAGGCTTAAGTCAAAAGACATTGCCGTAATTATTATTCAGGCTTAAGTCAAAAGACATTGCCGTAATTATTATTCAGTTAACACACGTACGTCTACCGTACTATATATACTTTAAAATATCATGCTCAAGAGTATAGGAAGAATCACATACCTCGCGACGATTATCGACTAATAGCAAAACACTCCATGGCTATAACCCGGCTAGCCTTGTCCACCATTCAAGTAGAACATGCTACTTGCAGAACTTTCAACCTATAAAGGTTATACAAGTCTATCAACGTCTAGACTACTCGGTAGAATAAATCTATATACAAGTTTCTACGGAAAAATTGGGCAGCACTTCCCTACCCGTCAAACTTCACAAGTCTAGTGTAAATACAGTCCTATGTAAGTACAGTTCAATTCTCTTCTTATATACTTTCCTTGTATATACCTTATACTAATTCTTATACTTCAATAGTATATACTCAATTACAAAAGGGAGACAAGATATTTACCTCGATAAGCCCATAATTATCCAAGTTAAATGTCGATCCTGAGCAACGTTTAGCTCCTACTCTGGGCGCTCCAACCCGCTCCAAACAACCCTTAGAAGTTCTACGCCACTTCTACTTAATACTTCAACCGGCTATGAAGATTTTCCTTAGGGTTTCGGTTTGAGACAAAAAGGACAAAAGGTAGTATTTCCGGGCTCTACGTATAGAGGTAACTTTTGGAATACTACAAGGTATAAGGCTAAGGTATTTTGGGTATAGTAACAATACTTGGAGAGTATTTTCTACCAAGAGGGGGGGTGTTCTACGAGAACCACTAGGCAAGGGGGGTACCCCTCGGCCTAGCACTAATAGGAAGGGGGGTGTGTCTCGGCCACACCACAAGGAGGGGGAGGTGACAACTCTCGCGAGGGCCTCACGAAAGGGAGGGGTTTTCAAGACTTAAGGAAGTGAGTGGATGAAGAAAGCTTCACAAAGGGGGGGGGGGGGGGTATTTATAGGGAGTTCAATGGCCAAGATCAAGCCATGTGGGGGGCAAGTGGAGGGCCAAGATTTGCCCAAGTGCCCCCTAACCTACTCCTCAAATCACTCCACAAACAATGGCCCATGTTATAGGCCCCAAAACCCTCCCAATCGTCCAAGGCAAAAGCCCTCATTGCCGTCCACTTGAGGGTGACAAGTGTCACCCTCTCGTTGGCCCAAAAATGTTCCGTCTCTCGGAAAAATCCGCAAAAATTATAAATGACATAGCCGGAATTTTCCCTTCGCAAGTTTTGTAAAACGTTTCGTCGAAAAACGACTCTAATCGGGTGTTGTGCACAAAATATTTTCGTCCAAGCCTACTTAAAGTTCAAACTTTTCTACGTACGTCCTTACGTACATACTCTGGAAATACGGGGTATAACATTCTCCCCTCCTTAGAAACATTCGTCCCGAATGTTCCTTCTAAGTCTCAAAACAAACATGCGCCAGTATAGTCTTCACTGCTATATTTACGAAAACAATCACGCCACGCCTGGCCATCAAATAACACATGCGCAAATACTTAATCCAAGTCCACGAGGAATCATCTCTAGTATAACAAAAGCTCTTACCCGAGGTCTAAAATATACTTCCTTCGCACCTTCTCCTTACAAAAGAAATGATCACATCTATGTTATTAACACATGCTCGCTTCTTCCCTTACTCGTCGTACCCTGCTCGTACACTCGAACTCTTTCTCATAACTTATCAAATTTCTGCTACTGCTTCAGTTTCCAAAATCTCGGGGTTACTATCTCCAACTTGGTCATCATTAACTGGGAACACTCTGGATGGATCTCCGATACTTTCCCGAACATAACAACACGAAGATCGACGACCTTGCCTCCCACGTTGGACGGCAATGCCAACTATAGGCAACCTGGCCTATCCTCCAAAGGATCTGAAAACGCTCCAAGTACCTCAGGCTAAGTTTCCTCTGTTTTCCAAAACTCTTCACACCCTAGCCACCTTCTGCTGAAACAGGTATGAACCAACAATCTGAACCTTGCCAACATCGAACCAATCGACCGACAACTTACATTTCCGCCCCTAAGGCTTCATAAGGCGATATCCGAAAACTGAAATGGTAGCTATAAAACACTCCCTCAACAGGAGACAACAATCCTCACAAGTACCCCTGAAATCCAAACACTGGCCCGAGGGCGAATGCGATTTTGAGACTCACCTGAGTTCCTAACCCTGCCTGGTAAAACCTCCAGAAAAAGAAACAGTGCACAGGCTCCACTGCGTCATAAGGTGAAGGTAGGCACCGTCGCAGCCTTACAACCTTTCTGATATACCATCACTGCCAAGCAACGGTCCTGACTGAAAGACACGATGGGCTGACCCCATCGGCCCGGCTACTGGTTGAACGCATCCACGAACTCGTACGTTGGTTAACTAAACATGGGCCTAACACCCTCATGACCCTACCACCTGGCGGGACCACCACAAACTGACCCCACCATAAAATAGGTCGTGGGTTGACCCGCGGCATGGCCTCAACCCGACCCACTCTCGCGTAAAACACTTGCTCCCCGATCCGGAACGATCTCACTAATCACGTTACGAAAACCTAGCGGTCTTCTTAGCTCAACTACCCTCTTTCATTCCACACTACTCAGGGACTTATCCCACAAACATAGCTCACGTGCACCATGCACTCCGACAAGGGTTAAACGTAAAAAAAATATAAATCTTTTACTCGAGATGGCCTTGCTTCTAAGGTCTCTACGTATAAATCTCTAAGGCTCACACTTTTTCTTATCCCCCAATCTTTCCCGGTTAACTAACCATGATTTTTAATCACAACTAACGCAATGCTATCTGGACATAACACTTAAGGGATACTCATCCTATCACCCATACAAATCTCTAGAGGGTTAAGGATATACCTGTATCTACTGCTTCACTCCCCTTAGTCGTTCTAATCAAACCTACCCCGTAGGGCGCATAGCTAGGGAAGATGACGAACTACCCACCGATCCTGAAGGCTGAGTCCTCCTACTAGCATCCTTCCTACTAGGACATCCTTTCGACACATGGCCCTGACGGCCGCAGGCAAAACAAGTACCAACAAAAGACGACATTCCCCGGGATGACGTCTGCCACACTGTGAATACTGAGGAAAAACTGAACCCGGCTGGCTAGAACTTACGTATAGCTGTGGATCAGAAGCCCTGGAGCTCTGACCAACTCCGGCATACCTCGAACGTCCTGAACCCTGTGGAGGACCACTCTGCACTGGCGGAGGTGCATATCTAATCTGCTGCTGAGGCGGTTCGCCTCGAAAGTCACCGAAGGACCTTGCTGTTCTGGCCCTCTTCTGCTGTCCTTGGTTAACCCGTTGATTTCTACGTTTCTTGGCTCACGCGCATAAGCCCGCATACGTGCCATGCTCAAGCTTCAATCAAGAATTACTCTGCCGCATCTCTCTTAGATATTCATCAAGACTCGCGGTACATCGGCATACTCTCTGGTAGCCAAATCCATAGCTAGTAACAGGGTCGCCTCTTTGCAATCTTTATTCTCTGTTCCCGGTCGTGGAACTGAAGGTTCATATATCATGGCCGCAGTAGGAACTGCTGCCGCCGTGCTAAACTCTGCTGGGACTGGTGACGTAGCAGAACTCCCCGAATGAAACACCACCCCAGGTGATGATTGGGTCTGTGCCCACGTAACCCTCTCAGATTTACTCGCGGCTCCTCGCTGCCTTGCCCTTCTGGGCCCGGGTTTGCCTTACGCGGAGGCATAACGATAAGGGAAATAAATACGTTAGAGGGGTCTAACTCATAATACAGCTCTAAAGCACGATCTTAGAGTGAGAAGAATGGAAACCAATCCTAAATATCCTATAGCCTCCTGATTATTGGTGTGGTGCACAACACACCGATAATCAAGACTCTACTAGATACGGTCTGTAGACACTTTCCGAGAATTAACTGCTCTGATACCACTTTTGTCACGACCCGAACCCGGGCCCGTGACTGGTGCCTTACCTCGGACACCCTTGTGATACAACATCAGAGTAATCAGCGGAATCTAAAACAATAACATGAAATAACATGACGTATGAAACAATAATCTGAGAAAGTTGCCTTGCGACATATATAAATATCAACTAGAACAGTTACATCCCTTTTTTACAGTTCTGCCCACAACAGTACTACAGACCTCTAAGAGTGACATGACAACAATGGCGGGACAGGGCCCCGTCATACCCCTGAATGTAAGCACCTACTATGACATGGGACTATACCACTGATAAGCCTCCGGAGAAACGGAGCTTCCCAAACGCTGAACTGTGACCCTGAGAGCTAGGATCAATGACTGGTGTACCTCAACCTGCGGCATGAACGCAGCCCGGGCGAGGTCGATAACAGTACCAAGTATGTGAAATCGAAAATATCAGTAAATGAAATCATAGTAGTCCATATAAAGCGGGAGACATGTATGATAACCAAACTACGATTCCTGATAAATAGCGATCGTGTCAAGTCGGGGACTCGCGCCTCAAAGTCATCACTCAAATATAACAATGGGTCTCACGCCCACAACATCAATCATGCGCGTGGAATACCTTCCTCACCGGCAGCCTATGATATAAAAGCACCAAGGAATACATGAACACGAGTCCCACCTGTGTCATCATAAAACCGTCACGGTAAGTGCGAAGGCATAGCCGACTAAAAACCCACAGTACAACCAAGGTCATAAACTGTATCATGAGATCTGTCTGCATCGTCACATGATCAAAGCCGCCACTCGCTCAAGTATCTAATGCGCGTCTAGCCCTGGAACTTCCCGCGACTCCGCATAGGCCACTCCGATGGCCCGCATGAGGTATTCCGCATCGAGGGTAGCTACTCCCGACATCCGCTGGACTCGCGATCCGCGTAGCCCACATAGACCGCGTGACCATATAGGCCGCACACTAACTCGGAACTCGTAGCTCCGCATAGGTCCGGGACCCGCGTGAGGTATCCTCGAATCATAGTCACCTGCATTGCTGAGTATTACCCCGCATCGGAGGCGCTTAACCTCGGGATCATGTCAGGTGAGTGGTACAATACCAACATAACGGCTGATAGTTAAACAACATAAAGCGCGATCGAGGAAAACCCCTTTACACAAACATCACAAGATACTAACACACGTAGCATCCTAACATGTTTACTTATCAAACCAACAAGAAAGTATTACAAGGCTATCACAAACCAACACAAGTTATTCACACAAGATACTTTCTACTTTATGTTAAACAAGTTCGGGTTTTTATTTCCAAAGTACTTCATACATTAACTCTTTTAAAAGATCCGTTTCTTTCACAAAAGTCACCTGATACGTAGTATAAAAATAGAGTGACTATCTTTTTAAGTAAACCCAAACACTTCCTTTTGTAAAATCAAGTAACCATTATTTTCCAAATGTTCAAGTTTGCCTAATTTCAAATGCTCAAGTTTCTCATTTTCGAAAGGTTTCGTAGTTCATAGTTTTAATCACTTAATGATGTAATTCTCCTTTAAAACAATTGAGGAACATATACCTTATATGTGAGTAGGTTATTCTTGTTTATAACAATCTTATAACATCAGCCATGATCTAGGAAATGTAATATCATTTTGTCTCATCTTAGCTTCTATGCAGATGGAGGTTTCTACTGGTTTTAATAATACTTAAATAGTCAATACATTTCCCTTTATTAGCGCTGCGTAGTGCATTCGATACTTATTCTGATTTCCAAATCAAGAAACATTATTCCTTTTAAAAACCAAGTACTCATTACTCACGAATGAGGTTTCACACTTTTTAACAAAATTCAGATTAATTCGATTAAGTCATGTCTCTTATCTTTTAAGATCAAGTCTCTTAACTTCTAAAATCAGTAAACCATTCTTTTTACTTCTCTTAAGCCGTTATACCTAACTTCCCATAAAGCTAGTATAACTCTTAAGCTTTTTAAAACCAAGCGTTACTCTTCTTTCAAAAAGGTTTCTCAACTCTTCTGAATTACTTCAAGATTATTCAGGCTTAAGTCAAAAGACATTGCCGTAATCATTATTCAGGCTTAAGTCAAAAGACATTGCCGTAATTATTATTCAGTTAACACACGTACGTCTACCGTACTATATATACTTTAAAATATCATGCTCAAGAGTATAGGAAGAATCACATACCTCGCGACGATTATCGACTAATAGCAAAACGCTCCACGGCTATAACCCGGCTAGCCTTGTCCACCATTCAAGTAGAACATGCTACTTGCAGAACTTTCAACCTATAAAGGTTATACAAGTCTATCAACGTCTAGACTACTCGGTAGAATAAATCTAGATACAAGTTTCTACGGAAAAATTGGGCAGCACTTCCCTACCCGTCAAACTTCACAAGTCTACTGTAAATACAGTCCTATGTAAGTACAGTTCAATTCTCTTCTTATATACTTTCCTTGTATATACCTTATACTAATTCTTATACTTCAATAGTATATACTCAATTACAAAAGGGAGACAAGATATTTACCTCGATAAGCCCATAATTATCCAAGTTAAATGTCGATCCTGAGCAACGTTTAGCTCTCTACTGCAGGCGCTCAAATTGCTCAAACAACCCTTAGAAGTTCTACGCCACTTCTACTTAATACTTCAACCGGCTATGAAGATTTTCCTTAGGGTTTCGGTTTGAGACAAAAAGGACAAAAGGTAGTATTTCCGGGCTCTACGTATAGAGGTAACTTTTGGAATACTACAAGGTATAAGGCTAAGGTATTTTGGGTATAGTAACAATACTTGGAGAGTATTTTCTACCAAGAGGGGGGGGGGTGTTCTACGAGAACCACTAGGCAAGGGGTACCCTGGGCTTAGCACTACTAGGAGGGGTGTGTCTCGGCCACACCACAAGGAGGGGGAGATGACAACTCTCGGCCAAGGGGGCCTCACGAAAAGGGGGAGGGGTTTTCAAGACTTAAGGAAGTGAGGAGTGGATGAAGAAAGCTTCACAAAGGGGGTATTTATAGGAGTTGATGGCCAAGATCAAGCCATGTGGGGGGCAAGTGGAGGGCCAAGATTTGCCCAAGTTCCCCCTAACCTACTCCTCAAATCACTCCACAAACAATGGCCCATGTTATAGGCCCCAAAACCCTCCCAATCGTCCAAGGCAAAAGCCCCCATTGCCGTCCACTTGAGTGTGACAAGTGTCACCCTCTCGTTGGCCCAAAAATGTTCCGTCTCTTGGAAAAATCCGCAAAAATTATAAATGACATAGCCGGAATTTTCCCTTCGCAAGTTTTGTAAAACGTTTCGTCGAAAAACGACTATAATCGGGTGTTGTGCACAAAATATTTTCGTCCAAGCCTACTTAAAGTTCAAACTTTTCTACGTACGTCCTTACGTACATACTCTGGAAATACGAGGTATAACAACTTTATACCTTAGCCAAATACAATTTCCTATCCAAGGGACTCATACGTTTAAAACGGAACAAGTATCACATACTTTAAAACTCTTCAAGTCCCTTAAATTTAATAAAACATTAGACATCCTTAATACTTTCAAAGAAGTGAGTTATTCTCCTAACTCACCCGACTTGGCTATTCATAAAACTAGTAAAGGATATCAAGGTCTTGTACGTCTACCGTACTATATACGTGCAACTAGTCATGCTCAAAGGATAGGAAAAGTTCTACATAGAGTAAATCACACAACTACCTCTTAACTTCTAAGAGTAGAAGGAAACATGAAATGATACCACCGGTATATTCCATACATAGAATCATGCCAAAGGAAGGAAGAGGTTCACATACCTCGCGACGATTATCGACAAGTAGCAAAATGCTCCAAAGTACTTCAACCTTGAGCTATTCCATTCTTCAAGTAGGATACGCTATACTTAGTACTTCAACCTATAATGGTCACAATATGTCCATTAACCTCTTACTTCAAACGTAGAATATTCCAAGTGCTAAGTCACTAAATTCTACGGAAAATCGGACAGCACCTCCTTTGTTTCTACTTACTTTGCCACCTTTTTCAAGGCCGAATACAATAACCAAACACGCCACATTTAAGGCCCAATCAATGCAATCAACAATAGGATTACCGCCTACTAGGCGTGTAAAATTCCGCCACAATAGATATCAAACTAATACAACTACTAGTCGATTTCGGCCATATAGAGTACCATAACACCAATTCTTATCCAATTTCCATTTCAATCCAAGTTGTTAGTATAACATGGTATCAAGTCGCAATCGATTATACTACTATAATCTTCAAGTATGTAACATGCGACGATTCTAATAAACGACTAAATTGTAATCCAACTTCACAAGGCTTACATTACATTTCGGATTTTTAAGGCTACAAGAAATCCATAATACTTATAAACTTCAACACATATACTTCATGCTAGCAACATGTAAAGCTAACAACAATATAAATAATCTTGTAACACTTTTAAGGGTCAAGATTATACCTTAACGAAGCTTAATCCAACTCCATATCCGAAGTTGCTCCTTAGCAACTTAGAGCCTCTTCAAGACACTTCAATCCTCTACTTGAGACCCTTAGAACAATACCAACAACTTTCCTTCAAACTTTCAATCCAAAACCTAGAAAGCAACTAGGTTTTCACTTTGCGACTAATACGAAAACTCTCTTTTTCCGGGATTTTTCTATTGAGATACACTTACAATACACTCATGAACCTTGGTTTAAAGTGTGGAGCTTATTGGACAAAAACAAAAAAAAATTTTTTTTTTTTTGTGAACCCAAGAGCAACATTGGGAGCTCTTCAAATTTCTTGAAAATTTTCTAAGTATAGAACTCTTGTCTTGCTACTAGTACTACTATATAGTAACATGGAGGGTCTAGATTACAACACATGTTAAAATTGGATGAAAGAGATCAAGCCAAGTGGCCCTTGACTTAGTCAACAATGTCAAGCTCTACTTGCAAGACTAATCTTTTACCTTGGTCAATGACCATCTTACCCTTGCTCCAATTCGTCCAAGACCAATGTGGGGGTGCCACGTGTCGCCCTCCCATTCATCCATAAAATTCTGTAACCCTCGTGGGTCCCACAAAACGTAAAATTCCTCGGGTGGGCCCCACATGACCAAATCCGTAAAAATAAATTTTCATAATGATAATAAGTTCCATACTTCTTCAATTAATGCATTTTGAGAATCTAATTCTCACCAACGAACATTTCTCCTTTCCGACGTTCGGAAGATTTTTCCGTCGGAAAAACAATTCTTCATTTCGTACCCAATTCAAGTCTTGAGTTCCTTACGTACATTCTCTTAAACATGTCCTGGAGTTACGGGGTGTAACACCACTGTTGCCCTTTTCAGAGGCATAGATGCAACCACAATAATACGTTAGGGAGAAACTACCCTAACAACACAGCTCTATCGCACGATCTCAGAGTGAGAAGAAGGGAAACCAATCCTAAATGTATTGTAGCCTCATGTTTATAGATGTGGTGCACAACACACCAATAAACAAGACTCTACTATACACGGTCTGTAGACATTTTGAGGACTAACTGCGATGATACCACTCTGTCATGCCCCGAACCCCGGGCCCGCGACTGGTGTTCTAACTGGGCACCCTTCTACCCATACAACATAAGTAACTCGCGGAAGATAAATAACACTTTTTTTTTCTTTTAACAACAAAGGCAAGGCCGTCAAGGCTACCATAATATATATCACACCTTAATGGGTCTACACTGTACAAAAATGTAAATACAACTCTAGCCAGTCCAACCCACATATGAATACAAACCTCTAAGAGTTTGATGATAACTATGACGGGACAAGTCCTCGCCGTACCTCTGAATTTACCTAGCCATAATTACAAGCTCCAGAACATTGGAGCTATCCCAAAATGCTGAACAAGGATCCTAAGCCCGCATATCCACATCTGAGTACCTAGACCTGCGGACATGAACGCAGCCCAGAAGAAGTCGATAACAGTACTTAGTATGGCGAAATCAAATAAATCTGATAAACAAATCATAACTGTACAAAAGAATGACAGAGGCAAGTATGAAAATCAAATATCACATTCTACCGTGTCATATAAAATAAGAGTCAATTGTACCTTGTACCACTGTACCACTATACTACTGTATCACTGTACTACTTTCAAATATGTAAGCCATGTTAAAATCAGGGACACCTGCCCTCAGAATATAATATCACAGAAGCATGCTCGTGGAATACACCATCACTGTCAGCATATAACAAGTATAATATACAATCATCATCAGAGAAGCACGCCCGTGGAATTCCAACATCACTGTCGGCATGTACAAAGTATAATATATAACAAGTATCCAGGAAGCATGCCCGTGGAATTCCAACATAACTGTTGGCGTATAAACCTCACAAAAGCATGTCCGCGGAATTCCAATATCACTGTCAGCATGTCTGTGGTATACTATCAGTCAGCGTCACTGGTATATTCCCGTGGAATTACAACATCACTGTCGGCAGTCCATGATATAATATAAACCAGCATCACTTTGGAAACCAAGGAACTACATATCATGTATCATGTAGGATTAGAATCCAATGTAACTATGTATGTAACTTTCTTTTCTTTTAACCGAGAGTCATGTTCAACATCATGGGATGCCGACCCATATACTCATCAATGTATATATGTCACGACCCGACCCCGGGCCCGCGACTGGTGCCTTACCCTGGGCACCCTAGTGATACAACATCAGAGAAAATCAGCGGAAATAAAAAAAAACACACACATGAAACAAGATATACAAAAATGAAATAAGAAAACAGGCTAACCAAAACAGTTACCTTTCTGAATATATAAATAAAACTTGAACCCGAACAGTTACATCCCTTTTACAAATTCTGCCCACAGCGATTACTGGACTCTACGAATGTTATAACAACAATGACGGGACAGCGCCCCGCCATACCCCTGAATGTAAGTACCTACAACGACAGGGGACTATACCAAATATAAGCCTCCGGAGAAACGGAGCTTCCCAAAATGTTGAACTGTGATCCTATGAGCGAGGATCGACGACTGGTGTACCTCTACCTACGGCATGAACGCAGCCCCCCGAAGGAGGTCGATAACAGTACCAGTATGTGAAAGCGTAAAATCTGAAATCAAATCATAACATTTTAAAACCAATTACAAATACGTACGAACAACCAATTTAACTTCACATAGTGCCACAGCATAAACAAGAGCAAAATAGATATAATGTAACTGGTCTTTTCTAGGCCGCTAATGATCGAAGCAAGGCCAATCGCCCATAGTATCATTATGCGTGCCTAATCCTGGAACTCCCGCAGTCCGCATAGGTCACATGCACCGCGTGAGGTATTCCTCGCGACGGGGCTAACCCGGCATCCTCGCGACTCCCGCATCCGCATAGTCACACAAACCGCGTGAGGCATTCCTCGTGGGATACACACCGAATGATCAATCCTGGAACTCCCGACTCGCATAGTCACACTGCATCGCGTAGGTATACCTCGCATCGAGGGTGGCAAGTCCTCGACATCATAACAAGTCAGGGGGATATGTGATATAATAGCAGTACAACGGGCTTATCGTTTAACAACGTAAGCACAACAAGAATAACCCCCTCACACAAACATCACAAGACGCTAACACACGTAGCATCGTAATATGTTTACTTATCAAACCATCTTACTACACTTTCCAGAAATCAATACAAGACTTTCATAAACAAATAAGTAAACCGTTCCTTTTATCTTTCTTAAGTCGTTATACCTAACTTCCCATAAAGCTAGTATAACACTTAAGCTTTTAAAACCAAGTATTTCTTTTCTTTCAAACATGATTCATAACTCTTTTGAAATACTTCAAGATTCTTATTATTTAAAACTCAAGTCAAACGACATCAAAGTAAAACCAAAACAATTTTCATGCCTTCCTTTAAAACAAAGGCACTTTTTCCTTTTTTTTTAAAATCAAGTAGCAATATACTTTTTAAACCAAGGGTCTTACTCTTTTAAAAACAAGTAACCTATACCTTTAAATCAAGTTACTTCTCCTTTTCCAAAATCAAGTTGTTTATAAGTCAAGTTATCATTTTAAATCCAATGATAAAACCATTCTTATTTTCGAAATCAAGGTAACTTTATTCTTTAAAAGCCCACACACCCATTACTCATGAGTGAGGTTTTACAACTTTTTAACATAATTCAAGTCCTTAATATTTTATAACAAGTCACTTAACTTTGGAATCAAGTCAAGGACACAAAAGGAAAATCAACTTCCTTTAAACACACGTGCGTCTACCGCACTATATATATTTCACAAATATCATGCTAGAAAGGATAGGAAGAGGTTCACATACCTCGCGACGATTATCGACAATAAGCAAAACGCTCCAAAGTACTCTAACGTTGCTCGCCTTTTCCACCCTTTAAGTAGAATACGCTACTCGTAGTACTTCAACCTATAAAGGCCACAAAACGTCTATCAACCTCTAGATCTCTTCGTAGAATAATTCTAGCTACAAGATTCCTTATTCTACGGAAAATTCAGCGACCTCCCCGCAACCACATAAATCTCCTCTCTAACGAGGCACGCTGCAAACCAACAATCCCGAGGAGGTTACACGTCAAACCGGACGTGTACAATTCTACTCCACAATACTACTACAAGTCTCATCAGAATACAAATTCTATGTAAATACAGTTCAATTCTTATCCATATATTCTACATATAGTATACTCAACTATACATTACTACAACATGTAATTTCCAATTACAATAGGGGGATAAAGATCATTACCTCGATAAGCCCAAAATTATCCAAGTTTATAAGTCGATCCTGAGCAACGTTTAGCTCCAAATCCTTACGCTCCAAGCGACCCTTAGAAGTTTCTAACCAACTCCTCTTAACACTTCATCTAAGCTATGAAGATTTTCCTAGGGTTTCGTTATTGGAATAAAGTAGTATTTCCGGGCTCTTATGTTGGGATTTCTTTGGAATACCACAAGGGATTTAGGCTAAAGTATTTGGAATAACAACAATACTTGAAGAATTCTACTCAAGGTGGGGGTGTTTGGACGAGAAATCACTAAGGGAGGGAGGGGAATTTTTGCCTTGGAAACATTCTAATGTGGATGAAATAAAGTCTTGCACACAAGGGGTATTTATAGGGAAATCAATGGCCAAGATCTAGGCAAGTGGATGGTGAAGATTGGGTACATGTGTGTGGGTAGTTGGCCAACCATTTGTTCACCACAAAAATGGGACAAGTGGCCACCACAAAAATGGGCCACTTGTCCACCTAAAAAACGTCCCACTTGTCCTTCTCCAATTCGGCCAACATGGCCACACGGGGGTGACACGTGTCGCCCCCTACTCGTCCAAAATATTTCATCTTCCGAAAAATAAATCCGTAAAGCCAAAAATCCGAAAATAAAGTGGGCCCCACAAAACCGTAAATTTCCTCCCGTGGGCCCCACGTGACCAATTCCGGAAATAAAATTCCATAATTCTTAAATATTCCAAAAAGTCCGAATACCAAATCTGGGAATCCAATTCCCTTTAACGAACATTTTTCCTTCAGAAAATCCGGAAACTTTTCCGTCGAAAAATCACATCTTTCTTCCTTTCCAATTTAAATGTCGTATTCTCGAACGTACGTCCTCGTATACATACTCTGGAACTACGGGGTGTAACAATATATATATCAGTGTTGTGGATCGTGCAACCCGTCCCCAGATATGCTAGTGTTGCGTATCGTGCAACCCGCCCCAATATATATATAAAAAGTGTTGCGGATCGTACAACCCGTCCCAATATATGTATACAAGTGCTGCGGATCGTGAAAACCGTCCCAATAAATATATAAGTGTTGCGGATCGTGCAACCCGTCCCAATATATGTATACAAGTGTTGCGGATCGTGCAACCCGTCCCAATAATTATACATATAACTATCATGGCAAGCTTGTGCAATTTAAATCACCTTTTTACTCTCAGCAACATTATCTTTCAAATGAACCTTCATTTTAGATAAACCAACACACTAACAAGTCTTTCATTTTATAACACCAAGGCACTATCACACCTTGCATCACTAAGGATTAAAGTCCATTACAACAATGTATGTGCGCCGTACATTTACTTTATAAACTAAATTTCTATTTTAGAAAAGACCAAGTACTACATGTATCACTAGGAAGTAGGATCCAATACATGTATCATTTTGGAAACCATCATTTAGAAAATGAAGACACTTGTTATACCAAGTATCTCTCTAAGACATGGTTTGGCAAATCAAGACACTAGACATCACGTATTACTTTAAAACATCTTTGAAAATCAAAGTGCCACATATCATGTACTATATTAAGGACTTAATCATGGACATTCTCACTTGATTTCCATATAACATTTTAAACCATCTCTTGACTTTCCACAAAACTGTTATAACAAAGTTCCCATAAAGCCGTTATAACAACTTTTATTTTAGAAAACTAAAGCACTACCACATCCTTCCTTTTAATACAACCAAGGCATTATCATGCCATGTAACATTAGGGAAATGAATCCAAAGTACTTTGTACATCTATTCTTTATGAAAAGAATCGTTTCATGCAATATTAGGGACTTGGACCCCAAAGTACTACGTACATCTGTTCTTTTAAAAAGAATCATTTTGTGCAATAAACCCCAAAATACTAACACTCGTAGTATCAAGGCACATCTAATTTTCAACTCAAGTTACTACACCTTTAGATTTCAAGTTACTCTTCTTTAAAACAAGTCATTTATTCTCTTTAAATCAATCAAGTAACTTATTCTTTAAATCAAGCTACTTCTTTCAAACATCAAGTAAATCATTTGTTATACCCCGTATTTCCCGAGTATGTACGTGAGGGCGTACGTATAAAAGTTTAAGCCTTAAGTTAGGCAAGGGACGAAAATTTTGTTCACAACCCACGAAAAGAATTGTTTTCCGACGAAACGTTTTCCAAACTTTGCGAGGGGAAAATTACGGTTGCGACTTTAATAATTTTTGCGGATTTTTCCAAGAGATGAAATATTTTGGACCAACGAGAGGGCGACACTTGTCACCCTCAAGTTGGCGGATTGGTGGCCGAAAGGGGGCACGTTTTGTGCCATGTTTTGTTGCCTAAACCATGGGTCAATGTTTGGAGTGAATTGAGGAGTAGATGGCTAGGGGGCACTTGGGCAAATCCTCACCCTCCACTTGCCCCCCACTTGTCTTGATCTTGGCCATTGGTTTCCCTATAAATACCCCCTTAGTTGAAGACTTCTTCATCCACTCCACACTTTTCTAAGTCTTGAAATCTCCCTCCCCCTTTGTAAGGCTTTCGTCCAAGCCTCCCCCTCCCCCTTTGTGAGGCCCTTGGCCGAGAGTACCTCTCCCCCCTTCCTTTGTGGTGCTAGCCGAAAGTACCCCCCCTCTACCTTGAGTTGTTCTCGTGAAATACACCCCCCCCCCCCCCTTGGTAGAAAAGTATTCTCCAAGCGTTGTTACTATTCCAAAATACCTTGGCCCAAATACCTTGTAGTATTCCAAGGTTACCCCTATACTAAAAGCCCATAAATACTATTATACTCTCCTTCAGTTACAAAACAAAACCCTTAGGAAATCTTCATAGTTGATTGAAGTATTAAGAAGAAGTTGCGTAGAACTTCTAAGGGTTGTTTGGAGCGGGTTGGAGCGCTCAGAGTAGGAGCTAAACGTTGCTCAGGATCGACATTTTAACTTGGATAATTTTGGGCTTATCGAGGTAAATACTCTTGTCTTTCTATTGTAATTGGAAATTACATACTGTAGTAGTATAGAAATGAATATAAGACACATAGAAGGATATTACAGAAGAGAATTGAACTGTAATAGAAGGATATTCTGAGAAGATTGAATCTGTACTTACATGGATTTGTATTTCTGATGATTTGTGTAGCTTAACGGGTAGGAAGTCTTGCCCGATTTGTTTCAGTAAAATAGAGAACCTATCGCTTAGAATATTCTACAGAGTAGTCTAGGCGTTGATAGGCGTATATGGCCTTTATAGGTTGAAAGTTCTGCGAGTAGCATGTTCTACTTGAAAGGTGAACAAGGCTAGGGTTATAGCCGTGGGCGTTTTGCTAATAGTCGATAATCGTCGCGAGGTATGTGATTCTTGCTATCCTCTTGAGCATGATATTTAAAAGAATATATATAGTACGGTGAGCGTCGTGTGTTAACTGAGCGTGGTCTTTTCGCGATGTCTTTTGGCTTGAGTCTAATAATAAGAATCTTGAAGTATTTCAAAAGAATTAAGAACCGTTTTTGAAAGAAGAGTAATACTTGGTTTTAAAAGCTTAAGAGTTATACTAGCTTTATGGGAAGTTAGGTATAACGACTTAAGAGAGATAAAAAGAATGGTTTATTGATTTTAGAAGTTAAGAGACTTGATCTTAAAAGATAAGAGACTTGACTTAATTGAATTAATATGAATTTTGTTAAAAAGTGTGAAACCTCATTCGTGAGTAATGAGTACTTGGTTTGTAAAGGAATAATGTTTTACTGATTTCGGAAATGAGAATAAGTATCGAACAAACCACAGCAGCGCTAATAAAGGGAAATGTATTGACTAATAAAGTATTATGAAAACCAGAATAAACCTCCATCTGCATAGAAGCTAAGATGAGACAAAATGATATTACATTTCCTAGATCATGGCTGCTTTAATAAGATTGTTATAAACAAGAATAACCTACTCACACGTAAGGCATATGTTTCTCAAATTGTTTTAAAGGAGAATTATATTATTAAGTGATTAAAACTATGAACTACGAAACCTTTCGAAAATGAGAAACTTGAGCATTTGAAATTAGGCAAACTTGAACGTTTGGAAAATAATGTTGTTACTTGATTTTACAAAGGAAAGCGTTTTGGTTTACTTAAAAGATAGTCACTCTATTTTTATACTACGTATTGTGTGACTTTTGTGAAAGAAACGGATCTTTTAAAGAGTTAATGTATGAAGTACTTTGGGGATAAAAACCCGAACTTGTTAACATAAAGTAGAAAGTACCTTGTGTGAATAACTTGATTGTGTTGGTTTGTGATAGCCTTGTAATACTTTCTTGTTGCTTTGATAAGTAAACATGTTAGGATGCTACGTGTGTTAGTATCTTGTGATGTTTGTGTAAAGGGGTTTCCCTTGTTGTGCTTATGTTGTTTAACGATAAGTTGTTATGTTAGTATTATATCACTCGCCTCTTGACATGATACCGGGGGTTAAGCTGCCCTCCGATGCGAGGTAGACTCGGTGATGCAGGACCGTGATTCGAGAATACCTCATGCGGGTCCGGGGACCTATGCGAGCTACGAGTTCGAGTTAGTGAGACCTTTGTGGTCATGCGGTCTATGTGGCCATGCGGACTGCGAGTCCAGGACGATGCCGGGGAGTAGCTACCCTCGATGCGGGGAATACCTCATGCGGGCCTATGTGAGTGGCCTATGCGGAGCTGCGGAAGTTCCAGGATTAGACGCGCACATTTGATACTGCGGGCGAGTGGCCAGCTTCGATCATGTGGCGGTCTAGACAGACCTCGTGATACAGTTTATGACTTTGTTGGTGCTGTGGGTTTTAGTAGTCGGCTATGCCTTCGTACTTACCCCGTACGGTTTTATTATGACACAGGTGAGACCTGGTGTTCATGTGTATTCATTGATGCTTTTGTATCATAGACTGCCGGCAGTGAGGAAGGTATTTCACGTGCATGATTGATGTGTGGGCGTGAGACCCATAGTTATATTTGAGTGATGACTTTGAGGGCGTGAGTCCCTGACTTGACATGGCGCTTATTTATTGTGAATCGTAGTTTGGTTATCATACATGTCTCTGCTTTATGTAGACTACTATGATTTCATTTACGATTTTCGATTTCACATACTTGGTACTGTTGTGATCGACCTCCTTCGGGGCTGCGTTCATGCCGCGGTAGAGGTACACGATCGTCGATCCTCGCTCTAGGATCACATTCAGCGTTTTGGGAAGCTCCGTTTCTCGGAGGCTTATCGGTGGTATAGTCCTGCCGTTGTAGTACTTACATTCAGGTATGGCGGCCCTGTCCCGCCATTGTTGTTATATCATTCTTAGAGGTCTGTAGTACTGTTGTGGGCAGAGTTTGTAAAAGGGATGTAACTGTTCGGATTCAAGTTATATATATATATATATGCCGTAAGGCAACTTTTCGCAGAAAAACTGTTTTACACTTCATATTATTTCAGGTCTTGTATTATGTTCCGCTGATTACTCTGATGTATGTCTACTTGGGTGCCCGGGGTAAGACACGATCACGCGAGGTTCGGTCGTGACAAAGTGGTATCAGAGCAGTTAATCCTCGGAAAGTGTCTACAGACCGTATCTAGTAGAGTCTTGATTATCGGTGTGTTGTGCACCACACCAATAATCAGGAAGCTATAGGATATTTAGGATTGGTTTCCATTCTTCTCACTCTGAGATCGTGCTTAGAGCTGTGTTATAAGTTGGACCCCTCTAACGTATTTCTTTCCCTTACCGTTATGCCTCCGCGTAAGGCAACCCGCCTGAAGGCAAGGCAAAGGCGAGCCGCGAGTAGAGCACAGAGGGTTACTAGGGCACAGGCCCAATCATCACCTGAGGTGGTGCTTCATTCGGGGAGTTCGGCGACGCCGCCCCCAATGAAGTCTAGCACGGCGGCAGCTCCTGCGGCCATGATATTCGAACCTTCGCCCACGATGCGAAAGTATAGATTGCAAAGAGACGACCATTACTAGCTATGGATTTAGCAACCAGAGAGTATATTATGTATCGATTTATCACGGTCATGATGACTATCTAAGAGAGGGTTGTGCAAGAATAGCTCTTCAGTCGCTTGAGCATGGCCTGTGTACGGGCTTATGCGCAGCTGGCCGAGAAACGTAGGGATCAACGGGTTAACCAAAATCAGCAGAAGAGGGCCCGATCGGCGGGATCCTTTGGTAACTTTCGAGGCGAATCGCCTCACGGCCAGATCGATATGCGCCTCGCCAATGCAGAGTGGTCCTCCGCGAACTTGGGGCGTTCGAGGTATGCGGAGTTGGTGAGCTCGAGGCTTCGATTCGCGGATACACGTAGGTTCCGGCCCGGGATTCGATTTTCCTCGGTATTCACGGTGGCAAGCGTCATCCTGGGGAATGTAGTCTTTTTGTGGATGTAAGTAGGAAGACTCAGCCTTCAGGATCTGTGGCTAGTTCGTCATCTTCCCTAGCTATGCGCCCAACAGGGCAGGATTGATTAGAACGACAAAGGGTAGTGAAGCAGTAGATACCGGTATATCCTTAACCCTCTAGAGATTTGTATGTGTGTTAAGACAAGTATATCATAAGTGTTGTGTTCAGACAGCATTGTGTTAATTATGATTAGAAATCATGGTTAGTAAAAAGGGTAAGATTGGGGTTAGGGAAAGTGTGAGCCTTAGAATAATATACGTGGAGACCTTAGAGGCAAGGACAGCTCGAGTAAAAGATTTATTTTATGTTTGACCCTTATCGGAGTGCTTAGTACTCGTGAGATATGTTTGTGTGATAAGTCCCTGAGTGGTATGATATGAAAGAGGGTAGTTGAGCTAAGAAGACCACTAGGTTTTCGTGACTCGATGGTGAGATTGTTCCGGATCGGGGAACAAGAGTTTTTGCGCGATAGCGGGTCGGGTTGAGGACCGATCGCGGGTCAACCCGCGGCCTGTATTGTGGTGGGGTCAGTTTGTGGTGGTCCCGCTTTGTGATAGGGTCATGAGGATGTTAGGCCCAAGTTTAGTTAACCATCGTACGAGTTCGTGGATGCGTTCGACCAGTAGTCGGCCGATGAGGTCAGCCCATCTTATCTTCAGTCAGGACCGTGTACTCGACAGAGGGTTATGCGAGTTGTTATATCAGGAAGGTTGTAAGGCTGCACGAGGTGCCTACTTTCACCTTATGACAGACAGTAAAGCCCATGTTATGGCTATTTCTTTTTCTGGAAGTTTTACCAGGCAGGGTTAGGAACTCAGGTGAGTCTCAAGACGCGTTCGCCTCGGGCGGTGTTTGGACTTGAGGGTAGTGAGGATTGTTGCCTCCTGTTGAGGGAGTGTTTTATAGCTACCATTTCAGTATTCGGATATCGCCTTATGACGCCTTGTAGGGGCGGAAGTGTAAGTTGCCGGTCGATTGGTTCGATGTTGGCAAGGTTCAGATAGTTGGTTCATACTTGTTTCAGCAGGATGTGGATAGGGTGAAGCTTATCCAGAAGAGGTTATTGGCAGCACAGAGTCAACAGAAGTCGTGCGGATAATCAACGTCGACACTTAGAGTTCAGGTTGACGGTGGGTCTTCTTGAAGGTACCACCCCGGAAAGGGTGTGACGAGTTTTGGAAAACAGAGGAAACTTAGCCCGAGTTACTTTGGGCCTTTTCAGATCATGTGAAGAATAGGCCAGGTTGCCTATATGTTAGCATTTGCCGTCCGACTTAGGAGGCAGTACGTCCGGTCTTTCATGTTGTTATGTTCGGAAAAGTATCGGAGATCCATCCAGAGTGTTCCCAGTTAATGATGACCGAGTTGGAGGTAGTAACCCAGAGATTTTGGAAACTGAAGCAGTAACAGAAATGTGGTAAGTTATGAGAAAGAGTTCTAGTATACAAGAAGGGTACGACGAGTAAGAGTATAGAAGTGATCATTTCGTTTGTAAAGAAAAGGTGCGAAGGGAGTATCTTTTAGACCTTGGGTGAGAGCTTTTGTAGTGATGAAGGTGATTCCTCGTGGACTTGAAGTTGAGTAATGGCGCGTGTGTTATGTTATGGCCAGGTACGGCATGATTGTTTTCGTAAGTATAGTAGTGAAGACTATGCGGGTGCATGTGTGTTTTGAGACTTAGAAGGAACATTCGGGACGAATGTTTCTAAGGAGGGGAGAATGTTATACTCCATATTTCCCGAGTATGTACGTGAGGGCGTACGTATAAAAGTTTAAGCCTTAAGTTAGGCAAGGGACGAAAATTTTGTTCACAACCCACGAAAAGAATTGTTTTCCGACGAAACATTTTCCAAACTTTGCGAGGGGAAAATTACAGTTGCGACTTTAATAAGTTTTGCGGATTTTTCCGAGAGATGAAATATTTTGGACCAACGAGAGGGCGACACTTGTCACCCTCAAGTTGGCGGATTGGTGGCCGAAAGGGGGCACGTTTTGTGCCATGTTTTGTTGACTAAACCATGGGTCAATGTTTGGAGTGAATTGAGGAGTAGATGGCTAGGGGGCACTTGGGCAAATCCTCACCCTCCACTTGCCCCCCACTTGTCTTGATCTTGGCTATTGGTTTCCCTATAAATACCCCCCTTAGTTGAAGACTTCTTCATCCACTCCACACTTTTCTAAGTCTTGAAATCTCCCTCCCCCTTTGTAAGGCTTTCGTCCAAGCCTCCCCCTCCCCCTTTGTGAGGCCCTTGGCCGAGAGTACCTCTCCCCCCTTCCTTTGTGGTGCTAGCCGAAAGTACCCCCCCCCCCCCTACATTGAGTTGTTCTCGTGAAATACACCCCCCCTTGGTAGAAAAGTATTCCCCAAGCGTTGTTACTATTCCAAAATACCTTGGCCCAAATACCTTGTAGTATTCCAAGGTTACCCCTATACTAAAAGCCCAGAAATACTATTATACTCTCCTACAGTCACAAAACGAAACCCTTAGGAAATCTTCATAGTTGGTTGAAGTATTAAGAAGAAGTTGCGTAGAACTTATAAGGGTTGTTTGGAGCGGGTTGGAGCGCTCAGAGTAGGAGCTAAACGTTGCTCAGGATCGACATTTTAACTTGGATAATTTTGGGCTTATCGAGGTAAATACTCTTGTCCTTCTATTGTAATTGGAAATTACATACTGTAGTAGTATAGAAATGAATATAAGACACATAGAAGGATATTACAGAAGACAATTGAACTGTAATAGAAGGATATTACAGAAGAAGATTGAATCAGACTTACATAGGATTGTATTTACTGAGACTTGTGTAGCTTAACGGGTAGGAAGCACGCCGATTTGTTTCCGTAAAATAGAGAACCTACTGCTTAGAATATTCTACAGAGTAGTCTAGACGTTGATAGACGTATATGGCCTTTATAGGTTGAAAGTTCTGCGAGTAGCATGTTCTACTTGAAAGGTGAACAAGGCTAGCCGGGTTATAGCCGTGGGCGTTTGCTAATAGTCGATAATCGTCGCGAGGTATGTGATTCTTCCTATCCTCTTGAGCATGATATTTAAAAGAATATATATAGTACGGTAGACGTACGTGTGTTAACTGAACGTGGTTTTTTACTGCGATGTCTTTTGACTTGAGTCTAATAATAAGAATCTTGAAGTATTTCAAAAGAATTAAGAACCGTTTTTGAAAGAAGAGTAATACTTGGTTTTAAAAGCTTAAGAGTTATACTAGCTTTATGGGAAGTTAGGTATAACGACTTAAGAGAGATAAAAAGAATGGTTTATTGATTTTAGAAGTTAAGAGACTTGATCTTAAAAGATAAGAGACTTGACTTAATTGAATTAATATGAATTTTGTTAAAAAGTGTGAAACCTCATTTGTGAGTAATGAGTACTTGGTTTGTAAAGGAATAATGTTTCTTGATTTGAAATGAGAATAAGTATTGAACAAACCACAAGCGCTAATAAAGGGAAATGTATTGACTAATAAAGTATTATGAAAACCAGAGAAACCTCCATCCGCATGAAGCTAAGATGAGACAAAATGATATTACATTTCCTAGATCATGGCTGCTTTAATAAGATTGTTATAAACAAGAATAACCTACTCACACGTAAGGCATATGTTTCTCAAATTGTTTTAAAGGAGAATTATATTATTAAGTGATTAAAACTATGAACTACGAAACCTTTCGAAAATGAGAAACTTGAGCATTTGAAATTAGGCAAACTTGAACATTTGGAAAATAATGTTGTTACTTGATTTTACAAAGGAAAGCGTTTTAGTTTACTTAATAAGATAGTCACTATTTTAATACTACGGGTATTGTGTGACTTATGTGAAAGAAACGGATCTTTTAAAGAGTTAATGTATGAAGTACTTTGGGGATAAAAACCCGAACTTGTTAACATAAAGTAGAAAGTACCTTGTGAATAACTTGATTGTGTTGGTTTGTGATAGCCTTGTAATACTTTCTTGTTGCTTTGATAAGTAAACATGTTAGGATGCTACGTGTGTTAGTATCTTGTGATGTTTGTGTAAAGGGGTTTCCTTGTTGTGCTTATGTTGTTTAACGATAAGTCGTTATGTTAGTATTATATCACTCACCTCTTGACATGATACAGGGGTTAAGGCGCCTCCACGATGTGAGACTCGGTGATGCAGGACCATGATTCGAGAATACCTCATGCGGGTCCAGGGACCTATGCGCGAGCTACGAGTTCCGGTTAGTGCGCGCCTTTGTGGTCATGCGGTCTATGTGGCCATGCGGATCGCGAGTCCGGGGCGATGCCGGAGTAGCTACCTCGATGCGGGAATACCTCATGCGGGCCTATGTGAGTGGCCTATGCGGAGTCGGGAAGTTCGAGGATTAGACGCGCATTTGATATCGCGGGCGAGTGGCGGCTTCGATCATGTGGCGGTGCAGACACTCGTGATACGATTTATGACTTTGTTGGTGCGTGGTTTTAGTAGTCGGCTATGCCTTCGCACTTACCCGTCGGTTTTATTATGACAGTGGGACTCGTGTTCATGTGTATTCCTTGGTGCTTTTATATCATAGATCACGGCGTGAGGAAGGTATTCCACGGGCATGATTGATGTTGTGGGCGTGAGACCCATAGTTATATTTGAGTGATGACTTTGAGGCGTGAGTCCACGACTGACATGATCGCTTATTTATCAGGAATCGTAGTTTGGTTATCATACATGTCTCCCGCTTTATATAGACTACTATGATTTCATTTACGATTTTCGCCACATACTTGGTACCTGTTGTACTGACCTCCTTCGGGGGGCTGCGTTCATGCCGCAGGTAGAGGTACACCAGTCGTCGATCCTCGCTCTTAGGATCACAGTTCAGCGTTTTGGGAAGCTCCGTTTCTCCGGAGGCTTATCAGTGGTATAGTCCCCTGTCGTTGTAGGTACTTACATTCAGGGGTATGGCGGGGCCCTGTCCCGCCATTGTTGTTATATCATTCTTAGAGGTCTGTAGTACTGTTGTGGGCAGAGTTTGTAAAAGGGATGTAACTGTTCGGATTCAAGTTATATATATATATATATATGCCGTAAGGCAACTTTTCGCAGAAAAACTGTTTTACACTTCATATTATTTCAGGTCTTGTATTATGTTCCGCTGATTACTCTGATGTATGTCTACTTGGGTGCCCGGGGTAAGACACCAGTCACGGGCCCGAGTTCGGGTCGTGACATCATCTTTTTCCAATAAAGTCACTCACATCCTTTAAAATCAAGTGAGCTTAACTTTTCAATTCCAATAAACTTGTACATTTCAAATCAAGTCAATTGTACCATAATGAAACTGAATTCATTTAAAACATGTACATCCACCGTACTATACATTTTATAAGGTTCCTGCTCAAAGAAAGATAGGGAAAGTTCCACATAGTTCAAATAAATCAAATCTCACATATTTTCCAAATTAATCAAGTCACATAGACTTTTCAAATAAACCAAGTCACTTAGACTTTCCAAATAAATCAAGTCACATAGACTTTCCAAATAAAATCAAGTCACATAGACTTTCCAAATAAAATCAAGTCACATAGACTTTCCAAATAAATCATGTCAAAAGAAGAAAGGATAGTTCACATACCTAGTGACGACTAACCAACACGACAAGTAGCAATACGCTCCAATAACCTTATCTGCTATTCCTCAAGCCAAGTAGACTATGCTACACGTAGTACTTCAACCTATAATATCGATAGCACTTCTATCAACATCAAGCTTACTAGTATAAGACTTATACCAAATAGTGGCCCTCTAATTCTACGGAAATTTGGCCATCACTTCCTTTGTTTCTACGTATTTTTCCACCTTTTCCAAGGCCCGAATACAACAACCAACAAGCCACATTTAAGGCACAACCAACAGTTAACCAAAGGGGATTACACGCCTAACTTGACGTATAAAATCCTGCCCCACAATCACATTAAAACAGTCTATAAAATAGTCCATAATTCTCGGCACAAACAGTCCACAATTCTACAATATTAAGGGTACAATGTGAAGCCTTTAACACCCTTTTTATACCCTTATTCTTTAGGACTTTCATTAGCCATTTTACCACATTAAACATGCAATATGGTGGCTGATTTTCCAGCAGCCTAACACCACAAAACCGAACATTAAAATTGCATAACGATACCCCACAGTTTTAGGCAAAACTCTGCCAACAACTACGATCCGATTACCCTTTCCTCAACCCTTTTTAATCCAAATTCGAATTCCAATACTTCCATATAAGTTATAACAACTTATTAACAACAATATTACTCCATTATAACATGCAATAGGTGACTTTAATAACGACAATAACCAACGAAATCCGATAATCACCAAATCTGTCCATACACGGTTTTAGCCCCAAAAATGATTCAAACGCTTTTTATTCTTCATTATTTTTAGCACAATATCATATATACATTATAACAACATGTAATATCTAATTACTTCAAGAGAAGGAAGTAGTTTTACCTTTATTTGTGCCCAAAATGCCCCAAAATAGTCCACTCGTCCTTTGCCCACAATTTTCGTTTCGCTCCACTTCTTCAAGATCCAAACACATATATGTATCCACTACAACCTTAGAAGAAACTTCCATTCACATTCCATCACCAAAAAGTCGATGAAAAACCCTAAAATCTCTAACCCTAGCCACGGCCCAAATGGGATTTGAGGTTAATGGTGGTTTATCTTGGCTTAACACTTGGATAGGGTTCTTAATCTTGTATTATGAACTAACCTTGGAAGATTTAAGGATCTTGGTCTTCAATAATGGCCCTTGGCCGAAATCTTGAGAGGGAAGAGATAGAACTGTGTAATGAAAATATTTTTTAAGTTTAGATAAGTCTTGCAAACTCTCTTGATATATATAAATATCTACAAGTGTAGCGAGACAAGTGGAGTGGGACCCACTTGTCCACTTGTCTTCAAAATATCTAAAGTCCAAGTCCAAGTCAAAGTCAAGTGGAGGGGTGACACGTGTCACCCTCTGATTGGTCCAAAATATTGTAATTTTTCGAAGGTCCCCGCGAAATTGTGAAATTCTCGGCGGACCCCATATTATCAATTCCAATACCTTATAATCCAATACCAAGTCCATAAATTCAATTAGAAGTATTAAACTTCAAGTTAATAATTTTTTCGTCGTCACATTTTTCCGAAATTTTACATTAAGAAAATGTAATAATTCTTTCATTCCAATATTCAAATCTTCTTTCCTTAATCATGGCCTCAAATCAATTGTTACACCCCGTAATTCAAATGACATGATTTAAGGGAAGTAACTTGTTTTAAAAAGGTGTGAGTTACTTGAGATTTAAAAGTTAAGAAACTTGATTTCTAAAGTTAAGAGACTTGAAGTATTTTGGAAGTTAAGAAAATTGATTTGAAAGTATATGTTACTTAATTTATAAGAATTTACGTATGAAGTTTTAAGACTATGAACCTCAATTTTTAAAAGGTTAAGGGACTTTATTTTTCAAGTTATGGGACTGATTCTTAAAGGAAGAAATGAATTGATTTAAAAGTGTATTGACTTATGTGAAATGTAAACAAGCGTTGATACTACGGGTGTTAGTATCTTGGGGTTTTATATGAAAATGAACCTTTTGAAAAGAATGGGAGTACGTAGTACTTTGGGTTAAATTCCCGGATTTTTATGTGTGAAACGAAAGAGCCATGAGTTTATAAAAATGGAAGTATAAAGGTTTAAAGAACTTGCCTATGTTTGCTTGTGATAGCTTTGAGTGCAAGTATTATATGTTTACGTTGTCGTGACTCTCAGTTGGAGGGTCGGCTGTCTTGTTGTAAGTTTACTTGGACGTACCTACAGTGATGTGGGATTCCACGGGTATGCTTCCATTATGATTGATCCTTGGACATGCTTATACGATGTGGGATTCCGGGGCATGTGACCAGGAGGCGGGTTAGATTCCCGGGTTTGTTTTATTACCCATGGCCATGCTTATACGATGAGGGATTCCGGGGCATGTGACCATGCTATGTACGACTATTACTCCATGTGCTAGCTCCCCATGAAGACATGTACCCACGATGAGGGATTCCGGGGGCATGTTATATTATTACTCTATGGGCTAGCTCCCCATGAAGACCTGCGCCTACGATGAGGGATTCCGGGGGCACGTTATGGCCATGCTTATACGATGAGGGATTCCGGGGCATGCGGCCACGTTATATATATATATATATATATATATATATATGTGTGTGTTGTATATGTGTACGCCGACAGAGAGGTATGATGCCACGGGCGCGTCACATGGTTATATGTTACACCTACGGCTGTCGGCAGTGATGTGGGATTCCACGGACATGAGATATATATATATGTATTGTGTATGTGTACGCCGATAGTGAGGTGGGATGCCACGGGCGCGTCACATGGCTATATTTTACACTTATGACTGTCGGTTGTGATGGGGGATTCCACGGGCACGCTTTGATTTTTGTGTGACTTGATCGCGTCCCAGATTGGGCCGGGTAGTATATGCGTCCCTCCATAAAGGGCCGGATTATGTTATGAAAGATAAGTAAGTTATATGGTAATGAACTTAATGATTTCTCCTAAGTATGTACGTAAGTTTTGGCCATAACTCTTAATGGAATGGAAAATATAATGATGTGCAATTAAGTCCATGAGTGGTAATGACACGGCAGGATCTGGTATGTACTTTTTATACTTGCCTCTGTCATTCTTTTGTACAGTTATGATCTGTTTACTGTACTTTATTTTCGTTCCATATTCGGTACCTGTTGTACTGACCCTCTTCGGGGGGCTGCGTTCATGTCTGCAGGTTTAGGTACAAAGTTGTGGATCCGCGAGCTTAGGATCCTAGTTCAGCATTTTGAGATGGCTCCAATGTTCCGGAGCTTGTCGTCATGGTTATGTATATTCAGGGGTACGGCGGGGCCTTGTCCCGCCATAGTATTTGTTCAAATCTTAGAGGTCTGTATTCATCGTAGGCTGGATGGCTAGAGTTGTTTTTACATTGTTAAGCAGTGTAGACTTTCTGTAATTATTATGATTATGGCACTTTATCGGCTCGCCTTGGTAAAAAAAAAAAGGGTGTTAATTATCTTCCGCAGATTTATTATGTTGTATGATTAGAAGCGGTGCCCGTGTAGGGCACTGCCGCGCCCGGTCGGGTCGTGACAAAAGTGGTATCAGAGCAGTTAGTCCTCGGAAAGTGTCTACAGACCGTGTCTAGTAGAGTCTTGATTATCGGTGTGTTGTGCACCACATCTATAATCAGGAGGCTGCAGGACATTTAGGATTGGTTTCCATTCTTCTCACTCTGAGATCGTGCGATAGAGTTGTGTTGTTAGGGTCATCTCTCCCTAACGAGTTATGTTGATTGCAGCTACGAGAAAGGCAGCAGTGACCCAGGAAGGGCTATGTGGATTGCGTATCCAGGTTGGTAATGATTATAGTATAGTTGGTATTGTGACATACATCTATACGGAGTTATGTATGAGGGTCAGACGTGTGTTGCCTAGAATGATTTTAGATTACTAGGAGTTGGTAAAGACTAACTAGATACCTGGAAGGTATGGAACAGTTAATGAATTCTCGCCAAGGTCTTATGTTTTATCTTGAGATAATTGGGAAAGGATGAGCTGTCTGATAGGGCAGTGAACCCTTAAGAAGTCATGTTAAGAAACTCAATGGAATACCATGTTAATATATTAAGCTACGTGGTAGGCTTAAGAGAATTGTACGGATGAGGTCCGTATAGAGTAAGTAATGGTTGTTGTGATCAAGACGACACGATTATGGTATTATGAGAAGTTTTTGTACCCGCACGGGATCGTAAGGTAGGCTTGGAGCATGGAAATTGCGAGCCTAAGAGTATTAATAACCGCCGAGACCTTAGGTATATATAAGGCCTTCTCGGGCAATAAGATTTTATTCAGACTAAGGTAAGAGTTAAGTGCGACGCTGAGTCGGGCTGAGGACCTATTACGGGTCGCCTCATAGTTTGAAATGGAGTGGGATCAGTTGGTAGTAGTTCCGCTACGTGAAAAGGTCACGAGGGTGCAAGGCCCAAGTCTAGTTAATTGTTTTACGGGTTCGTGGACGCGTTCCACCGAAACCAGGTTGTGAGAGCCAGAAATTGCCTTATGTTGTTTAAAAGAGTGACTCCAAAAGATTGGGGGCCAGAATCGGTATGGAAGTTATGTATGTATGCTAGTATGAGTTGGAGGTAGGGAAAGAGTACGACCAGTAAGGAAGATGGAAACCAAGTGTAAAGGAATAGAGCCTGAACCCATAAGAACATTTCGAGGTAACTACACCCGTGAGTGTTTGGGGTGGTAGCTGAGCGGGTATTTGAGATTTGCCCGGTGATGATACAGTCTTCAGACCCTAGTAGACCTAGTAGAGATGTTTATGACAGACTTTAAGGTCATTATGAGTATGGACTAGTTGGCTTCGTGAGTGCCAAGGTTGACATCTTAGTATAAGTATTGTTATGTGGCCATGGGTGGCATATGTTGTATGAAGGGTGTAGTAAAAGGAGACTATGTCGCTATCTATTTAGATTGGACTCCGAAAGAACATTCGGGGACGAATGTTTCTAAGGGGGGAAGAATGTTACACCCCGTAATTCAAATGACATGATTTAAGGGAAGTAACTTGTTTTAAAAAGGTGTGAGTTACTTGAGATTTAAAAGTTAAGAAACTTGATTTCTAAAGTTAAGAGACTTGAAGTATTTTGGAAGTTAAGAAAATTGATTTGAAAGTATATGTTACTTAATTTATAAGAATTTACGTATGAAGTTTTAAGACTATGAACCTCAATTTTTAAAAGGTTAAGGGACTTTATTTTTCAAGTTATGGGACTTGATTCTTAAAGGAAGAAATGAATTGATTTAAAAGTGTAGTGACTTATGTGAAATGTAAACAAGCCTTGATACTATGGGTATTAGTATCTTGAGGTTTTATATGAAAAGGAACCTTTTGAAAAGAATGGGAGTACGTAGTACTTTGGGTTAAATTCCCGGATTTTTATGTGTGAAACGAAAGAGCCATGAGTTTATACAAATGGAAGTCTAAAGGTTTAAAGAACTTGCCTATGTTTGCTTGTGATAGCTTTGAGTGCAAGTATTATATGTTTACGTTGTCGTGACTCTCAGTTGGAGGGTCGGCTGTCTTGTTGTAAGTTTACTTGGACGCGTCGAAGCTGATGTGAGATTCCACGGGTATGCTTCCATTATGATTGATCCTTGGAAATGCTTATACGATGTGGGATTCCGGGGCATGTGACCAGGAGGCGGGTTAGATTCCTGGATTTGTTTTATTACCCATGGCCATGCTTATACGATGAGGGATTCCGGGGCATGCGACCATATTATGTACGATTATTACTCCATGGGCTAGCTCCCCATGAATACATGTACCCACGATGAGGGATTCCGGGGGCATGTTATATTATTACTCCATGGGCTAGCTCCCCATGAAGACATGCGCCTACGATGAGGGATTCCGGGGCATGCGGCCACGTTATATATATATATATGTGTTGTATATGTGTACGCCGACAGTTAGGTAGATGCCACGGGCGCGTCACATGGTTATATGTTACACCTACGGCTGTCGGCAGTGATGTGGGATTCCACGGGCAGGAGATATATATATATGTATTGTGTATGTGTACGCCGACAGTGAGGTGGGATGCCACGGGCACGTCACATGGTTATATTTTACACTTATGACTGTCGGCCGTGATGGGGGATTCCACGGGCACGCTTTGATATTTGTGTGACTTGATCGCATCCCAGATTGGGCCGGGTAGTATATGCGTCCCTCCATTAAGGGCCGGATTATGTTATGAAAGATAAGTAAGTTATATGGTAATGAACTTAATGATTTCTCCTAAGTATGTACGTAAGTTTTGGCCATAACTCTTAATGGAATGGAAAAGATAATGATGTGCAATTAAGTCCATGAGTGGTAATGACACGGCAAGATCTGATATGTACTTTTTATACTTGCCCCTATCATTCTTTTGTACAGTTATGATCTATTTACTGTACTTTATTTCCGTTCCATATTCTGTACCTATTGTACTGACCCTCTTCGGGGGGCTGCGTTCATGTCCGCAGGTTTAGGTACACAGTTGTGGATCCGCGAGCTTAGGATCCTGTTTCAGCATTTTGAGATGGCTCTAATGTTCCGGAGCTTGTCGTCATGGTTATGTATATTCAGGGGTATGGCGGGGCCTTGTGCCGCCATAGTATTTGTTTAAATCTTAGAGGTCTGTATTCATCTGTGGGCTGGACTGGCTAGAGTTGTTTTTACATTGTTAAACAGTGTAGACCCTTTCGAGTAATTATTATGATTATGGCAGCCTTATCGCCTTGGCCTTGGTTAAAAAAAAGGGTGTTAATTATCTTCCGCAGTTTATTATGTTGTATGATTAGAAGGGTGCCCAGGTAGGGCATCAGTCGCGGCCCGGGATCGTGTCGTGACATCAATGTAGCTCTTTCGTCCAACACTCCCCCCCCTCCCCTTGTGAAGTTTGGCCGAGGGCCTACCCCCCCCCCCCCTAGCCTAGCCAAAACCTACCCCCCCTCCCTTGGTAGAAAAGTTGTCTTCTTGTATTGTTATAATGCCCAAAATACCCTAGCCCAAATACCTTAGTACTTAGTAGAAGTTGTGAAGATCTTCTAAGGTTTCTGAGCATACAACTTAGGAGCAAAACCTTGCTCAGCGCGACTTTTCTAGGATATTATCAGCTTACTGAGGTAACTAATCCTAACCCTCTTTGAATTAGAGAATACTTACTGTTGGAGTATAAGAATAAGTATAAATACTTAGAAGACTATTGCAGAATAGAATTGAACGGTTACCACAGTAGAAGGGTTTAAAAGAAGAATAATCAAAGCAGATTTACATGGGATCGTTTTCACGATGAACTTATATAGCTCACCGGTAGGAAGTACCGCCCAACTTTCCATAGAATTGTGAACCCTCTGCTTAGAATGACCTTCGAGTAGTCTTTGATAGATGTCTCGTGACTATTATAGGTGACTCTGCTTGCGACATATTCAACTTGGCGGTGGTTTTCACGGAAGGTATGTGATTCTTCCTAAAGCATGATATTTTACAATATATATAGTACGGTAGACGCATACGTGTTAATCGAATAATACTTACGAATGCCTCACGCTTAAGCTTGAATAATACTTACAGAATGCCTCACGGCTTAAGCCTGAATAACACTTACGGCAATGCCTCACGGCTTAAGCCTGAATAATAAAGATCTGAAAGCATTTCAAAATAATACTGAATCATTTTTAACAGAAGAGAACTAATTGGTTTTTAAACAGAAGCTTAAGAGTTATACTAGCCTTATGGGAAGTTAAGTATAAACACTTAATATTGATAAAGAAAGCTTTGCCTATGTGTTTATAACAGACTTATATTGAATTGTGAAAAGAATAATAAGATGGTTTGATAAGTAGACATGATATGATGATATGTGTGTTAGTGTCTTGTAACGTTTGTGAAAAAGAGTATTCTTGTTGTGCTTATGTTGTTTAACGATAAGCTGTTAGGTTAGTGTAACATCACTCACCTCTTGACATATTACCGGGGTTTAAGCCTCCACGCGGGGTAGACTCAGCGGTTGCAGGACCATTATTCGAGAATACCTCATGCGCGACCAAGGGACCTATCCGGAGCTACGGGAGTTCCGTGTTAGTGTGTGGGGTTATACCTCATGCGGCTATGTGGCCGTGCGACGACGAGTCGGGGCGATGCCGAGGAGTAGCTACCTCGATGCGGGGTTATATACCCTATGCGGGCCTATGTGATTGGCCTATGCGGACTACGGAGTCCGTGATTAGGCTTGCATGGTGATACTACGCAATTGGCCTGCTGATCATTCGCAGCCTAGAAAAGACTGCTACGCTTTATCTATCACGCTTTGTTTGTGATGGCACTATGTGTGGTTTCTCGTTGTTTCATACATACTTGCAAAACTGCTTTTTAAAATGATATGTTTCATTTAAGTATTTTACGCTTTCATATACTTAGTACTGTTATCGACCTCCTTGGGCCGTTCATGCCGCAGGTGGCAAGCAGTGCTAGATCCACATTCTTAGGATCTCTACGTTGGTGTCGGAGCTCCATCTTTTCCGAGGCTCTACTTTGGGTATGATCTCCTGTTGTAGATAGTTTTGTACGATCGAGTATGGCGGGCCCGTCCCACCATAGTTGTATATTTCCTTAGAGGTCTGTAGTCAGTACAAAGGTTTGATGTAATCGCTAAACCATGTTTATATATATATGCCGAAAGGCGATGTTTTCTCACATAAACTGTGTCTTATTTTATAAAGCGTTTCATGTCTTGCTTTATATTTTCGATTACTCGATGTATGACTACTGGGTGCCCCAGCAGGCACCGCCACGGCCCGAACAGGTCGTGACAAAAGTGGTATCGAGCGATTAATCCTCGGAAAGTGTCTACAGCACCGTATCTAGTAAGTCTTGATTATCGGTGTTGTGCACCACACCAATAATCGTGAGGCTATAGGATATTTAGGATTGGTTTCCATTCTTCTCATTCCGAGATCGTGCTTTAGAGCCGTGTTATAGGTTGGACCCTCTAACGTATTCCTTTCCCCGTAATGCTTATGCCTCCACGTAAGGCAACCCGCCCGTAGGGCAAGGCACCGAGGAGCTGCTAGCAGACACCCAGTCACGAGGGCTCGTGCCCGCCTATACCGAGACGGCGAGTTCTATGACGCCGCCACCCCAAAGAGACCACGGTACCCACACCTCCCGCCCCACACCGGGCGGAGGAGTTAGGGTACAAGGAGATGGCCCACTATTGGCTAAAGTCAGGCCCGACACGAGGAGAGGCCGACGCGGCAGCCCAGCTCAGCCTCCTCCGGCCGCGTGGTGCACCCGAGGCGAATAGTTTGAGACTACGAGATTTCTTGAGTTGTAGCCCGCAGTTTTACTGGTCGAGGCCGAGGATGATCCGCAGGAGTTCATCCGTCGATTCTGAAGGATCATGAGGGTGATCAAGGCCTCGAGACAGAGTCCGTGACGCCGGTTCGCGTCGGCCGCGTGATACCACGGTCGATTGGTTTGATTCATGGAGTTATCCGGGAGAGCACGCGTCCCCAGCCTACTGGGATGAGTTCTCGGAGGCTTTCCTCACCCACTTCTTGCCTCCACAGATGGCGAGGGCGCGGCCGATAGATTTTTACTGCCGAGGCAGAGGACGACCGCCGTGGAGTACAATGTCGAGTTTGATTCATTGGCTCGATATGTCCCAAAGATTGGTAGCGCGATTATGGAGGATAGGTGCACCGCCACGCCACCGCTAGATGACTATATGGCCGAAGTCGCGCGGTGTTTCTTCACCGGTATGGACATTACCCGCACGCAGCTCATGCTCTTGGATGTGAGGCGCGAGACCGCCGACAGCAGCAGCAGAAGAAGACCAGACGGCAGGTCTTGGTGGCTATCGTGGTGGCGGCCTCAGCAGCCTAGATTTGCACCACACCCACTCGAGCACTCGCACCGCCCTCGACAAACCGAGATATTCGAGGGCGCATCGGGCCCCGTGACTTGAACATCCGAGCAGCGAGGTTCTCGCCGACGACCACCCCCTCGCCGTGGCCGACGCGGTAGATCCCACTTTGGGAGTCAGGTACGGAGTTTGTTTCGGGCCAGGCCGCAGGTCACTATGCGAGGAACCGTCCCACCGGCGGCGGCTGATGGTAGGGTCACCACGAGTTCTTTCACGGTCTTCTTCATCCCCGACAGCTACTCGCCACGGAGGGCAAGGTACTCGTGGACCGCAGGTCGTCGCGCAGAGGTCGTGGCGCGGTCCCGCTTCTAGCGGTCCTCGAACCGCATTTATGCTTTGTCCACCGGCAGATCGTGAGGCCTCACCGATGTCGCGGTACCTTATCGGGCCGGGTTTGATGTGTATGCTTTGATAGATCCGGTTCTACTCGCCCCATATATCTCCTTGTTGCTAGTAGGATAGGGATAAAGCACGAGTCCATAGACCCTTTCGAGGTAGCCACGCCAGGTGATTCAGTGGTAGCTCGGCGGGTATATAGAGCTTGTCCTGTGACCATTTACAGTCGTCGGACCCTAGCCGACTTGATAGAGTTAGAGATGATTGACTTCGACGTGATCATGGGGATGGATTGGCTAGCTTCTTGCTACGCCAATGTTGACTGCAGAGAGAGAGTAGTACGGTTCCAGTTTCCTGAGGAGCCGGTTGTTGAGTGGGAGGAGCACGCAGACGCCGGCGGTAGGTTTATTTCCTACCTCAAGGCTAGGAAGATGGTGCAGAAGGGGTATATCTACCATCTCGTTCGGGTGTTTGATACTGAGGCTGCGGTACCAGATTTTCCGTCAGTTCCAGTGGTCAGAGAGTTCCCAGACGTGTTTCCAGACGACCTCCCGGGTATCCCTCCTGAGAGGGAGATTGAGTTTTGTATTTACATATTACCAGACACTCGGCCTATTTCCATTCCGCCATACAGAATGGTACCTGCCGAGTTGAGAGAGTTGAAGGATCAGCTTAGGGATTTGCTGGAGAAGGGCTTCATCAGGCCTAGTGTTTCTCCCCGGGAGCGCCGATTGTTCGTGAAAAAGAGGGCGGACGCCAGCACGCATGTGTTGATTACAAGCGGTGAACAAGGTGACCATTAAGAACGAATACCCTTCCCGGGATTGATGATTTGTTCGACCATTGCAGGTGCGAGATGCTTCTCCAAGATTGATCTACGGCCGCTATCATCAGTAGTCGAGAGGTGGGCGTCCTAGGATCGCATTCGTGACCCGTGACGCATTATGAGTTCGTGGTCATGTCTTTTGGGTTGATCAATGCTCCGGCAGTATTCATGGATTTGATGATCCGAGTGTTCAAACCATTTTTGGACACGTTTGTGATAGTGTTCATTGATGATATCTTGGTTTATTCTCGCCAGAGCGAGCATGCGAGCATTTGAGGTTGTCTTGTGATTCTCCAGACCAGCTTGACGCCAAGTTTTCCAAATGTGAGTTTTGGTTGACTTGATGGCGTTTCTTGGGCATATTGTCGGGCCGATGGCATTCGAGTGGATACGCCAAGATCGAGGCGATGACTTGGCCTAGACCTACTACTCCGGCCAGAGGTTCGCAGCTCGGGCCTTGCAGATATTATCGGCGTTCGTGGAGAAGTTTGCTTCTATCTGCGCACATTGACTAGGCCGACTCGTAGCGGCAAGTTTGATGGTGATGCTTGTGGCGGGGTTTCGATTCTTTGAAAGAGAGACCGACGATCGCCCGTTCTTACTCTTCCGGAGGTCCGGATGGTTATGTCGTGTATTGTGACGCGTCGAGCATCGGGTTGGGATGTGTGTTGATGCAGCATGGAAGGGTTATAGCATATGCATCCCGACATCCAAGAAACACGAGGAACTACCCCACCCATGATTTGGAGTTAGCGGTGTGATTCACGCTTTGAAGATCCGAGGCACTATTTGTATGGGGTTCACGTGGATATTTTTACGGACCACAAGAGCCTCCAGATATCTTCACCAGGGAGTGAACTTACGGCGAGACGGTGGTTAGAGTTGCTTAAGGATTACGATGTTGATATCCTGTACCACCCGGGAAGGCCAATATTGTGGCGATGCTCTTAGTCGTAGGTCGATGGGAGCCTATCGGATGTGCGGCTAGAGAGGAGGACATGGTTTGTGATTTGCATCGATTAGCGAGCCTTGGTGTCCGTTTGATTGATTACGATAGCGGTGGGGTTAGAGTTCGTGAGGTTGCCGAGTCTTCCATCGTCGAGAAGTGAAGAGGCAACACCGAGGATCCAACTTTGATTCGATATCGTGATACAGACTCTTCGTGAGGCGCGGTCCTTTGAGGTAGCACGATGGGTGCTAAGGTTTGAGGGCGTTGTGTTCCGGATGTTTGTGGCTTGGCAGAGTTCTTGGGAAGCACACGCGGCGCGTTACTCTATCCATCCGTGGTCGACCAAGATGTACCACGACCTTAGATCCGTATTGGTGGGATGGCTTGAAGAGGGCGTTGCGAGTTCGTAGCTCGTGCGTGTTGTCGGGCGGTGTAGAGCACCGAGGCACGGTGGTTTGTTACGCATTTATTGAGATCCCGACCTGGAAGTGGGAGGTAATCAACATGGACTTCATCACATGATTACCTCGCACTCAGAGGAGACATGATTCTATATGGGTTATCGTCGACAGGCTGACGAAATCAGCCCACTTTTATTCCCGTCAGGACGACTTTTTCGGCTGAGGATTATGCTAGACTTTACATCCGAGAGATCGTTAGACTGCATGGAGTCCCTACTTCGATCATATCAGACAGAGGAGCCCAGTTTACGGCTAACTTCTGGAGGTCCTTCCAGAGGGGTTTAGGGACGCAGGTGAGCACGAATCGCATTTCATCCACGCATGCACGGACAGCAGCGCACTATCCGCACTCTCGGAGATATGCGCGAGCCCTGTGTTATTGACTTCGATGGTAGTTGGGAGGATCATTTGCCTCTAGTT
The DNA here is from genome assembly GCA_029844215.1 of Przewalskia tangutica. Taxonomy (NCBI): domain Eukaryota; kingdom Viridiplantae; phylum Streptophyta; class Magnoliopsida; order Solanales; family Solanaceae; genus Przewalskia; species Przewalskia tangutica. The sequence continues at coordinate 75,654,176 of CM056734.1, forward strand.
GAGTTCGCGTATAATAATAGCTACCACTCCGAGATTCGGATGGCGCCTTATGAGGCCTTGTATGGGAGGAAGTGCGATCGCCTATAGGTTGGTTCGATGTGGCGAGTGCGCTAGTGGGACCAGATTTGAGTAAAGAAAGCCGATAAGGTGAAGCTTATCCGAGCGCTATCGACTTCGAGTCGCAGTAAGTCGTATGCGATCATCGTCGTCGGCATCTTGAGTTCGAGGTTCATGATTGGGTTTTCCTAAAGGTGTCACCCATGAAGGTGTGATGAGATTCGGGAAGAAGGGAAACTCACCAGGTACATCGGGCCATTTCAGATTGTCCGCAGGTAGGCAAGGTTGCCTATGAGTTGGATCTGCCGTCCGATCTGGAGGCGGCATCCGGTTTTTCACGTATCTATCTTTGAGGAGATGTATCGGATCCATCTAGGGTGCACCCGATTGACGATGTCCAGTGACCAGGGTTATCGTATGAGGAGATTCCCATAACGATAGTAGATCGTCAGGGTAGGCGTCTGCGGACCAAGGACGTGGCTTCCGTCAAAGTCTTGTGGCGGAACGAGCTCATGGAGGAGATGGCGGGAAGCCGAGAGGACATGAGGCGAAGTATCCTCACCTATTCCCCACACCTCCGTGTAATTCACTTTCCTACTTGTAAATTTTCATTATCGTTTATGCCTAAGTGTTGTTTTGTGGCGCGTGTGGCATTTGCAAACCGTTTAAGTTATGAAGAACCTTATCGTTATCTGTCTTGGGAAGGAACATTCGGGACGAATGTTTCTAAGGAGAATGTTATACCGTATTTCCGCAGTATGTACGTAAGGAATACGTCAAAAGTTTAGCCTTAAAGTTTAGGCTTGACGATTTTTTTGGGCACAACTCACAAAACGAATAGTTTTCCACGAAACGTTTCCACACTTCGTAGGGTAAATTCGGCTATGCCATTTCTTTTTGCGGATTTTTCCGAGAGGCGAAACATTTTGGACCAGCGGAGGCGACACTTGTCACCTCCAATTGATGGACTTGAAATCGCCCATTTGGACGATTTGGACAATGGTGAGCACGTTTTTGTGCCTTGTGCACAAGTCAAGAAGTTAGTAGGATATTTGTGTATAGTAAATCCTCACCCTACACTTGCCTTGCACTTGTCTTAATCTTGGCCATTGGTTGGCCACTTCGACCTATAAATACCCCCTTAGAGATGAAGAGTTCTTCATCCACAAATCTTTCCAAGTCTTGAAAATCCTCTCCTCTCCCTTTGTAGCTCTTTCGTCCAACACTCCCCTCCCTTGTGAAGTTTGGCCGAGGCCTACCCCCTAGCCTAGCCAAAACCTACCCTCCCTTGGTAGAAAAGTTGTCTTCTTGTATTGTTATAATGCCCAAAATACCCTAGCCCAAATACCTTAGTACTTAGTAGAAGTTGTGAAGAACTTCTAAGGTTTCTCTGGAGCATACAACTTAGAGCAAAACCTTGCTCAGCGACTTGTTCTAGGATATTATTGGGCTTCTTGAGGTAACTAATCCTAACCTCTTTTGAATTAGAGAATACTTCGTTGTAGTATAAGAATAAGTATAAATACTTAGAAGAATATTGCGAATAGAATTGAACTGTACCACGCAGTAGGGGTTTAAAGAAGAATAATCAAACTGTACTTACATAGGACTGTTTTCACAGAACTTATATAGCTCACCTGTAGGGAAGTACCGCCAACTTTCCATAGAATTGTGAACCCTCTGTTTAGAATGACCTTGAGTAGTCTTTGATAGATGTCTGTGACTATTATAGGTGACTCTGCGCGACATATTCAACTTGGCGGTGGTTTTCACGAGAAGGTATGTGATTCTTCCTAAAGCATGATATTTTACAATATAGTACGGTGACGCATACGTGTTAATGAATAATACTTACGGCAATGCCTCACTTAAGCTGAATAATACTTACGGCAATGCCTCACGCTTAAGCTCGAATAACACTTACAGAATGCCTCACGCTTAAGCTTTGAATAATAAAGATCCAAAGCATTTCAAAGAATCTTGAATCATTTTTAATGTAAGAGAACTAATTGGTTTTTAAACAGAAGCTTAAGAGTTATACTAGCCTTATGGGAAGTTAAGTATAACCACTTAAGATTGATAAAAGAAACAGTTTGCCTATGTGTTTATAACAGACTTATATTGAATTGTGAAAAGAATAATAAGATGGTTTGATAAGTAGACATGATATGATGCTATGTGTGTTAGTGTCTTGTAACGTTTGTGAAAAAGAGTATTCTTGTTGTGCTTATGTTGTTTAACGATAAGTTGTTAGGTTAGTGTAACATCACTCACCTCTTGACATATTACCGGGGGTTAAGCTGCCCTCCGATGCGGGGTAGACTCAGGCGGTCTGGGACCATGATTCGAGAATACCTCATGTGGGTCCAAGGTACCTATGCGAGCTACGGAGTTCCGAGTTAGTGTGCGGGTTATACCTCACGCGTCTATGTGGCCGTGCGACGACGAGTCGGGGCGATGCCGAGGAGTAGCTACCTCGATGCGGGTTATATAACCTATGCGGGCCTATGTGATTGGCCTATGCGGACTACGGAGTCGAGATTAGGCTTGCATGGTGATACTACACGCAATTGGCCTGCTGATCATTCGCAGCCTAGAAAAGACACATTACGATTTATCTATCACGCTTTGTTTGTGATGTGGCACTATGTGCGGTTTCCTCGTTGTTTCATACATACTTGCAAAACTGCTTTTAAAATGATATGTTTCATTTAAGTATTTTGATTTCATATACTTAGTACTGTTATCGACCTCCTCGGGGCTGCGTTCATGCCGCAGGTAAGGGCAAGCAGGTGCTAGATCCACATTCTTAGGATCTCTACGTTGGTGTCAGGAGCTCCATCTTTTCCGGAGGCTCTACTTTTGGGTATGATCTCCCTGTTGTAGATAGTTTTGTGCGATCGAGGTATGGCGCCCCGTCCCGCCATAGTTGTATATTTCCTTAGAGGTCTGTAGTCATGTTATGCGATTATCGGATGTAACTGCTAAACCATGTTTATATATATATGCCGAAAGGCGATGTTTTCTCACATAAACTGTGTCTTATTTTATAAACTGTTTCATGTCTTGCTTTATATTTCCGCTGATTACTCTGATGTATGACTACTTGGGTGCCCCGGTAAGGCACCAGTCACGGGCCCCGGAACGGGTCGTGACAGAGTAGACACTCGAACTATAAGAAATTTTGACAAGTCATTGGATTATGTAATACCATGAATTGAGGTTGAACACCTGGCTATAAGTTCTACGAGCTGGGAGAGAATAATAGGATTGCTACTTGACGAGATCAAGGAAATCTCCCCCCCCCCCTAAATTGTGATTGACAGGAAGTCTTAGCCATGAGGCAAACAAAGGAATCAAATCTAAGTTGGTGACCAAGTTTGGTTGTAACAGAGAAAGGGAAACAGGAACCATAATTGAGATTAAGGATACCCGAATATTTCGCAGGTATGAGAAAGGCTTCCAGTTATTGGAAGATAAGTTGACCACGACTACAGTTCTAACCCCTCCTAAGGAACTAGAGGGTTAGGTTATTATTGTAACACTTTGGGTGTTAGGCTAGGTTGTGTGCGGACGCAACACGATAACATTAGAGCCTATGTTTCCCGGCGGTTAGGGAAGCATGAAAGGAATTACACTACTCACAATTTAGAGTCGACGGCAGTAAAACGTACCTTGTAGATTTGGAGGCATTCCTTATATAGACTTCATGTGGATATTTGTGCAGACCACAAAAGCCTCCGGTATATCTTCAGACAGAGGCAGCTGAATTTGCGACAGAGACGGTGGTTAGAGTTACTCAAGAATTGTGATATTGATATCCTATACCATCCGGGGAAAGCCGAGACAGTTACAGGTGCTCTTAGTCGTGGATCTATGGGTAGTCTGTCATATGGGCAGCCAGATAGACAGGACGTGGTCCGTGAGATTCATCAGCTACCGAGCCGAGAGGTTCGATTATTTGTTTCCAGGGTTAATGGAGTTTAGATCCGAGAGGTTACCGAGTCTTCCGTTGATGAGGTAAAAAGGCGACAGTATGAGGATCCAGTTATGATACGATATCGAGATACGGCTCTTCGAGAGGAGGAGAGTTTATTTGAGGTTGCGCCTGATGGGGTGCTAAGATTCGAGGGAATATTGTGTGCTCCCGATGTTGCAGGACTTCGTCAGTAGATTCTGGGAGAGGCACACAGTGCTCGTTACTCTATTCATCCGGGATTAACTAAGATGTATCATGAACTCAGATGTATGTATGGGTAAGATGACCTGAAGAGGGAAGTAGCGGAGTTTGTGGCTTAGTGTCCGAGTTAGTAGCAGGTCAAGGTGGAACGCCAGAGCCCTGTGGGCTACTACAGGCGATTAAGATCCCAACTTAGATATTGGAGGTAATTAATATGGATTTTGTTACAGGGTGGCATCGTACTCAGAGGAAGTGCGACTCCCTGAGGGTCATAGTAAACAGGCTGACGAGACCAGCCCGTGTTCTTCCGGTCAGGACCATTCACTCGACTGAGGATTATGATAAATTATATATCAGGAAGAGTATGAGACTGCACGGGGTTCCTATATTTATGATGTCAGACGGATGAGCTCAGTTTACGAATAATTTCTGGAGGTTTTCCAGAAGTGATTAGGGACAGGTGAGTCTCAGTGTTGCATTTCACCCTCAGACCGACGGACAGGCAGATCGTACTATCCAGGCACATGAGGATGGGTTGCGGGACTGTTTTCTTGATTTCAGAGATAACTGAGAGGATCACTTGCCTCTTGTTGAGTTACGTACGATAACAGATACCCTTCCAGTATTCAGATGGCCCTGTATGAGGCCTTGTATGTAAGAAAGTGTAGATCGTCGGTTGATTAGTTCGACGTAGGCGAGGTTCAGTTAATTGGTCCAGACTTGATTCAGCGGGCTGTGGATGAGGCGAAGCTTATCCAGGAAAGATTATTAGTAAGCTCAGAGTCGGCAGAAGCTTTATGCAGATAAGCGATGTTGACACTTGGAGTTGAGATTGACGTGTTAGTATAAGTATTGTTATGTGGCCATATGTGGCAAGTGTGATTATGTTAGGTGTAGTCAGGGGACTATGCCAATATCCGTTTAGATGTAACCTCAAAGGAACATTCGGGGACGAATGTTTCTAAGGAGGGGAGAATGTTACACCCCGAAATTCCAGGACATGTATATGAGAATAGACGGGAGAACACAAGACTTAAAAATTTGAACGAAAGAGAGGGTTGTAAATTCTAAGGAAAATCTTCCGAACCCCGGAAAGGAAAGTTGTTCGTTAGGAAGAATTGGATTCTCAAATTGTTATTTAAAACTTTTAAGAGTTTATCAGAATTATGGAATCTTATTTTCGGAGTTGGATATGTGGGGCCACCCGAGAGATTTTACATTTTTCTGGGGCCCACGAGGTTTCCGACATTTTGGCCAATTATGGAAATTTCGGGAAACGAAATGTTATGGACCAATGGGAGGGCGACATGTGTCACCCTCCACATGGTCATCTTGGGCGAATTGGATGAGCAAAAAAATAGCCATTTGGCTTGAGAAAAATGGACCAAGTCAAAGGGTCAATGGAGCTTGATATAATTGATCACATCTTGACCTTCCATTTGGATTAATTCTAGCCCTTGATTTATTTATATATACATACTACTACTAGTAGCAAGACAAGCTCTCACACTTAGAAAAAATTTCACAAGTTTCTTGCTCACTAAGAGCTCTCGGCTAAGCCTCTTTTCCCACACAAAATTTTGCAATTGTGGATCATAATTCACAATACTTCAACCCAAGGTTCCTAAGGGTATTACAAGGATATCTCAATAGAAAAATCCCGGAAAAACTACATTTTCACGTTAGTCGCAAGGTGAAAGCCTAAGGTGTTCTTCAACTTTGAAGTTGGAAATTGAAGAGAAGTTGGTTATGAGCTTCTAAGGAGTGCTTGGAGCGGATTGGAACATAAGAAGAGGAGCTAAAAGTTGCTAAGGATCGACTTGAAGTCTTGGATAATATTTGGGCTTATTTGAGGTATACATTTTCATCTTGCTATTGTAATTGAAGATTTCATGTTATGATAATTTAGAAAAGAGCATGTGATATATGTTATGAAGATTGATAAGTGTTATGGAATTTTAGAAGCCTAAAGTCCGAAAAGTTCATGTTAGCTATTAAGTTTGTAATTCAATTTAATTGTTGATACAATCGTCACATGCTATTGAAAGAAGGGATTATAGTTGTTATAATCATTTGCGGCTATATAACATGTTAGACTAAACAACTAGGATTGAAGAAGAATTGGAAAAGACTTTGTGGTGTTGTACATTGTTAGCCGAAAATGACATTGAAATATTAGACTATTTGGATATCGATTGTGGGGCAGAATTTTACATGTCCTATGTGTCGTGTAATCCCCTTTGTTTAACTGATTTTTGAGCCTTTAATGTGGCATGTTTGGTTATTGAATTCGGGCCTTGAAAAAGGTGGAAAAGTACGTAGAAACAAAGGAAGTGCTGTCCGATTTTCCGTAGAATTTGGTGACTTTACACTTACAATATTCTACGTTTGAAGCTAGAAGTTAATAGACGTATTATGGTCATTATAGGTTGACATATTACGTACGGCACATTGGACTTAGCAAGTGGATTGAACCAAAGAGGTATGTGGAAACTTTCTTATCTCTTGAGCATGAGTAACTATAAATGTATAGTACGGTGGACGTACGAGATTTAAATGAATTTAATTTTATTTGGTATCCTTGACTTGTTTAAGAATGTCCAAGTTGGTTGAGTTAGAGAATTAACTCACTTGTTTTAAAGGTTAAGATGTCTTAGTTTCTAAAGCATAAAGTTAGTATAACAACTTTACGGGAAGTTAAAAGAATGGTTTATTCTAAAAAGGTAAACAAAGATTTCTTGACTTGAAAATGTATAGAATACTTGGTTTGGGAAGTATTGATTACTTGAACTATTCTAAAGTTATGAAACTAGATTTCTAAAGTTAAGAGACTTGAAGTATTCTGAAAGTTATGAAACTTGATTTGAAAGTATAAGATACTTGGTTTTAAAATTATAAGTCTCTTGGTTTCAAAAAGAATGTATTTGTCTAAAACATAAAGAGTTATAACGGCTTTATGGGAAGTTAGTTATAACGGCTTTATGGAAGGTTAAGAAAGTGTCTACTTGATTTATAGGCATGAGTTGCCTAGGTTGTAAATGTAGAAGTTACGTAGTGTCAAAACCTTGAAATGAATTTCTAAAGGTGTAGTAACTTGTTCTGAAAAGTAGACAAGTCTTGATACTACGGGTATTAGTATCTTGGGGGTTTTTATATAAAAGGGGTTCTCTTTTTCTATAGGAACGGAAGTACGTAGTACTTTGGGTTAAATTCCCGAATTTCTAATAACATGTTAGTGCCTTAAGTTAACTAAAATGAAAGTACATGATAATTAAGGCAAATAAGAAGTTAGGGGATGTCTTAACTTGCTTATGATAATTAGGATAAGCCGGTGGTGCTTATGTTATGTATGATAAACCGGTAGTTCTTATGTTATGTATGATAGTCGGTTGTGCTAGTGATATATTGTTCATTACGGGGTCATTCCCCGGGTTTGTGGCATTTGCATATTTCGTGGATTTGCTACCCATGATGCGAGGAATACCTCATGTGAGTATGTAGGGCTCATGCGGGTGAAATAGTCTTATGCGGGGCGGACTAGTCCTATGCGAGGAGATTACCTCATGCGGGTCCATACGACCTATGCGGGCGGATACAGTCTATGCGAGGAAATTACCTCATGCGGGTCCATACGGCCTATGCGGTTGAAATAGTCCCAGGAGTAGGATTGCAGAATGATACTACGGGCGGATGGCCCTAGGTTAATCATGAGCTTCCTGTTTTAAAAACCGACAAAGTTTATTCTTGTCCACTCTTATTGTTAGTACGGCATAGTGTACTGTTAATGTGGTTTTCATACATGTCCCCATCTTTATTTTAGACTATTATGATTTCATTACAGTACTTTCAGTTTCACATACTTGGTACTTGTTGTACTGACCTCCTTCGGGGGGGCTGCGTTCATACCGCAGGTAGAGTTATACAGGTTGCTGATCCTCACTCTTAAGATCACTGTTCAGCTGTTGAGAAGCTCTATTACTCCGGAGGCTTGTCTTTGGTTCAGATCCCTGATATTGTCAGTTGTTGTACATTCAGGGGTATGGCGGGGCCCTATCCCATCACAGTTGTTATGTCAATTCTTAGAGGTATGTAGTCATGTATGTGGGTCAGTTTGTAAGGAAAAAGGATGTAACTGCTTTTGACTAGTTATGTATATATATCCAGGAAGGCAGCCTTATCGGCTAGCCAGTTGTTTAATTCTTACTGATTCAAGTTGTGTGTTTTATGTATGTTCCGCTGGCTTTCTCTGATGGTTACCTGTAAGGGTGCCCAGGTAGGGCACCAGTCGCGGGCCCGGGTTCGGGTCGTGACAGAAATCCTCTAGGCAAACTCTTATTTTCCGATCCACAATGGAGTCGAAATTTATCGCTTTAGATAAAGCGGGAGAGGAAGCTGAATGACTTCATGGTTTTCTAGAGGATGTCCCATGTTGGGATAAACCCGTGTCTTCTGCAATGATCCAATGTGATAGTCAGTCGGCTCTAGAAAGGGCACGAAGTTCAATATACAACGGTAAGTCTCGTCATATTCGACGGAGACATGAGTCCGTTAGGCAGTTGATCACCTCGGATATTATTTCCATTGATTACATAAAATCTAAGGAAAATATCGCAGATCCCTTGACGAAGGGAATACCCAAAGATCAGTTTTTCTTCCTGTTTAGGGGAATGGGCTTAAAACCCAAACAATAAGAACCGATATAGTGGACACCCAACCTTACAGACTGGAGATCCCAGGAATAAGGTTCAATGGAAAAACTAAACTGTAAAGGTTCTGTGAGCGCTTCGGTGGAAGCAAGAGCACTTCGGATAATGTGTATTTCTTAAAGAAACATAATCCAAGGTCGTTTCCGTGATAGACAAAAAGTGCTACCTGTAAGAGGGGTAAAGGATAAGTTTCCAAACATTTAATGATCCTCAAAAGGTGAGGTTTGGTTGGTGAAATTTTTAATGGTTCCTAACGCTTGTGTAGCGGGGTATTACAGGATACCTTGTAGGAAACCACCTATTTAAGTGCGAGGACAGGCCACCTCAAATGAACGCACTTAAGAATCCAAGGGTGTCCACGGCCCACGATGGACAAAACACTAGAAAGATTGAGTAGGAAAGGTGTTGTGTTGGTACTATTGTCTTGGCATATACTAAACACTGACGGTTCAAGACATCACGTTCACCGCGCAGTAAATATGACCGATGGTATTCTACTATGGAAGGTTCAAAGCTCCTGCTACCTCTCCGGATGCAAAATCGTTCCGCCAAATGATTGCTAGAAAGGCACCATGTGCGTGCACCAAAATCTCTTTCAAGAGGGGATTGTTGGAAATATTTATTAAACGTGAAATAAAGTAAATTCTATTAATTATGAATCGAACAATTGGGCCCCGCACGTAGGAAACCTTGTTTCCATACACGTAGTGCCAAGGATCAAAATTTCCTTAATGGAAGAGATATTGTTACGTATACGAATTGTTTGAGATGTAAGGTAATAGACGGTTGTTGGCAAAATGACGAATGATTTCACGTTGGTAAATGAAGGAAGAAGTGTATAATGTGTAAAGATGAAATGAATCAGAAATCACCACGAAACCGAGAAGGGCCGCGGCTCCTCCAAGTATGGGTCGCGGCGCTTAGAGGGCCGCAGCTCTAATTGACATTTCAATTCCAGTAACTCACTGGAATTGAAGGGCTGCGGCTCTAATTGACGTTCCAGTTCCAGTAAGTTACTGAAACTGAAGAGCCGCGACTCCTCGACTGTTTCAATCCGTTGGAGGTGAATTAAAAACTGATTTTTGGGCTGACTTTGGAGTATTTACTCTCCATTATTTTGCTCATGAGTTCAGTCATTACTTGGCTGAATTGTAACTCCAAATTTAAGGCATTAACATGGCATTCATGGTCATTACTTAGCCATTTTGAAGGTCATCATCTACACACTATAAAATGAGACACAAGGCTCATTTGAAAACACACTTGACATTCACTAAATAATTCTGAAATTGTCTTCCTCTCTTGCAATCACAAACACTCAAAGATCTTTCTTCAAAAGCAAACACTTGAGTTCCCTTTGCTCATTTGTTTGATTGTCGTTTTATCTTAAGAGATAAGTTGTCATTACAACCGTTGAAAGGATATACGGGGCAATATTATCTTAAGGATAGATCAAGAATTTGGTCGACTCAGCAAATCCTCATATTTGATTATTTCCAGATTTCTTACTCACTTGTTGTTGTTGTTGCTGCATTCCCATTTTTTTTGTCTCTACACTTATTTCCCACCTTTTGTCCATAAAATAAGGCTTGCTCAACAAGTGAAGCACCAAATTTCAATTACTTAATGACTAACCAATATTCACACGTAAAAATTTCCAGTAAACTTTTCTCAATTGTTAATCTTTTTTATATTTAGGGGTACACTTGTAAAAAGTGAGGGGGAGAAAGAAAGAGGGTAAGACCATAATGGGGATGTATTGTCATAATAATAAGGTGAAATACATTGACAAATTGTAATATTTTCGGCGAATCTTTGATGACCACTATTTTTTAGTATCTTTTCTTCTTTTTCCTCCAAATTCAAATCCATTCTTTGCAGATTGAAGCCCCTTATTTTACCAGATTCTAATGCGAAAAAGTGCACAATGACGTGCCTTTGTTTATTTGCTTAATTGTCACGTATCGCCTATAAATTTCACTCGTTTTCTCTTTTTTGTTGGTTATTTATATCCGTATATTTCACAAATTTAATAAGTCTGACAAAAAATAAGGTATTCAATTGAAAGTGATATCAAAATTTTAGGAGGTCATCTATGCCTTAGCCATTACCAAAATTTTGGTCGTCCATGTTATATTCAGAGCACTGATATTTATCAATTGAAAGTTACATGTCCGTTTCAAAGATGCTTCAGAAAAAGCAACTGCTTTTCCATCTCACTATTGCAACTCTTTTGATTCTTTCCAATCCACTTCGTTACCTACATTATGGCATAATTAGTAAGAAATGTTGAGTTGTGGAGCCTAGCTCATCACCTACACTATGAAGATTCAACGCAGAGCAATCGACTGTTATAATCGGTTGCTGCTATCGGCTGTTATAATCGGCTGTTTTAATCAGTGGTTATTATCGGTTTTTGGAAGGGAGGGTGGTAAAACCCTTTTTCCGAGGGAATAGGGCGGTGGGGTGGAGCCCTAATATTATTTAGTTGAGGGTATCTTAGGAATTTTAGACTTGTATTATGTTGCCCAAGTTTTCGCTATATATAGACTAGGGCATCGTACTTCTAAGTGTTAATTTATTCATCACATGTAAAAGAAGAGGCACGAGAGAAAAGTGAGGAAGTGTGAATTGTAAACTCAAACTCATCTGCAGCGGCAAAGTGGACGTAGCTCTCGCATTGAGGGTGAATCACTATAAATCTGTGTGTTTTATTTTTCTTTAGATTTACTGTTTTCTGATTAGTTGGATTTGGGTTGTCAAATCCTAACAACTGGTATCATAGCTTCAGGTTGTGTTGTGATTCAAAGAACGATGACATACGAAGATGGTTCGACACACGACATTGGGAAATTCGATGGTACAGATTTTGCATTTTGGAGAATGCATATTAAAGACTATTTGTACGGAAGAAAGCTTCATCAACCGTTGAGTCCGAAGCCAGAGGAGATGAATGATGCAGATTGGAATCTCCTCGATAGACATGTTTTGGGAATCATTCGACTGACGATGTCGAAGAACATCGCTCACAACATGGCAAATGAGAAGACCACAACTAGCATGATGAGGGTTATGTCCGACATGTATGAGAAACATTCGGTAAACAATAAGGTATTTCTCATGAATTTCATATAAAGATTGAGGAAGGTGCCCCTGTTGCATTGCACGTGAATGATTCAGCACGATTGTTAATCCACTGTCATCGGTTGCAATCGAGATTGATGATGAAGTACAAGCCCTAATTCTGCTGGAATCTCTGCTGAATAGCTGGGAGACGATGAGAGCAGCAATTAGTAATTATGTCGGCAGTGATAAACTGAAATTCAATGACGTTAGGGGTCGTATTCTTACTGAGGAAGTTCGCAGGATAGGTTCGGGTGAGGCATCGATAAGTTCTGCCTTGAATGTTGATAACAGAGGCAGAAATCACAGTCGAAATAAGGGCAAGTCGAAGTCAAGGAATGGAAGGAGTCAATCCAGGTCCGGGCGAACACTTGAGTGTTGAATCTGTGGGAAATCGGGTCACATCAAAAGAAATTGCAGAGCACCAAAGAAGGATGACAACAAGGGGGTGAAGACAATGTTGCCACTGAAGACAATGGTGATGCGCTGATTTGCTTACTAAATACATTGTGAATCCGATGATGTTGTCTATTGACAGCCTGATCGACTCTTTGGTGCTTGATCCACGACCGACCCGGGGCGATCGGTACCTCAGGGTACCGTCGGTACACATCAGAGAATAGCAGCGGAACATACATAACACATAACTTATAAAAAGGGAAACATCACTGGCCAGCCGATAAGACTGCCTTCCATAAAACATACTTAATCAAAAGTATAGCAGTACAACTTGTTCTTATAGCCCAAAACACATATGTGACCACAGACCTCTAAGGATAACAACTGTGGTGGGACAGGGCCCCGCCATACCCCTGAATGTACAAAATACCTATAGCATCAGGGAATATCCGTACCAACAAACAAGCTTCCGGAGGAATGGAGCTTGACACCGACGATGATCCTGAACGAGGATCCACACTGCTTACCCTTACTGCGGCGTGAGCGACCAGAGGAAGGGGTCGACACAATATGTACCAAGTATGTAAAGCTGGAAAATACTGTAGTAATGATATCATAAGTCTAAAAGTAAGCTGGAGTCATGGAAGACAATCAAAATACCTTTTACCGTGCCTTACTAACAATGAGAGTGACAAGTATATATATGATACTGCATAAAATAGGGGGCTCGTGATCAAAACAGGGTACCTCGCCCGTAATATCAATAAGCACCCCTACTCCTAGGACTATTTCACCCGCATAGGTCCTGTGGACCCGCATGAGGTATTCCTCGCATACGCTGTACCCGCCCGCATGGGACTATTTCACCCGCATAAGCCCATAAGGACTCGCATGAGGTATTCCTCGCATCGTGGGTAGAAAGTCCACGGAATAGGTGGTATAACGATCTTGGGGACTTACCCCTCAGATATACTCTTACCCTGAAGCAGATGGTATAACGATCTTGGGGACTTACCCCTCAGATATACTCTTACACTGGAGAAGGTGGTATGACGATCTTGGGGCTTGCCCCTCAGACATACTCTTACCCTGGAGAAGGTGGTATAACGATCTTGGGGCTTGCCCCTCAGATATACTCTTACCCTAGCTCAAACTGTCATCATATCATAATCATAAATAAGTTAAGAAAACTTATAACTTATTATTAGTCTTGTTCATATACCCTCTCATTTTATTTTACTTAAGGCACTTAATCATATCTTTAATAAAAGAAAACCGGGAATTTAACCCAAGTACTACATACTTCAACTCTTTTAAAAGTGACTCTTTTTCATACATAAAATCTTTGGGCAATTGATGCCTTAAAATCAATTTGTCTTTCATAAATCAAATCATTTGTCCTTACTTGTCTTACTTAGAGTAAACCTCTTCTCATTAACCTTTTATAAAGCTAATAAACCAACTTCCCATAAAGTTGTTATATTAACCCTACACTTTAGTAAAATTACACTTTTCCCCTAACCAAGGGACTTATACATTCTTAAAACGAAACAAGTCTTTATATACTTAAAACAAGTAAGAATACCAAATCTTGTACGTCTACCGTACTACATAGTTACATCTATTCATGCTCAAGAGATAGGAAAGCTCCACATATCTCTTCGGTAAATCTACTTGCTAAGTCCAACTACCGCAAGTAATATGTCAACCTAAAATAACCATGATACGTTTATTAACCTCTAATTTCAATGTAGAATAATCCAAGTTCAAAGTCACTAAATTCTATGGAAATTGGGCAGCATTTCCTTTGTTTCTACATACTTTGCCACCTTTCTCAAGGCCGAATTCAACATCCAAACGCCACATTTAAAGCTCAACAATCCAAACATTTCAAAGAGGATTACACACCTAAACTTGGGTGTGTAAAATTCTGCCCCATAAGGTACAACAATTCACTTAACAATTCTAAGGTAGTTTTTAGGCTACAACATGCTCATAATATCTTTTTATCCAATTCTTTCATATCCAAACCACATTTCTTACATGCAAGGATTCTAAGTGCATTATTTACTACTACACATCCCTTCTTCTTCACATGCAACATTAATAACTAACCACAAGAGAAGAAATGTTACCTTAAAGCTTTAGCCAAACTTATTTCAACAACTTTGCTAGCCTCCTTTCCAAGAACACCACCACAATAACACCAACAAGCTAGCCACAAGCTTCCTTCTTGTTCTTAACTTTTCAGATTTCTCTTAGGCTTGAATTCCTCTTGGAATTTTAGAGAGAAGTGGGAGCTTAAGCTTAGAGAGAGAGAGGGATTTGAAAGATGACCAAGTCTTCAAGACTTTGTCAATATAAGACATGCAAGAAATCAGATGGGGGGACACTTGTCACCCTCCCAAGGTCTTTTAAAAGAAAAATCTGATTTTTCCTAAGTTTTTCCGCCAGGAATCCCGCCTCGGCGCCGCGGCGCTGAAACTTCTGCGGACTTACGGAACTTCCGGCGCCGCGGCCCTGTTGTCCTGGCGCCGCGGCGCTGCAACTTCAGCGACCCCTCAGTATATCCGGCGCCGCGGCCCTGCATCCGGCGCCGCGGCCCTGTCGCCTTTGCCTGAAACGCATTTATGTCCGTCTGCGCACTGAACTTGTAACTCCCATAACTTTCTACTCCGACTTCCTATCGACGAACGGTTGGCTGTGTTGGAAACTAGACTCAACGAACTACGCCCTAGGCCTTTGAAACACTTAGGAACTCTCAATGTACCAGGTCATAACCCACCTCAAAGTTGACTAAAACCCGTCCGAAACAATCCGTCAACTTATCTTTCGAAAATTTTAAGTCTTACTCCCCTTCGCACGCTCTCACACGTGTGGCCAGAACTACGGGGTATAACATTCTCCCCCCCTTAGAAACATTCGTCCTGAATGTTCCTTCTAGGCTTACTCAAATCATAATATCGACATAGACCCTCTTAACTATTCTTTTTGCAATAAAAGATGCTCCACGAGCCACAACAATACTCAAGAAAAATTTCCAATTAAAACTATCAAGCAAGAAAGTAGGTTACCTGGAGGTATAGGAAATAAGTGAGGATACTTCTTCATCATGTCATCCTCTGCTTCCCACGTCATTTCCTCCCTGTTCTCGTTCCGCCATAAGACCTTGACGGAAGCCACGTCCTTCGTCCGAAGTCGCCTAACCTGTCGATCGAGTATCGCTATGGGACTCTCCTCATACGATAACTCCTCTGTCACCTGGACATCATGAATCGGGTGCACTCTAGATGGATCTCCAACACATTTCCGTAACATAGACACATGAAAAATTGGATGCACCGCCTCCAAATCGGATGGCAGATCTAACTCATAGGCAATCTTGCCTACTTTGCGGACAATCTGATAAGGCCCAATGTACCTTGGGCTGAGTTTCCCTTTCTTCCCGAACCTCATCACGCCCTTCATGGGCGATACCTTTAGGAAAACCCAATCATCTATCTCAAATTCCAAGTGTCGACGCCGATTATCTACATACGACTTCTGCCGACTCTGAGCTGCCAACAACCGCTCCTGGATAAGCTTCACCTTATCCACTGCCTGCTGAACCAAATCTGGCCCGACTAACTGAACTTCTCCCACTTCGAACCAGCCTATCGGTGACCTACACTTCCTCCCGTATAAGGCCTCATAAGGCGCCATCTGAATACTGGAATGGTAGCTGTTGTTGTAAGCAAACTCCACAAGAGGTAAATGATCCTCCCAGCTACCCCTGAAATCAATAACACAAGCCCGCAGCATATCCTCGTTGTCCGGATAGTGCGCTCGCCCGCCTTGGCCCGAGGATGAAACGCCGCTTTGAGACTCACATGTGTCCCTAATCCCTTCCGAAAGACCTCCGTAAGTTAGTAAATCCAGGCTCCGCTCAAATAATCGATATAGAACTCCGCGATCTCACGATCTCTCCGATATACGCCAGCATAATCCTCGTGAAAAGTCATCCTGACTGAAAGAAAATGGGCTGATTTTGTCAGCCTGTCGACGATAACCCAAATGGAATCATGCTTCCTCTGAGTGGAAGGTAACCCTGTAATAAAATCTATATTTACCACCTCCCACTTCCAAGTCGGAATATCAATAGCCCGCAATGACCACCGAGCACGTGCTCAACCTTAACTCGCCGACACCGCATCGCGTTACGAACTCCGCAACGTCCCGCTTCAGGCCATCCCACCAATACACGCATCTGAGGTCATGATACATCTTAGTCGACCCCGGATGAATAGAATAACGAGCACTGTGTGCCTCCCCCAGAATCTGCTGACGAAGTCCTGTCACATCGGGAACACACCATCGGCCCTCAAATCTTAGCACCCCATCCGGCGCTACCTCAAATAGACTTTTCTCCTTCTGGAGAGATGCATCTCGGTAACGTACCAACATCGGATCCTGATATTGTCGCCTCTTCACCTCTTCGTCGATGGAAGACTCGGAAACCTCTCGAACCCGAACCCCATCACTACTAGAATCAACCAAATGAACCCCAAGGCTCGCTAGCTGATGTAACTCTCGGACCATAGAACTCGGGTGGGTGACAACCCAGGAAATCCCGAATCAAGTAACCGTCGGCTCTGGGTTGGCCGCTGCTCTGTCGGCGCTCGCCACTATGTTGGTCGATGGAATCTGGTCCCCGTAATCTCTATACTTAGACCCTGACTGTGGGATTGGAGGCTCCGGTACCGCGGTCTCAGTAGCCGCTTCTGCTGCCTCGAAATCTGCTGAGGCTGGCGACGACGTGGAACTCGCCGCCCTAAACACCATCTCTGGTAAGGACTGGGCCTGTGCCCTCGTGACCCTCCGCATCCCACTAGCAGCTCCTACGCTTTGCCCTTCAGGCCGCGTTGCCTTGCGTAGGAATAATCGATACATAAAGGAAAACATCGGGAGGTTCAACCTATAACTCACTTTCATTGCACGATCTTAGAGTGAAAGAATGGAAACCAATCCTAAATATCCTGCGACCTCACGATTATAGATGTGGTGCACGACACACCGATAATCAAGACTCTACTAGACACGGCCCAGACACTTTACGAGGACTAACCGCTCGATACCACTTTTGTCACGACTCGACTGTTATACCCGTATTTCCGTAGTATGTACGTGGAGACGCATTTAAAAATTTGAGACTTAAAGTTTGGCATAGGTTCGAAATTGTGCACAACACCCGATTAGAGTCATTTTTCGACGAAACGTTTTACAGAGCTTGCGTAGGGAAAATTCCGGCTCTGTCGTTTTGTATTTTTATGATTTTTCCGAGCGTGGAACATTTTGGCCAACGAGAGGTGACACTTGTCACCCAGTGACGCCTTAGGGAGGTTTGGCCTCGCCGATTGGTGCCTTGTTGTGGCCTTGTTTTGTGCAATGTTTTGTGCAATGTTTTGTGGCTTGTTTTGGAGTAGGGGTTAGGGTGCACTTGGCTTGATCAAGGCCTTACACTTGTCTTGCACATGGCTTGATCTTGTCCATTGTTGGCCTCGCTTCCCTATAAATACCCCTCCCTTTGTTGAAGACTTCATCATCCAAATGTGTTCTAAGTCTTGCAATCCTTCCCCTCTCCTCTTATTGTTCTCGTCCTAAGCCTTCCCCCCCTCCCCCTTTGAGTGGCCTTGTGGCCGAGAGGTTCCCCTCCTCCTAGTGGTGTGGCGAGAGGTACCCCCTTGGTATAGAATTGTCTTCCAAGTATTGTTATAATGCCCAAAATACCTTAGCCTTTACCTTGTTGTATTTCAAAAGTTACCTCTATACGTAGACCCGGAAATACTACCTTTTGTCCTTTAGTCTCAAACCGAAACCCTAAGGAAATCTTCATAGTTGGTTGAAGTATTTAAGTAGAAGTTGGTTAGAACTTCTAAGGGTTTTTTGGAGCGGATTGGAGCGCACGGAATAAGAGCTAAACCTTGCTCAGGATCGACTTTTATCTCGGATAATTTTGGGCTTATCGAGGTAAATAATCTTGTCCCCTTATTGTGATTGGAAATTACATGTTGTAGGATTATATAGTTGAAGTATACTATATATAGAACTGAACATAGCTTTGCGGCAATGTCTTTTGACTTAAGCCTGAATTTAAAGAAGAGAACTGAACTGTAATTACATAGGACTGTATTGGTATTACTGTATAGTAGAATTGTATACGTCCGGTTAGACGTATAACCCCCCCCCCCCTGGTTGGCTTGGTAGCCGGCCTCGATAGAGGAGGAGATTTACGATGTTGCGGGGGGGGGGGGAGGTGCTGCCGAATTTTCTGTAGAATATGGAACCGTGCGGTTAGAAGTTAATAGACATTTGTGGCCTTATAGGTGGAAGTACTGCGAGTAGCGTATTCTACTTGAAGAGTGGAAACGGCCAGCCGTGTTACGATCTTGTGGGCGTTTTGCTTATTGTCGATACTGCCGCGAGGTATGTGAACCTCTTCCTATCCTTCTAGCATGATGCTTTGTAAACTATGTAGTACGGTAGACGCGTACGTGTTAAATGAGTTGGTTGGTTTAAAACATAGGGTGTTATAATAGCTTTATGGGAAGTTAGTTATAACGACTCTATGTAGGTAAAAGATTGGTTTGTTGATTGTAGAAGTTAAGAGACTTGATCTTGAAAGATAAGAGACTTAACTTGTTTTACTTGGTTATTAACATTTTGTTAAATGTGTTGTGAAACCCCATTCGCGAGTAATGAGTACTTGGTTTTAAAAAGAATAATGTTTCTTGATTCGGAAATGAGAATAAGTGTCGAGCAAACCACATCAGCGCTAATAAAGGAAGGTGTATTGACAATTAACTAATTGTTATTAAAACCAGTAGAAACCTCCATCTGCATAGAAGCTAAGATAAGACAAAATTGTATTACATCTCCTAGATCATGGTCAGAATAAGATTGTTGTAAACAAGAATAAACGGCACACGTCCCAGACATATGTTACTCAATTGTTTTAAAAGAGATTAAGACTATGAGTTATGAAACCTTTCTAAAATGAGAAACTTGAGCATTTGAAATTAGGCAAACTTGAACGTTTGGAAAATAATGTTGTTACTTGATTTTACAAAAGGGAAGTATTTTGGTTTACCTAAATGTGAGTCACTCTATTTTTTTACTACGGGTATCGGGTGACCTTTATGAAAGGAATGGATCTCTTAAAAAGGAATTTAACGTACGTAGTACTTTAGGGTTAAAACCCAGACTTTGATACGAAATGGAAGTACCTTGAGTTGTGTGTAACTTGCCTATGCTTGTTGTTGTGTAACTCGCCTATGCTTGTTGTGATAGCCTTTGTTGTGCAAGTGTTGATATCAGGTGACTTCTTGGGAAGGAGTGGATCTTTTTATAAAAGTCTAGAAGTATGGTAATTTTCTTGAGCTTGTTTGTGATAGCAGGTTGTGCGGTATAATGTTGTTGATGTCACATGGACATGTCTACACCAATGCAGTCCGGCATGTGGCCGTGGCGAGGTTGATTACGATATATTGTTATTGTGGTTACATGGACATGTCTACACCGTCAGAATTCGGGGCGTGTGGCCACGCGGCGGGGTTAATCACCCGATTATTGTTGATAATGTCACTTGGGCGTGTCTACACCGTCTGAGTCGGGGCATGTGACCATGGGGCATTGTTATTATTGTTGCATCATGGGCATGTCTACACCGACGCAGAAGGGGCACGCGCCGTGATGCGAACACGATGATGTTGTGGGCGTGAGACCCATAGTTATATTTGAGTGATGACTTGAGGGCGTGAGTCCCTGACTTGACGTGACTGCTTTTATGTTGTGAAATGTAGTTTTGTCATCATACATGTCTCTTGTTTTCATATAGACTGTTATGATTTCATTTACAGTATTTTTTACAGTTTCACATACTTGGTACCTGTTATCGACCTCCTTCTGGCCGCGTTCATGCCGCAGTAGAGTACATCGGTAGTGGATCCGCTCATAGGATCACGTCAACAGATTGGGAAGCTCCGTTCTCCGAGGCTTATCTTTTGGTATATTCTTGTTATACCGTATTTCCAGAGTATGTACGTGGGGCGACGTGAAAATTTGAACTTGAGAATTAGGCGGCGAAATTTATTTGTTCACAACACCCGATTAGAGTCGTTTTTAGACGAAACCTTTTAACAGCTTTCGTAGGGGAAATTACGGCGATGTCAATTTTAATTTTTTCGGATTTTTCCGAGAGACGAAACAATTTTGACCAACAAGAGGGCGCCACATGGCACCCTCTCATCGTGTGATAGATTGACGAAATGGGCTAGTAAGGCACGTTTTTTGTGCCTTGGCTAAAGTCAAGGGTTGGTAGGATATTTGTGTGTAATAAATCCTAGCCCTACACTTGCCTAACACTTGGTTTAATCTTGGCCTTTGGTTGGCCATCCCTTGACCTATAAATACCCCTCTCCCTTTGATGAATTCTTCATCCTTTCCACAAATCTCTAAGTGTAAAAATCCCCCCCTCTCTTGTTGTGGTTCTCGTCCCTCCCCCCCTTGGCCGAGAGCCCCTCCCCCTTGTGTGGCCTTGTGGCCGAGACTTCACCCCCCTCCTAGTGGTGTTGTTCTCGTATAATATACCCCCCCCTGGTTGGCTTGGTAGCCGACCTCGATAGAGGAGGAGATTTACGCTGTTGCGGGGGGGGGGAGGTGCTGCCGAATTTTCGGTAGAATGTTCTACGATGAGATCTAAATGTTAATAAGCGCCTTGTGGCCTTATAGGTTGAAGTACTACGTGTGGCGCGATCTACTTGGCTTAAGGAGTAGCCGACGGTTGGAAGTACTTGGAGCGTTTTGCTATTAGTCGATACTCGTCGCGAGGTATGTGAACCTCTTCCTATCTCTTCTAGCATGATATGTGTGAACTATGTAGTGCGGTGAGACATGTGCTAAATGTATTTGATTGGTTTAAAACATAAAGTGTTATAACGGCTTTATGGGAAGTTGGTTATAACAGCTTTATGTTGGTAAGAAAATACTTGTGGTCTTTAAAAGGTAACTGATTTGAACTATAACTGGCTTGTTATGTGTTAGTAAAGAACTTGAAGTATTTCAAAAGATTTTTGAATCATTTTGAAAGAAGAAGTAATACTTGGTTTTTGCAAAACTTAAGAGTTATACTAGCTTTATGGGAAGTTAGGTATAACGGCTTAAGAATGTTTTACTGATTTGAATCGTGATGTATCGACAAACCATCGCAGCGTTAACAAAAGGAAATGTTTTGACTAATTAAGTATTATTAAAACCGAGAAACTTCCATCTGCATGTAAGCTAAGATGAGACAAAATGATATTTCCTAGATCATGGCTGCTGTAATAAGATTGTTATAAACAAGAATATCCTACTCACATATAAGACTTATGTTTCTCAGATAGTTAAAAGAGAATTATATTCTTAACTGAATAAGACTATGAACTACGAAACCCTTCTAAAATAAGAAACTTGAACATTGGAAAAGAAGGTTGCTACTTGATTTTACAAAGAGAAGTAATTGATTTACTTTAAAAAGATAATCACTCTATTTTCATATACTACAGGTATTGTGTGGTTTTGTGAAGTAACGATCTTTTAAAGATTTAATGTATGAAGTACTTTGGGGATAGGTACGAACTTGTTAGTAGAAAGTACCTTGTGTGAATAACTTGATTGTATTGGTTTGTGATAGCCTTGTAATACTTTCTTGTTGATTTGATAAGTAAGCATGTTAGGATGCTACGTGTGTTAGTATCTTGTGATTATTGTGTAAGGGGTCACTCTTGTTGTTCTTACGTTGTCAAGCGTTAAGCGTTATCTTGTTATTGTATCACATACCCTCGACTTGTTATACCGAGGGCTTGCCACCCTCGATGCGGGTCTATACGGCCTATGCGATCCTTGTGACTACGCGAGTCACAGTAGCTCGAGATTGATCATTCCGGTGTTTAGCCTGACGCGGGATTCCTATGCGGTCCGTTGAGACTATGCGGTCTTTTGAGACTATGCGGGCTGCGGAGCCTAGCGGATACCGAGGGTTGGGTGCCGATGCGGGTATACCTCGGTGATGCAGGACCATGATTCGAGAATACCTCATGCGGGTCCGTGGGTGACCTATGCGAGTCGCGAGAGTTCCGAGGATAGACGCCTTACATTGATATTGCGCGCAGTGGCCGCCTTCGATCATGTGGTGCGGTCTAGAAAGACCTCGAGATACAGTTGTGGTATTTTTGGTATTGTGGGTCTTAGTAGTCGGCTATGCCTTCGTACTTGCCCCGTACGGTTTTATTGTGATAACTTTGAGGGCGTGAGTCCCTGACTTGACATGACTGCTTATTTATTGTGAACTGTATTTTGGTTATCATACATGTCTCCTGCTTTATATAGACTACTATGAATTCATTTACAGCATTTATTTTCGCCACATACTGTACTGTTGTCTTGACTCTCCTGGGCCGTTCATGCCGCAGTAAAGGTACACCGCCGTTGATCCTAGCTCTCGTGGTCACGCCAGCTTGGGAAGCTCCGTTTCTCCGAGGCTTATCATCGTATAGTCCCTCGCCGTAAGTGTTTACATTCGTGGTTTGGCGTCCCCGTCCCGCCATTGTTGTCGTATCATTCTTAGAAGTCCGTAGTAATCGTTGTAGGCGGTTTGTAAAAGGATTAAACTGCTCATGTTGAAAGAGTTGTTATTTATATATATACCGAAGCGTAACCGCTTTTGGTTAGCTTTCGCTTATTACAATCGTTTCATGTATTGTCTTTATGTTCGCTGATTTCTCGATGTATGGCTACTTGGGTGCCCGGTAAGGCACCGATCACGCCCGGTTCGGTCGTGACAAAAGTGGTATCGAGCGATTAATCCTCGGAAAGTGTCTACGCATCGTATCCAGAAGTCTTGATTATCGGTGTGTTGCACCACACCAATAATCGTGAGGCTATAGGGTATTTAGGATTGGTTTCTATTCTTCTCACTCGAGATCGTGCCTTAGAGCCGTGTTGTAAGTTGGACCTCCGACGAAATTATTTCCTTATCGTTATGCCTCCGCGTAGGCAACCCGCCCGTGAGGTCAAGGCAATGGCGAGTCGCGAGTAGAGTTCGGATGGTGGCGAGGGCACAGCCCAATCATTACCTAGGTAGTGCTTCATTCGGGAGTTTTGCGACGTCACTAGCCCAGCAGAGTTTGGCACGGCAGCGCAGCTCCCATCGCGCCATGATATTTGAACCTTCGCCCACGGCCGAATAGTGAATATAGATTGCAAGGAGGCGACCATTACTAGCTATGGATTTGGCTACCGCAGAGTATACCGATGTACCGCGAGTCTTGATGACTATCTAAAAGAGGTTGTGCAAGAGTAATTCTTGATTGGGCTTGGCATGGCACGTATGCGGGCTTATGCAGCAGTCGAGAAGCGTAAAGATCGACGGGTTAACGGGCGACGCAGAGGAGGCCGAGCGAAGGTCCTTTGGTAACTTTCGAGGCAAGTCGCCTCACCAGATTTGATATGCACCTCCGCCGTCAGCAGTGGTCTTCCACGGATATCGGGCGTTCGAGTATGCAGGAGTTGGTCGAACTCCGGGGCTTCCGTCATTAGCGATGCACGTCATCCCGGAATGTCGTCTTTTAGTTGGTACTTGTTGTACTGCGCCGTCAGGCCATGTGTCGAGAGAGTGTCCTTGCAGGAGGACTTAGCCTTGAGATTGGTGGGTAGTTCGTCATCTTCCTTAGCTATGCCTACACGGCGGGTTTGATTAAACGACTAAGGGGAGCAAGATGAGATATAGATATATCTTTAACCCTCAGAGATCGGTATGTGTGATAAGGTGAGTATACCTTAAGTGCTATGTTCGATAGCGGTGTGTTAGTCGTGATTAGATCATGGTTGTTTAACCGAGTAAGATTTTGGGGATGAAGGTGTGAACCTTAGAGCTTTTACGTAGAGACCTTGAGGCAAGGCCATCTCGAGTAAAAGGTGTAGTGTTATGTTTGACCTTATCGGAAGTGCATAGTGCACGTGAGTTATGTTTGGGATAGTCCCTAGTAGTGTGGAATGAAAGGGGTAGTTGAGCTAAGAAGACCGCTAGGTTTTCAAACGTGATTTGTGAGATTGTTCCAATCGGGAGCTAGTATTGCGCGTTGCGGGTCGGGTTGAGGCCACGCCAGTCAACCCGCGGTAGGTTTGGTGGTGGTCGTTGTGGTGGTCCCGCCTTGTGTTAGGGTTGTGAGGGTGTTAGGCCCAAGTTTAGTTAACCAGCGTACGAGTTCGTGGATGCATTCGACCAGTAGTTGGGCCGAGGAGGTCAGCCGTGTTGTCTTCTAGCTAAGACCGTTTACTCGGCAGAGGGTTATGCGAGATGATATATCAGAAAAAGGTCAGAAGGTCGCACGAGGTGCCTACCTTCACCTTATGTCAAACAGTGGAGCCCAGGTTGCGGCTGTTTCTTTTCTGGAGGTTTTACCAGGCAAGGTTAGGAACTCGAGTAAGTCCCAGAATCACATTCGCCCTCGGGCCAGTGTTTGGATTTCAGGGATAGTTGCGAGAATTGTTGTCTCCTGTTGAAGGAGTGTTTAAGCTACCATTTCAGTGTTCGGATGTCGCCTTTTGAAGCCTTGTAGGGCGGATGTGTAGTCACGGCCGATTGGTTCGATGTTGGCGTGATTCGATAATTGGTTCGAGCTTGTTCCACAGACCGTGGATAGAGTAAAGCTTGTCTAGAAGAGGTTCTCGCACCGGAGAAATCGTGCGGATAATCGGCGACGACGCTAGAGTTCGTTGGCGGTCGATCTTCTTGAAAGTACCACCCGGGGTGGGTGTGACGAGTTTTGGAAGACAGAGGGAACTTAGCCCGAGTTACTTTGGGCCTTTGAGTCCATGTGAAGAATAGGCCAGGTTGCCTATATGTTAGCTTTTGCCGTCCGACTTAGGAGGCAATATGGCCGGATCTTCGTATTGTTATGATCGGAAAAGTATCGGAGATCCATCCGCAGTGTTCCCGCTAATGATGACCACGTTAGAGTTAGTAACCCGAGTTTTGGAAAGCCAAGCGATGTCGAAATGTGGTAAGAGTTCGAGTGAGCACGACCTCGTGGATCGCGTGTAGTCCTGGCACCATTTGTTGGGTCGCCGGAGTGGCACTAGAACCTCGCGGCAAAGTGACAAAAGTGGTATCGGGAAGAAGCGAGCATGTATGGCGAGCATTGATGTGATCATTTCTTTTGTAAAGAGAAGGTGCGAAGGAAGTATATTTTAGACCGGAGAGAGGTGTTTGTGGTGATGTTAGAGGTGATTCCTCGTGTACTTGGATGTAAGTATTTTGCGCAGTTGTTTCTGTGGCCATTGTGGCAGGATTGTTTCGTAAGTATGGTAGTAAAGACTATACTGGCGCACGTTTGTTTTGAGGCTTAGAAGGAACATTCGGGACGAATGTTTCTAAGGAGGGGAGAATGTTATACCCCGTATTTCGCAGTATGCGTGGGCGTGCGTAGAAAATTTGAACTTGAGAATTAGGCTTGGCGAAATTTATTTGTTCACAACACCCGATTAGAGTCGTTTTTTTGAAAACGTTTTCACGACTTCGTAGGGAATTTCCGCTATGTCATTTTTAATTTTTGCGGATTTTTCCAGAGGCGAAACATTTTGGACCAACAAGAGGGCGCCACTTGGCACCCTCTCATCGTGGCGTAGATTGACGAAATGGGCTAGTAAGGCACGTTTTTGTGCCTTGGCTAAAGTCGAGGTTGGTAGGATATTTGTGTGTAATAAATCCTAGCCCTACACTTGCCTAACACTTGGTTTAATCTTGGCCTTTGGTCACATCCTTGACCTATAAATACCCCTCTCCCTTTGATGAATTCTTCATCATTTCCACAAATCTCTAAGTGTAAAAATCCCCCCCTCTCTTGTTGTGGTTCTCGTCCCTCCCCTCGAGAGCCCTCCCCTCATGTGGGCCTTGTGGCGAGACTTCACCCCTCCTAGTGGTGTTGTTCTCGTATAATATACCCCGGTTGGCTTGCAGCCTCGTTAGAGGAGAGATTTACGCTGCCATGTGGGGAGTGGTCGCCGATTTTCGTAGAATGTTCTACGATGAGATCTAAATGTTAATAGCGCCTTGTGGCCTTATAGGTTGAAGTACTACGTGTGGCGCGATCTACTTGGCTTAAGGAGTAGCCGACGTTGGAAGTACTTGAGCGTTTGCTATTAGTCGATACTGTCGCGAGGTATGTGAACCTCTTCCTATCTCTTCTAGCATGATGTGTGAACTATGTAGTACGGTAGACGTACATATGCTAAATGTATTTGATTGGTTTAAAACATAAAGTGTTATAACAGCTTTATGGGAAGTTGGTTATAACAGCTTTATGTTGGTAAGAAAATACTTGTGGTCTTTAAAAGGTAAATCGATTTGAACTATAAGCGGCTTGTTATGTGTTAGTAAAGAACTTGAAGTATTTCAAAAGATTTTGAATCATTTTGAAAGAAGTAATACTTGGTTTTGCAAAACTTAAGAGTTATACTAGCTTTATGGGAAGTTAGGTATAACGGCTTAAGAATGTTTTCTTGATTTGAAATCGATGTGTATCGACAAACCATCGGCGTTAACAAAAGGAAATGTTTTGACTAATTAAGTATTATTAAAACCAGAGAAACTTCCATCCGCATGTAAGCTAAGATGAGACAAAATGATATTTCCTAGATCATGGCTGCTGTAATAAGATTGTTATAAACAAGAATATCCTACTCACATATAAGACTTATGTTTCTCAGATAGTTAAAAGAGAATTATATTCTTAACTAAATAAGACTATGAACTACGAAACCCTTCTAAAATAAGAAACTTGAACATTGGAAAAGAAGGTTGCTACTTGATCTTACAAAGAGAAGTAATTGATTTACTTTAAAAAGATAATCACTCTATTTTCATATACCTGTATTGTGTGGTTTTGTGAAGTAACGTATCTTTTAAAGATTTAATGTATGAAGTACTTTGGGGATAGGTACCCGAACTTGTTAGTAGAAAGTACCTTGTGTGAATAACTTGATTGTATTGGTTTGTGATAGCCTTGTAATACTTTCTTGTTGATTTGATAAGTAAGCATGTTAGGATGCTACGTGTGTTAGTATCTTGTGATTATTGTGTAAGGGGGTCACTCTTGTTGTGCTTACGTTGTCAAACGTTAAGCCCGTTATCGTTATTGTATCACATACCCTTGACTTGTTATACCGAGGGCTTGCCACCCTTGATGCGGTCTATCGGCTATGCGATCCTTGTGACTATGCGAGTCGCGGTAGCTCGAGGATTGATCATTCCGGTGTTTAGCCCGACGCGGATTCCTATGCGATCCGTTGAGACTATGCGGTCTTTTGAGACTATGCGGCCGCGGAGCCTGGCGGATACCGAGGTTGGCTGCGCCGATCGGGGTATACCTCAGCGATGCAGGACCATGATTCGAGGAATACCTCATGCGGTCAATGGGTGACCTATGCGAGTGCGAGAGTTCGAGGATAGACGCGCATTGATATTGCGGCGAGTGGCCGCCTTCGATCATGTGCGGTCTAGAAAGACCTCGAGATACGGTTTGTGGTATTTTTGGTATCGTAGGTCTTAGTAGTCGGCTATGCCTTCGCACTTGCCCCGTCACGGTTTTATTGTGATAACTTTGAGGCGTGAGTCCACGACTTGACATGATCGCTATTTATTGTGAATCGTATTTTGGTTATCATACATGTCTCTGCTTTATATAGACTACTATGATTTCATTTACTGATTTATTTCGTTTCACATACTTGGTACTGTTATCTTGACCTCCTTCGGGGCTGCGTTCATGCCGCAGTAAAGGTACACCGCCGTTGATCCTAGCTCTCATGGTCACGCCAGCGTTGGGAAGCTCCGTTTCTCGGAGGCTTATCAGTGGTATAGTCCTGCGTCGTAAGTGTTTACATTCAGGGGTTTGGCGGGTCCCTGTCCCGCCATTGTTGTCGTATCATTCTTAGAGGTCTGTAGTACTGTTGTGGGCAGGGTTTGTAAAAAGGATTAAACTGTTCATGTTGAAAGAGTTGTTATTTATATATATACTGAAGGTAACCGTTTTTGGTTAGCCTGTCTGCTTATTACACTGGTTTCATGTATTGTCTTTATGTTCCGCTGATTTCTCTGATGTATGGCTACTTGGGTGCCCGGGGTAAGGCACGATCACGCCCGTTCGGTCGTGTGATTACCCTGAGTTGTAGGTTCTTGTACATCTGAGGCATGGCGGGCCCTGTCCCGTCATGTTGTATAAAAACTCTTAGAGGTCTGTAGTACTGTTGTGGGCAGGGTTTGTAAAAAGGATTAAACTGTTCGTTTTGAAAGAGTTGGTTATATATATTTTATTGGAAGGTAACCGTTTGGTTGGCCTGTTGTATGATCATATATCTTGTTTCTTGTTTAAGTTTTATATTCCGCTGGTTTTCTCTGATGTTGTATCACTAGGGTGCCCGGTAGGCACGATCACGCCCGGATCGGTCGTGACAAAAGTGGTATCGAGCGATTAATCCTCGGAAGGTGTCTCTGCACCGTGTCTAGTAGAGTCTTGATTATCGATGTGTTGTGCACCACATCTATAATCAGGAGGCTATAGGACATTTAGGATTGGTTTCCATTCTTCTCATTCTGAGATCGTGCCTTAGAACTGTGTTGTAAGTTGGACCCCTCTGACGTATCTCATTTTTACCAGTTATGCCTCCGCGCAAGGCAACCAGAGCCCAGAGGGCAAGGCAGCCGAGGAGCTAGTGAGATCTGAGGAGTACGAGGCGCAGCCGACAAGACTGAGTTGTGCTTGACGGCGAGGTTTGCGCCGCCGGCCCAATGAGTTTAGAACCGCAGCAGCTGGTCCGAGACCACAATACTGAGCCTCCATCCACACTGGAAGCGGATGAGATGGGTACAAGGAGATGGCCCGATTATTGGCGAAGTCGTGGCAGTATGAGATAGGCCGACGCAGCCTGGCAGTTCGATAGCACCGATTGTTCACCCCGAGCAGATAGTTTGAGGCTACGGAACTTTACGAGTTGTAGCCGCCAGAGTTTTATGGGTCGAGGCACGAGGATGATCCGCAGGAGTTCATCCGGCGATTCTGCTGGTCGTGAGAGTGATCAAGGCTTGAGACCGAGTCGGTGGTCTTAGGTTCGCATCGGCCGCGTGATACCGCATGATCGGTTTGATTCGTGGGAGTTGTCCGGGAGAGCATGCGCTCAACAAGATGGGACGAGTTCTCGAGGCATTCCTCACTCACTTCTTGCCTCCGCATGGCGAGGGCACGGGCCAGATTTATGATCTTGAGACAGAGGCGTGCGGTTCGGGAGTACAACGTGGAGTTTGACTCGTTGGCTCGGTATGTCCCCGCTTTAGTGGCAACCATGGAGGATAGAGTGCACCGCTACGTCACCGGGCTAGATGATTACTTGACAGAGGCCTGTTCGAGTGTAGCTCTTCAGCCGAGCATGGACATTGCCCGCATGCAGGCTCATGCACTAGGATGTGAGGTACGGAGAGGTCGGCGGAATGACTGGATCAGCGAAGAGGCTGTGACAACGAGGTCCTTTGGTGACTTTCGAGGCGGACCGCCTCCGCGAGCTAGTTATGTACCCCGCCGACAGAGTGGTCCTCCACAACCTTCGAGCATCCGAGTATTCGGAGCATGTCGAGGCTCCAAGGTTGAGTTTCGAGGAAGTAAGGGTGTTGGCCAGATGCGGTCACCCCTACCTCGGTGTGGTCGATGTGGTAGACCGCATTTCGGGGAGTGTCGTGGTGCCAAGGGAGCGTGTTATTTTTGCGGCCAGGCCATTTTGCGAGGAACTGTCAGGCCAAGGAAGCATGGATATTACGACTCACCTTGAGATCGGGCTGGTTCATCACCTTCTACGATTATGCGCCATGTATGATGTGCCTATGATTAGAGTGACGCGGTGGATACGGTATATCCTTAACCCTCTAGAGTTTTGTATGCTGATGTGTTTAGTGTTATGTTCGGATAGCTTTGTTCTAAAATGTGATTTAGACACCTGGTTATTGTAGAAGGGTAAGTATGGGGGCATGGTAAGTGTGAACCTTAGACTATGTCACGATTGAGACCTTAGAGGTAAGGTCGTCTTGAGTAAAAGATTTATTTCATGTTTGACCCTTATCAGAGTAAGTAGTACGTGGGAATTATTTGTGTGATAAGTCCATGGGTAGTGTGAGATGGAAGTGGTAGCTTTCATGACTTGATTAGGTAAGATTGTTCCGTTTCGAGGAGCAAGTATTGTGCGATGCTGGTCGGGTTGATGGCCGCTCGCGGGTCGACCCGCAGCCCGGTTTTGGGTGGGGTCAGTTCTGGGTGGTCCCGCCAGGTGGTAGGGTCACGAGGGTGCTAGGCCCCAGTTTAGTTGACCATCGAATGAGTTCGTGGATATGTTCGACCAGAAGCGGTTCGTGAAGGCCGGGAATGGCCTTAAAGAAGATTGAGGTTAGTAAGATGACCAAGTTTGGAGGTAGTGACTCCACAGTTTTGAGAACTGAAGCAATGACTGAAGTATGGCACGTCCTGAGTGACACTAGAACCTCAGGGATCGCATGCAGCCCGGTACCATTTGTTGGGTCGCCGGAGTGACACTAGAACCTCGCGGCAAAGTGACAAAAGTGGTATCGCACGACGAGTAAGGAAGGAAGGGAACGTGTGTTATTTTCGTGGCCAAGCTGTGGCGTTGGCAACTTGTTAGAGGAACTTCATCGATATCCGTCTTGAGAAGGAACATTCGGGACGAATGTTTCTAAGGAGGGGAGAATGTTATACCCCGTATTTCCAGAGTATGTACGTGGAGACGTACGTACGAAAATTTGAGACTTAAAGTTTGGCATAGGTTCGAAATTGTGCACAACACCCGATTAGAGTCGTTTTTCGACGAAACGTTTTACAGAGCTTGCGTAGGGAAAATTCCGGCTATGTCGTTTTGTATTTTTGCGGATTTTTACGAGCGGCGAACATTTTTGGTTAACGAGGTGACACTTGTCACCCTCAAGTGGACGCCTTAGGGGCGGTTTGGCCTTGGCCGATTGGTGCCTTGTTGTGGCCTTGTTTTGTGCAATGTTTTGTGCAATGTTTTGTGGCTTGTTTTGTGGAGTAGGGGTTAGGGTGCACTTGGCTTGATCAAGGCCTTACACTTGCCTTGCACATGGCTTGATCTTGTCCATTGGTTGGCCCTTGGCTTCCTATAAATACCTCCCTTTGTTGAAGACTTCATCATCCAAATGTGTTCTAAGTCTTGCAATCCTTCCCTCTCCTCTTATTGTTCTCGTCCCAAGCCTTCCCCTCCCCTTTGGTGGCCTTGTGGCGAGAGGTTCCTCCTCCTAGTGGTGTGGCAGAGGTACCCCTTGGTAGAGAATTGTCTTCCAAGTATTGTTATAATGCCCAAAATACCTTAGCCTTTACCTTGTTGTATTTCAAAAGTTACCTCTATCGTGGGCAAATACTACCTTTTGTCCTTTAGTCTCAAACCGAAACCCTAAGGAAATCTTCATAGTTGGTTGAAGTATTTAAGTAGAAGTTGGTTAGAACTTCTAAGGGTTTTTTGGAGCGGATTGAGCGCACTAATAAGAGCTAAACCTTGCTCAGGATCGACTTTTATCTCGGATAATTTTGGGCTTATCGAGGTAAATAATCTTGTACCCTTATTGTGATTGGAAATTACATGTTGTAGGATTATATAGTTGAAGTATACTATATATAGAACTGAACATAGCTTTGCGGCAATGTCTTTTGACTTAAGCCTGAATTTAAAGAAGAGAACTGAACTGTAATTACATAGGACTGTATTGGTATTACTGTATAGTAGAATTGTATACGTCCGGTTAGACGTATAACCCCCCGGTTGGCTTGGCGGCCTCGATAGAGGAGAGATTTACGATGTTGCGGGGGAGGTCTTCGCCAATTTTATGTAGAATATGGAACCGTGCGGTTAGAAGTTAATAGACATTTGTGGCCGTATAGGTGGAAGTACTGCGAGTGGCGTATTCTACTTGAAGAGTGGAAACGGCTGGCGTGTTCTGATCTTGTGGAGCGTTTTGCTTATTGTCGATACTCGTCGCGAGGTATGTGAACCTCTTCCTATCCTTCTAGCATGATGCTTTGTAAACTATGTAGTACGGTAGACGTACATGTGTTAAATGAGTTGGTTGGTTTAAAACATAGGGTGTTATAATAGCTTTATGGGAAGTTAGTTATAACGACTCTATGTAGGTAAAAGATTGGTTTGTTGATTGTAGAAGTTAAGAGACTTGATCTTGAAAGATAAGAGACTTAACTTGTTTTACTTGGTTATTAACATTTTGTTAAATGTGTTGTGAAACCTCATTCGTGAGTAATGAGTACTTGGTTTTAAAAGAATAATGTTTTACTGATTTCGGAAATGAGAATAAGTGTCGAGCAAACCACAGCAGCGCTAATAAAGGAAGGTGTATTGACAATTAACTAATTGTTATTAAAACCAGTAGAAACCTCCATCTGCATAGAAGCTAAGATAAGACAAAATTGTATTACATCTCCTAGATCATGGTCACAGAACAAGATTGTTGTAAACAAGAATAAA
Source organism: Przewalskia tangutica (assembly GCA_029844215.1). Taxonomy (NCBI): domain Eukaryota; kingdom Viridiplantae; phylum Streptophyta; class Magnoliopsida; order Solanales; family Solanaceae; genus Przewalskia; species Przewalskia tangutica. Next base: position 75,687,263 of record CM056734.1, read on the forward strand.
CGGCTCACGTCAAGACATATGTTACTCAATTGTTTTAAAAGAGATTAAGACTATGAGTTATGAAACCTTTCTAAAATGAGAAACTTGAGCATTTGAAATTAGGCAAACTTGAACGTTTGGAAAATAATGTTGTTACTTGATTTTACAAAAGGGAAGTATTTTGGTTTACCTAAATGTGAGTCACTCTATTTTTTTACTACGGGTATCGGGTGACCTTTATGAAAGGAATGGATCTCTTAAAAAAGAATTTAACTTACGTAGTACTTTAGGTTAAAACCCGGACTTTGATACTGAAATGGAAGTACCTTGAGTTGTGTGTAACTTGTCTATGCTTGTTGTTGTGTAACTCGCCATGCTTGTTGTGATAGCCTTTGTTGTGCAAGTGTTGATATCGTGACTTCTTGGGAAGGAGTGGATCTTTTATAAAAGTCTAGAAGTATGGTAATTTGCTTGAGCTTGTTTGTGATAGTCCGTTGTGCGGTATAATGTTGTTGATGTCACATGGACATGTCTACACCGATCAGAGTCCGGGCATGTGGCCGTGTGGCGGGGTTGATTACGATATATTGTTATTGTGGTTACATGGACATGTCTACACCGATGCGTAACTCCGGGCGTGTGGCGTGCGGCGGGTTAATCACCCGATATTGTTGATAATGTCACTGGGCGTGTCTACACCGATGCAGAATTCCGGGGGCATGTGACCATGGGGCATTGTTATTATTGTTACATCATGGGCATGTCTACACCGACGCATAATTCCGGGGGCATGCGGCCATGATGCGAACACGATTGATGTTGTGGGCGTGAGACCCATAGTTATATTTGAGTGATGACTGAGGCGTGAGTCCACGACTTAGCGGATCGCTTTTATGTTGTGAACTGTAGTTTTGTCATCATACATGTCTCCTGTTTTCATATAGACTGTTATGATTTCATTTACAGTATTTTTTACAGTTTCACATACTTGGTACTGTTATCGACTCTTCGGCGGGCCGTTCATGCCGCAGTAGAGTACATCGGTAGTGGATCCCCGCTCATAGGATCACGCTCAACAGATTGGAAGCTCCGTTTTCGTGAGGATTATCTTTTGGTATGTTACCCTGAGTTGTAGGTTCTTGTTCATTCGAGGTATGGCGGCCCCGCCGTCATGTTGTATAAAAACTCTTAGGTCTGTAGAATCTTGTGTGGCGGGTTTGTAAAAAGGATTAAACTGCTCGTTTTGAAAGAGTTGGTTATATATATTTTATTGGAAGGTAACCGCTTTGGTTGGCTTTGTTGTATGATCATATATCTTGTTTCTTGTTTGTTTTATATTCGCTGGTTTTCTCTCGATGTTGTATCACTAGGGTGCCGGTAAGGCACGATCACGCCAGGATCGGGTCGTGACACGACCCTGTGGCCGCGATCGGTACTCACCGGTACCGTCAGTACACATCAGAGAATAGCAGCGGAACATACATAACACATAACTTATAAAAAGGGAAACATCACTGGTCAGTCGATAAGGCTGCCTTCCATAAAACATACTTAATCAAAAGTATAGCAGTACAACTTGTTCTTATAGCCCAAAACACATATGTGACCACGCACTTAAGGATAACAACTGTGGCGGGACAGGGCCCCGCCATACCCCTGAATGTACAAAATACCTATAGCATCAGGGAATATCCGTACCAACAAACAAGCTTCCGGAGGAATGGAGCTTCTGACACCGGAACAGTGATCCTAAGAACGAGGATCCATAATCGCTTATCCCACTGCGGCATTTAACGCGGCCCGCGAAGGGGGTCAGTACACAATATGTACCAAGTATGTAAATGTTATACCCCGTATTTCCAGAGTATGTACGTGAGGGCGTACGTATAAAAGTTTAAGCCTTAAAGTTAGGCTAGGACCGAAATTTTGTTCACAACTACCGAAAGGAATCATTTTTCGACGAAACGTTTTACAAAACTTGCGAAGGGAAAATTCCGGCTATGTCATTTATATTTTTTGTGGATTTTTCCGAGAGACGAAATATTTTGGACCAACGATAGGGCGACACTTGTCACCCTCAAGTTGGTGGAGTGAAGGACGGCAAGTTGGACGATTGGAAGTCAAGAGTTGGTAGGATATTTGTGATATTTTGTGTGGTAGTTGGATAAGGTACACATGGATGAATCCTCACCCTACACTTGCCTACTACTTGGCATGATCTTGGCCATTGATTTCCCTATAAATACCCCCCCCCCCCCCCCTTTGTGAAGACTTATTCATCCACAAAATCCCTAAGTCTTGAAATCCCTTCCCCCCTCTCTTGAGAGCTCTCTGGGCAGAGCACCCTCTCCCTTTGAGAAGGCCCTGGCCGAGGTACACCCCTCCTAGTGGCCTCGCCGAGGTTACCCCCTCCCCTACCTTGAGTTGTTTTCGTAAATACACCCCCTCTTGGTAGAAATACTCTCCAAGTATTACTATTCCAAAATACTTGGCCCATATACCTTGTAGTAATCCAAGGTTACACTTATACTAAAAGCGTAAATACTATTATACTTCCTTGATCATAAAACGAAACCCTAAGGAAAATCTCCATAGTTGGTTGGAGTATTAAGAAGAAGTTGCGTAGAACTTCTAAGGGTTGTTTGGTGCGGGTTGGAGCACCCGGAGTAGGAGCTAAACGTTGCTCAGGATCGACATTAAACTTGGATAATTTTGGGCTTACCGAGGTAAATAATCCTATCCTTCTATTGTAATTGGAAATTACATACTGTAGTTGTATAGAATTGAATATAAGATTCATAGAAGAGAATTGAACTGTAATAGAAGGATATTACAGAATAGACTTGAACTGGAATCACATCAGAAGAATATTCTACAAGAGTAGTCCAGGCATTGATAGACTTGTATAACCCTTATAGGATTGATTGATCTGCGAGTAGCATGTACTACTTGAAAGGTGGACGAGGCTAGCCGGGTTATAGCCGTGCAGCGTTTTGCTAATAGTCGATAATCGTCGCGAGGTATGTGATTCTTCCTATACTCTTGAGCATGATATTTTAAAATATATATATAGTACGGTAGACGTACGTGTGTTAACTGAATAATAATTACGGCAATGTCTTTTGACTTAAGCCTGAATAATAAGAATCTTGAAGTATTTCAAGAGGATTAAGAAACCTTTTTGAAAGAAGAGTATTACTTGGTTTTAAAACTTAAAAGTTATAATAGCTTTATGGGAAGTTAGGTATAACGACTTAAGGAAGGTAAAAAGAATGGTTTATTGATTTAAGAAGTTAAGAGACTTGATCTTAAAAGATAAGAGACTTGACTTAATTGAATTAATCTGAATTTTGTTAAAAAGTGTGAAACCTCATTCGTGAGTAATGAGTACTTGGTTTTTTTTAAAAAGGAATAATGTTTTACTGATTTCGGAAATCAGAAGAAGTATCGAACAAACCACTGCAGCGTTAATAAGGGAAATGTATTGACTAATTAAGTATTATTAAAACCAGTAGAAACCTCTATCTGCATAGAAGCTAAGATGAGACAAAATGATATTACATTTCCTAGATCATGGATGCTTAAATAAGATTGATTATGAACAAGAATAACCTACTCACATATAAGGCATATGTATCTCAAATTGTTTTAAAGGAGAACTATATCATTAACTGATTAAAAACTATGAACTACAAAACCTTTCGAAAATGAGAAACTTAAGCATTTGGAATTAGGCAAACTTGAACGTTTGGAAAATAATGTTGTTACTTGATTTACAAAGGGAAGTGTTTTGGTTTAATTAAAAGGATAGTCACTCTATTTTTATACTGCGGGTATTGTGTGACTTTTTGAAAGAAACGGATCTTTTAAAAAGAGTTAATGTATAAAGTACTTTGGGGATAAAAACCCGAAATTGTTAACATAAAGTAGAAAGTACCTTGTGTGAATAACTTGATTGTGTTGGTTTGTGATAGCCTTGTAATACTTTCTTGTTGATTTGATAAGTAAACATGTTAGGATGCTATGTGTGTTAGTATCTGGTGATGTTTGTGTAAAGAGGTTCCCCTTGTTGTGCTTATGTTGTTTAACGATAAGCTGTTATGTTATTATATCACATACCCCCTTGACTTGTTATACCGAGGGCTTGCCACCCTCGATCTGGTCTATACGGCCTATGCGGTCTGCGTGACTATGCGGAGTCGCGGGAGTTCCAGGTTGATCATTCGGTGTTTTATCCCGTCGCGGGATGCCCTATGCGGTCTGTGTGACTACGCGTCTATTGAGACTATGCGGATCGCGGAGTCGGGAGGTGCAGGGGTTAGCTACCCCGTCGCGAGGAATACCTCATGCGGGTCTATGTGTGACCTATGCGGATGCGGAGTCGAGGTTAGGCATGCATAATGATACTATGGGCGATTGGCCTTGCTTCGATCATTCGCGGCCTAGGAAAGACATTCTGATTTACCTATTATTGCTCTTGTTTGTGATATGGCACTATGTGCAAATTGAACTAATTGTATTTGCAAATGGTTTTAAATACTTTGATTTCATTTAAAGTACTTTCTGATTTCACATACTTGGTACTGTTATCGACCTCCTTGAGGCCGCGTTCATGCCGCAGTGAGGTACACCGCCGTTGATCCTCGCTCATGTGGTCACGTCAGCGTTTGGGAAGCTCCGTTTCTCGAGGCTTATCACGTATAGTCCCTGTCGTAGTAGGTACTTACATTCAGGGTATGGCGGCGGCCCCGTCCGCCATTGTTGTCGTATCATTCTTAGGTCCGTAGTAATGCCAGGCGAATTTGTAAAAGGATGTAATCGTCGGATTCATGTTTTTTTTATATATATACGCCGAAAGGCAATCTTTCTCAGTTAAACTGTTTTCTCATTCATATTATATTATGTCATGTTTTATATTCCGCTGATTACTCTGATGTTGTATCACTAGGGTGCCCGGGGTAAGGCACCAGTCACGGGCCCGGGTTCGGGTCGTGACAAAAGTGGTATCAGAGCAGTTAATCCTCGGAAAGTGTCTACAGATCGTATCCAGTAGAGTCTTGATTATCGGTGTGTTGTGCACCACACCAATAATCAGGAGGCTATATGTCACGACCCGACCCCGGGGCCGCGACTGGTGCCCTACCTGGGCACCCCGTTCAGGTATACATCAGAGAATAGCAGCGGAACATACACAACATAAACACATGTGTAAATAAAAACGTCACAGGCTAGCCGATCAGGCCGCCTTCCATAATATAACATAATCAAAAGTACAACTCAGTTCTTACAGCCCAACCACATATGTGAATACAAACCTCTAGGAATAACGACTGAACAACTGTGGCGGGACAGGGCCCCGCCATACCCCTGAATATACATGAATCTACTACCTCAGGGAAACCGTACAAGAGATAAGCCTCCGGAGCAAATGGAGCTTTTCTCAAAACTGAACCGAGATCCTATGAGCAAGGATCACCAACATGGGTACCTAAAACCTGCGGGCATGAACGCAGCCTCGAAGAAGTCGATAACAAAAATTTAATATGGAGCAGAAAATAACGTGATGAAATGATCATAATCAGACAAAAGAATGACAGGGACAAGTATAAAAAAAATACATACCAGATCCTGCCGTGTCATTACCACTTATGAACTTAATCGTAGCTTATTATCTTTTCCCATTTTCAATAAAAGTTATAGTCACATTCTTATGTACATGATTAGGAAAATCATTAAGTTCATTACCATATAACTTACTTATCTTTCATAACACAATCCGACCCTTTATGGAGGGACGCATATACTACCCGGCCCAATTCAGGACGCGATCAAGTCACACAAAATAGCAAAGTGTGGTCGTGGAATCCCCCATCACTGCCGACAGCTATAAGTGTCAAATATAACCATGTGACGCGCCCGTGGCATCCCACCTCACTGTCGGCGTACACATACACAATACATATATATTTCTCCTGCCCGTGGAATCCCACATCACTGTCGACAGCTATAGGTGTAAAATATAACCATGGGTCTCACGCCCATAATATCAATCAAAGCAGGTGGTATAACGTCTTGGGGGTTACCCCTCATTTATACTCTTACCCTGGAGAAGGTGGTAAAGCAGGGGGTATAACGTCTTGGGGCTTGCCCCTCATTTATACTATTACCCTGGAGAAGGTGGTATAACGTCTTGGGGCTTGACCCTCATTTATACTCTTACCCTATCTCGACCGGTCGTCAAACAACACATAAAGCAGGTGGTACAGCGTCTTGGGGGTTTACCCCTCACTTATACTATTACCCTGGAGAAGGTGGTATAACGTCTTGGGGCTTGCCCCTCATTTATACTCTTACCCTATCTCGACCGACCATCAAACAAGACATAAGCACTACCATGTCTTTTATAAAAATCCGGGAATTTAACCCAAGTACTACAAATAACGGAAGCATACCCGTGGAATCCCACATCACCGCTGCGTCGCCCAAGTAACTTACAACAAGACAATACCTCCAACCGAGAGTCGCGGCAACGTAATAAAACATAACACTCGCACTCAAAGGCTATCACCAGCACATATAGGCTAATTCTCAATTAACCAAGCCAAAGTACTTATCAAGGCACACATAGAATAATTCTCATTTAACAAGCCAAAGTACTTATCAGGGCACAAAATATAATAATTCTCATTTAACAAGCCAAAGTACTTATCAGGGCACAAAATATAATAATTCTCATTTAACAAGCCAAAGTACTTATCAGGGCACAAAATAGAATAATTCTCATTTAACAAGCCAAAGTACTTATCAGGGCACAAAATAGAATAATTCTCATTTAACAAGCCAAAGTACTTATCAGGGCACAAAATAGAATAATTCTCATTTAACAAGCCAAAGTACTTATCAGGGCACAAAATAGAATAATTCTCATTTAACAAGCCAAAGTACTTATCAGGGCACAAAATAGAATAATTCTCATTTAACAAGCCAAAGTACTTATCAAGGCATAGTTAGACAAATTCCCAATAAATCAAGCCAAAGTACTAATCAAGGCACACTTAGACAAATTCTCAATTTATCAAGCCAAAGTACTAATCAAGGCATCACATAGAATTATTCTCAATTAAACAGGCCAAAGTACTACGTACGTACATTCTTTTTAAGAGACTCCTTTTTGTGTAAAACCCCAAGATACTAACACCCGTAGTATCCAGGCTTGTGTACATTTCACATAAGTCACGATACTTTTAGAAATACATTTCTCGGCTTCTAAATCAAGTGACCCATACATAAAAGCTTTAAGCAAGTGATACCTTTAAATCACATTGCCCTTCCTTAAAACAAGTTAATTCTTTGATTACTTTATTAGAGAAAACCATTCTCCTAACTTTCCATAAAGCCGTTATAACCAACTTCCCATAAAGCCGTTATAACCCTTTATGGTTTTAGACAAAACTCTTTCCTTTTGTAACCAAGAGACTTCTACTTTTTGAAACCAAGTATTATATACTTTCAAATCAATTCTCTTAACTTTCAAAAATACAATTAGTCTCTTAACCTTAGAAATCGAGTGACTCCTTTTATTATAAAACCTTAGGCAATTGATGCCTTAAAATCAAGTTGCCTTTTTACTAAAATCAAGTCATTTATCTTTCAATAAAGCAAATATAACCAACTCCCCATAAAGTCGTTATATTCACTTTATGCCTTAGCCAAAAATATAATTTCCTATCCAAGGGATTTATACGTCTAAAACGGAACAAGTATCACATACTTTAAAACTCTTCAAGTCCCTTAACTTTAAATAAAACTTAAGACATCCTTTATACTTTAAAAGAAGCGAGTTAATCTCCTAACTCACCCGACTTGGCCATTCAATAAACTAGTAAAGGATATCAAGGTGTCAGACGCTCACCGCACTACACGTGCAACTAGTCATGCTCAAAGATAGGAAAAGTTCTACATAGAGTAAATCACCCAACTACCTCTTAACTTCTAAGAGTAGAAGGAAACATGAAATGATACCACAAGTATATTTCATACATAGAATCATGCCAAAGGAAGGAAGAGGTTCACATACCTCGCGACGATTATCGACACGTAGCAAAATGCTCCAAAGTACTTCAATCTTGATAGATATTCCATCCTTCAAGTAGGATACGCTATACTTAGTACTTCAACCTATAATGTCCACAATACGTCCATTAACCTCTTACTTTAAACGTAGAATATCCTAAGTGCCAAGTCACTAACTTCTACGGAAAATCGGACAGCACCTCCTTTGTTTCTACTTACTTTGCCACCTTTTTCAAGGCCGAATATAATAACCAAACAGCCCCAAATGGCTCACCACAATCTATAAGGTAGTCCAATACAAATAAATAACCATACAGCCCCAATTGGCTCACCACAATATAGAAGGTAGTCCAATACAAATGAATAACAAACTATTACAAACTACAAGTACAAATTCGGCCATCTTGAGTTCAACAATACCAATTCTTATCCAATTTCCATTTCAATCCAAATTGGTAGCATAACATGATATCAAGTCGCATTTGATTATAACAATCCATAATCTTTAAGTAGGTAACATGCGACGATTTCTAATAAACGATCAATTAGTAATCCAATTTTCAAGTGGCTTATATAACATTTCGGATTTAGCTACAAGCACTCCATAATACTTATAACTTCAACATATCAACTTCATGCTAGCAACAAGTAAAGCTAACAACAACAATATAAATATATAATCTTGTAACACCTTTAAAAGACAAGATTATACCTTAACGATTCTTAATCCAATTCCAACCAAGTCGCTCCTAGTAGTTTAGAGCCTCTCCAAAACACTTCAATCCGCTTGTTGAGACCCTTAGAACAACACCAACAATTATCCTTCAATTCTCCAAACAAAACCTAGAAAGACCATTAGGTTTTCGTTTTGCGACTAACCCGTAAACCATCTTTTTCCAAGATTTTTCTATTGAGATATGTTTACACTACCCTCAAGAACCTTGGTTTAAAGTGTGGAGTCAAATGGACAAGAAACAATTTTTTTTCCTTTTCTTTGTGCTAGAACCCGAGAGCCTTTGCTATGGTTCTTCAATTTTTTGTGAAATTCTTCTAAGTGTTTAAGCTTGTCTACTACTACTAGTATAATATAGTGCAATGTAGGGTCAAGATGCAAACAGTTGGGTGGTTTGGATGATCTCTTATAAAATATCAAGACTTGTGGGACCTTTGACTTTGGTCAAGAAACTCAAGCTCATTAATAGGAAGACTTTGTCATCTTAAGACTATGGTCAATGACCATTTGGCCATGCCTATTTTCGTCCAAGGCATCAATAAGGGGGGTGACAAGTGTCGCCCTCTCATTCGTCACAATATTACGTCTTCCGACAATTTCACAATTCCGATACATTTTTACAAGTCTCAAATCTTAACACTTGCGAGTTCTTACGTACGTTCTTAAAGCATGTCCTGTGAATACGGGGTGTAACATTCTTCCCCCCTTAGAAACATTCGTCCTCGAATGTTCTTTCGGAGTTCAATCTAATTAAAGCGCGACATAGTCTCCTTATACTACACCCTTCTTACGACATATGCCACCCATGGCCACATAATAATTTTATACAAAGATGTCATCCTTGTCACTCACGAAGCCAACCAGCCCATACTTATAATGACCTCAAAGTCCGTCATAATCCCCTCTACCAGGTCTACTAGGGTCTGACGATCAGATTATCACCGGAAAACCTCATATTCCCGCCGCCTACCACCCCACACACACTCACGGGTGTAGTTACCTCGAAAGGTTCTTATGGATTCAGGCTCTATTCCTTTACACTTGGTTGTTATCATTCTTACTGGTCGCGCTCTTTCCGTACTTCCAACTCATACTAGTATACATAACTTCCATACCAATTTTGGCCTCTAATCTTTGGAGTCACTCTATAATACAATATACGACTATTTCCGGCCATGACTGGATTCCGTGGAACGCGCCCACGAACCCAGAAACCATTAACTAGACTTGGGCCTTGCGCTCGTGACTTCGCCACGAGCGGAACTACTACCAACTGATCCCACTCCATTCCAGCCGGGAGACCCGAATGTGTCCTCAACCACTCAAATACGCACTTAACTCTTATTCTTGGTCTATAATAAATCTTTCTACCCGAGAAGACCTTGTACATCTAAGGTCTCAGCGGTCAGCGATATTCTTAGGCTCGCAATTTTCATGCTCCAAGCCTACCTTATCAGTCCCCCCGTAAACGGGTACAAAAACTTCTCACAATACCATGACCATGTTGTCTCGATCACAACAACCATTGCTTACTCTATACAGACCTCATCCGTATAATTCGCTTAAGCTTACTACGCAGCTTAATCTATTAACATGACATTCCTTTAAGTTCCTTAACATGGCTTCTTAAGGGTTCACTACCCTATCAGACAACTCATCCCTTCCCAACTATCTCAAAACAACACATAAGATCTTGGCGAGAATTCATTAACTATTCCATACCTTCCCGATATCTAGTTAGTCTTTACCACTATTGGTAAATCTAAAACCATTCTAGGCAACCCATAAATGACCCTCATACATAACTTCGTATAGATGTATGTCACAATACCAACTATACTATATCATTACCAACCTGGATACGAAATCCACATAGTCCTTCCTGGGTCACTGCTGCCTTTCTCGTAGCTGCAATCAACATAACTCGTTAGGGAGGGACGACCCTAACAACACAGCTCTATCGCACGATCTCGGAGTGAGAAGAATGGAAACCAATCCTAAATGTCCTGCAGCCTCCTGATTATAGATGTGGTGCACAATACACCGATAATCAAGACTCTACTAGACACGGTCTGTAGACACTTTCTGAGGACTAACTGCTCTGATTCCACTTTTGTCACGACCCGACCCGGGCGCGATCGTGCCCTACCCGGGCACCCTGCCTGTATACATCGAGAATAGCAAATGAACATACACAACATAAACACATGTGTAAATAAAACGCCACAAAGCAGCCGATCGTGCCGCTTTCCATAATATAACATAATCAAAAGTACAACTCATTCTTATAGCCCAACCACATACGTGAATACTGCACTTGTGAATAACGATCGAACAATCAAGCGTATGGACAGGCCCGCCATATCCTCGAATATACATGAATCTACTACCTCGTGGAAACCGCACAAGAGATAAGCCTCCGAGCAAATGGAGCTTTTCACAAATCAACCGAGATCCTATGAGCAAGGATCACCAACACGGGTACCTAAACTCGCGGCATTTAACGCAGCCGGCGGGGTCGATAACAAAAATTTAATATGGAAATGAAAATAACGTCAAAGAAATGTATCATAATCAGACAAAAGAATGACAGGACAAGTATAAAAAAATACATACTGATCCTCGCCGTGTCATTACCACTTATGAACTTAATCGTAGCTTATTATCTTTTCCCATTTTCAATAAAAGTTATAGTCACATTCTTATGTACATGATTAGGAAAATCATTAAGTTCATTACCATATAACTTACTTATCTTTCATAACACAATCCGCCCTTTACGAGGGACGATATATTACCCTACCAATTAAGGACGCGATCAAGTCACACAAAATAGCAAAGTGTGGCCGTGGAATCCCCCATCACTGCCGACAGCTATAAGTGTCAAATATAACCCTGTGACGCGCCTGTGGCATCCCACCTCACCGCCGGGCGTACATACACAATACATATATATTTCTCCCGCCGTGGAATCCCACATCACCGCCGACTATAGGTGTAAAATATAACCATGGGTCTCACGCCCATAATATCAATCAAAGCAGTGGTATAACGCCTCGGTTACCCTCATTTATACTCTTACCCCGGAGAAGGTGGTAAAGGGGTATAACGCTTGGGGCTTGCCCTCATTTATACTCTTACCGGAGAAGGTGGTATAACGCCTTGGGCTTGACCTCATTTATACTCTTACCCTATCTCGACCTGGCGTCAAACAACACATAAAGCGGGTGGTACAGCCTTGGGGTTTACCCTCACTTATATTATTACCCCGAGAAGGTGGTATAACGTCTTGGGGCTTGCCCCTCATTTATACTCTTACCCTATCTCGACCGACCATCAAACAAGACATAAGCACTACCAAGTCTTTTATAAAAATCCGGGAATTTAACCCAAGTACTACAAATAACGGAAGCATACCCGTGGAATCCCACATCACCGCTTCAGACGCCCAAGTAACTTACAACAAGACAGTACTTCTCCAACCGAGTCGCGCAACGTAATAAAACATAACACTCGTGACTCAAAGGCTATCACCAGCACATATAGGCTAATTCTCAATTAACCAAGCCAAAGTACTTATCAAGGCACACATAGAATAATTCTCATTTAACAAGCCAAAGTACTTATCAGGGCACAAAATATAATAATTCTCATTTAACAAGCCAAAGTACTTATCAGGGCACAAAATAGAATAATTCTCATTTAACAAGCCAAAGTACTTATCAGGGCACAAAATAGAATAATTCTCATTTAACAAGCCAAAGTACTTATCAGGGCACAAAATAGAATAATTCTCATTTAACAAGCCAAAGTACTTATCAGGGCACAAAATAGAATAATTCTCATTTAACAAGCCAAAGTACTTATCAGGGCACAAAATAGAATAATTCTCATTTAACAAGCCAAAGTACTTATCAAGGCATACTTAGACAAATTCCAATAAATCAAGCCAAAGTACTAATCAAGGCACACTTAGACAAATTCTCAATTTATCAAGCCAAAGTACTAATCAAGGCATCACATAGAATTATTCTCAATTAAACAGGCCAAAGTACTACGTACGTACATTCTTTTTAAGAGACTCCTTTTTGTGTAAAACCCCAAGATACTAACACCCGTCGTATCCTGGCTTGTGTACATTTCACATAAGTCACGATACTTTTAGAAATACATTTCTCGGCTTCTAAATCAAGTGACCCATACATAAAAGCTTTAAGCAAGTGATACCTTTAAATCACATTGCCCTTCCTTAAAACAAGTTAATTATTTGATTACTTTATTAGAGAAAACCATTCTCCTAACTTTCCATAAAGTCGTTATAACCAACTTCCCATAAAGCCGTTATAACCCTTTATGGTTTTAGACAAAACTCTCTCCTTTTGTAACCAAGAGACTTCTACTTTTTGAAACCAAGTATTATATACTTTCAAATCAATTCTCTTAACTTTCAAAAATACAATTAGTCTCTTAACCTTAGAAATCGAGTGACTCCTTTTATTATAAAACCTTAGGCAATTGATGCCTTAAAATCAAGTTGCCTTTTTACTAAAATCAAGTCATTTATCTTTCCATAAAGCAAATATAACCAACTCCCCATAAAGTCGTTATATTCACTTTATGCCTTAGCCAAAAATATAATTTCCTATCCAAGGGACTTATACGTCTAAAACGGAACAAGTATCACATACTTTAAAACTCTTCAAGTCCCTTAACTTTAAATAAAACTTAAGACATCCTTTATACTTTCAAAGAAGCGAGTTAATCTCCTAACTCACCCGACTTGGCCATTCAATAAACTAGTAAAGGATATCAAGGTGTCAGACGCTCACCGTACTACACACGTGCAACTAGTCATGCTCAAAGATAGGAAAAGTTCTACATAGAGTAAATCACCCAACTACCTCTTAACTTCTAAGAGTAGAAGGAAACATGAAATGATACCACAAGTATATTCCATACATAGAATCATGCTAAAGGAAGGAAGAGGTTCACATACCTCGCGACGATTATCGACACGTAGCAAAATGCTCCAAAGTACTTCAATCTTGATAGCTATTCCATCCTTCAAGTAGGATACGCTATACTTAGTACTTCAACCTATAATGGCCACAATACGTCCATTAACCTCTTACTTTAAACGTAGAATATCCTAAGTGCCAAGTCACTAACTTCTACGGAAAATCGGACAGCACCTCCTTTGTTTCTACTTACTTTGCCACCTTTTTCAAGGCCGAATACAATAACCAAACAGCCCCAAATGGCTCACCACAATCTATAAGGTAGTCCAATACAAATAAATAACCATACAGCCCCAATTGGCTCACCACAATATGTAGGTAGTCCAATACAAATGAATAACAAACTATTACAAACTACAAGTACAAATTCGGCCATCTTGAGTTCAACAATACCAATTCTTATCCAATTTCCATTTCAATCCAAATTGGTAGCATAACATGATATCAAGTCGCATTTGATTAAAACAATCCATAATCTTTAAGTCGGTAACATGCGACGATTTCTAATAAACGACCAATTAGTAATCCAATTTTCAAGTGGCTTATATAACATTTCGGATTTAGCTACAAGCACTCCATAATACTTATAACTTCAACATATCAACTTCATGCTAGCAACAAGTAAAGCTAACAACAACAATATAAATATATAATCTTGTAACACCTTTAAAAGACAAGATTATACCTTAACGATTCTTAATCCAATTCCAAATCCGAAGTCGCTCCCTAGTAGTTTAGAGCCTCTCCAAAACACTTCAATCCGCTTGTTGAGACCCTTAGAACAACACCAACAATTATCCTTCAATTCTCCAAACAAAACCTAGAAAGACCATTAGGTTTTCGTTTTGCGACTAACCCGTAAACCATCTTTTTCCAAGATTTTTCTATTGAGATATGTTTACACTACCCTCAAGAACCTTGGTTTAAAGTGTGGAGTCAAATGGACAAGAAACAAATTATTTTCCTTTTCTTTGTGCTAGAACCCGAGAGCCTTTGCTATGGTTCTTCAATTGTTTGTGAAATTCTTCTAAGTGTTTAAGCTTGTCTACTACTACTAGTATAATATAGTGCAATGTAGGGTCAAGATGCAAACAATTGGGTGGTTTGGATGATCTCTTATAAAATATCAAGACTTGTGGGACCTTTGACTTTGGTCAAGAAACTCAAACTCATTAATAGGAAGACTTTGTCATCTTAAGACTATGGTCAATGACCATTTGGCCATGCCTATTTTCGTCCAAGGCATCAATAAGGGGGGGTGACAAGTGTCGCCCTCCCATTCGTCACAATATTACGTCTTCCGACAATTTCACAATTCCGATACATTTTTACAAGTCTCAAATCTTAACACTTGCGAGTTCTTACGTACGTTCTTAAAGCATGTCCTGTGAATACGGGGTGTAACACTATAGGATATTTAGGATTGGTTTCTATTCTTCTCACTCTGAGATCGTGCCTTAGAGCTGTGTTATAAGTTGGACCCCTCTAACGTATTTCTTTCCCTTACCGTTATGCCTCCGCGTAAGGCAACCCGGGCCCAGAAGGACAAGGCAGCCGAGGGAGCTGCGAGTAGAGTACAGAGGGTTACGAGGGCACAGGCCCAATCATCACCTAGGGTAGTGCTTCATTCGGGTAGTTCTGCTACGTCGCTAGCCCCAGCAGAGTTTAGCACGGCGGCAGCGGTTCCTACTGCGGCCATGATATTTGAACCTTCATTTCCACGACCAGTAGCAGAAAGTATAGATTGCTAAGAGACGACCCTGTTACTAGCTAAGGATGTAGCTACCAGAGAGTATATGATGTACCGATTTATCATGGGTCATGATGACTATCTAAGAGAGGATTGTGCAAGAATAGCTCGTCAGTCAGGCTTGAGCATGTCCTGCGTACGGGCTTATGCACAGCAGGCCGAGAAACGTAGAGATCGACAGATTAATAAAGGACAGCCGAAGAGGGCCCGATCGGCAGGATCCTTTGGTAACTTTCAAGGCAAACCGCCTCAGCAGCAGATTAGATATGCACCTCCACCAGTGCAGAGTGGTCCTCCACAGACTTCAGGACGTTCGGGGTATGCAGGAGTTGGACAGAACTCCAGGGCTTCCGGTTCACAGCTACACGTAGGTTCCAACCAGCCAGATTCAGTTTTTTTTCCCCAGTGTTCACAGTGTGACAGACGTCACCCCGGGGAATGTCGTTTTTTTAGTTGGTACTTGTTTTACCTGCGGCCGTCAGGGCCATGTGTCGAAAGGGTGTCCTAGTAGGAGGGATGCAAGTAGGAGGACTCAGCCTACCAGATCAGTTGCGGATTCAGTAGTTCGAAGAAGAAGGGGTGTTAGCCAGAGGAGGCCACCCCCACCTCGTTGTAGTCGTTGTGGTAGGTATCACTCGGGGGGAGTGTCGTACTACTTCGACAGCTTGTTATGCTTGCGGCCTTTAGGGCCATTTTGCGAGGAATTGTCCGACCAAGGGTGGTGCGGATGGGGAGACTCAGCCTTCGGGATCAGTGACTAGTTCATCACCTTCCCCAGCTATGCGTCCAGCAGGGCAGGATTGATTGGAACGACAGAGGGTAGTGAAGCAGTAGATACAGGTAGATCCTTAACCCTCTAGAGATTAGTACGTATGATAAGATAAGTATATCTTAAGTGTTACGTTCAGATAACATTGTGTAAATTGTGATTAGAAATCATGGTTAGTTAACCGGGTAAGATTGGGGGTAAGGAAAGTGTGAGCCTTAGAGTTTTATACGTGGAGACCTTAGAGGTAAGGCCACCTCGAGTAAAAGATTTATATTGTTACGTTTAACCCTTATCGGAGTGCATAGTACACGTGAGCTATATTCGTGTGTTAAGTCCCGGAAATAGTGTGAAATGAAAGAGGGTAGTTGAGCTAAGAAGACCATTAGGTTTTCGTAACTTGATTAGTGAGATTGTTCCGGATCGGGGAGCAAGTGTTTGGCGCGAAAGTGGGTCGGGTTGAGGCCATGTCGCGGGTCAACCCGCAGCCTGTTTGGTGGTGGGGTCAGTTTGTGGTGGTCCCGCCAGGTGGTGGGGTCATGAGGGTGTTAGGCCCAAGTTTAGTTAACCATCGTACGAGTTCGTGGATGCATTCGACCAGTAGTCGGGCCGATGAGGTCAGCCTCTCTTGTCTTTTAGTCTAGACCGTTTACCCGGCAGAGGGTTATGCGAGATGTTATATCTGGAAGGTTGTGAGGCTGCACGAGGTGCCTACCTTCACCTTATGACAGACAGTGGAGCCTAGGTTACAGTTGTTTCTTTTCTGGAGGTTTTACCAGGCAGGGTTAGGAACTCAGGTGAGTCTCGATGCGCGTTCGCCCTCGTGCCGTGGTTTGGATTTCAGGGGTAGTTGTAAGGATTATTCGCCTCTTGGTTGAGTGTGTATTATAATAGCTACCATATCAGTATTCGGATGCCGCCTTATGAAGCCTTGTAGGGGCGGAAGTGTAAGTTGCCGGTCGATTTGGTTCGATGTTGGCAAGGTTCAGATAGTTGGTTCATGCATGTTTCGGCAGGATGTGGATAGGGTGAAGCTTATCCAGAAGAGGTTATTGGCAACTCAGAGTCAACAGAAGTCGTGCGGATAATCGGCGTCAACACTTGGAGCTCAGGTTGATGATGGGTCTTCTTGAAGGTACCACCCCGGAAAGGGTGTGACGAGTTTTAGAGAACAGAGGAAACTTAGCCCGAGTTACTTTGGGCCTTTTCAGGTCATGTGAAGAATAGGCCAGGTTGCCTATAATTAGCATTGCCGTCCGATGTAGGAGGCAGTACGTCCGATCTTTCATGTTGCTATGTTCGGAAGAGTATCGGAGATCCATCCAGTGTATTCTCAGTTAATGATGACCAAGTTGGAGATAGTAACCCAGAGATTTTGGAAACTGAAGCAGTATCAGAAATGTAGTAAGTTATGGGAAAGAGTTCAAATGTACGAGAAGGATACGACGAGTAAGGGGAGAAGCGAGCATGTGTTGAGAACATAGAAGTGATCGTTTCTTAAGGGAGTGTCATTTAGACTTTGGGTGGAAGCTTGTGTGATGTTAGAGGTGAGTCCTCGTAGACTTGGATTAAGTATTTGCGCGGGTGATTTTCTGTGGCCAGGTGTGGCATGATTGTTTTCGTAAGTATAGCAGTGGAGACTATATTGGCGCATGTTTGTTTTGAGACTTAGAAGGAACATTCGGGACGAATGTTTCTAAGGAGGGGAGAATGTTATACCCCGTATTTCCAGAGTATGTACGTGAGGGCGTACGTATAAAAGTTGAAGCCTTAAAGTTAGGCTAGGACCGAAATTTTGTTCACAACTACCGAAAGGAATCGTTTTTCGACGAAACGTTTTACAAAACTTGCGAAGGGAAAATTCCGGCTATGTCATTTATATTTTTTGCGGATTTTTCCGAGAGACGAAATATTTTGGACCAACGAGAGGGCAACACTTGTCACCCTCAAGTTGGTGGAGTGAAGGACGGCAAGTTGGACGATTGGAAGTCAAGAGTTGGTTGGATATTTGTGATATTTTTGTGTGGTAGTTGGATAAGGTACACATGGATGAATCCTCACCCTACACTTGCCTACTACTTGGCATGATCTTGGCCATTGATTTCCCTATAAATACCCCCCCCCCCCCCTTTGTGAAAACTTATTCATCCACAAAATCCCTAAGTCTTGAAATCCCTTCCCCCCCTCTCTTGAGATTTGCCGAGAGCACCCTCCCCTTTGATAAGGCCCTGGCCGGTGGTACACCCCTCCTAGTGGCCTTGGCCGAGGTACCCCTACCTTGAGTTGTTTTCGTAAAATACACCCCCCCTCTTGGTAGAAATACTCTCCAAGTATTGTTACTATTCCAAAATACATTGGCCCATATACCTTGTAGTATTCCAAGGTTACACTTATATTAAAAGCCCAGAAATACTATTATACTTCCCTTCAGTCGCAAAAACGAAACCCTAAGGAAAATCTCCATAGTTGGTTGGAGTATTAAGAAGAAGTTGCGTAGAACTTCTAAGGGTTGTTTGGAGCGGGTTGGAGCACCCGGAGTATGAGCTAAACGTTGCTCAGGATCGACATTAAACTTGGATAATTTTGGGCTTACCGAGGTAAATAATCATATCCTTCTATTGTAATTGGAAATTACATACGGTAGTTGTATAGAATTGAATATAAGATTCATAGAAGAGAATTGAACTGTAATAGAAGGATATTACAGAATAGACTTGAACTGGAATCACATCAGAAGAATATTCTACAAGAGTAGTCTAGGCATTGATAGACTTGTATAACCCTTATAGGATTGATTGATCTGCGAGTAGCATGTACTACTTGAAAGGTGGACGAGGCTAGCCGGGTTATAGCCGTGGAGCGTTTTGCTAATAGTCGATAATCGTCGCGAGGTATGTGATTCTTCCTATACTCTTGAGCATGATATTTTAAAATATATATATAGTACGGTAGACGTACGTGTGTTAACTGAATAATAATTACGGCAATGTCTTTTGACTTAAGCCTGAATAATAAGAATCTTGAAGTATTTCAAGAGGATTAAGAAACCTTTTTGAAAGAAGAGTAGTACTTGGTTTTAAAACTTAAAAGTTATACTAGCTTTATGGGAAGTTAGGTATAACGACTTAAGGAAGGTAAAAAGAATGGTTTATTGATTTAAGAAGTTAAGAGACTTGATCTTAAAAGATAAGAGACTTGACTTAATTGAATTAATCTGAATTTTGTTAAAAAGTGTGAAACCTCATTCGTGAGTAATGAGTACTTGGTTTTTTTTAAAAGGAATAATGTTTTACTGATTTCGGAAATCAGAAGAAGTATCGAACAAACCACTGCAGCGTTAATAAGGGAAATGTATTGACTAATTAAGTATTATTAAAACCAGTAGAAACCTCCATCTGCATAGAAGCTAAGATGAGACAAAATGATATTACATTTCCTAGATCATGGCTGCTTAAATAAGATTGATTATGAACAAGAATAACCTACTCACATATAAGGCATATGTATCTCAAATTGTTTTAAAGGAGAACTATATCATTAATCGATTAAAACTATGAACTACGAAACCTTTCAAAATGAGAAACTTAAGCATTTGGAATTAGGCAAACTTGAACGTTTGGAAAATAATGTTGTTACTTGATTTACAAAGGAAGTGTTTTGGTTTACTTAAAAGGATAGTCACTCTATTTTTATATCATGGTATTGTGTGACTTTTTGAAAGAAACGGATCTTTTAAAAAGAGTTAATGTATGAAGTACTTTGGGGATAAAAACCCGAAATTGTTAACATAAAGTAGAAAGTACCTTGTGTGAATAACTTGATTGTGTTGGTTTGTGATAGCCTTGTAATATTTTCTTGTTGATTTGATAAGTAAACATGTTAGGATGTTACGTGTGTTAGTATCTGGTGATGTTTGTGTAAAGGGGTTTCCCTTGTTGTGCTTATGTTGTTTAACGATAAGCTGTTATGTTATTATATCACATACCCCCTTGACTTGTTATACCGAGGGCTTGCCACCCTTGATGCGGGTCTATACGGCCTATGCGGTCTGCGTGACTATGCGGAGCTGCGGGAGTTCCAGGGTTGATCATTCCGGGTGTTTTATCCCGATGCGGGGGATGCCCTATGCAGTCTGTGTGACTATGCGGTCTATTGAGACTATGCGGACTGCGGGGGTCCAGGAGGGTACCGGGGGTTAGCTACCTCCAATGCGAGGAATACCTCATGCGGGTCTATGTGTGACCTATGCGGACTGCGGGAGTCCAGGGTTAGGCATGCATAATGATACTATGGGCGATTGGCCTTGCTTCGATCATTCGCGGCCTAGGAAAGACCTGTTACAGTTTACCTATTATTGCTCTTGTTTGTGATATGGCACTATGTGCAAATTGAACTAATTGTATTTGCAAATGGTTTTAAATACTTTGATTTCATTTAAAGTACTTTACAGTTTCACATACTTGGTACCTGTTGACTCTTCTGGGCCGCTCATGCCGCAGTAGAGGTACACCGCCGTTGATCCTCGCCATGTGGTCACGTCAGCTTGGGAAGCTCCGTTTCTCCGGAGGCTTATCAGTGGTATAGTCCCCTGTCGTAGTAGGTACTTACATTCAGGGGTATGGCGGGGCCCTGTCCCGCCATTGTTGTCGTATCATTCTTAGAGGTTTGTAGTACTGTTGTGGGCAGAATTTGTAAAAGGGATGTAACTGTTCGGATTCATGTTTTCTTTTTATATATATACGCCGAAAGGCAATCTTTCTCAGTTAAACTGTTTTCTCATTCATATTATATTATGTCATGTTTTATATTCCGCTGATTACTCTGATGTTGTATCACTAGGGTGCCCGGTAGGCACTACCACGCCCGGTTCGGTCGTGACAAAGAAGCCGAAAATACTGTAGTAATGATATCATAAGTCTAAAAGTAAGCTGGAGTCATGGAAGACAATCAAAATACCTTTTAATGTGCCTTACTAACAATGAGAGTGACAAGTATATATATGATACTGCATAAAATAGGGGCCTCATGATCAAAACAGGGTACCTCGCCCGTAATATCAATAAGCACCCCTACTCCTGGGACTATTTCACCCGAATAGGTCCTGTGGACCCGCATGAGGTATTCCTCGCATAGGTTGTACCCGCCCGCATGGGACTATTTCACCCGCATAAGCCCATAAGGACTCGCATGAGGTATTCCTCGCATCGTGGGTAGCAAGTCCACTAATGTGGTATAACGATCTTGGGGACTTACCCTCGATATACTCTTACCCCGGCGGATGGTATCACGATCGTGGGGACTGACCCCTCAGATATACTCTTACACTGAAGCAGATGGTATAACGATCTTGGGGACTTACCCCTCAGATATACTCTTACACTGGAGAAGGTGGTATGACGATCTTGGGGCTTGCCCCTCAGACATACTCTTACCCTGGAGAAGGTGGTATAACGATCTTGGGGCTTGCCCCTCAGATATACTCTTACCCTAGCTCAAACTGTCATCATATCATAATCATAAATAATTTAAGAAAACTTATAACTTCTTATTAGTCTTGTTCATATACCCTCTCATTTTAGTTTACTTAAGGCACTTAATCATATCTTTAATAAAAGAAAACCGGGAATTTAACCCAAGTACTACATACTTCAACTCTTTTAAAAGTGACTCTTTTTCATACATAAAATCTTTGGGCAATTGATGCCTTAAAATCAATTTGCCTTTCATAAATCAAATCATTTGTCCTTACTTGTCTTACTTAGAGTAAACCTCTTCTCATTAACCTTTTATAAAGCTAATAAACCAACTTCCCATAAAGTTGTTATATTAACCCTACACTTTAGTAAAATTACACTTTTCCCCTAACCAAGGGACTTATACATTCTTAAAACGAAACAAGTCTTTATATACTTAAAACAAGTAAGAATACCAAATCTTGTTCGTCTACCGTACTACATAGTTACATCTATTCATGCTCAAGAGATAGGAAAGCTCCACATACCTCTTCGGTCAATCCACTTGCTAAGTCCAACTACCGCAAGTAATATGTCAACCTAAAATAACCATGATACGTTTATTAACCTCTAATTTCAATGTAGAATAATCCAAGTTCAAAGTCACTAAATTCTATGGAAAATTGGGCAGCATTTCCTTTGTTTCTACATACTTTGCCACCTTTCTCAAGGCCGAATTCAACATCCAAACGCCACATTTAAGGCTCAACAATCCAAACATTTCAAAGGGGATTACACACCTAAACTTGGGTGTGTAAAATTCTGCCCCATAAGGTACAACAATTCACTTAACAATTCTAAGGTAGTTTTTAGGCTACAACATGCTCATAATATCTTTTTAGCCAATTCTTTCATATCCAAACCACATTTCTTACATGCAAGGATTCTAAGTGCATTATTTACTACTACACATCCCTTCTTCTTCACATGCAACATTAATAACTAACTACAAGAGAAGAAATGTTACACTAAAGCTTTAGCCAAACTTATTCCAACAACTTTGCTAGCCTCCTTTCCAAGAACACCACCACAATAACACCAACAAGCTAGCCACAAACTTCCTTCTTGTTCTTAACTTTTCAAATTTCTCTTAGGCTTGAATTCCTCTTGGAATTTTAGAGAAAAGTGGGAGCTTAAGCTTAGAGAGAGAGAGGGATTTGAAAGATGACCAAGTCTTCAAGACTTGGTCAATATAAGGCATGCAAGAAATCAGATGGGGGGGACACTGGTCACCCTCCCAATGTCTTTTAAAAGAAAAATCTGATTTTTCCTAAGTTTTTCCGCCAGAATCCCACGTGACCTGAAATGGCGCTGAAAACTGCGGACTTACGGAACTTCCGCGCGACCGCTGTCTGGCTGCCAGGCGCTGCAACTTCAGCGACCTCGATATCCGCGTCGCGCCTGATCCGCCGCGGCATTGCCGCTTTGCTCAAATGCATTTCTGTCCGTCACAAGACCGAACTTGTAACTCCCATAACTTTCTACTCTGACGTCCTATCGACGAACGGTTGGATGCGTTGGAAACTAGACTCAACGAACTACGCCCTAGGCCTTTGAAACACTTAGGAACTCTCAATGTACCGGGTCATAACCCGCCTCAAAGTTTACTAAAACCCATCCGAAACAATCCGTCAACTTATCTTTCGAAAATTTTAAGTCTTACTCCCCTTCGCACGCTCTCACACGTGTGGCCAGAACTACGGGGTATAACATTGACTCAGGAGAATCTTTCTACATCACTGCAAATCGTGATGTAATGGATAATTATATTGCGGGAAAGTACGTGTACGTCTATTTGGCAGATGGGAAGCCTTTAGAAATTATCGATACTGGAGATATTACTTTGAAGATGTCAAATAGAAACGTGTGGAAAATAAAAAAGGTCAGACATGTGCCGAAACTGATGCGTAATCTGATTTCAGTAGGTCAGCTTGATGATGAGGGTCATGATGTTACCTTTGGTAATTGATCATGGAAGGTAACGATGATGAAGGGTGTTATGGTAGTTGCCCACGATAAGAAAATTGGTACCCTCTACATGACTACTAGTTATCGTGATATAGCTGTTGCTGTTGACAATACCAAGAAGCCAGAGATGTGACATTGCAGACTGGGGCATATTAGCCAGAAAGGGATGAAACTTCTGGTGAATAACGACATGATTCCGGAGCTGAAGTCTATGGACCATCATATGTGTGAAAGCTGTATTTTTTGAAAATAGAAGCGAGTAAGTTTTTCAAATACAGGCAGGGAATTGAAGACCAAGAAGCTTAAATTGGTGCACACTGACGTGTGGGGACTTGCCACTGTCCCATCACTCGGAGGTTCACATTACTACATGAAATTCATTGATGATTCAACTAGAAAACTATGGGTCTATTTTATGAAAAATAAATCTGACGTGTTTAGTGTCTTCAAAAGGTGAAAAACCATGGTCGAGAATGAGACAAACCTCAAATTGAAGAACTTGAGGTTCGACAATGGTGGAGAATACATTGATGGTGACTTCAAATGGTATTGTGTTGATAATGGGAACAAGATGGTGAAGACTATTCCTGGAACGCTCAACTAAAAGGGAATAGCGGAAAAGATGAATCGAACATTGAACGAGCGTGCACAGAGCATAAGAATACACAATGGACTGCCCAAGACATTATGGGCAGATTTAATCAATACCGCAACCTTCTTGATCAATAGCGGACCGTCTGTTTCTTTAGGTTTCAGAATTCCAGAAGAGGCTTGGAGCGGAAAAAGGGTAAATCTTTATTTTCTGAAAGTGTTTGGTTGCTTATAATATGTTCATATTGATGATACGACTAGAAGTAAACTTGATCCGAAATCTAAGAAGTGTTACTTTATCGGCTATGGTGACACTGAGTTCGGCTATCGACTCTGTGATGACCAAAATCAGAAGATCATCCGAAGTAGTGATGCCATCTTCAATGAACATGTGTTATACAAGGACAAGTTGCGGGAGAGTTCTGAATCTAAGAACAAGAAATCAGAAATAGTCAATTTGAGAGACTTCTCGGTAGTCGAGCTACATCAAGATGCTAATGTGGCAGAGGAACAAATAGTTCGAGAAGACAACTGATAAGACAGTGATGGCGAGGTTGATGAAAGTACTAAAACTGAAACAAATCAGCCGACTTCGAACACAGAATTACAGAGATCATCCAGGATCAGTAAGCCAGTTCACAAGTTCTCTCCGTCCCTCGACTATATTCTACTCACTGACAGAGGGGAGCTGAAATGTTATAAAGAAATAATGCAAGTTGATGAGTCGATTAAGTGGGAGTTGACAATGAATAATGAAATGAATTCACTGTCATCAAATCGTATATGGGAGTTAGCTAAGTTACCAGATGGGAAGAAAGCATTGAAAAACAAATGGGTCTACCGGATAAATGAAGAACACGATGGAAGCAAGCGATATAAAGCTAGGCTGGTTGTGAAGGGATTCCAACAGAAAGAAGGCATTGACTACACAAAAATATTCTCTCCCGTAGTCAAGTTGGTGACAATCAAAACTGTTCTTGGGCTGGTAGCAAAGGAAGATTTGCATATTCAACAGATGGATGTGAAAACTACCTTTCTTCATGGTGACTTAGAAGAAGAAAACTGAGGGATTTGAGTTCAAGGAGAAAGAGAAGCTGGTGTGCAAGCTTCAAAAGAGCTTGTACGGACTGAAACATGCTCCAAGACAGTGGTATAAGAAGTTTGTCAGATTTATGAAGAAAGCCGAATTCCTAAGGTGCGAAGCAGATCACTGTTGTTACTTTAAGAGACTTGAAGACTCCTACATGATATTGATCCTTTACGTTGACAACATGCTGATCGTAGGAACAGACCTACATGAGATTGATCGGCTGAAGAAAAAGCTATCAGAAGAATTTGCAATGAAGGGTCTGGGCAGCTCAAGTTCGACTTTGTGTTTCCGAAAGTCAAAAATAGGATTGCAGGGATATGTTGATGCTGACAATGGTTGTGATGTTGACAACAGAAAGAGTACGTCAGGGTATGTTTGTTATACCCCGTATTTCCAGAGTATGTACGTAAGGACGTACGTACGAGAATACGACAGAAAGATTGGAAAGGAAGAAAGAGGTGATTTTTCCACGGAAAAGTTTCCGGTTTTTGTGAAGGAAAAAGGTTCGTTAATGGGAATTGGATTCCCGTGACGGTATTCGGACTTCTGGAATATTAGAGAATTATGGAATTTTATTTTCTGAAATGGTCACGCTGGGCCCACGGAGAAATTTACTGGTTTTGTGGGCCCACTTTGTTTTCTAGATTTTGGCCATTGTGGTTATTTTTCAAAGACGCTTTGAGGGCCAATAGGAGGGTGACACGTGTCACCCCGCCTAGTGGCTCGCCAAAGTTACATTTGGGCACAAGTGCCGATCAGAGTCGCTTTCCGACGAAACGCTTTCCACGCTTTCGTAGGGAAAATTCGCTATGTCGCTTTGTATTTTTTGCGGATTTTTCCGAGAGACGAAACATTTTGGACCAACGGAGGGTGACATGTGTCACCTCACATTGAAGCAAGTGGGCGCCCGTGAACGATTCGTTCACGCTTTTGGCTCGATCTTTGGCTCACGCTTTGTGCCTATTGGTTCCTTGTTTTGTGCCTTGTTTTGGCCTTGTTTTGTGGCTTGTTTGGTGCAATGTTTTGTGGAGTAGGGGTTAGGTGCACTTGGCTTGATCAAGGCCTTACACTTGCCTCGCACATGGCTCGATTGGCCATCGTTGGCATTTGGGTTTGCTATAAATACCCCCTTTGTGAAGACTTCATTCATCCACAAATGTTTCCAAGTCTTGAATCCTCCTCCTCTTGTTGACTCTCGTCCAAGAGCTCTCCCTTGAAAGCCTCGCCGCGGTCTCCCTCCCCTCATGAGGTCTAATGCTGGTACCCCTAGCCTAGTTGTTTTCGTATAATACCCTTTGTCAGGTATAGAAATACTCCCTAGTATTGTTATAATGCCCAAAATACCTTAGCCTTGTACCTTGTAGTATTCCAAAGATACCTCTTTGCGTAGAGTCCTAAATACTACCTTTGTCCTTTTAGTCTCAAACCGAAACCCTAAGGAAATCTTCATAGTTGGTCAAGTATGTGAGTAGAAGTTGGTTAGAACTTCTAAGGGTTGTTTGGAGTGGTTTGGAGCGCCTGAGTGGAGCTAAACCTTGCTCAGATCGACATTATAACTCGGATAATTTTGGGCTTATCGAGGTAAACACTCATCCCTTCTATTGTAATTGGAAATTACATGTTGTAGAATATATAGTTGAAGTATACTATATATAGAACTATACTTAGTAATCGTGGCAATGTCTTTTGACTTAAGCCCAAGAATTAAGAATCGAATCAGACATGAGACTTGTGTAGTTTTACCGTAGTAGAATTGTACACGCCCGGTTAGGCGTGTAAAACCTCCGGTTGGCTTGGTAGCCCTCGATAGAGAAGAGATTTACGCTGGCGGGGGGAGATCCGCCAATTTTCAGAGAATATTCTACGTTGTGGTCTAGATGATAATAAGCGCGTGGCCTTATAGGTGAAGTACCTACGTGTGGCGCGATTTACTTGGCTTAAGGAGTAGCCGATCGTTTGGAGCGTTTTGCTATTAGTCGATACTCGTCGCGAGGTATGTGAACCTCTTCCTATCTCTTCTAGCATGATATGTGTGAACTATGTAGTACGCAGACGCATACGTGTTAACCGTGTTTGATTGTTGTTAAAACATAAAGTGTTATAACGGCTTTATGGGAGGTTAGTTATAACGACTTTATGTAGGTAAGAAAATACTTTGTGGTTTTAAAAGGTAATCAGTGAATTATAATCGCTTGTTATAATAAAGAACTTGATGTATTTCAAAAGATTCATAAATCGTTTTGAAGGAAGAGTAACACTTGGTTTTAAAAGGTTTTAAAAAGAGTTATACTAGCTTTATGGAGTTAGGTATAATGTCTAAGAGAGGTAAAGGAAATGGTTTATCGATGTTAGAAGTTAAGAGACTTAATCTTATAAGATAAGAGACTTAACTTATTTGTTTTAATGTGAATGTTTGTGTGAAACCTCATTCGTGAGTAATGAGTACGTGGTTTTATTTAAAGGGATAATGTTTTACCGATTTCTAAATCGTAATGTGTATCGACAGCACCACTGCGGCGTTAATAAAGGAAAATGTATTGAATAATGATGAATTGTATTAAAACCAGAGAAACCTCCATCCGCATAGAAACTAAGATGAGACAAAATGATATACATTTTCTAGATCATGGTCACGTAATAAGAATGTTGTAAACAAGAATAACCTACTCTCACGTGAGACATATATTACTCAATTGTTCTAAAAAGGAATCAAGTGATTAAGTTTATGAACTATGAAACCATTTGAAAACGGTAAGCTTGAGTAATCAAACTAGGCAAACCGAACTTAGGAAAAGAATGTTGTTACTTGATTTTGAAAAGGAATGTGGGTTGGTCATTCTAATACTACGTATCGGGTGACTTTTATAAAAGTAATGGATCTCTTTAAAAGAACTTAACGATGTAGTACTTTGGAGTTAAAAACCCGACTTTGGCATAAAATGAAAGTACTTTGAGTTGTATGAAACTTGCCTATGCTTGTTGTTGTGAAACTTGCCTATGCTTGTTGTGAAACTTGCCTATGCTTGTGATGATAGCCTTTGTTGTGCAAGTGTGGTATTTCAGATACCGCGCCTCGACAGATAGGCCTCGACTTGTTGAGAACTTACTTGGACATGCCGGGCGTGATGGAGAATTCCACGTATGTTCCTCGCTGATAGTGTTATTCCACGGACTAGCTCTCCGAGGTTTCTTACCGTTCGCCCGGTATCCGTGGTCGGCTCGATTGCCCCGCCTCGTGATCGATTCGCCTTGGTATCGGTAGTCACCGTGACTTGCCCCGCTCTGATGGACGGTTTCGTGATACGCCTGGTCCCCGTGGTCACCAGATTTGCCCCGGCCACCGCGCGTGACCGCCTTGGTATCCGGTGAGTCGGCCTCGCACTTGCCCCGTGACGCTTCGTGTTTTGTTGCATTGTATTATTGGTACGGTCGGATCTCGTAGTTATACTTGTCTGCACGGTTTTATAACACAGTGGGACATGGTGTTCATGTATAATCCTTGGTATGGTTATATCATAAACCGCCAGATGAGGAAGAAATTCCACGCACGAGTGATAATTGGAGGCGTGAGTCCTCGCTTGATGAATCGTTATATGTTATATATCGTAGTTTGGTCATCATACATGTCTCCCGCTTTATATAGACTATTATGATTTCATTTACGATTTACGCTTCACATACTTGGTACTCAGATCGACTCTTCGTGGCCGCTCACGCCGCAGTAAGTACATCGGGCCGCCGATCCCAGCTTATAGGATCACGTTTCAGCTTTATGGGAAGCTCCGTTCCTTCGGAGGCTTATCTTTTGTAGGTTTCCGAGTTGTAAGTTCTTGTACATTCAGGGTATGGCGGCCCCGTCCCATAGGTTGTTATTCCTTCTGAGGTCCGTAGTAATCGCTGTGGGCGGGTTGTAAAAAGGATTATACTGTTCATTTAAAAAAAGAATGTTTTTATATATGCATGAAGGCAACTGTTTTGGTTGGCCTGTTTTTGTCATAACTATTGTTAGATTGTTAAAGTGTTTATTTCCGCTGGTTTTCTCTGATGTTGTATCACTAGGGTGCCCGGGGTAAGGCACCAAGAACGCCCGTTCGGGCGTTACAAAGTGGTATCGTGAGCGATTAATCCTGAAAGTGTCTACGCATCGTGTTCTAGTAGTTCTTGATTATCGATGTGTTGTGCACCACATCTATAATCAGGAGGCTATAGGACATTTAGGATTGGTTTCCATTCTTCTCATTCTGAGATCGTGCCTTAGAGCTGAGTGATAAGATTGGACCCCTCTGACGTGTTTCGTTTTTACCGCTTATGCCTCGCGAAGGCAACCCGCCCGTGGCGGCAAGGCAAAGAGAGGATCTGCGAGCAGCAATGCGCAGACCACAAGACTGAGCCTCCATCCCGCACCGAGCAGGAGATGAGTTACGCGAGCTGGCCCGATTAATGGCCGTGGTCAGGCCGACTTGAGGATAGGCCGGACGCAGCAGCCCAAAGAGCACCGCGGCTCACCCTAGATCGATAGTTCGAGGCTTCGGATTTTCCGAGTTGTAGCCGCGAGTTTTATGGGTCGAGGTCCGAGGATGATCCGCAGGAGTTCATCCGACGATTCTGCCGATCGTGAGTGATCAAGGCATCGGAGGTCGAGTCGGTGCCTAGGTTCACATCAATCGCGTGATACCGCAATGACCGTTTGATTCTCGAGTCATCTGTCCAGGGGAGAGCATGCACTTCCAGCGGTATGGAACGAGTTCTCAGAGGCTTTTCTTGCACATTTCTTGCCTCCCCAGATGAGGAGGGCTCGGGCCGACAGATTTTTGGTGTTACGGCAGAACGGGCGTACGGTTCGGGAGTACAATGTGGAGTTCGACTCATTGGCCCAGACGCCCGCGTTAGTAGCTAGTATGGAGGATCGAGTGCACCGATATGTTACAGGCTCGATGATTGCCTTGCAGAGTTGTTCGGTGTAGCTCTTCACCGCATGGACATCGCTCGCACGCAGCGTATACACTGGATGAGGAGCGGATAAATCGACGGAATGACCAAAGTCAGCAGAAGAGGGCCAGAACAGCAGGGTCCTTTGGTGACTTTCGAGGCGGACCGCCTCAGCAGCAGACTAGTTATGTACCTCCGTCAGTACAGAGTGGTCCTCCCCAGCTTTCGGGACCTTCAGGATATTCAGGAGCAGGTCTGGCTCCTGTGTTTCAGATTTTCGGAGAGCGGAGTGCTCGCGGATGAGGTTGCCCTTGTCTCAGCCGGTGCCGTTGTGGAAAGCTTCATGGAGGTGTCGTACTAACTCGGGAGATTGTTATTTTGCGCCAACAGGCCATCCGGCAAGAGATTGTCCGACTGTGGTAGCACCGGTAGATAGCATGGACTACTAGAGCAGCGATTGGTTCTTCACCTTCCGTAGCCAGCAGATGTTTGTACACCGGAAGGCCCCTGAGAGGTCGCGATGGAGTTCCAGCTTTAGCGGTCCTTGAACCGCCTAGTTTCGTATATCCTTAACCTCTGTAGTTTTGTTTGTATTGATGCTGATGTGTTTAATGTTATGTTTGGATAGCTTTGTGCTAAAATGTGATTTAGAAACCAGTTAGTGAAAAGGGTAAGTCCTGGTAGTGTGAGATGGAAGTGGTAGCTTATGATGTGAAATAGTAAGATTGTTCCGGATCGGGAACAAGAGTCGCGCGGGTCGGGTTGAGGACCATTTGCGGGTCAACCCAGAACCCGGTTTGGGGTGGGGTCGATTCTGGGTGGTCCCGCCAGTGGTAGGGTCACGAGGGTGCTAGGCCCAAGTTTAGATGACCATCGTATGAGTTCGTGGATACGCTCGATCGACCGTCGCAAGGCCGGAATGGCCTTAGGAATTCGAGGTTAGTGAGATGACCAAGTTGGAGGTAGTGACTCGGGTTGGAAACAAGCGTTGAAAGAAGTGTGGTACGGATACTAGAACGAGTTCGAGTGTTCGTGACGCAGTACTACGAAAGGGAGAAGTGAACGCGTGTGTTTGTGGCCAGTGTGGCATGATTGTTTTCGTGCGATAAGCGGTGAAGACTATATCGACGCCGCTTGTTTTGAGACCTAGAAGGAACATTCGGACGAATGTTTCTAAGGGGGAAGAATGTTATACCCTATTTCCGCAGTATGTACGTGGGGCGCACGCACGAGAATCTGACGTAAAGATTGGAAAGGAAGAAAGAGGTGATTTTTCCACTAAAAGTTTCCGGTTTTGTGAAGGAAAAAGGTTCGTTAATGGGAATTGGATTCCCAGATTTGGTATTCGGACTTCCGAATATTAGAGAATTATGGAATTTTATTTTCTGAAATGGTCACGCTGGGCCCACGGAGAAATTTACGGTTTGTAGGGCCCACTTTGTTTTCTAGATTTTGGCCATTGTGGTTATTTTTCGAAGACGCTTTTGAGGGCTAATAGGAGGGTGACACGTGTCACCCCCGCCTAGGCTTGGCCAAAGTTACATTCAGCACGTTGCCGACAGAGTCGCTTTCCGACGAAACGCTTTCCACGACTTTCGTAGGGAAAATTCCGCTATGTCGCTTTGTATTTTTGCGGATTTTTCCGAGAGACGAAACATTTTGGACCAACGGGAGGTGACATGTGTCACCCTCACATCGGGAAGCAGTGGCGCCCAGTGAACGATTGGTTCACGCTTTGGCTCGATCTTTGGCTCACGCTTTGTGCCTATTGGTTCCTTGTTTTGTGCCTTGTTTTGGCCTTGTTTTGTGGCTTGTTTGGTGCAATGTTTTGTGGAGTAGGGTTAGGGTGCACTTGGCTTGATCAAGGCCTTACACTTGCTCGCACATGGCTCGATCTTGGCCATTGGTTGGCATTTGGGTTTGCTATAAATACCCCTTGTGAAGACTTCATTCATCCACAAATGTTTCCAAGTCTTGAATCCCTCCTCCTCTTGTTGACTCTCGCCCAAGAGCTCCTCTCCCTCAAAGTGGCCTTCGCCAGGTCTCCTCCCTCATGAGGTCTCCATGGGTACCCCTAGCCTAGTTGTTTTCGTATAATACCCTTGTTGTGGTATAGAAATACTCCCCTAGTATTGTTATAATGCCCAAAATACATTAGAAATGTACCTTGTAGTATTACAAAGAAACCTCTTAACGTAGAGTCCGGAAATACTACCTTTGTACTTTTAGTCTCAAACCGAAACCCTAAGGAAATCTTCATAGTTGGTTGAAGTATGTGAGTATAAGTGGGTTAGAACTTCTAAGGGTTGTTTGGAGTGGTTTGGAGCGCTCAGAGTGGAGCTAAACCTTGCTCAGGATCGACATTATAACTCGGATAATTTTGGGCTTATCGAGGTAAACACTATCGTTCTTCTATTGTAATTGGAAATTACATGTTGTAGAATATATAGTCAAGTATACTATATATAGAACTATACTTAGTAATCGTGGCAATGTCTTTTGACTTAAGCCCAAGAATTAAGAATCGAATCAGACATGAGACTTGTGTAGTTTTACCGTAGTAGAATTGTACACGCCCGTTAGGCGTGTAAAACCTCCTCTGGCTGGTAGCAGCCTCGATAGAAGGAGATTTACGCGGTATGGGAGATGTCGAATTTTCTCAGAGAATATTCTACGTTGTGGTCTAGATGATAATAAGCGCCTTGTGGCCTTATAGGTCAAGTACCTACGTGTGGCGCGATTTACTTGGCTTAAGGAGTAGCCGATCGTTGAGCGTTTTGCTATTAGTCGATACTCGTCGCGAGGTATGTGAACCTCTTCCTATCTCTTCTAGCATGATATGTGTGAACTATGTAGTACGTAGACGCATACGTGTTAACGTGTTTGATTGTTGTTAAAACATAAAGTGTTATAACGGCTTTACGAGGTCAAGTTATAATACTTTATGTAGGTAAGAAAATACTTTGTGGTTTTAAAAGGTAACTGATGTGAATTATAACTGGCTTGTTATAATAAAGAACTTGATGTATTTCAAAAGATTCATAAATCGTTTTGAAGGAAGAGTAACACTTGGTTTTAAAAGGTTTTAAAAAGAGTTATACTAGCTTTATGTGGAGTTAGGTATAATGTCTAAGAGAGGTAAAGGAAATGGTTTATGATGTTGAAGTTAAGAGACATAATATTATAACATAATAGACTTAACTTATTTGTTTTAATGTGAATGTTTGTGTGAAACCTCATTCGTGAGTAATGAGTACGTGGTTTTATTTAAAGGGATAATGTTTTACTGATTTCGGAAATCAGAATGTGTATCGACAGACCACTGCAGCGTTAATAAAGGAAAATGTATTGAATAATGATGAATTGTATTAAAACCAAGAGAAACCTCCATCCGCATAGAAACTAAGATGAGACAAAATGATATACATTTTCTAGATCATGGTCACGTAATAAGAATGTTGTAAACAAGAATAACCTACTCTCACGTGAGACATATATTACTCAATTGTTCTAAAAGGAATCAAGTGATTAAGTTTATGAACTATGAAACCATTTGAAAATGAAGCTTGAGTAATGAAACTAGGCAACCGAACTTAGGAAAAGAATGTTGTTACTTGATTTTGAAAAGGAATGTGGGTTGGTCATTCTAATACTACGGTATCGGGTGACTTTTATAAAAGTAATGGATCTCTTTAAAAGAACTTAACGATGTAGTACTTTGGAGTTAAAACCCGACTTTGGCATAAAATGAAAGTACTTTGAGTTGTATGAAACTTGCCTATGCTTGTTGTTGTGAAACTTGCCTATGCTTGTTGTTGTGAAACTTGCCTATGCTTGTGATGATAGCCTTTGTTGTGCAAGTGTGGTATTTCAGACACCGCCTCTCGATAGAGGCCGGTCGACTTGTTGAGAACTTACTTGACACGCCTTGCGTTGATGGAGAATTCCACGTATGTTCTCGCTGATAGTGTTATTCCATGGACTAGCTCTCCACGAGGTTTCTTACCGCTCGCCCGTATCCGTGGTCGGCTCGCATTTGCCCGCCTCGTGATCGATTCGGCCTTGGTATCCGTAGTCACCGCACTTGCCCCTGCTCAAGATGGACGGTTTCGTGATACGCTCGTCCTCGTGGTCACCAGATTTGCCCCGGCCACCGCGTGACCGGCCTTGGTATCCTGTAGTCGGCCTCGACTTGCCCCGTGACGGCCGTGTTTTGGTTGCATTGTATTATTGGTACGGTCGGATCTCGTAGTTATACTTGTCCTGCGGTTTTTATAACACAGTGGACATGGTGTTCATGTATAATCCTTGGTATGGTTATATCATAAATCGCCGGCGATGAGGAAGAAATTCCACCGCACGAGTGATAATTGAGGCGTGAGTCCTCGCTTGATGTAATCGTTATATGTTATATATCGTAGTTTGGTCATCATACATGTCTCCCGCTTTATATAGACTATTATGATTTCATTTACGTGATTTACTGCTTCACATACTGTACTGTCAGATCGACTTTTCGGCCGCGTTCACGCCGCAGTAAGTACATCGGGCCGCCGATCCCCGCTTATAGGATCACGTTTCGCTTTGGGAAGCTCCGTTCCTTCGAGGCTTATCTTCGTAGTTTCGAGTTGTAAGTTCTTGTACATTCGGGTATGGCGGGCCCCGCCCGTCATAGGTTGTTATTCCTTCTGAGGTCCAGAGCACCTTTGTTGTGGCGGGTTGTAAAAGGATTATACTGTTCAGTTGAAAAAAAATGTTTTTATATATGCATGAAGGCAACCGTTTTGGTTGGCCTGTTTTTGTCATAACTATTGTTATATTGTTAAAGTTTTTATTTCCGCTGGTTTTCTCTGATGTTGTATCACTAGGGTGCCCGGGGTAAGGCACCAGTAACGGGCCCGGGTTCGGGGCGTTACAATGTTTACTTCGTAGGTACCGCGATCTGCTGGGTTTCAAAGTTGTAGAAAATAGTAGCTCTCTCAAGCTGTGAGGTTGAGTATGTTGCCGTGATGAAGGCCAAAAAGGAGATGATGTGACTACAATATTTTCTGCAGGAATTGGATCAGGACCACAAGGGGAGTGTGTTATACTGTGATAGCCAGAGTTCCATTCATTTGGCAAAGAACCCGGTCTACCATGCTCGAATGAGGCACATACATCTCCAGTATCATTTCATCATATCGACTTTGAAAGATGGAGTAATAGTGCTTGAGAAGATCTCGTGAAGTCGTAATCCAAAGCATACGTCGACGGTCGCGCTGATGATAAATCAAGTCAGATGCAACTTGGACTTCTTGGATGAAAAGTGGAGTATCTGTTGCAGATGGAGACAAATGATTGAAATTAGTCTTTAAGTGGGAGATTGTTGAGTTGTGAAGCCTAATTCATCCCCTACACTATAAAGATCGTACGAAGAGCAATCAACTGTTGGAAGGGATGGTGGTAAAACCATTTGCCCGAGGGAATAGGGCGGCGGGGCGGAACCCTAATATTATTTAGTAGAGTGTATCTTAGGAATTTTAGGCTTGTATTATGCTGTCATATTTTTCGCTATATATAGACTAGGGCGCCGTACTTCTAAGTGTGAATTTATTACCACGTGTAAAAGAAGAGGCACAAGAGAAAAGTGAGGAAGTGTGAATCGTAAACTAACCTCTTCCTTGATTATGGTGAAACAATCTATAGCGGCAAAGTGGACGTAACTCTCGCATTCAGGGTGAATCACTATAAATGTGTGTGTTATTTATTCTTTGTCGATTTACTGTTTTCTGATTAGTCGGATTTGTGTCGTCAAATCCTAACAAGAAAACATACATTTAGATAGTGGCGAATTCATGTGTAAAAATTGTGTCGCGTGAATCCACAGTCACCAAATTAAACTCGATATATTATATGTATATTTCTTAGAATGTCTAATATTTCTGAAGAAATCTGTGATAAAAAAAGATTGAGTGATGCATTGATTAAGGTGTCAGGTTTAATTCTTCAATATCAAGGAATCAATTCCAACTTGGTTCAATTGGCCTTCATCTTTTAGATGTACTAACCTAATTTATAATACCAGAAATCCCAACGTGTGAGATTATGGTAAATTATTATATTCATTAAAATACCCTTTGTCCCGCATAGGAAAGAACCGTGATTGCTTTACCAGATCATATTTCGGTTTCTTTTCTTCTCATGCTCCTACTTTTTTTTTAGTTAAATATTTTATATCAAAGGAATGGGAGTAGCATCAACAAACAAAAACAGAGAGAAAAGCACAATTCCACTAGTTCAGTATTACAAAATGTTATCACGTAATTTTGTTTCAAAAAACTTTGTAGTCGTTTGGCCATGTGTTTTCAAATCATGATTTCATAATTTGATTTCAAATCACGTTTGTTTATGTAATTTGGACGTACTTCAATTTCACGTGATGGTTTGAAATCCCGAATCATCCAAAAAGGTATGATTAGGGATTCCAAATCATGATTTCAAATTTTTTTAAATATAAAACTTGGCCCATAAGTTTATATTTTGTAAAAAAAACTCATAAATTAGTAGACACATACCAATTCATTGACTTTATATTGTATTGGATATAATAGTTCAATACATAATTTATATTATATATATATACAAAGGTGACTATGTCATGACTTAAAATTGTATAGCTGAAGACCAAACTCCTTCAACCAATCATTTATTTTCACAATTACTTACTATCAACAATTTGATAATTTTTTAGAAAGATTTTCGAGCCGCTTATTAATTTTGTTATGACTATGACTTGCTCATTTGATAAAATTGCATAAAAATTAAGAAAATTTTGATGATTGTATTAATGAAAAAAATACAACTTAAAAAACTCAAATTTCATGTTCAAACAAAAACAAAATTATTTATTGGTTTTATACAAGCATCCCAAAAGAAAAAGGAAACAAACATTGGCGGGAATTATTCGACGCTAACGGTACGCAGGGAAGGTGACAAAATAAAGAGATCAAGATGTGAGAATCAGAAATGATTGAAGCGTCGTAATATTTAATTGAAACGTTATACGATTCCTTCCAACAATAAATCCCATCACTTTCATATATAGTTTTACATCTTCTCTCCATCTAACAACCCCTCAAAAGTCTTCCTCCGTTTCATCAATCAAAAACAAAAGTCTTTTTTATATTTAATTTAACTTTAGCTCCTTAGAAACACAAGATCAAGAGTCATCGACCCATTAAGAACATTCATCTTTTTGATCGGGATTTGAGAAATGGGGAGTAGTTATAATTATTACAGAATGTTTGGGTGTTTCAACCGGAAATTTAAGATCAGGGAGACGGAGCCACCGCCGGACGTGAGGGAAGCATTTAGCCGGTACACGGGAAGAGGGACTCACATGAACGCCGATCAACTTCTCCAGTATCTTGTGGAGGTACAAGGAGAGGAAGGATGCACCGTTAAAGATGCGGAGCAAATTATACAGCAAGTTGCCAGTCGGCGGCATCATCTCATCAGGCGCCTCAACCATTCTCTTGAACTCGATGATTTCTTTTATTTTCTCTTTCAGGATGATCTCAATGGACCCATCAAATCCCAGGTTCTCTTTCTTCCCCAATTTGTTTAGTTTTATTCTGTTCAGTGCCAATGTTACGTTACAATAACCATATTTGGAAAAACTTAGCTGACCAAGTGACCAAATTACAGAGTGTATGAGTCACAAACTAAAACAACTATTATTAAGTGATAAAAGCTTTTTACCAGATACGATTTCAATTAAATTTGGATTTGTATTGTGCCGGTTGAAAATGTATACAATTTCTGGTCTTGACAATTAATGGATTCATATAGCTGACACCAACTTATTTGGGATTGAGCAGCAGTTGTTGTTCATTTTTTTTTTTGGTTGAATGAGAGAGAGCAGACTAAAGTAGTATAGATGATCAAGATTAAGGTTGTTAGGGATGGTGCTGGATTATTTTTTTTAACTTTTTTTTGGGGTCATTTTCTCCTGCAAGACTTGAGCTTTAAGGTTTAAGTATTGAAAAGGTTAAACTTTTAGGTGTTACTCTATATTTCAGATGAAATTTAATGATACCCTCCCCCTTTACTCATGATGTATTGTGGATGGTCAGTGTATGTTCAAAGTTCTGTTTCTTTTCCTTTTCATGTGCAATATATAAGTGTACTTGGTGCAGAAAATGACTTTAACATTACCACTAGTTTGTCTTGACAATTTGTCGTTCCAGGTACACCATGATATGGATGCTCCACTGCAACATTATTTCATCTTTACAGGTCACAACTCTTACCTAACTGGAAACCAACTGAGCAGCGACTGTAGTGAAATTCCTATAGTTAAGGCTCTGGAAAGAGGTGTCCGCGGAATAGAGCTGGACTTATGGCCAAGCTCAGGGAAAGACAATATTCATGTTCTTCATGGAAGGTACAAGATGCTCCTGATTCTTAATGTAATTGTAATTACACCTTTTTACATTGATTAATGAGATGTTAGTGTAGTAAAAGGCCCTTCATAACTTTCAACATACCCTTAAGGTATCTAGCTTTATAGGGTATATCTGTGGTGAGATTCATCTCATTTAACATGCTATATAGCAATCTAAATACAAGGAGAAGTAGCATGGGGCTGGTGCACTAAGCTCCTGTTATGTGCGGGATCCGGGGAAGGGCCGGACCACAAGTGTCTGTTGTCGTACGCACGAGAAGTAGCATCTCTTCAATTATCAATCTGATGTAGCATTTCTTATTCAATAAATCCATTCTATCACTTGTTTCCTTTACCAAATAGATCATTGTTATGGGATGTGATGTTCAAAGTAACTAAGCATTTGTGTGCTGCCTCTTATGTTCCTTGATGTCCAATGTCTGAAGTTCCTAAATTTGACTTCAAATTTTACAGGTGCATTAACTTTGTTGAATGATTCCAATTCTAATCATTTGCAGGACCTTGACCACACCAGTGCCACTTCTTAAATGCTTAAAGGCCATTAGAGACCATGCTTTTGTTAAATCGCCTTATCCTGTCGTAATCACTTTGGAAGACCACCTGACACCAGATCTTCAAGCTAAAGTTGCAGAGGTTAGGATTCATTTCCCTTTGTGGATAACTGCTCGAAATATATTACATGTTTCTTTTTGATCTAGTCTTAACTCCTTTGTTCCACTAGATGGTTATCCAAATCTTTGGAGAAATGCTATATTATCCTCAATCAGAGTGCTTAGAGGAGTTTCCTTCACCTGAAGGGCTTAAGAATCGGATTATTCTCTCTACAAAGCCACCCAAAGAGTACCTTGAGTCAAAGAATCAGAGAGACACATCTCCAGTGGGAAAAGATTCATTTAGAGAGAAGGAGATATCAGAAATTGGTGCCGAGGATCATGACACTGATGAAAGGGTAAAACAACATTAAACAGACTCTTGATTTTCTTATTGTGAGATGCTGATCTGCTTTTATGTGACATTTTAGAGTGATAGCGATCAAGATGATGAAGAAGGTGATTCCTCCAACGATCAGCAATCATCCCAACCAGGAGCACCTAAGTACAAGAGTCTGATAGCAGTTCACGCTGGGAAGGCAAAACATGGTTTGAAACGTGCACTAAGAGAGGGAAGTAATAAAGTCAGTCGACTTAGTTTGAGTGAACAAGAACTTGAAAGAGCTGCCGAAAATTATGGAACAGATTTGGTTAGGTACTCCACAATCATATAAAATCGAATGATTGATGAGAATGTTCTGGTTGTTCTTGACTGAGTTTTCCTCGTTCTTTCATTTGCTAGGTTCACACAAAAAACTATTCTAAGGGTGTACCCTAAGGGAACAAGAGTAACCTCCTCAAATTTCAAGCCTATGACTGGATGGATACATGGAGCACAGATGGTAGCATTTAACATGCAGGTTAGTTTGAACTTCTCAATGCTGATGCATCCAGCTGCAGATGTAGAGTATTGTCTTCGGGTTCATTTGAAGCCAGTATTTTAGACCCAGAGCACACATTTATGTGTAGATGTCTATGAAAATTGCAACAAATAGTAGATAGGAACTCATAACATTAAAAATGGTGTGGGTTCAATGCTAAAAACCTTAAAGGTTGAACCTATAAAACTTAAATCTTGGATCCCCTCTGGATCGCATCACCATGTTATATTCCCTGTACTTACTTTTGCTTCATGAGATTTCATTTCTCGTATTTTTTATTCTTATCTCGCTTTCTCCTCTTCTGCCAACTTACCTTATCATTTTCCCTCCTGCAATTACCTTCTTATTTTTAACCTTTTGTTCACTCTTTCTGTAAAAGTAAGAAAACTCAGATTCTTTCAAAAAGGAAACCCCTTACTTGAGGGTTATGTCCAGCAACTTGGTAAACAAACTTGCTCAAATTTTTCTTAGGGTGGTAAAACTAAGGCGTATGTTTGCACAATGTTGTGAGGATATATGCAAATATCGAAGAATTTGGCACGTTGGTATGTCCACTAACATCATCATTAGTATGTGGTGTTTGTCAGAAATTCTTGTGCAGGCTGGTGTATATCAACCAAAAATGCAGACTTGCATCTAAGATACTGTACCAGCACTGCAGCTTGAGCTTGTTTGACAAACGTTATATTTATGGGCATCCATGCCTTGCAATAATCATTTCTATTGCTTCTGCATTTTTTTGTGGACCTTAGAAACTTCTCTTTCTTAAATGTGTGCCAGTGAATATGATTCAATATATAATTGGACTATTCTGTCTCCCAGATTTATCTTTTTAATCAATTTGGTTCTGTATCTGCTGTCTAATTGCTATATAACTGTATAAATAGGGATATGGGAAGTCACTTTGGATGATGCACGGGATGTTTAGGTCTAATGGAAGCTGCGGCTATGTGAAAAAGCCCCGTTTTCTCATGGATAAAGGCCCACACAATGAGGTGTTTGATCCTAAAGTAAAATTGCCAGTGAAGAAAACTTTACAGGTAAGCAAAATATGTTTTGATGTGGAGAGCTTAGAGAATTTCTAGATAATTAATATGATGGTTTTAATAAGAAGTGTAATTCTTTTTTTTATTTTTCTGCAGGTCAGAGTATATATGGGAGATGGATGGCGCTTGGATTTCAGCCATACACACTTTGATGCCTATTCGCCACCAGACTTCTACACCAAGGTTAGTGACGGTTCCCTCTTCCATGACTCATTTCTTACCTGAACTAACACACTCCTTGCCAGACCATGCTTTGAGAAACTAGATCTTGATTACATCTGGTCAGATCTTTCCATGAGTTAATAGAAGTGATATGGAAATATATGGTGTTATCCTTCATGAATAGTTCATTGAGATGTTAATCTTTTTATCAGAATTCAGTACATTAACATATCAAGATATCTAGCACCTGCTAAATAATATTTTGCTACTATATCTTACCGGAAAAGAAAGTAAAAAAGAAAAAAAAGTGCATCACATGATACCAACTTAAGATTTGGTCGCCAAAGTGCATCCTAATGTAAGGAGTATTTTTGCCTTTCACCTATAACCATTCAATTGTTGGCTAACACAATAGTCAACATCGTTGTCATTCAAGTATACCTGTTATATTTGAGCAATATGTATGTTATAACACGGTCATTAAACTTTTAAAATTGATCATGAGATCATAAGGTGTTATAATACTTTTCTGGTGTATAATTTTGTGCTCGCCTTTTAGCTTTACATATTTGCATGGTCTTCAGTGTTCTGCTTTATACTCCAAGAAGCTGCAGGAATTTACAACATTATTGATCCTTGTGTGGCAGCTATATATAGTTGGAGTGCCTGCAGATGCTTGCAAGAAAAAGACAAGGATACTTGAAGATGACTGGTGTCCCATATGGGATGAAAAGTTTAGTTTTCCTTTGACAGTGCCAGAGCTGGCTTTGCTTCGAATTGAAGTACGAGAATATGACATGTCAGAGAAGGATGATTTTGGTGGACAGACATGTTTGCCTGTCTCAGAGTTGAGATCAGGGATCCGATCAGTCCCGCTCTATGATAAGAAGGGTCAAAAGATGAAATCTGTTAGGCTCCTAATGCGATTTCAATTTGTGTGAACTGCAAAAGTTCTTTCTTTTTCTTAGTATGATTTTCTTTTGTACACACATGCTTGATTTTTTATTGTATTCTACATCCTTCGGGTAATTTGCTGCATGTCCAACTTTTGTACAGTGGAGTGATTGTTAAGAAGGAGCATCCATGGTAAGAGATGAGAAGAGAGGTTCGAGAGGAAAAGAGAAACCAGAGTGAAGAAACAGAAATGACAAAAATATCTTCTGTATTGAATCAATCGTACAATACAAGCTATTATGTACAGTATTAACCGATCTCGCTAATACTAGTACTAACTGCCTAACTAATCTACTAACCGTAACTAACTCTTTAATTACAATTAACAACTCTAACTTTAAGTTATTCCACAACTGGTCCCACAAATTTCTACACTCCCCCTCAAGCTGATGAATGAAAATAAGTTTTTCATTCCCAAGTTGCACACCAGATATTCATGATGTGGTCTACAAAGAGCCTTAGTGAGCAGGTCTGCGTTGTTCCTTTGTTCCAGTGTGCGCAGGTTGTATAAACTGTCACGACCCGAACCCCGGGCCCGTGACTGATACCCTACCTGGGCACCCTTATACCCACACATGACACATAACCAGCGGAAGCTTTAAGAAAACCTCATGTTATAAAAAAATAAACAGGCAAGCCGACAAGGCCGCTACTGTACATAAAGATATCCCAAAAAGAGTTACAACTTTACGTATGTCCAACCCACACATGACTACAGACTTCTAAGAATATCATAACAAATATGACGGGATAAGGCCCCGTCGTACCCCTGAATATACATAGTCATAATGGAAGACCTGTACCAAAATGACAAGCTCCGGAACATTGGAGCTATCCCATAACGCTGAACAAGGATCCTAAGCTCACGGATCACCCAACTGAGTATCTATACCTGCGGCATTTAACGCAGCTCCGGCGGGTCGATTACTACAAGTATGCAAACATGAAATACAAGAACAAGATCATAATCATAAACGAATGGCGGACAAGTATGAAAATCAAATACCAGATCCTACCGTGCCATATAAAATAAGAGCCAACCATACCTTGTATCAATGTACCACTGTACCATTGTACCATTGTACCACTGTACCTTATAAAAGAAAATGAGATTCATCGTATCTGCTTTCATAAAATGTATTCCAGCCCTTTAGTGAGGGACTCGGTCCAGGTAACATATCCCGGCCCTTTAGTGAGGGACTCGGTCCAGGTAACAAATTCCGGCCCTTTAGTGAGGGACTCGATCCATAAAATCAATATGCATGCCTGACCCTTTTTAAAATACCATTTCAAAATATGAAATCAACTGTATCATTTTAACATATGAAAGTCATGTCAAAATCAGGGACACCTGCCCTCAGAATCATTATGAATTTCCTTATTCATGGGACTCGAACCCGCATCATGGAGAGCTAGTCCATG
Organism: Przewalskia tangutica; assembly: GCA_029844215.1. NCBI lineage: Eukaryota > Viridiplantae > Streptophyta > Magnoliopsida > Solanales > Solanaceae > Przewalskia > Przewalskia tangutica. The sequence continues at coordinate 75,731,174 of CM056734.1, forward strand.
GAATATTATAATATCACGGGACTTGAACCCGCATCATGGAAACATGTCCATGTAATAATATAATATCATGGAACTTGAACCCGCATCATGAAAACATGTCCATGGAATAATATAATATCATGGGACTTGAACCTGCTCGGGACTCGAACCCGGGTCCATATATAATTGTCACGACCCGATCCCGGGCCCGCGACTGATGCCCTACATGGGCACCCTTACAGGTATACATCAGAGATAATCAGCGGAACATACATGAACTTAACAAGAAATAAATAACAGGTTAGCCGATAAGGCTACCTCCCGGGATATATATATATAATCCAAAAGTAGTTACCTCCCCTTATTTATTTTTTTACAAAGCGACCCACAAGATATGACTACAGACCTCTAAGAGTGTTGACATAACAACTGTGACGGGACAGGGCCCCGCCATACCCCTGAATGTACATAAATCTACAACCTCAGGGAACCGTACCAAAAGACAAAGCCTCCGGAGAAATGGAGCTTTCCAAGAACTGAACAGTGATCCTAAGAGTGCGGATCAGCAAGCTATGTACCTCAACCTGCGGCATGAACGCATCCCCCGAAGGAGGTCAGTACGAAATATGTACCAAGTATGTAAACCTGAAAGTACTGTAATGAAATCATAATAGTCTAAAATAAAGCTGGAGACATGTATGATAACCAAAATAACGATAATCGTGCCTTGCCGAAGTGAAAGTAATGAAAGTCAGTTTTACCTTTTTAAAGACTATTTCAACACATGAACAATAGTCACACCAGGGCTATGGACACAAGCCCTCAAATATCATCACACAGTCCAGTAAGGGTCTCAAGCCCACAAATATCAAAGAGCTGTCCGTGGAATCCACCATCATTGTCGACAGCCGTAATTGTAAAATATAACCATGTGACGCGCCCGTGGCATCCTACCTCACTGTCGGCGTACACATATGCAATACATATATATATCTCCTGCCCGTGGAATCCCCCATCACTGCCGCCAGCCGTAAGTGTAAAATATAACCATGTGACGCGCCCGTGGCATCCTACCTCACTGTCGGCGTACACATATGCAATACATATATATATCTCATGCCCGTGGAATCCCTCATCTCGGGTACATGACTTCATGGAGAGCTAATCCATGGGGTAATGATCGTATATAACATGCCCGTGGAATCCCTCATCTCGGGTACATGTCTTCATGGAGAGCTAGTCCATGGAGTAATAGCATATAACATGGTCGCATGCCCCGGAATCCCTCATCGTATAAGCATGGCCATGGAGTAATAATAGCATCCGTGAATTTAGCCCGCATCCTGGTCGCATGCCCCGGAATCCCTCATCGTATAAGCATGTCCAAGGATCAATCACAATGGAAGCATACCCGTGGAATCCTTCATCACTGCCGGTACGTCCAAGTAAATTTACAACAAGACGGCCGGCCCTCCAACTGAGAGTCACGACAACGTAAAAATATAATACTTGCACTCAAAGGCTATCACAAGCAAGCATAGGCAAGTTCATAAAATTTTTAGACTTCCATTATCATAAACATGAATTTCATTTTATAAACTCAAGGCACTTTCGTATCACATAAAAATCCGGGAATTTAACCCCAAAGTTCTACGTACTTCCATTCTTTTCAAAAGACTCCTTTTTACATAAAACCCCAAGATACTAACACCCATAGTATCAAGGCATGTCTATTTTTCAAATTAAGTTACTAAACCTTTAGAAATTCATTTCAAGACTTTGAAACCAAGTAACTTCCAATTTCACAACCTAGACAACTCATGCCTATCAATCAAAATAGACAACTCTCTTAACCTTCCATAAAGCCGTTATAACTAACTTCCTATAAAGCCGTTATAACTCTTTATGGTTTAGACAAATTCATTCTTTTTATAACCAAGAGACTTATACTTTCAAATCAAGTTGCATAACTTTCAAAATACTTCAAGCCTCTTATCTTTAGAAATCAAGTTTCTTAACTTTAGAAATCAAGTCTCTTATCTTTAGAATATCAAGAAATTAATACTTTCCAAATCAAGTATTCTATACTTTTAAATCAAGTCATTTCTTCCTTTAAGAATCAAGTCCCATAACTTGAAAAATAAAGTATCTTAACCTTTTAAGAATTCAAGGTTCATAGTCTTTAAAACTTCATAACGTAAACTCTTTAAATTAAGTAACATATACTTTTATGCGTTGTGAATAGGTTATACTCGTTTATAACGATCTTATTAAAGCAACCATGATCTAGAAAATGTAATACAATTTTGTCTTATCTTAGTTTCTATGCAGATGGAGAATTCTACTCATTTTAATATAATTGATTGTCGATACATTTTCTTTTATTAATGCTGCAACGGCTTGTTCGATACTTATTCTCATTCGTGCAGTAAATTAGCAAAGTCAACTAGACTCCAAATACTTCCTAACGACTCTTACCAACATCCCTCATAAGACTTGGTAAGAACTTAGGATAACTTAGACATAACTTTTACATAGAGTAAATCAACATACATACCTCTTAACTAAGAGTAGAAGGAATCATGAAATAACACCACATGTATATTTCATACATAGAATCATGCCAAAAGAAGGAAGAGGTTCACATACCTCGCGACGATTATCGACAAGTAGCAAAATGCTCCAAAGTACTTCAACCTTGATAGCTATTGTCACGACCCGACCCCGGGCCCGCGACTGGTGCCCTACCTGGGCACCCTTACCGGTATACATCAGAGATAATCAGCGGAACATACATGAAACTTATAAAATAAACAACAGAAATAAAACAACAGGTTAGCCAATAGGGCTACCTTCCTGGACATATATATAAAAACAACCGAAGCAGTTGCCTCCTTTTCTTTACAAACTGACCCACAATATGTGACTACAGACCTCTAAGAATTTTTAACATAACAACTGTGGCGGGACAGGGCCCCGCCATACCCCTGAATATACATGAACTACTACCTCATGGAAAACCGTACCAAAGGATAAGCCTCCGGAGCAAATGGAGCTTTCTCCCAAAAACTGAACCAAGATCCTAAGAGCAAGGATCACCAACCTGGGTACCTAAAACCTGCGGGCATGAACGCATCCCGAAGAGGTCAAGATAACAACAATTTAATATGGAACTAAATAAGGTACAACAATTAAAACATATCTGTATAAAAGCATGACAGGGGTAAGTGTAAAAGAAGTAAATACCTGAGCCTACCATGTCATTACCCCCTCGTGAACTTAATCGTACCTTATTATCTTTTCCCATTTCTCAATAAAGGGTATAGTCACTTCCTTACGAACTTACTTCGGAAAATCATCAAGTTCACTACCATATAACCTACTTACCTTACACAACCTAGTCCGACCCTTTACGGAGGGACACCTATACTGCCTACCAACTCGGGACGCGATAAAGTCATATAGTCCGCCTAAAGGTATCTTGTCCGCCCGTCTGGGACGCGATAATGTCCTATAGTGCGCCCGTAAAGGTATACCGCCGGCCCATCTCTCGGTCGATCATCACATATAGTGCGCGTAAAGGTATACCGCCCGCCCATTCTGGTCGATAATGTCATATAGTCTGCCTAAAGGTATATTGCCCGCCCATCTGCGGGTCGATAATGTCATATAGTTGCGCCTGCAGAAGGTATACCGCCCGCCCATCTTCGGGTCGATAATGTCATATAGTGCGCGTGGGTATCTTGCCCACCCATCTGCGGGTCGATAATGTCATATAGTGCGCGTAAAGGTATACCGCCCGCCCATCTCTCGGGTCGATAATGTCATATAGTGCGCGTAAGGTATATTGCCGCCCATTTCTGGGACGATAATGTCATATAGTCTGCCCGTAAAGGTATACTGCCCGACCCATCTCTGGGTCGATAATGTCATATTAAAATCCGGGAATTTAACCCAACGTACTACGCACCTCTAATTCTTTAGAAAGACTCTTTTTCAAATAAAACTTCCAAGTCACTGACAACCGCAGTATCAAGTCATCTCTACTTTTTTTGACAAGTCACATTACCCTTTTTAGAAATTCAATAACCGGCTTCTAAATTACGTGACTTCTTACTTAAAATCTTTAAGCAAGTGATACCTTTAAATCACATTGCCCTTCATTAATACAAGTTATTTCATTTATTACATTATTAGAGAAAACCATTCTCTTAACCTTCCATAAAGCCGTCATAACCAACTTCCCATAAAGCCGTTATAACCCTTTATGGTTTTAGACAAAACTCATTCCTTTTAACCAAGAGACTTCTACTTTTTGAAACCAAGTATTAAATACTTTCAAATCAATTCACTTAACTTTCAAAAATACAATTAGTCTCTTAACCTTTAGAAATCAAGTGACTCCTTTTTTTATACAACCTTAGGCAATTGATGCCTTAAAAAATCAAGTTGCCTTTTTCACTAAAAACAAGTCATTTATCTTTCCATAAAGCAAATATAACCAACTCCCCATAAAGTCGTTATATTCACTTTATGCCTTAGCTAAATACAATTTCCTATCCAAGGACTTATACGCTTAAAACGAAACAAGTATCAAATACTTTAAAACTCTTCAAGTCCCTTAACTTTAATAAAACATTAGACATCCTTAATACTCTCAAAGATGAGTTAATCTCCTAACTCACCCGACGACTATTCATAAAACTAGTAAAGGATATCAAGGTCTTCAGACGTCTACCGTACTACATACGTGCAACTATTCATGCTCAAAGGATAGAAAAAGTTCTACATAGAGTAAATCACACCACTACCTCTTAACTTCTAAGAGTAGAAGGAAACATGAAATGATACCATAAGTATATTCCATACATAGAATCATGCCAAAGGAAGGAAGAGGTTCACATACCTCGCGACGATTGTCGACAAGTAGCAAAATGCTCCAAAGTACTTCAACCTTGAGCTATTCCATTCTTCAAGTAGGATACGCTATACTTAGTTCTTCAACCTATCATGGTCACAATACGTCCATTAACCTCTTACTTCAAACGTAGAATATTCTAAGTGCTAAGTCGCCAAATTCTACGGAAAATCGGACAACACCTCCTTTGTTTCTACTACTATGCCACCTTTTTCAAGGCCGAATACAATAACCAAACACGCCACATTTAAGGCCCAAACAATGAAATCAACAATAGGGGATTACACGCCTACTAGACGTGTAAAATTCCGCCCCACAAACTATATTAACTCAATACAACATACTTGGCCAATTCGGCTACATAGAGGTACTACAACCTTAATTCTTATCCAATTTCCAATTCAATCCAAGTTGTTAGCATAACATGATATCAAGTCGCAACCAATTATAACTACTATAATCTTCAAGTCAATAACATGTGACGATTCTAATAACGACCAAATTGTAATCTAACTTACATGGCTGACATTACATTTTGGATTTCCAAGGCCACAATCAATCCATAATCCTTACAAACTTCAACACATATACTTCATGCTAGCAACAAGTATAGCTAACAACAATAAAAATAATCTTGTAACACTTTCAAAGAACAAGATTATACCTCAACGAATCTTAATCCAAATCTTCAAATCCGAAGTCGCTCCTTAGCAATCTAGAGCCTCTTCAAGACACTTCAATCCGCTCCTTGAGACCCTTAGAGCAACTCCAACACTTTTCCCTCAAACTTCTCAACAAAACCTAGAAAGACAACTAGGTTTTCTTCTTGCGACTAACACGAAAACCATCTTTTTCCGGGATTTTTCTATTAAGACACGCTTACAATACACTTAGGAACCTTGGTTTAAAGTGGGAAGATTATTGGACAAGAAACAAATTTTTTTTTTCCTTTTGAATGTATGGAACCCGAGAGCATTCTTGCTCATCTCTCAATTTTCTTGAAAATTTTCTAAGTGTTAGACAATGTATTGCTACTACTAGTATTATAAAGGGACATGGAGGGTCAAGATGCAACCATTTGGGTGGCTAGGATGAGCTCTAGCTAAATATCAAGACTAATTGACTCCTTTGACTTAGTCAATAATCTCATGCTCACAAGTTGCAAGACTTAGTCATACAAGACTATGGTCAATGACCATTTTAGCCATGCTATTTTTCGTCCAAGGCACATTAAGGGGGGGGGTGACACATGTTGCCCTCCCATTCGTCACAATAATACATTTTCCGACAATTTCATAATTCCGATAAATTTTTACAAGTCTCAAATCTTAGCACTTGTGAGTTCTTACGTACGTTCTTAAAACATGTCCTGTAAATACGGGGTGTAACATTCTTCCCCCCTTAGAAACATTCGTCCCCGAATGTTCTTTCGGAGTCAAACTTACCATTAGCGACATAGTTTCCTTTCACAACCCCGACATACCAAAAATGCCACACATGGCCCTAATACCTCGCACATGCATATATGTCCATCATAAGCCCAAAAAGGGATTATCTTTTCGTACTTCCAACTCCTTCTAACTTATACACAGTCTCAATATAATCTGTTCATGACACTTAAACATACCACAACTTTATCATGCATACAAGTTTCTAAAGGCCAAAGACATACCTGAAATCATATAGGCGGTTCAAGGACCGCTAAAATCGAACTCCCACCACGACCTCGCCACTACGCCGGTGTATGAACCTCCCGCCTAGCTATGAAGGCGAAGAACTCGCATCGATCCAAGAGACGGTGTTGTCCCACCAGACCTCTATAAGGACACTCTCTTAACATATGGCCTAGACGACCACAAGAAAACAAGCACTGCATCTGCGACATACCCCGTAATGTAACCTACCACATCGGGCGACGAGGCACGGCGTGGCCTCGATCGACGGAACCCCATCTCCCGAGGATCTCGCTCTAGAGACTGACCGCCCTCGCATTTAGGGTTGTAAAACCCCGCCGAAAATCGTGGAGGAGCACTCGGTGCCGGGCCGCAATGTAGACCTAGTTCACGCCGAGGCTGCCCGCTCTAAATCGCCCTGAGACCACGATGTCACGGCCTCTGGCCGGGCTCGAGTCAATCTGGTCCTCCCTCTCTCTATCCTCTATCCCTTGCGCATAGGCCTGCATCCGGTCGATGTCCATACCGGGCTGAAGAGCCACTCCCAAGCATGCGGTAATCATATGACGTTCAAGCCCCATCACATAACGATGAACCCTATCCGCCATGTCAGCTACAATAGTATGCGCATGTCTGGCCAAGGAGTCAAACTCAAGCTATACTCCCCGATCCTCCCGTTCGCCTCAAGGTCAAGAATCTGCTACCCGGCTCTCTCATCTCGGGAGGAAAAATGATCCATGAAGGCCTCAGAAACTCCTCCCAAACAGCCGGAAGAGCATCATCACCCCTTGAAAGCAACCACGACTCAAACCAGTTCAACGCAATATCGCGCAACCTAGAAGAGGCTAGCGAATGCACTGTCTCAAGCCCTAAGAACTCGCATAGTCCGTCAGAGTCGCCGAATGAACTCCTCGGATCCTCCTCGCACTCGAACCATAAAACTCGTGCGGATGACAACCTGTAAAATCTCGGATCCGCAAACCGTCACTCTAGGTTAGCCGCTCGCTCGCTGCGCCGCTCGCACTATATCGTCAATAACCGGATCCGCCCCGTAGTCTCTATACTCGCCCCGGCCGCGGATCGAGGCTCGTGCCGAACCTCGTGAGCTACCGCCGCCGCCTCTAATCTTCGGGCGTGGTGAACTCGCCGACCGCCTACTACCTCGTGCATAGTCCGTGCTCGAGTCCGAGTAACCCTTCGAGTACCGCTAGCGCCTCGCCGCCGCTTTGCCCTTCTGGGCCCTGGTCGCCTTTCGTGGAGGCATAACTGTTACATAAGAAAGGGGGGTCAGAGAGGATTCAACCTACTATGACGGCTCTACTGCACGATCTCAAAAAGAGAAGAATGAAAACCAATCCTAAATGTCCTGCAACCTCCTGATTATAGATGTGGTGCACAACACACCGATAATCAAGACTCTACTAGACACGGTCTGTAGACACTTTCCGAGGACTAATCGCTTCGATACCACTTTTGTCACGACTCCGACCTTCAAGCTCGCGATCGTGCCCTACCCAGGCACCCTTACCAGATACATCGAGATAATCACGAACATACATGAAACTTATAAAATAAACAACAGAATAAAACAACAAGGTTAGCCGAAGTGGCTACCTTCCCGACATATATATAAAAACAACCAAGCAGCTTGCCTCCTTTTCTTTACAAATCGACCCACAATATGTGACTACAGCACTTCTAAGAATTTTTAACATAACAACTGGCGGACAGAGCCCCCGCCATACCCCAATATACATGAACTACTACCTCGTGGAAAACCGTACTGCGGATAAGCCTCCGAGCAAATGGAGCTTTCTCCCAAAATCAACCGAGATCCTAAGAGCAAGGATCACCAACCTGGTACCTAAAACTCGCGGCATTTAACGCACTTCTCGGAGTCAAGATAACAAAAATTTAATATGGAACGGAAATAAGGTACAACAATTAAAACATATCTGTATAAAAGCATGACAGGGTAAGTGTAAAAGAAGTAAATACCTTATACTACCATGTCATTACCCTCTCGTGAACTTAATCGTACCTTATTATCTTTTCCCATTTCTCAATAAAGGTTATAGTCACTTCCTTACGTACTTACTTCGGAAAATCATCCAGTTCACTACCATATAACCTACTTACCTTACACAACCTAGTCCGGCTCTTTACGGAGGGACGCATATACTTCCCGGCCGAACCTGGGACGCGATAAAGTCACATAGTCCGCCTAAAGGTATCTTGTCCGACCCATCTCTCGCACGCGATAATGTCCTATAGTTTGCCCATAAGGTATCGCCCGACCCATCTCGGGTCGATCGTCATATAGTGCGCGTAAAGGTATCTTGCCCGGCCCATCTCGGGTCGATAATGTCATATAGTCGCGTAAGGTATCTTGCCCGGCCCATCTCGGGTCGATAATGTCATATAGTCTGCGTAAAGGTATCTTGCCGGCCCATCTACGGGTCGATAATGTCATATAGTGCGCGTAAGGTATATTTCCGCCCATCTCGGGTCGATAATGTCATATAGTGCGCGTAAAGGTATCTTTGCCGGCCCATTTCTGGGACGATAATGTCATATAGTCTGCCCGTAAAGGTATACTGCCCGGCCCATCTCTGGGTCGATAATGTCATATTAAAATCCGGGAATTTAACCCAACGTACTACGCACCTCTACTTCTTTAGAAAGAATCTTTTTCAAATAAAACTTCCAAGTCACTGACAACCGCAGTATCAAGTCATCTCTACTTTTTTTGACAAGTCACATTACCCTTTTTAGAAATTCAATAACCGGCTTCTAAATTACGTGACTTCTTACTTAAAAGCTTTAAGCAAGTGATACCTTTAAATCACATTGCCCTTCCTTAATACAAGTTATTTCTTTTATTATACTATTAGAGAAAACCATTCTCTTAACCTTCCATAAAGCCGTCATAACCAACTTCCCATAAAGCCGTTATAACCCTTTATGGTTTTAGACAAAACTCATTCCTTTTAACGAGAGACTTACTTTTTGAAACCAAGTATTAAATACTTTCAAATCAATTCACTTAACTTTCAAAAATACAATTAGTCTCTTAACCTTTAGAAATCAAGTGACTCCTTTTTTTATACAACCTTAGGCAATTGATGCCTTAAAAAATCAAGTTGCCTTTTTCACTAAAAACAAGTCATTTATCTTTCCATAAAGCAAATATAACCAACTCCCCATAAAGTCGTTATATTCACTTTATGCCTTAGCTAAATACAATTTCCTATCCAAGGGACTTATACGTTTAAAACGAAACAAGTATCAAATACTTTAAAACTCTTCAAGTCCCTTAACTTTAATAAAACATTAGACATCCTTAATACTCTCAAAGAAGTGAGTTAATCTCCTAACTCACCCGACCTGGCTATTCATAAAACTAGTAAAGGATATCAAGGTCTTGTACGTCTACCGTACTACATACGTGCAACTATTCATGCTCAAAGGATAGGAAAAGTTCTACATAGAGTAAATCACACCACTACCTCTTAACTTCTAAGAGTAGAAGGAAACATGAAATGATACCATAAGTATATTCCATACATAGAATCATGCCAAAGGAAGGAAGAGGTTCACATACCTCGCGACGATTGTCGACAAGTAGCAAAATGCTCCAAAGTACTTCAACCTTGAGCTATTCCATTCTTCAAGTAGGATACGCTATACTTAGTTCTTCAACCTATCATGGTCACAATACGTCCATTAACCTCTTACTTCAAACGTAGAATATTCTAAGTGCTAAGTCGCCAAATTCTACGGAAAATCGGACAACACCTCCTTTGTTTCTACTACTATGCCACCTTTTTCAAGGCCGAATACAATAACCAAACACGCCACATTTAAGGCCCAAACAATGAAATCAACAATAGGGGATTACACGCCTACTAGACGTGTAAAATTCCGCCCCACAAACTATATTAACTCAATACAACATACTTGGCCAATTCGGCTACATAGAGGTACTACAACCTTAATTCTTATCCAATTTCCAATTCAATCCAAGTTGTTAGCATAACATGATATCAAGTCGCAACCAATTATAACTACTATAATCTTCAAGTCAATAACATGTGACGATTCTAATAACGACCAAATTGTAATCTAACTTACATGGCTGACATTACATTTTGGATTTCCAAGGCCACAATCAATCCATAATCCTTACAAACTTCAACACATATACTTCATGCTAGCAACAAGTATAGCTAACAACAATAAAAATAATCTTGTAACACTTTCAAAGAACAAGATTATACCTCAACGAATCTTAATCCAAATCTTCAAATCCGAAGTCGCTCCTTAGCAATCTAGAGCCTCTTCAAGACACTTCAATCCGCTCCTTGAGACCCTTAGAGCAACTCCAACACTTTTCCCTCAAACTTCTCAACAAAACCTAGAAAGACAACTAGGTTTTCTTCTTGCGACTAACACGAAAACCATCTTTTTCCGGGATTTTTCTATTAAGATACGCTTACAATACACTTAGGAACCTTGGTTTAAAGTGGGAAGATTATTGGACAAGAAACAAATTTTTTTTTCCTTTTGAATGTATGGAACCCGAGAGCATTCTTGCTCATCTCTCAATTTTCTTGAAAATTTTCTAAGTGTTAGACAATGTCTTGCTACTACTAGTATTATAAAGGGACATGGAGGGTCAAGATGCAACCATTTGGGTGGCTAGGATGAGCTCTAGCTAAATATCAAGACTAATTGACTCCTTTGACTTAGTCAATAATCTCATGCTCACAAGTTGCAAGACTTAGTCATACAAGACTATGGTCAATGGCCATTTTAGCCATGCTATTTTTCGTCCAAGGCACATTAAGGGGGGGTGACACATGTCGCCCTCCCATTCGTCACAATAATACATTTTCCGACAATTTCATAATTCCGATAAATTTTTACAAGTCTCAAATCTTAGCACTTGTGAGTTCTTACGTACGTTCTTAAAACATGTCCTGTAAATACGGGGTGTAACAGCTATTCCATCCTTTACGTGGAATACGCCATACGTAGTACTTCAACCTATAATGCCATAATACGTCTATTAACCTCTAGCTTCAAACGTAGAATATTATAAGTGTAAAGTCACCAAATTCTACGGAAAATCGGACATCACTTCCTTTGTTTCTACGTACTTTTCCACATTTTTCAAGGCCCGAATTTAACTACCAAACATGCCACATTTAAGGCCCAACAATTCATCTATCTAAAGGGGATTACACGCCTTAACATGACGTGTAAAATTCTGCCCCACAATAATACAAAACAATCCAATAATTCCATGTCATTCTCGGCTATAATGTATCATACTACAAAGTCTTATCCAATTCCTTTTCAATCCAAGTTGTTACGTCTAACATGTCATATAGTCACAACTAGTTGTAACAATTATAACCACTTTAATCAACTCTTTAGATAACATGCGACGACTAAACTAGTAACTAAATTGAATTACAATCTTAAAGGCTAAATCATGTAACTTTCGGATTCCATCGAAATATTCCATAACACTTATCAATCTTCATAATATATTTCACATGATCATTTCTAACTACTACAACATGAAATCTTGAATTACAATAGCAAGACGGAGATTATTACCTCTTTAAGCCCAAAACAATCCAAAACCTAAAGTCGATCCTTAGAACTTCAACTCCTTTTCTTGACGTTCCAATCCGCTATTTGCAACCCTTAGAAGCTTGTGAAAAACTCCTCTTCTATCCAACTTCAAAGTTGAAGAACACCTTGGGTTATCGCCTTGCGACTAACGTAAAAATGCGGGTTTTCCGGGATCTTTCTATTGAGATATCCTTACAATACCCTTAGGAACCTTGGTTTAAAGTATTGGGATTATTGAACCACAAACGATTTTTTTTTCTTCTTCTTTAAGAGCAAAGCCGAGAGCATTCTTATGCCTAGCTCAAGTTTCTCTAAAAAATTTCTAAGTGTTTAGACAAGTCTTGCTACAAGGATGATTATATAAAACATTGGAGGGTCTAGATTAAAATATTTGGGTGGCTTGGATGAGTTTCATTTAAAAAAAATCTAGACAAGTGGCTCATTGACTTAGTCAATAATGTCAAGCTTGGGCTTTGCAAGACTTGATCATCTTTGTCTTGGTCATTTGACCATTCTATCCTTGGTCTAAATGTCCAAGACCATCTAAGGGGGGGGGGGGGGGGTGACACGTTTCACCCTCCCATTCATCGTAATATTTCATTTCCCGACATTTCTATTATTCCAATAAATTCTACAAGTCTCAAATTTTAATGTCCTGATTCTTACGTATGTTCTTATATACATGTCCTGGAATTACGGGGTGTAACATTCTTCCCCCCTTAGAAACATTCATCCCCGAATGTTCTTTCGGAGTCAATCTTATATTTCTCGGTATAGTCTCATAAAACTACACTTAATGAAACTTAATTATGCCACCTATGGCCCTAATACCTCGCACACACATATCCATCCATCATAAGCCAAATGAGAAAACAAATCCAAAGTGTGCACCATCACTATTTACTCTCATTCATGGCCCAAAAGTATTTTCTTTTCGTACTTCCAAACTCATTCTAGCATATGTACATAGTCTCAATATTATCCGTTCATGACACTTAAACTTACAACAACCTTATCATGCATACAAGTCTCTAAAGGGTCAAAGATATACCTGAAATCATATAGGCGGGTCAAAGGACCGCTAAAACTGGGAACTTCCACCACGACCTCTGTCACGGCCTGCCGGTGCATGAACATCCTGCCTAGCTATTGAAGGCGAAGAACCCGCAACTGATCCAGTAGACTGTGCTATCCCACCAGTGCCACCTCTGGTCGGACAGTCTCTCACCAAATGGCCCTGCTGGCCGCAAGCATAACAAGCTGTCGAAGTAGTACGACACTCCCCAAAATGGAACCTACCACAGTGACCACACCGAGGCAAAGGTGGATTCCCTTGGCTACCAACCTCAGACATATCCGTGAACTCGCACTCGAGCCTCGACCGCCCCGAATATCCCCGGCGATCAAACCTCCTGCCAGAAGACCGGGAAGGAGCACTCTGTGTCGGCTGAAATGTAGACCTAGCCTGCTGCTGAGGCTGTCCGCCTCAAAAGTTACCCTGAAACCCTGCCGTCCTGGCCCTCTTGGGCTGGCCTGGGTCTGGCTGATCCTCTCTCTCTCTGTCCTCTATTCCCTGTGCATAAGCCTGCATCATGGAAATATCCATACCTGGCTGAAGGGCCACTCCCAGGCATGCAGTAACCATATAACGATCTAGCCCTATCACATAGCGGTGAACTCTGTTCGCCATATCAGCCACAATAGTGATCGCATATCTGGGAAACGAGTCAAACTCCAGGTTGTACTCTCTGATGGTCCTCCCATTCTGCCTTAATGACAAGAACCCATCAACACGAGCTCTCCTCATCTCAGGAGTAAAAAAGTGATTAAGAAAGGCCTCTGTGAACTCAACCCAAACTACTGGAAGAGCACCCACACCTCTAGACAACTCCCAGGACTCAAACCAGTTCAACGCAATATCGCGTAACCGGTAAGAAACTAACACAACTAACTTTGTCTCCGAGGTCCTAAGCACCTGCATAGTCCACTGTATCTGCCGAACGAACTCCTGAGGATCATCCTCAGATCTCGAACCATAGAACTCGGGTGGATTACAACCCAGAAAATCCCGAATCCTCAAACTGTCGGCTCTAGGGTTAGCTACCTGCTCCTGTCGGCGCTGCCCTACCACTATGCTAGTCAATAACCTGATCTGCTCTCTATAATCTCTAAACTCTGCCCGTGGCTGCGGAACTGGAGACTCGGGTATCGGAACCTCTGGAGGTGCGACTATTCTCGGCTCCTCTAATACCGCTTGCCAGAATCGCCGCCGAGCCACAACCTCGTGCATAACTGGACACAGTATCGTAACCTTCAGTGTACCACTAGCGCCTCGCGCCGCTTGCCCTTCTGGGCCCTGGTCGCCTTCCGTGGAGGCATAACTGATACATAAGAATAGGTCAGAGAGGATTCAACCTATTGTGACAGCTCTACTGCACGATCGTAGAAAGAGAAAAATGGAAACCAATCCTAAATGTCCTGCAGCCTCCAGGTTATAGATGTGGTGCACAACACACCGATAACCAAGACTCTACTGGACACAGTCTGTCGACACTTTCTGAGGACTAACTGCTCTGATACCACTTTTGTCACGACCCAACCCCGGGCCTGCGACTGGTGCCCTACCTAGGTGTTATACTCCATATTTTCAGAGTATGTACGTAAGGGAATACGTACAAAAAGTTTAGCCTTAAGGTTTAGGCTTGGACGATTTTTTTTGGGCACAACTCACAAAACGAATAGTTTTCTGACGAAACGTTTCCACAGCTTTCGTAGGGTAAATTCCGGCTATGCCATTTCTAATTTTTGCGGATTTTTCCGAGAGACGAAACATTTTGGACCAACGGGAGGGCGACACTTGGCACCCTCCAATTTGTGGACTTGAATCGTCCATTGGACGAAATTGGAGAGCTTGGCACGTTTTTTGTGCCTTGTGCACAAGTCAAGGAGTTGGTAGGATATTTGTGTTTAGTTAATCCTCACCCTACACTTGCCTTGCACTTGTCTTAATCTTGGCCATTGGTTGGCCACCTCTTGACCTATAAATACCCCCTTAGAGATGAAGAGTTCTTCATCCACAAATCTTTCCAAGTCTTGAAAATCCTCTCCTCTCCCTTTGTAGCCTTTTCGTCCAAACACCTCCCCCTCCCCTTGTGAAGGCCCTTGGCCGAATACCCCCCCTAGCCTAGCCAAAATCTACCCCCCTCCCTTGGTAGAAAAAGTTGCCTTCTAGTATCGTTATAATGCCCAAAATACCCTAGCCCATATCCCTTAATCCTTAGTAGAAGTTGTGAAGAACTTCTAAGGTTCTTGGAGCTACCGGAGCGTACAACTTAGGAGCTAAACCTTGCTCAGGCGCGACTTTATCTAGGATATTATTGGGCTTACCGAGGTAACTAATCCTAACCCTCTTTTGAATTAGAGAATACTTACTGTAGTAGTATAAGAATAAGTATAAATACTTAGAAGAATATTGCAGAATAGAATTGAATCATATCACAGAGAAGGGTTTAAAAGAAGAATAATCAAATGTATTTACATAGACTGTTTTCACGATGAGACTTATATAGCTCACCGGGTAGGGAAGTGCTGCCCGACTTTCCGTAGAATTGTGAACCCTCTGTTTAGAATGACCTTCAGAGTAGTCTTTGATAGATGTCTGTGACTATTATAGGCTGACTCTCTGCGCGCGACATATTCAACTTGGCAGGTGGTTTTCGCTGAGAAGGTATGTGATTCTCCCTAAAGCATGATATTTTACAATATATATATAGTACGGTAGACGTACATGTGTTAACTGAATAATAACTACAACAATGTCTTTGACTTAAGCCTGAATAATACTTACGGCAATGCCTCACGGCTTAAGCCTGAATAATACTTACGGCAATGCCTCACGGCTTAAGCCTGAATAATAAAGAACTGAAAGCATTTCAAAAGAATACTGAATCATTTTTAACAGAAGAGAACTAACTGGTTTTTAAAACAGAAGCTTAAGAGTTATACTAGCTTTATGGGAAGTTAGGTATAACCACTTAAGATTAATAAAAGGAACAGTTTACCTATGTGTTTGTAACAAGACTTATATTGATTGGTGAAAAGAATAAAATGGTTTGATAAGTGGACATGATATGATGCTATGTGTGTTAGTGTCTTGTAACGTTTGTGTAAAAAAGTATTCTTGTTGTGCTTATGTTATTTAACGATAAGCTGTTAGGTTAGTGTAACATCACTCACCTCTTGACATATTACCGGGGGTTAAACTGCCCTCCGATGCGGGGTAGACTCGCGCGGTGCAGGACCATGATTCGAGAATACCTCATGCGGTCCAAGGGACCTATGCGAGCTACGGAGTTCCGTGTTAGTGCGGGGTTATACCTCATGCGGTCTATGTGGCCATGCGGACTACGAGTCCAGGACGATGCCGAGGAGTAGCTACCCTCGATGCGGGGTTATATACCCTATGCGGGCCTATGTGATTGGCCTATGCGGACTACGGGAGTCCAGGATTAGGCTTGCATGGTGATACTACGCAATTGCCCTGCTGATCATTCGCAGCCTAGAAAAGACCATTACGCTTTACCTATCACGCTCTTGTTTGTGATGTGGCACTATGTGCGGTTTTCTCGTTGTTTCATACATACTTGCAAAACTGTTTTTAAAATGATATGTTTCATTTACAGTATTTTCAGTTTCATATACTTAGTACCTGTTGTACTGACCTCCTTCGGGGGGCTGCGTTCATGCCGCAGGTAAGGGCAAGCAGGTGCTAGATCCACATTCTTAGGATCTCTACGTTGGTGTCGGGAGCTCCATCTTTTCCGGAGGCTCTACTTTTGGGTATGATCTCCCGTGTGTAGATAGGTTTGTAGTCGAGGTATGGCGGGCACCGTCCCGCCATAGTTGTATATTTCCTTAGAGGTCTGTAGTCATGTTGTACAGTGTCGGATGTAACTGCTAAACCATGTTTATATATATATGCCGAAAGGCGATGTTTTCTCACATAAACTGTGTCTTATTTTATAAACTGTTTCATGTCTTGCTTTATATTTCCGCTGATTACTCTGATGTATGACTACTTGGGTGCCGGTGAGCACCACGCCCGAATGGGTCGTGACAAAAGTGGTATCGTGAGCGATTAATCTCGGAAAGTGTCTACGCACCGTATCTAGTAGAGTCTTGATTATCTGTGTTGTGCACCACACCAATAATCGTGAGGCTATAAGATATTTAGGATTGGTTTCCATTCTTCTCACTCGAGATCGTGCTTTAGAGCCGTGTTAAAGTTGGACCTCTAACGTATTCCTTTCTCAGAATGATTATGCCTCCACGTAAGGCAACCCGCCCGGCGGCAAGGCAGCCGAGGAGCCGCCAATGACACCTAGAGTCACGAGGGCTCGAGCCCGCCTATACCGCAGACGGCGAGTTCTATGACGCCGCCCCAAAGAGACCACAGCACCCACACCTCCCGCCCCACACCGGGCGGAGGAGTTAGGGTACAAGGAGATGGCCCGACTTTGGCTAGAGTTGTGGCCGAGATACGAGGATAGGCCGACGCGCGCCTGGCCTAGCCCAGCCACGGCCGCACCCGTGGTACACCCGAGGCGAATAGTTTGAGGCTACGAGATTTCTTGAGTTGTAGCCCGCCGTAGTTTTACTGGTCGAGGCCGAGGATGATCCGCAGGAGTTCATCCGTCGCCACTGAGGATCATGAGGTGATCAAGGCCTCAGAGAGCAGTCTGTGACCTTCGATTCGCATAGGCCGTGTGATACTGCGATGATTGGTTTGATTCAGGAGTTATCCCGGGAGAGCACGCGTCCCGCCTACTGGGATGAGTTCTCGAGGCTTTCTCACTCACTTCTTGCCTCCACAAATGAGGAGGGCGCGGCCGATAGATTTTACCGCCGAGGCAGGAGGACGACCGTCGTGAGTACAATGTCGAGTTTGATTCTTTGGCTCGATATGTCCCGGCGTTTGCAGCGATTATGGAGGATAGGTGCACCGCCACGCCACCGGGCTAGATGACTATATGGCCGAAGTCGTGTGCGGGTGTTTCTCTTCACCGTATGGACATTACCCGCACGCAGCTCATCTGTGGGATGTGAGGCGTAGAGACCGCCGGGTTGTGACGGCAGCAGGAAGACCAGGACGGCAGGGTCTTTTGGTGGCTATCGTGGTGGGCGGCCTCAACAGCAGTCTAGATTTGTACCACAGCCAGCTCAGAGCACTCCTGCACCATCCTCAGGACAGCCGGGATATTCGAGGGCGCAGTGGCCCCGTGACTTCAGACGCCCGAGCGGCAGGATCGCCGACGGACCACCTCGCCGTGGCCGGTGAGGTAGATCCCACTTCGGGAGTTATGGTGCTGCTACGGGAGCTTGTTTCAGTTGTGGCCAGCAGGGTCACTATGCGAGGAACTGTCCGACCAAGGGCGATCTTGATGGTAGGTCGATCTGAGTTCTTTCGCGGGTCTTCTTCATCCTCGACAGCTTACTCGCCCGGAGGGCAAGGTACTCGGGCCGGCAGGTCGCGGCAGGTCGTGGCGCGGTCCAGATTCTAGCGGTCCTCGTAACCGCATTTATGCTTTGTCCACCGCAGATCGTGAGGCCTCACCGATGTCGCCAGTACCTTATCGCTCGGGTTTGATGTTTATGCCTTGATAGATCCGGGTTCTACTCTGTCCTATATATCTCCCCTTGTTGCTAGTAGGATAGGGATAGAGCCTGAGTCCATAGATCCTTTCGAGGTAGCCACGCCAGTGGGTGATTCAGTGGTAGCTCGGCGGGTATATAGAGCTTGTCCTGTGACCATTTACAGTCGTCAGACCCTAGCCGACTTGATAGAGTTGGAGATGATTGACTTCGACGTGATCATGGGGATGGATTGGCTAGCTTCTTGCTACGCCAATGTAGACTGCAGAGAGAGAGTAGTACGGTTCCAGTTTCCTGAGGAGCCGGTTGTTGAGTGGGAGGGGAGCACGGTATCGCCGAGGGGTAGGTTTATTTCCTACCTCAAGGCTAGGAAGATGGTGCAGAAGGGGTATATCTACCATCTCGTTCGGGTGTTTGATACTGAAGCTGCGGTACCAGATTTTCAGTCAGCGAGTTCCCAGACGTGTTTCCAGATGACCTCCCGGGTATCCCTCCTGAGAGGGAGATTGAGTTTTGTATTGACATATTACCAGACACTCGGCCTATTTCCATTCCGCCATACAGAATGGCACCTGCCGAGTTGAGAGAGTTGAAGGATCAGCTTAGGGATTTGCTGGAGAAGGGCTTCATCAGGCCTAGTGTTTCTCCCTGGGAGCGCCGGTATTGTTCGTGAAGAAGAAGGACGGGACGCTGCGCATGTGTGTTGATTACAGGCAGCTGAACAAGGTGACCATTAAGAACAGATACCCCCTTCCCAGGATTGATGATTTGTTCGACCAGTTGCAGGGTGCGAGATGCTTCTCCAAGATTGATCTACGGTCGGGCTATCATCAGGTGCGAGTCAGAGTGGACGCCCCAGGATCGCATTCGAGACCCGACGCATTATGAGTTCAGGGTCATGTCTTTTGGGTTGACCAATGCTCCGGCGGTATTCATGGATTTGATGAACCGAGTGTTCAAACCATTTTTGGACACGTTTGTGATAGTGTTCATTGATGATATCTTGGTTTATTCTCGCTCAGAGCAGGAGCATGCGAGCACTGGCGACCGTGGCCGACAGCTTCTCAGACCAGCAGTTGTACGCCAAGTTTTCCAAATGTGAGTTTTGGTTGAATTCAGGGGCGTTTCTTGGGCATATTGTCGGGGCTGATGGCATTCGAGTGGATACGCCAAGATCGGCGAGGACTTGGCCTAGACCTACTACTCCGGCGAGGTTCGCAGCTCGGGCCTTGCAGATATTATCGGCGGTTCGTGGAGAATTTTTCTTATATCTCTGCACCTTTGACTTGGCTGACTCGTAAGCGCCAAGTTTGATGGATGATGCTTGTGAGCGTGGTTTCGATTCTTGAAAGAGATCGACGACCGCCCGCTTCTTACTCTTCCGCAGGTCCGGATGGTTATGTCGTGTATTGTGATCGTCGCATCGGGTTGGGATGTGTTGATGCAGCATGGCGGGGTTATAGCATATGCATCCCGGCAATGAAGAAACACGAGAGAACTACCCCACCCATGATTTGGAGTTGGCGGCCGTGATTCACGCCAAGATCCGAGGCACTATTTGTATGGGGTTCACGTGGATATTTTTACGCACCACAAGAGCCTCCAGATATCTTCACCAGAGGAGCCGAACTTACGGCAGAGCGGTGGTTAGAGTTGCTTAAGGATTACGATGTTGATATCCTGTACCACGGGAAGGCCAATGTCAGGCGGATGCTCTTAGTCGTAGGTCGATGGGGAGCCTATCAGATGTGCATCTAAAGAGGAGGGACATGGTTCGTGATTTGCACCAGTTAGCGAGCCTTGGTGTCCGTTTGATTGATTCTGATAGCAGTGGGGTTAGAGTTCGTGAGGTTGCCGAGTCTTCCATCGTTGAGGAGGTGAAGAGGCAACAGTTCGAGGATCCAACTTTGATTCGATATCGTGATACGGCTCTTCGTGAGGGCAAGGGTCCTTTTGAGGTAGACCACGGGTGCTAAGGTTTGAGGCGATTGTGTGTTCCGGATGTTTCGTGACTTCGCAGCAGTTCTTGGGGAAGCACACGGTAGCGTTACTCTATCCATCCGGGTCGACCAAGATGTACCACGACCTTAGATCCGAGTATTGGTGGGATGGCTTGAAGAGGGCGCCGCGAGTTCGTAGTTCGCCCATGTTGTCCGGCAGTGAAGGTAGAGCACCGAGGCCCGGTGGTTTGTTGCAGCGATAGAGATCCCGACCGGAAGTGGGAGGTAATCAACATGGATTTTATCACGGATTACCTCGCACTCGGAGGAGACATGATTCTATATGGGTTATCGTCGACAGTCGAAATCAGCCCACTTTCTTCCCGTCGGGACGACTTTTTCTACCGAGGATTATGCCAGACATTACATCCGAGAGATCGTCGATCGCATGGAGTCCCTACTTCGATCATATCGCATGCAGGAGCCCGATTTCGGCTAACTCGGAGGTCCTTCCAGAGGGTTTAGGGACGCAGTGAGCCCGAGTAATCGCATTTCATCCACGCATGCACGGACAGCAGAGCGCACTATCCGCACTTCGAGGATATCTGCGAGCCCGTGTTATTGAGTTCGATGGTAGTTGGGAGGATCATTTGCCTCTAGTTGAGTTCGCGATAATAATAGCTACCACTCCAGATTCGGATGGCGCCATGAGGCCTTGTATGAGGAAGTGCAGATCGGCTATTGGTTTGTTCGATGTGGGCGAGGTCCAGTTAGTGGGACCGGATTTGGTGCCGCAGGCAGTGGATAAGGTGGCTTATCCGAGAGCGCTATCGATACTCGTAGTCGGCAAGTCGATGCAGATCATCGTCGTCGGCATCTAGAGGTTGAGGTTGATGATTCGTTTTTCCTAGGTGTCACCCATGGCGGTGTGATGAGATTCGGAAGAAGGAAACTCACCAAGGTACATAGGGCCGATTCAGATTGTCCACAGTGTAGTCAAGTTTGACTATGAGTTGGATCTGCCGTCCGATCTGGAGGCAGTGCATCCGGTTTTTCACGTATCTATGCTGAGGAGATGTATCGGGGATCCATCTAGGGTACACCCGATTGACGATGTCCAGGTGACCGAGGGGTTATCGTATGAGGAGATTCCCATAGCGATAGTCGATCGTCAGGTTAGGCGTCTGCGGACCAAGGACGTGGCTTCCGTCAAAGTCTTGTGGCGGAACGAGCTCAGGGAGGAGATGACGTGGGAAGCTGAGGAGGACATGAGGCAGAAGTATCCTCACCTATTCCCCACACCTCCAGGTAATTCACTTTCCTACTTGTAAATCTTCATTATCGTTTATGCCTAAGTGTTGTTTTGTGGCCGTGTGTGGCATTTGCAAACTGTTTAAGTTATGAAGAACCTTATCGCTATCTGTCTTGGGAAGGAACATTCGGGACGAATGTTTCTAAGGAGGGGAGAATGTTATACCCCGTATTTTCAGAGTATGTACGTAAGGGAATACATACAAAAAGTTTATCCTTAAGGTTTAGGCTTGGACGATTTTTTTTTGGGCACAACTCACAAAACGAATAGTTTTCTGACGAAACGTTTCCACAGCTTTCGTAGGGTAAATTCCGGCTATGCCATTTCTAATTTTTGCGGATTTTTCCGAGAGACGAAACATTTTGGACCAACGGGAGGGCGACACTTGGCACCCTCCAATTTGTGGACTTGAATCGTCCATTGGACGAAATTGGAGAGCTTGGCACTGTCGCGCCCTTTTCCGGCCGCGGCATTTTTTCTAAACTCCTGCTCATCAAATTAAAAAGGTTAGAAAATAAAAATGAAAGCTAAAATGTTTTAAGAGAATGCTAAAATTGCAAAAAGGGGATAAAAGTGCGAAAGATGCTAAAGTTTAAAAGGGTTGCTACAATGCTAAAAGGGGTGCTTACTGCTAAAGGGTTGCTAGAATGCTAAGGTTCGCGGAGTCGCCACCTAATTAATTTGGGTGAATTAGGACACCTAAATGTTTAACTAGTTTGAAGTAAAACATTAACTCCATTTTAATGGTCTGCTAAACTTAATGAGATTCTGGGTAAGGGTTCTTTATTAATCTAGAGGGAAGGGGTTAGGCACCCTCTAAGATCCGCTAACTTGCGGTTGTCCTGCCAAACCTAGGGTAATTATTATGTTTTAAAAAAAAGCAAAGCAAAAGATCTTCCCGCTTAATAAAATGTTAAAAAAAAAAAAAAAAAAAAAAAAAAAAAAAAAATGTTAAAATGTTTAAAGGTGCTTAAGTCTAAAAAGGGCAAAGGTGTTATAAATAAATAAAAGAGTCAAATGCTAAATGTTTAAAGTGCTTAAAATACTAAAGGTTGCTAAAATGTGCTAAAAGATTGATTTTAAAGCTAAAGGGCGCTAAAGGTGCTAAGAGGTGCTTGACAGTGCTAAATGCTAAAATGCTGAAAGTAATGCTAATATGCCTAAAATAGGAGGTGCTAAAATGTTAAGGACAAAATGTGCCAAAGGTGATATTTAAAGATGCTTAAAGGATTGCTAGAATATTAAAAGTGCTAAAATGTTTAAGTAATTTTAAAAGTAAAGGGGTGCTAAATATTAAAGGGTGATTAAAGAATGTTAAGAGGGCTAGAAATGCTAAAGAATGCTAGGAAGGTGCTTTATGGGCCATAGATTTATCTGCGCAATTAGAGAAGTGAGGCGTTAGTTTTTAAAACTGTGCAGTTAGGATGCCTAAATACTATCTTAGTTAGGAATATAATAGAAGTAAAATGTATGCCAGTATTCCTTTGCCTAAGGGGTATATATTGCTTAGCATGAGGATATAATATTTTGTGATAAGAGGGAGGACGTGTCTATTATGCAAAAGCAGTATTTCTTATTCTGTATTAATAGGAAATTATACCACGGTTTTAAGGATATCTAGGTAAATAATATTTCAGCTTATTATGCAAGTGTAGGATGCTAAATGATTTATTATAACTATTAAACAAGGCGAGGCAAGCCTAAAGTACGTAAATCAAACTGATTTCTAGCTATTGATTCAGGGTTTAACTATTATAAATGCTAATTAATTAGTAGCGTTTAGACAATTAATTACAATCAATGAATAGGGAGAGGATATGAATTAACAATGGCGACTCGAAGAAAGGCGATGTAATTCCGCCTATAGCTTTGGAATCTCTGATGCGGAGTGGAAATGCACATAGATGCGGGTGTTAAATTGTCATGACGAGTCTCGTATTGAGACTCTTCCCTTTGCTCCAAGGCATTGCGTTTCATGTAAAAAATAAGAAAAGATAAGGATTAGTATATGCCCAAAATACCGAATCAGAGTCTAAAGCATATAATTCAACTTAGACAACCAACAAATAGAGTAGTGCAAATCCATAAATAAAACTATGCAGTTACGTGAGAATGTTCTATTCAGCAAGTAGACCGAATGGGCCTGGCCATAAATGTAATAGCCAGTGAGTAACAACACCATAACTAAATGGGCTTAGCCCACACATGCAAAAAAAAAAAAAACGAGACTTAAGGGTTCTGGACAGCTTATGTGTGACTGCAAATGGAGCAGTGGGCTTTGACAAACTCAACAACTAAAGCCAATTTATCAACACATGCACAGATAGTAATTGCTAACAGAAACGGTCAGAATATACCCAAAAATACACACAATATACCTGAAGACCACGCAAAGATATGGGTTCTCAAATATGTTGTAAATACACTAAAATTAGACTGTATACTCCTACAGGTGGTGGTTAAAGGCTTAAAATGCTACATGTTGTCATTAAGGCATTGCACTTTTAGGCAAGCAAAGGGAAATGTATGACCAATTTGAATACACACAGAAAATCAACACGGAAAATGATGATGAACCATTTACTGCCCGTGCAACAACTAGAGGGCGGTAGAAGGATGATCGACAACATTTATGTAGGATCGGTGAAGTAGGCATACTCATAAGTAAACAAATTCGATCGCAGGGAAGAACTGCATAATACATATTTTCAAGAATCAAGCATTGAATTAATACCGCACCGGCGATGGTCGTCATGCGAGGTGATGTTCACATAGCTTTATGCTATACCCACTAGTTTTCCAACAAATTCATATGCAAGGTTCAGGTAGGATGCAAAAGACCATATCTGTCTTTCAAACCAATCACAGTTTCAATGCCACATTATATTACACCCACTGCTGCGTGATATGACCATGAACGACATGCAACGAGGAGGGAGTTTAGTAAATATGAGATGTCGATGTGAATGTCCCTTAGATCCCTTAATTGGTTAACATGACACACGTATGGGTACACCGAATTTCACATCGCTAAAGGATAACAGGATACGAAATACAGTCATATATTGTGTTTCGATCGACAAGAGGTTATAATCTGATTTTAATAACATGCGACAAAGCTTGATTTGAATCTTTAGTCCAAGAAATGCAGATAATATCCCAACTAACAATTGAAAGGAAAATGCTTTACATGGACAATTTAGAAACCAAGATACAATGAACACACGTTTATAGTAGACAAATTAGACACATGTGTGCAACATCCCATACACATAAAGCTTATTCAAGTCATTTCAACTAAACCCCCTTGACAGCTTTGATGCCCAATCATAACCTAGGCATATCGATATATGAAGACATAATCATACACCAAGATAGTTCTAAACATAAATAAACTAACATAATTAGCCTGCTTAAACATTAAACACTACATACCACTAAATCAGTAGCAAAACACACCAACAGACACAGCAAAATGAACTAGGGGGTTCTTTTCATATCATTCCAGACCTATATCCGATACGCATATAACCAGTTACTGGAAGACATGCGGGAATACCATAGACGACATTCGATTAGTTGTTAACACAGACAAGTACAGTCGCGACATTTATAGCAGATAATATCAGTTAAAAACAGATTCAGAAACAGCCTAGCAGACATAAACCATTGCCGAAACAACACTACACGCATATGTGGACCGTCGTCGACACCAACTAAACTTAGACATGACTTGTCACAATAACACACATTTCACGCCAAAGGAAATCAAATACGAAAGGGATGATAAATTACCTTCTCCGAGCAATGAACCGTGGCAACAGATCAAGTCGCTTCGGATTCGCTCGGAGGTTTGGTTTTTGCGATGAGCATAAAGCGGCGGATAGCTTCGACTTCCGACTGTTTATGCCTATGTGAGAGGAAGGTTCTCGGATTGTTGACTGCTGCTAGGGGGTGTCCCGTCGATTGCTACCCGACTTCCCCAACTGAGCTCTGTGTCGATCCCTCGACTGAGTTCTATTGCATGTGTTTTTTAGATGCTGTCGAGGTGCCCTCTATCGATGCCTTTGCATGTGTTTATATAGCCATGTTTTGGGTTCCCTATTAGGTAAGTAATAAAAGGCCGATTCTGTGTATTGATAATTCGTGCGATTTGTTACTGATTTCGTGTCATTTTTAGGACGAGATTTGGGGTGTGTTTATGGTAAGAAATCACTGAAGACGTGTGTGCAGGTGAAGGGAAAGGAAGGTGGGGTGCGATTTCCGCGAGAATCGCGGTCGGGCGTGAGTCTTGGCGGTTGCTTTAGGTTTAGGGTTCTTCTTGTTTCCTTTGGTGTTGTCGATCAGATAAGAGAGAGAGCTGAGGGGAAAATAAAAAGGGTGAGTTGGGCGTGGGCTTGCGGGTTGGGCTGCGGGTCGCGGGTCGTGGGTTTTGGGCCAGGGCGTGGGGCGAATGGGCTGGTAGTTAGTAAAGGGTAGAGTTTAAGTGGGGCTGGGGTATTAGTTTTAATTAGGGGTTAATTAGTTTTAGGCTAGTTAGTTTAATTATTTAGGTGCTAAATAAACTAATAAATTGTGATTAAATTATTTAGGCGCTTTAAAATTATCTAGGTGCTACATTAGTCTAATTATTTAGGTGCTAAATTAGTCTAATTATTTAGGTGCTAAATTAGTCTAATTTCGAGTTATAAAACTATTACGATAATAAATGCGGGCGTGTTATTTAATTAATGCTTAATGCTTTAGAATGCGACGCTATTATTTAAAATTTTATTGTTATGCATTATTGCGAAGTTGAATTAAAATTAAAATGAGCTTTGAATTATTTAAATGCTAAATGCAGATATGATTTTTAAGAATTGTTTAAAGCTTTTATAAATGCGACGCTATTAAATGCATGTATTAGATTAAAAAAATTGATTTTTAAATTACAAATGATTACTAATAAATGCGGCTATGCTACCTGACACGACGTTATCGCTAAATTATTTATTTTATGCATTTATTAATTATTTAAGAATTACGACAAAGCTTAGAGTTAATAAGTGCGGGCGCGGGACTCTAAATGCTTAAAACTCTACGTAAGACGCGATGCCATTATTAAATTATTTATTTATGCTCAGATTTAATGTTTTATTGTTGTATTTTATTATAAAAATCCTAAAAATTATTTTACAAAATTAGTGTAATTTTATGGTTAATGGTTGGACGGGAGGGTCAAAATTGGGTGTCAACAGATGTCCCTCTTTGTATGGAGATGATGGAAGAATCTTCGGACAAAGACGTTGACTCATAGCCAATTTTGTCCCGATCTTCAGAATTGCAGAAAATGCTGGGCAGGTAAATAAGGCTGACGCAAAAATCAAAACTGTCCCAGTGTCGAGTTATGACGACACTGGGTTACTATGGTCGAAACACCAAGGCAGGCTAACGCGGACTCAAAGATGTCCCAGTGTCGAGTTATGACGACACTGGGCTACCATGGTCAAAACACCAAGGCGGGCTAATGCGGGCTTAAAGATGTCCCAGTGTCGAGTTATGATGACACTGGGCTATGGTGCAAAAAGTAAAAGAAAGTAATCGCTTGAACACAGCGCATCGCTATGGCTTGTGGTGCTGGGTTCTATGGTGATGTGGAGCGAGTGGACCGACGCTTGAGGCCGCTTCTGCCAATCGTTGGGAAGGTTGGCCCCCCAACAGATTGCCCCGGTTCGCTGTAAGAGAAAATCCACGTTGTGCTCCTGCTCCTGCATGCTTAAGACTTGAACAAACGGTTAGTGCATAACTGCTAAGGCGAAATAATTTTAAAAATAATGTAACTGTGAATAGAAAAGATTATCCCGCAAAACGCGATGCCTGTTGTGTTGATGCGATTTTGCGAATGCTGTGATTTTCGTCCTTGCACAGACGTGTTGCGATTGTGAATGCGGGTATATTGTCCTTGCTGCAATTGTCCCTGTGTACTAAAGCTCAAGAAAGAGTTAGTGCATAACTGCTAAGACAGAATAATAAAGCATGCGTAAGAAATGCAATTTCGGGAGTATAGAAATCGTCCCTGCGTGATATGCTGATGATGGCGTCGTTTTCGGACTTGTCGTCGTTTTCGGACTTGTCGTCGTTTTCGGACGTGGCGTCGTTTTCGGACGCGGAGTCGTTTTCGGACTCGGAGTCGTTTTCGGACTTGTCGTCGTTTTCGGACTTGTCGTCGTTTTCGGACGTGGCGTCGCTTTCGGACGCGGAGTCGTTTGACCGAGTCGTTTTGGACCGGCGTCGTTTTGGGCGTGGTGTCGCTTTCGACTTAGCGCTTTGACGCGGGCGTCGCCGGACGCGAGTCGCCGACTCGACGCCGTTTTGGATCGTGGCGTTTTCGGACTTAGCGTCGCTTTCGGACGTGGCGTCGCTTTCGGACTCGGCCGTTTTGGACTTGGCGTCTGGACTTGGCGTCGTTTTTGGACTTGTGCTGCGCCTCCCAGACTAAAGCTCGAAGAAGAGTTAGTGCATAACCGCGCTAAGAATAATAAAGCATGAATGACAAAAATGCAATTTTGAGAACAGAGAAAATCTTCCTTATGTAATATGCTGATGATGGCGTCGTTTTCGGACTTGCTGTGCTGATAACGTCGTTGTCTGGACGTGTTGCTGCTGGCGTCGTTGCGTGGACTCGCAGGCCGATAACGCCGCCGTTCGACGTGCCGCCGGGCGTCGTCGTGTGGACTTGCTGATCACGTCGTTGTCTGGACGTGTTGCTGCTGGCGTCGTTGCGTAGACTTGTTGTGCTGATAACGTCATTGCCTGGACGTATTCGCCGGGCGTTGTTGCGTGGACTTGCCGATCACGCCGTTGTGCGGGCGTGTTGTTCCGATAACGCCGTCGTTCGACGGGCGCCGCTCCTGTAGAATAAATGCTCCTGCAAGCTAAGCTTGAGAAAACGTTAGTGTATACCTGTTTAAACCAAATGATAAATATATATGAGAAGTGCAATTTTAGGGGTAGGGATGTCGTCCCTGATATGTGAATGCTGAGATGTTGTGGGTGCTGAGATGTCGTTGTTGTGTGCGAATTTGACTTTGTGTCCGAGCTGATGCGCTCGGCTTTGTTGCGGAACTTTGAGTTTTGACTGCTGATTCTGCTTTTGCTGCTTCTTTCTGCTTTTGCCGTATTTTGCTTCTGCTAATATGAAGAACTTTGTTGTATCCTCCGCTAATATGAAGGACCTGCGCTCAAAGAAAGTTTTGTGAGTTTTGGGGGGGGCGGTTGATCCGCGTTGACCTTAGACTCTTGATGCTCGGATGTCTGTCTTGTTTGGACTCATCACCCCTGCCTGGTTTCCTACCTTGTCCCAGTTTTGAAAAGGGTGTTTGGCCTGAGGGGGTCTCAATGGAGTTGCTTGTATGTTATGTGCATTCTTGTTATTTTAGCACGAAGGGAAAGTTTCCTAATGGTGTGACCGAAGCCGATTTAGGCCGCCTACGTATCCACATGAGGGAATCAGGTCGAACGTAGTTCATTACAAGCGAATTTTGGGTGAAAATTAAAATTTCTAGATGTGGGACCGAAGCCGAGACGGCCGCCTACGTATCCACCAAGGGAATCAGGTCAAACGTAGTTCCAATTACATATAAAGGGCAAAATGCATTAAACCGACTATTTCAGGACTCGGCGGGCCGAGGCAGGGGCACGAGTCCATTTCTTCTTGCTTTGTGTCTTCGATGGCTGAGTCTTCGGCAGGATCATCTCGCACAACTAGACGAATGACCTATTCAATAGTTAAACAATCTCCGGCAAGGAGCACCTCCTTTCTTCTGGCGGTTGGTTGATGATTCA
This sequence comes from Przewalskia tangutica, assembly GCA_029844215.1. Lineage (NCBI taxonomy): Eukaryota > Viridiplantae > Streptophyta > Magnoliopsida > Solanales > Solanaceae > Przewalskia > Przewalskia tangutica. The sequence goes on from CM056734.1 coordinate 75,761,117, forward strand.
ACTTTCTTCCCTTTGCGGGCTGGCGTAATAGTCCCTTCCGCATCGCTTTCTTCATTTTCAGCTATCATGCTAACATGGGCATCTTCATAACCCGGCAGAAAGTTATTGTTTGCATTGAGAGGACCATCTTTTAGCCGAATGATTCCCTCCTCGATTAACTCCTCTATTCTGTCCTTGAGGGTATAACAATTGTCGATGTCGTGCCCCTCTGCACCGGAGTGGTATGCACAATGTTTAGCTTTATCGTGCCCTCGGGAAGTAGGCCTGGGAGTATTTCTGGGAATTGGATGGAGTATTCCTGCGGCTTTCAGCTTCTCATACACTTGAGCTATGGGCTCGGCTAAAGGTGTATAGGTTTTTGTTGGTTTTCTTTCGGCATCTATGCGGGGTTTGGGTCCATTTGGAGTGCGAGTTCGTGATTGTGGTTGGGTATGGTAAACAGGATATGGGGTGGCGCAGTGCTGATAATATGACTGTGGGTTCTGAGTGTTTTGGTAAGAAGGTGGTGGGCTTTGATATACTGGATGTTGTTCTGGCCCATGCTCCTGAATGACCATGATGGAGGGTGATGCATCTCTTCTCCTCTGGGAGGTACCTCCGATGGAATTTGATCGCATCGCTGGTTGCACTGTAGGTCATCAAGTTTGTAATCCTGCTGTCTTAATGCCTTTCTTCCACGGTCGCCATTCTACGACTTCGCAAAACTTCGCCAATTACACCGATCATTCTTTCATAATATGTCGCGTCTTTTAACGATCGCATCAACAAGGTGGTCATTTCGCTCTGCCGTTGGGGTTGAACCTTTGTCGCTTCGACCGCCACCGTATGATTCTCCAAAGTTTCAGAGATTTCTTTTCAAGTTTCATAAGATAAAATCATCTGATGTGTCGATGTTGAACACGAATCTATCCATGAAATCTTGTGCCATGGCGTTCCAACCGCCCCATTTTCGAGGTCTTGGCATGTACTACCAAATACGCCTGCGGTTAGACTCGATGAATAGTTTCATAATGATTGCTTGATTTTTACCAACTCCAATCAATTTATCACAATATGACCTTAGATGAGCTCGAGGATTCCCTTTCCATCGAACATGTCAAATTTGGGCACCTTGTACTACTGTAATTCAACGTCGGGGTGCATGCATAAGTTTTCAAATTCTAAACCCTCCTCCCCCTTGTTCATCTGAATGTTTTTGAATGCTTCTTTCAAGCTACGAATTTCTTTTGCCACATTTTCATCAGCTCTAGCTGGTCCGCTTCCATTTCCTTGTATTGATCTGATGCATGCACAATAAATGGTTGGCTTTCGGTCGGATGTGCTAATCCCTCATATTGTTTGTGTGCCCCCTGCTCGTATTGGGCGGCTTGGCAATTTGGGTTGAGTGGGGAGATATAAGTAGGTGGATGTTGAGGTGTGTATGTAGTGAACGGGTCATTTTGGAGGTCGGTTTGCAAATTGACCGGGCGAGTGACATTTTGGTGTGAGCTGGTATGTTGCGGCCTCTGCGGGGAGCTTTGGGGAAGTGGAGGCTCAGGGGCTTGTGATACGATTGCATTTGTCCCTTGCTCTGGGAGTGGTGCATTCAAGCTAATAGACCGGTTTGTGATGTTTCGGAGCCTTTCTATTTCGGCTTGCATGATTTCCATTTGCTGCAATAGTGTGGCGAGGTGTTGATCATTGGTGTTTTACGCTCGACGCCTGCATCCTCTACATGAACGGGATGAGTCCTAAGTTGTTTAGTCCCTGCTTACGGATTAGTCATTGGATGATCAGGCTTCTACTAGTCAACGCGAATCAACCTTTTGGGGAATAAGCTAGGCAAAAATAAACCTTTAACAAATGAGGCAAACCAAGTTAGTATAATATGCAAAAGCTGCGGGCAATATATACAAATAAGCAAATTGCAAATCAAGTGCGTGTTCTAACATGTTTGGGACCTCTTTATGCCAGAGGTAGGCCTAAACGCCAGATATGCGAGATTATGATAAGTTTGTCCAAGCCGCCCAACTGTAATGCTTTCGTTGGAAATGGCGACCAAATGACGGTGCACTTTTCCCAATTTCAGCATGTCATGATTGGGTTTGGATTTGTCTGTCATTGCCACGCTACACATAATATGCTGGTTGGTCGTTGGGTTCAGAAACCCGTCGACAAGTTTGGTGTCTTCCTAATTGTGGTGTCGATGCCAAGGACCGACCCACCTAAGGTAAATGCATGCATGCCCTAAAATAAGGGTGGTATAGCTCTATCTTAAGTTTTCTAAGATTTGGCTTTACTAGACGCAAGGTTCCCGAGCGGACAACTCGAGTGAGAAGGTTACGCGGCTGATCAGACGAACCGATCTAACTCCGCGCAGGCGCCAACTCTCCTAAAATTTGGATATTTTTTTTTAAAGAAATTTGCGGGTGCGCGGAGCACACCAGCGCGTGAGTGTGTGATTTGTGTGAATTTTCCGTAATGGAAGAAATATGAGCGAATGCCGCTTAGGGAAAGCAATAAAGCAAGTAGTAAAATAAACAAAATACAATACAAAAATTAAATGCCAAATAATTGCCAAATAATAGCCCTAGGTCATTGTGGTTAAGAACCTAAAATCCCCAAATGAGTCGCCATTTGCCGCGCTTTTCCGCCGCGCATTTTTCTAAACTCCTGCTCATCAAATTAAAAAGGTTAGAAAATAAAAATGAAAGCTAAAATGTTTTAAGAGAATGCTAAAATTGCAAAAAGGGGATAAAAGTGCGAAAGATGCTAAAGTTTAAAAGGGTTGCTACAATGCTAAAAGGGGTGCTATCAAAAGGGTTGCTAGAATGCTAAGGTTCATGAGTCGCCACCTAATTAATTTGGGTGAATTAGGACACCTAAATGTTTAACTAGTTTGAAGTAAAACATTAACTCCATTTTAATGGTCTGCTAAACTTAATGAGATTCTGGGTAAGGGTTCTTTATTAATCTAGAGGGAAGGGGTTAGGCACCCTCTAAGATCCGCTAACTTGCGGTTGTCCTGCCAAACCTAGGGTAATTATTATGTTTTAAAAAAAAGCAAAGCAAAAGATCTTCCCGCTTAATAAAATGTTAAAAAAAAAAAAAAAAAAAAAAAAAAAAAAAAAATGTTAAAATGTTTAAAGGTGCTTAAGTCTAAAAAGGGCAAAGGTGTTATAAATAAATAAAAGAGTCAAATGCTAAATGTTTAAAGTGCTTAAAATACTAAAGGTTGCTAAAATGTGCTAAAAGATTGATTTTAAAGCTAAAGGGCGCTAAAGGTGCTAAGAGGTGCTTGACAGTGCTAAATGCTAAAATGCTGAAAGTAATGCTAATATGCCTAAAATAGGAGGTGCTAAAATGTTAAGGACAAAATGTGCCAAAGGTGATATTTAAAGATGCTTAAAGGATTGCTAGAATATTAAAAGTGCTAAAATGTTTAAGTAATTTTAAAAGTAAAGGGGTGCTAAATATTAAAGGGTGATTAAAGAATGTTAAGAGGGCTAGAAATGCTAAAGAATGCTAGGAAGGTGCTTTATGGGCCATAGATTTATCTGCGCAATTAGAGAAGTGAGGCGTTAGTTTTTAAAACTGTGCAGTTAGGATGCCTAAATACTATCTTAGTTAGGAATATAATAGAAGTAAAATGTATGCCAGTATTCCTTTGCCTAAGGGGTATATATTGCTTAGCATGAGGATATAATATTTTGTGATAAGAGGGAGGACGTGTCTATTATGCAAAAGCAGTATTTCTTATTCTGTATTAATAGGAAATTATACCACGGTTTTAAGGATATCTAGGTAAATAATATTTCAGCTTATTATGCAAGTGTAGGATGCTAAATGATTTATTATAACTATTAAACAAGGCGAGGCAAGCCTAAAGTACGTAAATCAAACTGATTTCTAGCTATTGATTCAGGGTTTAACTATTATAAATGCTAATTAATTAGTAGCGTTTAGACAATTAATTACAATCAATGAATAGGGAGAGGATATGAATTAACAATGGCGACTCGAAGAAAGGCGATGTAATTCCGCCTATAGCTTTGGAATCTCTGATGCGGAGTGGAAATGCACATAGATGCGGGTGTTAAATTGTCATGACGAGTCTCGTATTGAGACTCTTCCCTTTGCTCCAAGGTATTGCGTTTCATGTAAAAATAAGAAAAGATAAGGATTAGTATATGCCCAAAATACCGAATCAGAGTCTAAAGCATATAATTCAACTTAGACAACCAACAAATAGAGTAGTGCAAATCCATAAATAAAACTATGCAGTTACGTGAGAATGTTCTATTCAGCAAGTAGACCGAATGGGCCTGGCCATAAATGTAATAGCCAGTGAGTAACAATACCATAACTAAATGGGCTTAGCCCACACATGCAAAAAAACGAGACTTAAGGGTTCTGGACAGCTTATGTGTGACTGCAAATGGAGCAGTGGGCTTTGACAAACTCAACAACTAAAGCCAATTTATCAACACATGCACAGATAGTAATTGCTAACAGAAACGGTCAGAATATACCCAAAAATACACACAATATACCTGAAGACCTGCTGCAGTATATGGGTTCTCAAATATGTTGTAAATACACTAAAATTAGACTGTATACTCCTACAGGTGGTGGTTAAAGGCTTAAAATGCTACATGTTGTCATTAAGGCATTACACTTTTAGGCAAGCAAAGGGAAATGTATGACCAATTTGAATACACACAGAAAATCAACACGAAAATGATTACTGAACCATTTACTGCCGTGCAACAACTAGAGGGCGGGTAGAAGGATGACTGACAACATTTATGTAGGATCAGTGAAGTAGGCATACTCATAAGTAAACAAATTCAGTTACCGCAGGGGAAGAACCAGACAATACATATTTTCAAGAATCAAGCATTGAATTAATACTGGCACCGAGGATGGTCGTCATGCGAGGTGATGTTCACATAGCTTTATGCTATACCCAGCTAGTTTTCCAACAAATTCATATGCAAGGTTCAGGTAGGATGCAAAAGACCATATCTGTCTTTCAAACCAATCACAGTTTCAATGCCACATTATATTACACCCACTGCTGCGTGATATGACCATGAACGACATGCAACGAGGAGGGAGTTTAGTAAATATGAGATGTCGATGCGAATGTCCCTTAGATCCCTTAATTGGTTAACATGACACACAGAAGGGTACACTGGAATTCTGTCACTGCTAAAGGATAACAGGATACGAAATACAGTCATATATTGTGTTTCGATCGACAAGAGGTTATAATCTGATTTTAATAACATGCGACAGGCTTCAGTATTTGAATTTTTAGTCCAAGAAATGCAGATAATATCCCAACTAACAATTGAAAGGAAAATGCTTTACATGGACAATTTAGAAACCAAGATACAATGAACACACGTTTATAGTAGACAAATTAGACATATGTGTGCAACATCCCATACACATAAAGCTTATTTAAGTCATTTCAACTAAACCCCCTTGACAGCTTTGATGCCCAATCATAACCTAGGCATATCGATATATGAAGACATAATCATACACCAAGATAGTTCTAAACATAAATAAACTAACATAATTAGCCTGCTTAAACATTAAACACTACATACCACTAAATCAAGAGCAAACACACCAATGCATACAAAGAAAATGAACTAGGGTTCTTTTCATATCATTCCGCACCTATATCCGATACGCATATAACCGCCATCGAAGACATGCGGGAATACCATAGACGACATTCGATTAGTTGTTAACACGCATAAGTACAGCGACATTTATAGCGGATAATATCGCTTAAAAACGATTCGTAAACAGCAGACATAAACCATTGCCGAAACAACACTACACGCATATGTGGACCGTCGTCGACACCAACTAAACTTAGACATGACTTGTCACAATAACACACATTTCACGCCAAAGGAAATCAAATACGAAAGGGATGATAAATTACCTTCTCCGAGCAGCGAACCAGGGCAGCGTATCAAGTCGTCGGATTCGCTCGGAGGTTTGGTTTTTTGCGATGCGAATAAAGGGGCAGGGATAGCTTGCTGACTTCCCGACTCTGTTTATGCCTATGTGAGAGGAAGGTTCTCGGATTGTTGACTGCTGCTAGGGGGTGTCCCGTCGATTGCTACCCGACTTCCCCAACTGAGCTCTGTGTCGATCCCTCGACTGAGTTCTATTGCATGTGTTTTTTAGATGCTGTCGAGGTGCCCTCTATCGATGCCTTTGCATGTGTTTATATAGCCATGTTTTGGGTTCCCTATTAGGTAAGTAATAAAAGGCCGATTCTGTGTATTGATAATTCGTGCGATTTGTTACTGATTTCGTGTCATTTTTAGGACGAGATTTGGGGTGTGTTTATGGTAAGAAATCACTGAAGACGTGTGTGCAGGTGAAGGGAAAGGAAGGTGGGGTGCAGTATTTCCGGCGAGAATCGCGGGGGCTGGGGGCGTGGGTGCTGGCGGCGGTTGCTTTAGGTTTAGGGTTCTTCTTGTTTCCTTTGGTGTTGTCGATCAGATAAGAGAGAGAGCTGAGGGGAAAATAAAAGGGGTGAGTTGGGCGTGGGCTTGCGGGTTGGGCTGCGGGTCGCGGGTCGTGGGTGTTGGGCGGGCGTGGGCGAATGGGTCAGTAGTTAGTAAAGGGTAGAGAGTTTAAGTGGGGTATTAGTTTTAATTAGGGGTTAATTAGTTTTAGGCTAGTTAGTTTAATTATTTAGGTGCTAAATAAACTAATAAATTGTGATTAAATTATTTAGGCGCTTTAAAATTATCTAGGTGCTACATTAGTCTAATTATTTAGGTGCTAAATTAGTCTAATTATTTAGGTGCTAAATTAGTCTAATTTCGAGTTATAAAACTATTACGATAATAAATGCGGGCGTGTTGTTTAATTAATGCTTAATGCTTTAGAATGCGACACTATTATTTAAAATTTTATTGTTATGCATTATTGCGAAGTTGAATTAAAATTAAAATGAGCTTTGAATTATTTAAATGCTAAATGCAGATATGATTTTTAAGAATTGTTTAAAGCTTTTATAAATGCGACGCTATTAAATGCATGTATTAGATTAAAAAAATTGATTTTTAAATAACAAATGATTACTAATAAATGCGGCTATGCTACCTGACACGACGTTATCGCTAAATTATTTATTTTATGCATTTATTAATTATTTAAGAATTACGACAAAGCTTAGAGTTAATAAGTGCGGGCGCGGGACTCTAAATGCTTAAAACTCTACGTAAGACGCGATGCCATTATTAAATTATTTATTTATGCCTGTATTTAATGTTTTATTGTTGTATTTTATTATAAAAAATCCTAAAAAATTATTTTACAAAATTAGTGTAATTTTATGGTTAATGGTTGGACGGGAGGGTCAAAATTGGGTGTCAACAGGCACGTTTTTTGTGCCTTGTGCACAAGTCAAGGAGTTGGTAGGATATTTGTGTTTAGTTAATCCTCACCCTACACTTGCCTTGCACTTTTCTTAATCTTGGCCATTGGTTGGCCACCTCTTGACCTATAAATACCCCCTTAGAGATGAAGAGTTCTTCATCCACAAATCTTTCCAAGTCTTGAAAATCCTCTCCTCTCCCTTTGTAGCCTTTTCGTCCAAACACCTCCCCCCTCCCCTTGTGAAGGCCCTTGGCCGAATACCCCCCCCCTAGCCTAGCCAAAATCTACCCCCCTCCCTTGGTAGAAAAAGTTGCCTTCTAGTATCGTTATAATGCCCAAAATACCCTAGCCCATATCCCTTAATCCTTAGTAGAAGTTGTGAAGAACTTCTAAGGTTCTTGGAGCTACCGGAGCGCATACAACTTAGAGCTAAACCTTGCTCAGGCGCGACTTTATCTAGGATATTATTGGGCTTACCGAGGTAACTAATCCTAACTCTCTTTTGAATTAGAGAATACTTACTGTAGTAGTATAAGAATAAGTATAAATTCTTAGAAGAATATTGCAGAATAGAATTGAATCATATCACAAAGAAGGGTTTAAAAGAAGAATAATCAAATCAGATTTACATAGGATTGTTTTCACAGAGACTTATATAGCTCACCGGGTAGGAAGTCTGCCCGACTTTCCGTAGAATTGTGAACCCTCTGCTTAGAATGACCTTGAGTAGTCTTTGATAGATATCTGACTATTATAGGTGACTCTCTCAGCGACATATTCAACTTGGCGGTGGTTTTCATTTGGAAGGTATGTGATTCTCCCTAAAGCATGATATTTTACAATATATATATAGTACGGTAGACGCATACGTGTTAATCGAATAATAACTACGACAATGTCTTTGACTTAAGCTCGAATAATACTTACGGAATGCCTCACGCTTAAGCCCGACAATACTTACTGAATGCCTCACGCTTAAGCCCAATAATAAAGAATCAAAGCATTTCAAAAGAATATGAATCATTTTTACGTAAGAGAACTAATCGGTTTTTAAATGAAGCTTAAGAGTTATACTAGCTTTATGGGAAGTTAGGTATAACCACTTAAGATTAATAAAAGGAACAGATTTACATGTGTTTGTAACAAGACTTATATTGATTGGTGAAAAGAATAAAATGGTTTGATAAGTGGACATGATATGATGCTATGTGTGTTAGTGTCTTGTAACGCTTGTGTAAAAGAGTATTCTTGTTGTGCTTATGTTGTTTAACGATAAGTCGTTAGGTTAGTGTAACATCACTCACCTCTTGACATATTACAGGGGTTAAGTCCTCCGACGCGGGTAGACTCAAAGTGTCCAGGACCATGATTCGAGAATACCTCATGCGGGTCCAAGGGACCTATGCGGAGCTACGGAGTTCCGTGTTAGTGTGCGGGTTATACCTCACGCGGTCTATGTGGCCATGCGGACTACGAGTCGGGGCGACGCCGAGGAGTAGCTACCTCGACGCGGGTTATATCCCCTATGCGGGCCTATGTGATTGGCCTATGCGGACTACGGGAGTCCAGGATTAGGCTTGCATGGTGATACTACGGGCAATTGGCCCTGCTTCGATCATTCGCAGCCTAGAAAAGACCTGTTACAGTTTACCTATTGCTGCTCTTGTTTGTGATGTGGCACTATGTGCGGTTTTCCTTGGTTGTTTCATACATACTTGCAAAACTGTTTTTAAAATGATATGTTTCATTTAAGTATTTTACAGTTTCATATACTTAGTACCTGTTGTACTGACCTCCTTCGGGGGGCTGCGTTCATGCCGCAGGTAAGGGCAAGCAGGTGCTAGATCCACATTCTTAGGATCTCTACGTTGGTGTCAGGAGCTCCATCCTTTCCGGAGGCTCTACTTTTGGGTATGATCTCCCTGTTGTAGATAGTTTTGTATAGTGGTATGGCGGGCCCTGTCCCGCCATAGTTGTATATTTCAGAGGTCCTGTAGTCATGTACATGCTGTCGGATGTAACTGCTAAACCATGTTTATATATATATGCCGAAAGGCGATGTTTTCTCACATAAACTGTGTCTTATTTTATAAACTGTTTCATGTCTTGCTTTATATTTCCGCTGATTACTCTGATGTATGACTACTTGGGTGCCCCGGTAAGGCACCAGTCACGGGCCCCGGAATGGGTCGTGACACTAGGCACCCTTACAAGTATACATCAGAGATAATCAGCGGAACTTACATGAACTTAACAAGAAATAAATAACAGGTTAGCCGATAAGGCTACCTCCCGGGATATATATATATATATATAATTGTTATACCCCGTAGTTCCAGGGTATATAGGTGAGGATGTACGTGCGAGAATACGACAGAAATTTTGGAAAGAAAGAAAGATGTGATTTTTCGACGGAAAAGTTTCCGGGTTTTGTGAAGGAAAAAGGTTCGTTGATGGGAATTGGATTCCCAGATTTGGTATTTGGGCTTCTTGAATTATATTAGAATTATGGAATTTTATTTCCGGAATTGGTCACGTGGGGCCCACGGGAGAAATTTACGGTTTTGTGGGGCGCACTTTGTTTTCGAGATTTTTGCCTTTATGGATAAGTAAAATGGACAAAGTTGGCCAAGGACCCCAACTTAAGGACTGTATTTACTTTGGACTGTATTTACTTTGGACAGTATTTACTTTGACTGTATTTACTTTGGACAGTATTTACTTTGGACTGTATTTACTTTGGACTGTATTTACATTTCTGTTAAGGGGAAGATTGTTCAATCGCGTTCCGTTTGGGCGTGTGATCCCCTTTTTAATTATTGTATTGTTATGAAGGCGTGATAGTAAACCGCGTTACCGTTTGGGCGCGTAATCCCCTTCTTTTACTTGTTGTTGTTATGAAGGCGTGATAGTAAACCGCGTTACCGTTTGGGCGCGTAATCCCCTTCTTTTACTTGTTGTTATTATGGAGGCGTGATAGTAAACCGCGTTACCGTTTGGGCGTGTAATCCCCTTCTTTATGTTGTTTAATTATTACGCCTTATATATATATATGGTATATATATTACGGTTATTCGGGCCTTGGAGAAAGATGGAAAAGTGAGTAAAACGGAAGTACGCTAATTTTCCGTAGAATTAGAGGGCTTTTTATCGTATAAGTCTTCAATGGTAAGAAAGGTTTGATAGAAGTACTATGACCATTTTAGGAGCGAGTACTACGTGTGGTGTGATCTACTTGGCTTAAGGAGTAGCCGACGTGAAGTACTTGGAGCGTTTTGCTATTTGTCGATAATCGTCGCGAGGTATGCGAACCTCTTCCTATCTTTTCTAGCATGATTGTTGTGAACTACGTAGTACGGTAGACGCATACGTGCTAAGTGATTTGGTTGGTTTAAAACATAGGTGTTATATGTAACGACTCCGCCCCGGCCCAAGCATCGTGCCTTATCCCGCACCCTAGTGACACAATATCGAGAAAACCAGGAAAATAAAACTTTAAACAAGAAACAAGATATATGATCATAAACAAAGCCAACCTAACTGTTACCTTCCAATAACATATATAAATACAACTCTTTCAAAACGAGCTTTAATCATTTTTACAAACCCCGCCACAACAAGATTTCATGCACTTCTAAGATTTACAACAACTATGACGGACGGGGCCGCCATACCCCGAATGTACAAGAACCTACAACTCAGTGGAACACATACTAAAAGATAAGCCTCCGAGAAACGGAGCTTCCCAAAACGCTGAATCGAGATCCTAAGAGCGAGGATCCACGGCCGATGTACCTCTACCGCGGCATGAACGCAGCCCCGGGCGAGGTCAAGATAACAGTACCAAGTATGTGAAATCAGAAATATCAGTAATGAAATCATACTATAAAGCAGGAGACATGTATGATAACCAAACTACAGTTCACAACATAAAAGCAGTCATGTCCAGTCAGGGACTCACGCCCTCAAGTCATCACTCAAATATAACTATGGGTCTCACGCCCACAACATCAATCATGTTCGCATCATGGCCGCATGCCCCTGGAATTCTGCATCGGTGTAGACATGTCCATGATGCAACAATAATACCAATGCCCCATGGCCACATGCCCCCGGAATTCTACCTCGGTGTAGACACGCCCACGTGACATCAACAATAATATCTTGGGTGATCAACTCGCCGCACGCCACATGCCCCCGGAATTCTACCTCGGTGTAGACATGTCCATGTAACCACAATAACAATACATCGGGTAATCAACCCGACCGCATGGCCGCATGCCCCCGGAATTCTACCTCGGTGTAGACATGTCCATGTGACATCAACAACAAGACAGTAATCAAAATGGAAACATACCCGTGGAATTCTCCATCACTGCCAGCACGTCCAAGTAAGTTCTCAACAAGTCGACCGGCCCTCTATCGAGAGACGCGGTAACACAGAAATACCACACTTGCACAACAAAGGCTATCATCACAAGCATAGGCAAGTTTCACAACAACACGCATAGGCAAGTTTCTCAACAACAAGCATAGGCAAGTTTCACACAACTCAAAGTACTTTCATTTTATGCCAAAGTCCGGGTTTTTAACCCCAAAGTACTACATACGTTAAGTTTTTTTAAAAGAGATCCATTACTTTTATAAAGTCACCCGATACCCGTAGTATTAGAATGACCAACCCACATTCCTTTTCAAAATCAAGTAACAACATTCTTTTCCTAAGTTTCAGTTTGCCTAGTTCCAATTACTCAAGCTTCTCATTTTCAAATGCTCAAGTCACTTATTTTAGAAAGGTTTCATAACTCATAGTCTTAATCTCTTTTAAAACAATTGAGTAACATATGTCATATATGTGAGTAGTTTATTCTTGTTTATAACGATCTTATTACAAAGACCATGATCTAGAAAATGTAATATCATTTTGTCTCATCTTAGCTTCTATGCAGATGGAGGTTTCTACTGGTTTTAATACAACACATCATTATTCAATACATTTTCCTTTATTAACACTGCAGTGGTCTGTCGATACACATTCTGATTTCCGAAATCAGTAAAACATTATCCCTTTAAAAACCAAGTACTCATTACTCACGAATGAGGTTTCACACAAACATCCACATTAAAACAAATAAGTTAAGTCTCTTATCTTATAAGATCAAGTCTCTTAACTTCTAACATCGAAACCATTTTCACTACATAAGGTCGTTATAACTAACTTCCCATAAAGCTATTATAACACCCTATGTTTTAAACCAACCAAAACACTTAGCACATGTACGTCTACCGTACTACATAGTTCACAACAATCATGCTAGAAAAGATAGGAAGAGGTTCACATACCTCGCGACGATTTATCGACAATAAGCAAAATGCTCCAAGTACTACAACCTTGCTAGCCCTTTCCACTCCTCGAGTAGAATACGCTACTCTTAGTACTTTCACCTATAAAGGTCACAAACGCCTATTAACCCCAAAACACAAGTTTCTATCTTTCTACGTAAAATTCGGCGCTTCCGCAACAGAATCTCCTCCTCTCGCCGAGGCCGCCACCAAGCCAACCGTGGGTGGGTTTACACGCCTAACCTGACGTGTACAATTCTACTCGAATACTACACAAGTCTATCGCAATACGCCCTATGTAAATACGATTCGATTCTTTATTCTTCAGGCTTAAGTCAAAAGACATTGCCGAATACTAAGTATAGTTCCATATATAGTATACTTCAACTATATATTCTAACAAACATGTAATTTCCAATTACAATAGAGGGACAAGATAATTACCTCGATAAGCCCATAATTATCCAAGTTATAATGTCGATCCTGAGCAAGGTTTAGCTCCTACTCCGTGCGCTCCAAACAACCCTTAAGTTCTAACTAACTTCTACTCAAATACTTCAACCAACTATGAAGATTTCCTGTGGTTTCGGTTTGAGACTAAAGGACAAAAGTAGTATTTCCTGCTCTACGATAGAGGTATCTTTGGAATACTACAAGGTACAAGGCTAAGGTATTTTGGGCATTATAACAATACTAGGAGTATTTCTATACCACTACTAGGGGTATTATACGAAACAACTAGGCAGTGGGTACCCCACGGCAAGGCACCACAAAGGGGAGGAGGAGGCCTCGCCAAGACTCTCAAAAGAGGGGAAGAGTTGACGAACTCAACACTAGAGGAGGAGGAGGGATTTTAGGCTGGAAGGTTTCATTTGTGGACGAAGAGTTCATCAACATAAGGGGTATTTATAGCAAAACCAAAGGCCAACCAATGGCCAAGATCAAGCCATGTGCAAGGCAAGTGTAAGGCCAAGATCAAGCCAAGTGCACCCTAAACCCTACTCCACAAAACACTCCACAAAACAATGCACCAAACAAGGCCAAACAAGGCACAAAACAAGGAGGAAGACGTCCCTCGCTTACCCAAATCGCCACTGAGGTGACAAGTGTCACCTCTCGTTGGCCCAAAGATGTTCGTCGCTCTAAAAATCCGCAAAATACAAAACGACATAGTCGGAATTTTCCTCGCAGTTATGCAAAACGCTTCGTCGAAAACGACTCTAATCGTGTTGTGCACAAAGGTAAATTCGCCAAGGGTGCCACACGGGGTGACACGTGTCGCCCCGATTCGCCTGCAATATTTCGTCTTCCAAAATATCCAAAATACCGAAATCTCAAAACAAAGCGGGCCTACAAAACCAGAATTTCTCCCGTGGCCCCACGTGACCATTTCCAAAATAAAATCTCAAAATTCTAATATAATTTAAGAAGCCCATATACCAAATGGGAATCCAATTCCCAGGAACGAACCTGTTTCTTCCCAAATAACCGGAAACTTTTCCGTCGAAAACTCACATCTTTCTTTCTTCAAATTTTCTGCCGTACTCTCGTACGTACGTCCTCACATACATACCCTGCAACTACGGGGTATAACATTCTCCCCTCCTTAGAAACATTCGTCCCGAATGTTCCTTCTCAAGTCGGATAACGATAAAGTTCCTCTAACAAGTTGCCAACGCCACGCCGCCACGAATAACACACGCCCTCTTTTTTCCTTACTCGTCGTGCCCTTCTCGAACACTTGAACTCTCCCAAGACGCACCATACTTCAGTCATTACTTCCGCCTCGAAAATCTGTAGTCACTACCTCCAAACTTGGTCATCTTACTAACCTCAAACTTCCTTAAGGCCATTCCCGGCCTTTACGAACCGCTTCTGGTCGAACGCGTCCACGAACTCATACGATGGTCACACAAACTTGGGCCTAGCATCCTCGTGACCCTACCACCTGGCGGGACCACCCAGAACTGACCCCACCCCAAACAGGGTTACGGGTTGACCCGCAAATGGTCCTCAACCCGACCCCCAACCGCGCCAAACTCTTGTTCCCCGATCCGGAACAATCTTACTAATTCATATCATGAAAGCTACCACTTCCATCTCACACTACCCACGGACTTATCACACAAATAAATCCCACGTATACTACTACTCTGATAAGGGTCAAAAATAAATCTTTAACTCAAGACGACCTTACCCCTAAGGTCTCGGGCCGTGACATAGTCTAAGGTTCACACTTACCATGCCCCCATTCGTATCCTCCCAACTAAGCATGTTTTCTAACTCATAATTAACACAACGCTATTCGTACATAGCACATAATAATGAGACCATCATAACAAGCATACCAAAACTCTAGAGGGTTAAGGATATACCTGAAGCTACCGCTCCACTCTAATCATAGGCCCCACGCAGGCGCATAATCGTAGGCGCGATGAACCACCATCGATCCGGAGGCCGAGTCGTAACATCCGTATACCTTGGTCGGACAGCCTCGCAAATGGCCCCGCTGGCCGCAAAATAACAAGCTCCTCGCACCACGACACTCTCGAAATGCGGTCTACCACATCGACCACACCGAGGTAGGGTGACCGTGATCCGCCAACACCCTTACTTCCTCGAAACTCAACCTCGAGCCCCGACCGCTCCGAATACTCAAGGTTGTGGAGGACCACTCGCATCGGGCGGAGGTACAAAACTAGTATGTCTTCGAGGCGGTCCGCCTCGAAAGTCACCAAAGGACCACGTTGTTCGCCTCTTCTCGCGATTCGTCATTCCGCCGACCTCCGTGCCTCACATCCCAGTCGTGAGCTCGCACGCGGCAATGTCCATGCCCGTGAAGAGCTACTCCCAACATGCCTCGACATGTAATCATCGAGCCCGAACATATCGGTGCACTCGATCCTCCATACTAGCTACCAACGCTGGGACGTCACAGGCCAATGAGTCGAACTCACATTGTACTCCCGAACCGCACGCCCGCCTGTCTAAGCATCAAAAATCTACCGCGTTCTCCTCATCCGCGGAGGCAAGAAGTGCGAGGAAAGCCCCAAAACTCATCCCATACTGCTGAGGTGCATGCTCTCCCGAAAGCTCCCATGAATCAAACCAATCGATCGCGGTATCACGCACCGATGCGAACCAAAGGTCACAGACTCGGTCTCAAGCCTTGATCACCCGTGATGATCCGTCAGAATCGCCGGATGAACTCTTGCGGATCATCCTCGTGCCTCGACCCATAAAACTCAAGCGGGCTACAACTCGTAAAGTCCCGTAGCCTCAAACTATCTCGCCGGTGAACCATCGTGCCGGCTGAATCGAATCACTGATCCACCTATCTCATATTCGCCACGACTCGCCAAGAATCGCCATCTCCTTGTAACCCATCTCCTGCGCCTGCATCGGGACCGAGGCTCAGTATCGTGGTCTCAGCAGCCCACCGCCGCTTCTAAACTCGCTGGGCCGGCGGCGCTACAAAACCCGCCGTCAAGCACAACCTCAGTGCTGTCCGACTGCGCCTGCTCCTCTCAGATCTCACTATCAGCTCCCTCGGCTGCCTGGCCCACCTAGGCCCGGGTTGCCTTGCGCGGAGGCATAACTGGTAAAAACGAGATACGTCAGAGAGGTCCAACTTACAACACAGCTCTAAGGCACGATCTCAGAATGAGAAGAAGGGAAACCAATCCTAAATGTCCTGCAGCCTCCTGATTATAGATGTGATGCATAACACACCGATAATCAAGACTCTACTAGACACGGTCTGTAGACACTTTCCGAGGATTAATCGCTCGATACCACTTTTGTAATCGTAACGCCCGAACCCGGTTCATATCGTGCCTTACCCGGGCACCCTAGTGATACAACATCGAGAAAACCAGGAAAATAAAACATGAATCATGAAACAAGAGATATAATAAATAAGCAAAGCAACCAAAACATTGCCTTCAAGATATACATAAACCCGAGCAGTTCAATCCTTTTACAACTCGCCACAACAGCTTCTGCACTTAAGATTTACAACAACTATGACGGACAGGCCCCGCCATACCCCGAATGTACAAGAACTCTACAACTCGAGAACACATACTAAAAGATAAGCCTCCGAGAAACGGAGCTCCCAATACGCCGAATGTGATCCTATAAGCGGGGATCGGCGATCGATGTACCTTTACTGCAGATGAACGCAGCCCCGAAGGAGGTCAAGACAACAGTACCAAGTATGTGAAATCAGAAACATCAGAAATGAAATCATAATAGTCTATATAAAGCAGAGACATGTATGATAACCAAACTACGCTCACAACATAAAAGCGTCATGTCAAGTCGTGACTCACGCCTCAAAGTCATCCTCATGCCCGTGGAACTCCTTCCTCACCGCCAGCCTAGGTATAAATCATGTGATACGTATATCGTGTCTCGCCCATCTTATGGACCCAATATAGAAACGTGTGGAATACATTCCGGATGAACCTAGTCAAGTGAATACATTCCCGGATGAACCGGTAGTCAAGTGAGATACATTCCGGTGAACCTAATCAAGTGAAATACATTCGGATGAACCTAATCAAGTGAGATACATTCGGATGAACCTGGAATCAAGTGAAATACATTCCGGATGAACCGCAAGACTAGTGAGATACATTCCGGATGAACCTAATCAAGTGAAATACATTTCCGGATGAACCCAGAATCAAGTGAGATACATTCCCGGATGAACCGGTAATCAAGTGAACACAGTACTTGCACAACAAGGATATCACACGTAACATGGTCAAGTTTCATAACAACCAGCATAAGCAAGTTAGACCCAACTCTAGGTCCTTTCATTTTATGTCAAAGTCCGGGTTTAACCCTAAAGTACTACATACGTTAAGTCCTTTTAAAAGAGATACATTCCTTTTATAAAAGTCACCCGATACCCGTAGTATAAAACTAGAGTGATTCACATTATTAAGTAAACCAGAACACTTTCTTTTTAAACTCAAGTACCAACATTCTTTTCCTAAAGTTCCGGTTTGCCTAATTACAAATGCTCAAGTTTCTCATTTTAGAAAAGGTTTCGTAGTTCGTAGTTTTAATCCTTTAAAACATAATTCTCCTTTAAACGTTTTGAGAAACATATGTCTTATATGTGAGTAGGTTATTCTTGTTTATAATCAATCTTATTAAGCAGCCATGATCTAGGAAATGTAATATCATTTTGTCTCATCTTAGCTTCTATGCATGGAGGTTTCTACCGTTTTAATACTTCTTTAGTCAATACATTTTCCTGTTATTAACGCCGCAGCGGGTTTGTCGATACGCATTCGATTTCCAAATCAAGAAACATTCTTAAGCCGTTATACCTAACTTCCCATAAAGCTAGTATAACTCTTAAGCTTTCAAAACCTAAGTAATACTCATTCTTTCAAAACGATTCATAAATCTTTTGAAATACTTCAAGTTCTTTATTAACACATATCAAGCCGCTTATTTATTCAAATCGCTTACCTTTTAAAACCACAAAGTATTTGCTTATCCACATAAAGCTATTATAACCGACTTCCCATAAAGCCGTTATAACACTTTATGTTTTAAACCAATCAAATACATTTAGCACACGACGCTCACCGCACTACATAGTTCACACATATCATGCTAGAAGAGATAGGAAGAGGTTCACATACCTCGCGACGATTATCGACAATAAGCAAAAGCTCCAAGTACAACCTTGCTAGCCCTTTCCACTCCTCGGTAGAATACGCTACTCTTAGTACTTTCACCTATAAAGGCCACAAACGCCTATTTAAATCTTAAACACAAGTTCCCATCTTTCTACGTAAAATTCGCAAAGACTCTCCCGCAACAACAGAATCTCCTCCTCTATCGAGGCCGCTACCAAGCCAACCAGTGGGGTTTATACGCCTAACCTGCGTGTACAATTTCTACTACACAACAAGCTACACAAGTCTCATCAATACATCCCATGTAGTTATTCAGATTCTTTCTTTAAATTCAGCTTAAGTCAAAAGACATTGCCACAAAGATTAAACTTAATTCTATATATAGTATACTTCAACTATATAATACAACAACATGTAATTTCCAATTACAAAAGGGGGACAAGATTATTTACCTCGATAAGCCCAAAATTATCCGAGATAAAAGTCGATCCTGAGCAAGGTTTAGCTCCTACTCCGTGCGCTCCAAACAACCCTTAGAAGTTCTAACCAACTTCTACATAAATACTTCAACCAACTATGAAGATTTCCTTAGGGTTTTGGTTTGAGACTTAAAGGACAAAAGGTAGTATTTCTGCTCTACGATAGAGGTAACTTTGGAATACTACAAGATATGAGGCCAAGGTATTTTGGGCATTATAACAATACTGGAGAGTATTTCAATATCACATGGGGTACCACGAAAACACTCCAAGATGGGGGTTCTCGCCAAAGGGCCTTGACAAGGAGGGGAACTCTCGCCACTGGGCCACCCAAAGGGGGAGAGGAGGCTTAGGACGAGAGCAACAAGAGGAGAGGGAAGGATTGCAAGACTTAGAACACATTTGGATGATGAAGTCTTCAACAAAGGGAGGGTATTTATAGGAAGCGAGGGCCAACCAACGGACAAGATCAAGCCACGTGCAAGGCAAGTGTAAGGCCTTGATCAAGCCAAGTGCACCCTAACCCCTACTCCACAAAACATGGCACAAAACAATGCACAAAACAAGGCCAAAACAAGGCACAAAACAAGGCACCAATAAGGCACAAAACGTGAGCCAATCGCCACTAACTGTCCACCACGAGGGTGACAAGTGTCACCCTCCCGTTGGTCCAAAATGTTTCGCCTCTCGGAAAAATCCGCAAAAATAGTAAATGACATAGCCGAATTTTCCCAACGTAAGTCGTGGGAAACGCTTTCATTAAAAATGACTCAAATCGCACTTGTGCCCAAAATTCGGTCCTAGCCAATTCTTAAGGCAAAATTTAATACGCACGCCTCACGTACATACTCGAAATACGGGTATAACAAGAACGACCGCCCCGGTTCAAGCATCGTGCCTTATCCCGCACCCTAGTGACACAATATCGAGAAAACCAATGGAAAATAAAACTTTAAACAAGAAACAAGATATATGATCATAAACAAAGCAACCCAACGGTTACCTTCCAATAACATATATAAATACAACTCTTTCAAAACGAATAGTTTAATCCTTTTTACAAACCCCCGCCACAACAAGATTTCTGCACTCTAAGATTTACAACAACTATGACGGACAGGCCCGCCATACCCCTCGAATGTACAAGAACCTACAACTCGTGGAACACATACCAAAAGATAAGCCTCCGAGAAACGGAGCTTCCCAAAACGCTGAACCGAGATCCTAAGAGCGAGGATCCACGACCGATGTACTTACCGCGGCAGATGAACGCAGCCCCCGGGGAGGTCGATAACAGTACCAAGTATGTGAAATCAGAAATATCAGAATGAAATCATACTATAAAGCAGAGACATGATGATAACCAAACTACGATTCACAACATAAAAGCAACATGTCCAATGTGGACTCACGCCTCAAGTCATCACTCAAATATAACTATGGGTCTCACGCCCACAACATCAATCATGTTCGCGTCACGGCCGCATGCCCGACCAGATCGGTGTAGACATGTCCATGATGCAACAATAATACCAATGCCCCACGGCCACATGCCCTCGAATTCTACCTCACAGACACGCCCATGTGACATCAACAATAATATATCGGGTGATCAACCTCGCCGCATGGCCACATGCCCCGAATTCTACCGGTGTAGACATGTCCATGTAACCACAATAACAATACATCGTAATCAACCCGACCGCACGGCCGCATGCCCCTAATTCTACCTCGTAGACATGTCCATGTGACATCAACAACAAGACAAGAATCAAAATGGAAACATACCCGTGGAATTCTCCATCACCGCCAAAGACGCCCAAGTAAGTTCTCAACAAGTCGACCTACTCTATCGAGACGCCAGAATACGTAAATACCACACTTGCACAACAAAGGCTATCATCACAAGCATAGGCAAGTTTCACAACAACACGCATAGGCAAGTTTCAACAACAAGCATAGGCAAGTTTCACACAACTCAAAGTACTTTCATTTTATGCCAAAGTCCGGTTTTTAACCCCAAAGTACTACATACGTTAAGTTTTAAAAGAGATCCATTACTTTTATAAAGTCACCCGATACCGTAGTATTAGAATGACCAACCCACATTCCTTTTCAAAATCAAGTAACAACATTCTTTTCCTAAGTTCCATTTTGCCTAGTTCCAATTACTCAAGCTTCTCATTTTCAAATGCTCAAGTCACTTATTTTAGAAAGGTTTCATAACTCATAGTCTTAATCTCTTTTAAAACAATCGAGTAACATATGTCATATACGAGTAGTTTATTCTTGTTTATAACGATCTTATTACATCACCATGATCTAGAAAATGTAATATCATTTTGTCTCATCTTAGCTTCTATGCAGATGGAGGTTTCTACCGTTTTAATACAACACATCATTATTCAATACATTTTCCTTTATTAACGCTGCAGCTGGTCCTGTCGATACACATTCTCGATTTCCAAATCAAGAAACATTATCCCTTTAAAAAAACCAAGTACTCATTACTCACGAATGAGGTTTCACACAAACATCCACACTAAAACAAATAAGTTAAGTCTCTTATCTTATAAGATCAAGTCTCTTAACTTCTAACATCGGAAACCATTTTCACTTACATAAGGTCGTTATAACTAACTTCCCATAAAGCTATTATAACACCCTATGTTTTAAACCAACCAAAACACTTAGCACATGTACGCTCACCGTACTACATAGTTCACAACAATCATGCTAGAAAAGATAGGAAGAGGTTCACATACCTCGCGACGATTTATCGACAATAAGCAAAATGCTCCAAGTACTACAACCTTGCTAGCCCTTTCCACTCCTCGAGTAATACGCTACTCTTAGTACTTTCACCTATAAAGGTCACAAACGCCTATTAACCCCAAAACACAAGTTTCTATCTTTCTACGTAAAATTCGCAAAGACTCTCCTCCCCGCAATAACAGAAATCTCCTCCTGCCGAGGCCGCTACCAAGCCAACCGGGGTTTACACGCCTAACCTGACGTACAATTCTACTCGAATACTACACAAGTCTCATCGCAATACACATCCTATGTAAATACAAATTCGCCAGCTTTTATTCTTCAGCTTAAGTCAAAAGACATTGCCGAATACTAAGTATAGTTCCATATATAGTATACTTCAACTATATATTCTAACAAACATGTAATTTCCAATTACAATAGAGGACAAGATAATTACCTCGATAAGCCCATAATTATCCAAGTTATAATGTCGATCCCGAGCAAGGTTTAGCTCCTACTCCGCGCTCCAAACAACCCTTAGAAGTTCTAACTAACTTCTACTCAAATACTTCAACCAACTGAAGATTTCCTTAGGGTTTCGGTTTGAGACTAAAAAGGACAAAAGGTAGTATTTCCGGCTCTACGATGAGGTATCTTTGGAATACTACAAGGTACAAGGCTAAGGTATTTTGGGCATTATAACAATACTAGGGGAGTATTTCTATACCACAACAAGGGGTCTTATACTAAAACAACTCGGCTAGTGGGTACCCCACTGCCAAGGCACCACAAAGGGGAGGAGGAGGCCTCGCCAAGACTCTCAAAAGAGGGGAAGAGTTGGACGAACTCAACACTAGAGGAGGGAGGGATTTTAGGCTTGAAGGTTTCATTTGTGGATGAAGAGTTCATCAACATAAGGGGGGTATTTATAGCAAAACCAAAGGCCAACCAATGGCCAAGATCAAGCCATGTGCAAGGCAAGTGTAAGGCCAAGATCAAGCCAAGTGCACCCTAAACCCTACTCCACAAAACACTCCACAAAACAATGCACCAAACAAGGCCAAAACAAGGCACAAAACAAGGGAGGAAGACGTCCCTCGCTTACCCAAACTGTCACTGAGGTGACAAGTGTCACCTCTCATTGGCCCAAAGATGTTCCGTCGCTTCTAAAAATCCGCAAAAATACAAAACGACATAGTCGGAATTTTCCTCGCAAGTTATGCAAAACGCTTCATTTAAAAACGACTCTAATCGGGTCAGGCACAAAGGTAAATTCGCCGGGTGCCACACGGGGTGACACGTGTCGCCCCCGATTCGCCTGAATATTTCGTCTTCCAAAATATCCAAAATACCGAAATCTCAAAACAAAGCGGGCCCACAAAACCAGAATTTCTCCCATGGGCCCCACGTGACCATTTCCGAAAATAAAATCTCAAAATTCTAATATAATTTAAGAAGCCCATATACCAAATCTGGGAATCCAATTCCCATTAACGAACCTTTTTCTTCACAAATAACCGGAAACTTTTCCGTCGAAAACTCACATCTTTCTTTCTTCAAATTTTCTGCCGTACTCTCGTACGTACGTCCTCACATACATACCCTGCAACTACGGGGTATAACATTATAATAGCTTTATGGGAAGTTAGTTATAACGACTTTATGTAGGTAAAAGAATGGTTTATTGATTGTAGAAAGATAAGAGACTTGACTTATACACGACTTGATTTTGAAAGTTAAGAGACTTGATCTTGAAAGATAAGAGACTTGACTTATACACGACTTGATTTTGAAAGTTAAGAGACTTGATCTTGAAAGATAAGAGACTTGACTTAGTTTGACTTGTTATGAATTTTGTTAAAATGTTGTAAAAACCTCATTCGCGAGTAATGAGTAGTTGGTTTTAAAAGAATAATGTTTTACTGATTTCGGAAATGAGATTAAGTATCGAACAAACCATTGCAGCGTTAATAAAGGAAATGTATTGACTAATTGTTATTAAAACCAAGAGAAACCTCCATCCGCATAAGCTAAGATGAGACAAAATGGTATTACATTTCCTAGATCATGGTCGCTTATAAGATTGTAATAGACAAGAACAACCTACTCACACATAAGGCATATGTTTCTCAAATTTGTTTTAAAGGAGAATTATATTCTTAAGTGATTAAAACTATGAACTACGAAACCTTTCAAAATGAGAAACTTGAGCATTTGAAATTAGGCAAACTGAACGCTTGGAAAATAATGTGTTACTTGATTTTACAAGGGAAGTGTTTTGGTTTACTTAAAATATAGTCACTCTATTTTATACTACGAACATTGTGTGACTTTTGTGAAAGAAACGATCTTTTAAAAGAGTTAATGTATGTAATACTTTAGGTCGAACCGGATTTTGGCATAAAACGATAGTACCTTGCCGCGTGTGTAACTTGCCTATGTTTGTGTGTGATAGCCTTGTTGTGCAAGATCGTATTTTACTCGACTACCGGTTCATGGGATGAACCGAATGTATTTCACTCGACTACCAAGCGCCCACGGGATGGACCGAATGTATTCCATCCGACTACCGAGTTCATGAGATTAACCGAATGTATTTCACACGCTTTCTATCGGGTCCATGATGGGCCAAGACATGTTATACGTATCACATGGTTTGTACCTAGATCGCCAGCATGAGGAAGGAGTTCCACGCATGAGGATGACTTGAGGCGTGAGTCCCCGACTTGACATGATCGCTTTTATGTTATGAGATGTAGTTTGTTATCATAAATGTCTCCTGTTTTATATAGACTGTTATGATTTCATTTACGATTTTTCAGCCACATACTTGGTACCGCCAGATCGACCTCCTTCGGGCCGCGTTCATGCCGCAGTAGAGGTACATCGGTTGTGGATCCTCGCCATAGGATCACATTCAACAGATTGGAAGCCCCGCTTCCGAGGCTTATCTTTTGGCATGTTACCCGAGTCAGAGGTTCTTGTACATTCGTGGTATGGCGGGCCCCGTCCCGCCATAGTTATTGTCACTTCTTAGGTCCGTAGTACCGTGGGCGAGTTTGTAAAAAGGATAACTGCTCGGGTTTTATGAATATATACGTAAGGCAACCGCTTGGCCTGCTTATTTATCATGTCTCTTGTTTCATGTTTATGTTTTTATTTCCGCGATTCTCTCTCGATGTTGTATCACGAGGTGCCCGGTAAGGCACTATCACGCCCCGCTCGGTCGTGACAAAAGTGGTATCAGAGCGCTTAGTCTCGGAAAGTGTCTGCATCGTGTTCAGTAGTAGTCTTGATTATCGGTGTGTTGTGCACCACATCTATAATCGTGAGGTCGCAGGACATTTAGGATTGGTTTCTATTCTTCTCACTCGAGATCGTGCCTGAGTCGTGTTATAAGTTGGACTCCTCCGACGTATTCTTATGTGCCGCTTATGCCTCCACGCAAGGCAATCGGGGCCTGAGCGGCAAGGCAGCCGAGAGAGCGAGTAGAGCACGAGGGTTACCGGGCAGGCCCGCCACCGAGATAGTGCTTCCGACGGCGAGTTTTGCGGCGATGCGCCACACGGCAGAGTTTAGAGCCGCAGCATGGTCGCCGAGATGTCATGACCAATCCGGCCCGTGATCGTGCCTTACCCCGGCACCCTAGTGATACAATCATCGAGAAAATCAGCGGAAAATAAAACATGAACATGAAATGAGAGATATTATAAATAAACAAAGCAACCAAAATAATGCCTTTCAACATATATATATAAAGACATTTGAACAAGCATAACTTACAACCTCGCCCACAACAAAGGCTGCACTTAAGATTTATACAACAACTATGACGGACAGTGGCCCCCGCCATACCCTGAACGCATAAGAACTTACATGCACTGTGGTAACATACCAAAGATAAGCCTCCGACGGAACGGAGCTTCCCAAAACGCTGAAATGAGATCCTAAACGCGGATCGACAATCGATGTACTTTCTACCGCAGATGAACGCACTTCCGGGCGAGGTCAAGATAACAGTACCAAGTATGTGAAATCAGAATAATCAGAAATGAAATCATAATAGTCTATAAAAGCAGGAGACATGTATGATGACCAAACTACGATATAACATATACCCGCTACATCAAGTCGTGACTCACGCCCAAATTATCACTCGTGCTGTAATTTCTTCCTCATCACGGCAGCTTTATGATATAACAATACCAAGGAGTATACATGAACACCGTGTCCCACTGTGTCATAAAAACCGTGACAGACAAGTACAACTACCGGATCCGACCGCATCAATAATACAATGCAACCACAAACACGGTCGACACGGCAAGTGCGAGAGCCGACTACCGATACCAAGGCCGGCCACGAGCTGACCGGCAAGTACGAGGGTCGACCACCGTACCAAGGTCAGACACGAGACTTCGCCACTACACCGAACGGCAAGTGCGAGGGCTAACTACTGTGTACCAAGGCCGAATCAGCCACGAGACGGGCAAGTACGAAGCCGACCACCGTACCAAGGCCGAACAAGAAGAAACCTCATGGAGAGCTAGTCCATGGAATAGCACTATCAATGCGAGCATACCCGCGGAATTTTCCACACCGCCAGACGCCCAAGTAAGTCTCAATAAGTCAACCGGCACTCCATTGAGAGACGCGGTTATATAGAACACCATTTGCACAACAAAGGCTATCACCACAAGCATAAGCAAGTTACACAACAACAAGCATAGGCAAGTTACACAACAACAAGCATAGGCAAGTTACACAACTCAAGCTACTTTCATTTTATGCCAAAGTCCGGGTTTTTAACCCTACAGTACTACGTACGTTAAATTCCTTTTTAAAGATCCATTCCATTTTATAGAAGTCACCCGATACCCGTAGTATAAAAATAGAGTGACTTATATCTTTTAAGTAAACCAAAACAACCTCCATACTTTCCTTTTTAAAACCAAATTAAGGCAATACCATGCCTTCTTTTTAGACCAAAACACTTCTCCTTTTTAAAGTCAAGTTACCACATTAAAACCAATGATAAAACCTTCTCTTTTGTTTTCATAAAGTCGTTATAACCAACTTCCCATAAAGTTGTTATAACACTTTATGTTTTAAACCATTTTAAGACAACCCAATGCCTTTCTTTTCCCTAACGCCCAGCTTTGCCTAATTTCAATTACACAAGTCTCTTTTAGAAAAGTTTCATAGTTCAATTGTCTTAATCTCTTTTAAAACAATTGAGTAACACATGCCATAAAGTAGGTTATTCTTGTTCATAATCAATTTTATTAAGCAGCCATGATCTAGAAAATGTAATATCATTTTGTCTCATCTTAGCTTCTATGCAGATGGAGGTTTCTACTGGTTTTAATAATACTTAATTATTCAATACATTTTCCTTTATTAACGCTGCAGTGGTTTGTCGATACACATTCTCGATTTCCAAATCAAGAAACATTATTCCTTACAAAAACCAAGTACTCATTACTCACGAATGAGGCTTCACACAAAATTCATATTAATTCATTCAAGTCAAGTCTCTTATCTTTTAAGATCAATAAACCTATTCATTTTACCTTCCTTAAGACGTTATACCTAACTTCCCATAAAGCTAGTATAACTCTTATGTTTTCAAAACCAAGTATTACTCTTCTTTCAAACAGGTCTTTTGAAATACTTCAAGTTCTTTATTATCACACATCAAGTCAGTTACCTTTTAAAACCACAAAGAATTTTCTTACCTACATAAGGCTGTTATAACCAACTTCCCATAAAGTCGTTATAACACCTTATGTTTCAAACCAATCAAATACAGTTAACACATGTACGTCTACCGTACTACATAGTCATACACATATCATGCTAGAACAGATAGGAAGAGGTTCACATACCTCGCGACTATTATCGACTAATAGCAAAACGCTCCAAGTACCTCAAACCGCTCTACTCCTAAGCCAAGTAGATCACGCCACACGTAGTACTTCAACCTAGAGGCCACAAGGCGCCTATTAACATCAAGGTCTCCACGTAGAATATTCTACGTAAAATTCGCAAAGACTCTCCAACAAATGGCGTTAATCTCCTCCTTTATCGAGGCCGGCTACCAAGCCAACCAGGGGGGGGGGGGTTTGCACGTCTAACCGGACGTGTACAATTCTACACACAGCAATTACTACACAAGTCTCAGAATACACCCCTATGTAATTACAGTCAGCTTCTCTTATTTAACTTCAGCTTAAGTCGCAAGACATTGCCGTAAGTATTATTCAGCTTAAGTCAAAAGACATTGCCGCACAACTATGTTCAATTCTATATATAGTATACTTCAACTATATATTCCTACAACATGTAATTTCCAATTACAAGAAGGTCAAGAGTGTTTACCTCGATAAGCCCAAAATTATCCGAGTTATATGTCGATCCCGGGCAAGGTTTAGCTCCTACTCCGCGCGCCCAACCCGCCTCCAACAACCCTTAGAAGTTCTAACCAACTTCTACTTATAACTTCAACTACGGGTGAAGATTTACTTAGGGTTTCGTTTTTGTGATCGAGGAAGTATAATAGTATTTTCTGGCTTTTGTATAAGTGTAACTCGGGAATACTACAAGGTATATGGGCCAAGGTATTTGGGCATTATAACAATACTGGAGAGTATTTCTATACCACAAAAAGGGGGTATTATACGAGACAACTAGGCTAGTGGGTACCCCACGCTAACCACTACAAAGGAGGGGAAGCTCTCGGCCAAAGGGGTGGTGGACTAAACTCAAGAGGAGGGAGTAGTTTGAGACTTAGATAGATTGCTCAAGTTTAGGATGAAGAATGTCTTCAACTGTAGAGGTATTTATAGGTCAAGTGAAGGCCAACCAATGGCCAAGATGAAGACAAGTGCATAGCAAGTGTAAGGCCAAGATTTAGCCATGTGCTACCTTATCCATTCCACAAAAATATCCTACCTAACCCTTGACCAAGGAAAGGCACAAAAACGCAAGCCATCCCACTTTGCCGTCCAACCTCTTCCAATGTGAGGTGACACTTGTCACCCTCCCGTTGGTCCAAAATGTTACGCCTCTCGGAAAAATCCACAAAATTATTATTGACATAGCCGAATTTTCCTACGAAAGTCGTGGAAACGCTTCGTCGAAAACGACTCCTTTCTGCACTTGTGTACAATTTTCAAACTAGCCAACTTTAAGGCTTAAATTACAATACGACGCTACCACGCATACTCCGGAAATACGGAGTATAACATTCTCCCTTCCTTAGAAACATTCGTCCCGAATGTTCCTTCAAGACGGACACGGGAAGATCTTCTAACAAGTTGCCAACGCCACGCTCGCCACTAACTAACACACGCATTTTCTTAAGGCCATTCCCGCCTTCACGATCTGCTTATGGTCGAACATATCCACGAACTCATACGATGGTCATCAAAACGGGCCTAACACCGGTGACCCTACCTCCGGCGCACCACCCGTAGCCGACTCCCACCTCACAAGCCACGGTTGACACGCAACACGCCTCAACCCGACCTCCCGCACGCCAACTCTCTAGTTTCTTGATCCAAACAATCTTACTCTACAGTCATGAAAGCTACCACTTCCATTTCACACTACCTGTGACTTTGTCACACAAAACGCTCTAGGCATAAAATGCACTCCGACAAGGATCACTTGCAAAACTGGTACTCAAGACGACCTTACATCTAAGGTCTCAATCGTAATATTCTATGGTTTATCATGTCTCACCCTGTGCTTACCCTTTTTCATCGACTGTGTTTCTAAATCACATTTTAGCACAAAGCTATCCGAACATAACACTAAACACATCATCAACATCAATACAATATAAGTCTCTAGAGGTTAAGGATATACTGACAATAAAGTGTTCAAAGGACCGCTAAAATCGGGAACTCCCACCGCGACTTCTACCGGCTCACGGTACGAACATCCCGCTCGGCTATGGAAGGTGAAGAACCCGAATCGCTTCTAGTAGTCCATGCTATCCTACCAAGCTACTCGGTCGGCCTTCTTGCCGATGGCCCCGCTGGGCCGCAAAATAACAATCTCCCGAGTCAAGACGACACTCTCCTTATGAAGTTTTCCACAACGCCACACCGAGACAAGGGCAACTCATCCGCGAGCACTCGCTTCCTCGAAAATCTGAAACTCAGGAGCCCCGACCGCTTCCCGAACATCTCGGCGTCCCGGCCGCGAGGACCACTCAGATCGCGAGGCGCATAATCGCTCGCTCACAGGCGGTCCGCTCGAAGTCACCAAAGGACCTCATTGCTCGCCTCTTCTCACGACCGGTCATTCCGCCGATTTATCCGCTCTCACATCCAAGTGCATACGCCGCACGCGGCAATGTCCATGCCCGGCCAAGAGCTACACCAACAACTTCGCCAGTGATCATCGAGCCCTCAGAATAAATCGGTGCACTCGATCTTCCATACTAGCTACCAACGCGGACGCATCGCCAATGAGTCGAACTCTACATTGTACTCCAACCGCACGACCGCTCGCCAGAACACCAAAAATCTGTCGCCTCGCCCTCTCATCCGCGAGGCAAGAAATGTGCGCGAATGCCTCGAGAACTCGTCCCATATACCGGAAGTGCATTCTCTCCCGACAGCTCCCACGAATCAAACTACCGATCGCGTATCACGCACTGATGTGAACCTAGGACCACCGACTCGGTCTCCGATGCCTTGATTACTCACGATCCGTCAGAATCGCTTGATGAACTCCTCGCGATCATCCTCGTGCCTCACCCATAAAACTCGCGCCTACAACTCGTAAAATCCCGTAGCCTCGAACTATCCGATCTAGGTGAACCACCGTGTTATCGAATCGCCGGCCCACTTATCCTCAAGTCCGCCACAACCTCGACCATTAATCGGGCCCACTCGTGACCCATCTCTCTCGCCTTCCGCATCGCGGATCGAGGCTCGTGTATCGTGGTCTCGCCACGCTTTACTCGCAGCCTTCCTTCGCCGCTTTGCCCTTCGGGCCCGGGTTGCTTTACGCGAGGCATAATCGTAAAACGAAGTATGTCGGAGGGTCCAATCTTATCACACAACTCTAAGGCACGATCTCGTAATGAGAAGAATGGAAACTAATCCTAAATGTCTCGCAGCCTCGATCATAGATGTGGTGCACAACACATCGATAATCAAGACTCTACTAGACACGGTTCAGACACTTTCCGAGGACTAATCGCTTCGATACCACTTTGTCACGACCCGAACTGCCGTGGATCGTGCCTTACCCCGCACCCTAGTGATACAATCATCGAGAAAATCAGAAAATAAAACATGAACATGAAATGAGAGATATTATAAATAAACAAAGCAACCAAAATAGCTTGCCTTTCAACATATATATATAAAGACATTTGAACAAGCATAATCCTTACAACCCCGCCACAACAAAGATTACATGCACTTAAGATTTATATTAACAACTATGACGGACAGGCCCCGCCATACCCCTCGAACGCATAAGAACTTACATGCACTGTGGTAACATACCAAAGATAAGCCTCCGACGGAACGGAGCTTCCCAAAACGCTGAAATGAGATCCTAAACGCGGATCGATAATCGACGATTTCTACCGCTGCAGATGAACGCAGCCCCGGGCGAGGTCAAGATAACAGTACTAAGTATGTGAAATCAGAATATCAGAAATGAAATCATAATAGTCTATAAAAAGCAGAGACATGTATGATGACCAAACTACAAGACATAACATATACCCGCTATATCAAGTCGTGACTCACGCCTCCAAATTATCACTGCGTGCGTGGAATTTCTTCCTCATCGCCGGCAGCTTATGATATAACAATACCAAGGAGTATACATGAACACGTGTCCCACTGCGGTCATAAAAACCGTGACAGACAAGTACAACTACCGATCCGACCGCACAATAATACAATGCAACCACAAACACGGTCGACACGGCAAGCGCGAGAGCCGACTACCAGATACCAAGGCCGGCCACGAGTCGACCGGGCAAGTACGGGGTCGACCACCGTACCAAGGTCAGATCACGAGACTTCGTCACTACACCGAACGGCAAGTCGAGGGCTAACTACTGTACCAAGGCCGAATCAGCCACGAGACGGCAAGTACGAAAGCCGACCACCGTACCAAGGCCGAATCAGAAGAAACCTCATGGAGAGCTAGTCCATGGAATAGCACTATCAGCGAGCATACCGCGGAATTTTCCACACCGCAGACGCCCAAGTAAGTCCTCAACAAGTCAACCAGACTCCATCGAGAGACGCGTTATATAGAACACCATTTGCACAACAAAGGCTATCACCACAAGCATAAGCAAGTTACACAACAACAAGCATAGGCAAGTTACACAACAACAAGCATAGGCAAGTTACACAACTCAAGCTACTTTCATTTTATGCCAAAGTCCGGTTTTTAACTCCTACAAGATTACGACGTTAAATTCCTTTTAAAGATCCATTCCTTTTATAAAAGTCACCCGATACCCGTAGTATAAAAATAGAGTGACTTATATCTTTTAAGTAAACCAAAACAACCTCCATACTTTCCTTTTAAAACCAAATTAAGGCAATACCATGCCTTCTTTTAGACCAAAACACTTCTCTTTTAAAGTCAAGTTACCACATTAAAACCAATGATAAAACCTTCTCTTTGTTTTCATAAAGTCGTTATAACCAACTTCCCATAAAGCTGTTATAACACTTTATGTTTTAAACCATTTTAAGACAACCCAATGCCTTTCTTTTCCCTAACGTTCCAGTTTGCCTAATTTCAATTACACAAGTCTCTTTTTAGAAAAGTTTCATAGTTCAATTGTCTTAATCTCTTTTTAAAACAATTGAGTAACACATGCCATAGGCGAGTAGGTTATTCTTGTTCATAATCAATTTTATTAAGCAGCCATGATCTAGAAAATGTAATATCATTTTGTCTCATCTTAGCTTCTATGCAGATGGAGGTTTCTACTGGTTTTAATAATACTTAATTATTCAATACATTTTCCTTTATTAACGCTGCAGTTGGTTTGTCGATACACATTCGATTTCCAAATCAAGAAACATTATTCCTTACAAAAACCAAGTACTCATTACTCACGAATGAGGCTTCACACAAAATTCATATTAATTCATTCAAGTCAAGTCTCTTATCTTTTAAGATCAATAAACCTATTCATTTTACCTTCCTTAAGACGTTATACCTAACTTCCCATAAAGCTAGTATAACTCTTATGTTTTCAAAACCAAGTATTACTCTTCTTTCAAATGTGTCTTTGAAATACTTCAAGTTCTTTATTATCACACATCAAGTCGCTTACCTTTTAAAACCACAAAGAATTTTTCTTACCTACATAAGGTCGTTATAACCAACTTCCCATAAAGTCGTTATAACACCTTATGTTTCAAACCAATCAAATACGCTAACACATGTACGCCTACCGTACTACATAGTCATACACATATCATGCTAGAACAGATAGGAAGAGGTTCACATACCTCGCGACTATTATCGACTAATAGCAAAACGCCCAAGTACCTCAAACCGCTTGGCTACTCCTAAGCCAAGTAGATCACGCCACACGTAGTACTTCAACCTAGAGGCCACAAGGCGCCTATTAACATCAAGGTCTCCACGAGAATATTCTACGTAAAATTCGGCAAGACTCTCCCAATGCAACATAATCTCCTCCTTTATCGAGGCCGCTACCAAGCCAACCAGTGGGTTTGCACGCCTAACCTGACGTGTACAATTCTACACACAAGAATTACTACACAAGTTCATCAGAATACACCCTATGTAATTACAGTCAGCTTCTCTTATTTAACTTCAGGCTTAAGTCGCAAGACATTGCCGTAAGTATTATTCAGGCTTAAGTCAAAAGACATTGCCGCACAACTATGTTCAATTCTATATATAGTATACTTCAACTATATATTCCTACAACATGTAATTTCCAATTACAATAGAAGGTCAAGAGTGTTTACCTCGATAAGCCCAAAATTATCCGAAAGTTATATGTCGATCCCGGCAAGGTTTAGCTCCTACTCAAGCGCTCCAACCCGCTCCAAACAACCCTTAGAATTTCTAACCAACTTCTACTTATAACTTCAACTACGGGTGAAGATTTACTTAGGGTTTCGTTTTGTGGATCGAGGAAGTATAATAGTATTTTCTGGCTTTTGTATGTTGTAACTCGGGAATACTACAAGGTATATGGGCCAAGGTATTTGGGCATTATAACAATACTTGAAGAGTATTTCTATACCACAAAAAGGGGGGTATTATACGAGACAACTAGGCTAGGGGGGGGGTACCCCACGGCTAACCACTACAAAGGGGGAGGGGGAAGCTCTCGGCCAAAGGGGGGTGTGGTGGACGAAACTCAAGAGGGAGGGAGTAGTTTGAGACTTAGATAGATTGCTCAAGTTTAGGATGAAGAATGTCTTCAACTAGAGGGGTATTTATAGGTCAAGTGAAGGCCAACCAATGGCCAAGATGAAGACAAGTGCATAGCAAGTGTAAGGCCAAGATTTAGCCATGTGCTACCTTATCCATTCCACAAAAATATCCTACCTAACCCTTGACCGGAAAGGCACAAAACGCAAGCCATCCCACTTTGCCGTCCAACCTCTTCCAATGTGAGGTGACACTTGTCACCCTCCCGCTGGTCCAAAATGTTACGCCTCTAAAAATCCGCAAAAATTATTATCGACATAGCCTAATTTTCCCTAAGAAAGCCGTGGAAACGCTTTCGAAAAACGACTCTTTCGCACTTGTGTACAATTTTCAAACTAGCCAACTTTAAGGCTTAAATTACAATACGACGCGCCACGCATATACTGGAAATACGAGGTATAACACGAGACTACAAGACTGAGCCTCCACCCACACCGGAGCAGATGAGATGGGTAAAAGGAGATGGCCGCCATCGCCGTGGTCGTGGCCGATATGAGAGGCCGGATACGCCAGTCCCAAAGAGCACCCGTAGTTCACCCCGAGCGCATATTTGAGACTACGGGACTTTTCGAGTCAGAGCCGCCAGCCGTTTCTATGGATCGAGCCGAGGATGACCTCGTGAGTTTATCCGATACCACAATGGATCATGAGAGTGATCGAGTCTCGCAGGCGCAGTCGGTGGTATTGGTCCGCATCACCGCGTGATCGCAATGATCGGGTTTGATTCACGGAACTGCCCCAGGGGAACATGCGCTCCCAGATTTTGGGGCGAGTTCTCGCGGCATTTCTTGCACATTTCTTGCCTCCACGGATGAGGAGGGCTCGGCCGGCGATTTTTGACGTTAAGGCGCATCGGCGCGGTTAGGAGTACAACGTGGAGTTTGACTCGTTGGCTCGGTATGTCCCCGCCTTAGTGACCGAGCATGGAGGACAGAGTGCACCGCCACGCCACCGGCTCGATGATTACTTGGCGAGGCTTGTTCGGTAGCTCTTCACCGGCATGGACATTGCCCGCACGCAGGTCATGCACTTGGATGTGAGGCACGAGAGGTCGACGGAATGACCGGATCGCGAGGAAGGCGCCGAGCAGCAGGTCCTTTGGTAACTTGCGAGGCGATCACCGCAAAGTTAGTTATGCACCTTCGCCAAGATGCAGTGGTCCTCCGCGCCTTCGTGACGCTCGGGTATTCGGAGTTGGTCGTGGCTCCGTGGCTTCGTTCACAGATATACGTGAGTTCTAGCCAGCAGGATTCATGTCCCCCTCAGTGTGCACGATGTGGCAGGCGTCATCCCGGGGAATGTCGTCTTTTTACTGGTGCTTGTTTCACCTGCGGCCGTCAGGGCCATGTGACGAGAGAATGTGCTTATAGGAGGGGTACCGACAGCATGACGCAGCCTACCGGATCAGTGGCAGGTTCATCGCCTTCTACATCTATGCGCCCTGCAGGGCAGGCCTATGATTAGAGTGAAGCGGTAGATACATGTATATCCTTAACCCTCTAGAGTTTTGTTTGCGCGATATGATGATCTTATTATTGTATGCTATGTACATATAGCATTGTGTTAAGTATAACTTAGAGAACATGACTAGTTGAAGAGGTAAGTTTGGGGTCATGGAAGGTGTGAACCTTAGAATATTATAAGTGGAGACCTTAGATGCGAGGCCGTCTTGAGTAAAAGATTTGTTTACGATTGACCTTTGTCGGAGTGCATAGTATACGAGGGGTAAAAAAAATTGTGTGATAAGTCCCCGAGTGGTGTGAATTATATAAGGATAGTTATGATAAGAAGACACTAGTTTGTAACTTGATTAGTGAGATTGTTCGGATCGGGAACAAGAGTTTGGCGCGCAAATGGGTCGGTTGAGGCAAGGTTGCGTGTCAACCCGCAGCCCGGTTTAGCGGGTCGTTCGAGGTGGTCCCGCCAGTGGTAGGGTCACGAGGTGCTAGGCCCGTGTTTAGGTAACCATCGACGGGTTCGTGGACGCGTTCGACCAGAATCGGATCGTGAAGGCGGGAATGGCCTTAGAGTAAATTGAAGCTAGTGGAGCTGTTGTGAGATTAGAAATGATTCCTCGTTGGCTTGGATTTGAGTTTTGCGACATGTTATATTCTCGCCATCGTGGCGTGATCGGTTTTGTAAGTATAAGAGTGAAGACTATACCGACGCAAATGCGTTTGGAGACTTAGAAGGAACATTCGGGACGAATGTTTCTAAGGGGGGAAGAATGTTATACCCCGTAGTTCCAGGGTATATAGGTGAGGATGTACGTGCGAGAATACGACAGAAATTTTGGAAAGAAAGAAAGATGTGATTTTTCGACTAAAAGTTTCCGTTTTGTGAAGGAAAAAGGTTCGTTGATGGGAATTGGATTCCCAGATTTGGTATTTGGGCTTCTTGAATTATATTAGAATTATGGAATTTTATTTCCGGAATTGGTCACGTGGGGCCCACGGGAGAAATTTACGGTTTTGTGGGGCCCACTTTGTTTTCGAGATTTTTGCCTTTATGGATAAGTAAAATGGACAAAGTTGGCCAATGACCCCAACTTAAGGACTGTATTTACTTTGGACTGTATTTACTTTGGATCAGATTTACTTGGACAGATTTACATTTCGCGGCGGAAGATTGTTCAATCGCGTTCGCTTGGCGTGTGATCCCCTTTTTAATTATTGTATTGTTATGAAGGCGTGATAGTAAACCGCGTTACCGTTTGGGCGCGTAATCCCCTTCTTTTACTTGTTGTTGTTATGAAGGCGTGATAGTAAACCGCGTTACCGTTTGGGCGCGTAATCCCCTTCTTTTACTTGTTGTTATTATGAGGCGTGATAGTAAACCGTTACCGTTTGGGCGTGTAATCCCCTTCTTTATGTTGTTTAATTATTACGCCTTATATATATATATATATGGTATATATATTACGGTTATTCGGGCCTTGGAGAAAGATGGAAAAGTGAGTAAAACAGGGGAAGTCTTCTAATTTTCCGTAGAATTAGAGGGCTTTTTATTGGTATAAGTCTTCAATGGTAAGAAAGGTTTGATAGAAGTACTATGACCATTTTAGGAGTGGAGTACTACGTGTGGCGTGATCTACTTGGCTTAAGGAGTAGCCGACGGGTTGAAGTACTTGGAGCGTTTTGCTATTTGTCGATAATCGTCACGAGGTATGCGAACCTCTTCCTATCTTTTCTAGCATGATTGTTGTGAACTATGTAGTACGATGAGCGTACATGTGCTAAGTGATTTGGTTGGTTTAAAACATAGGGTGTTATAATAGCTTTATGGGAAGTTAGTTATAACGACTTTATGTAGGTAAAAGAATGGTTTATTGATTGTAGAAAGATAAGAGACTTGACTTATACACGACTTGATTTTGAAAGTTAAGAGACTTGATCTTGAAAGATAAGAGACTTGACTTATACACGACTTGATTTTGAAAGTTAAGAGACTTGATCTTGAAAGATAAGAGACTTGACTTAGTTTGACTTGTTATGAATTTTGTTAAAATGTTGTAAAACCTCATTCGCGAGTAATGAGTAGTTGGTTTTAAAAGAATAATGTTTTACTGATTTCGGAAATGAGATTAAGTATCGAACAAACCATTGCGGCGTTAATAAAGGAAATGTATTGACTAATTGTTATTAAAACCAGTAGAAACCTCCACCTGCATAGAAGCTAAGATGAGACAAAATGATATTACATTTCCTAGATCATGGCTGCTTTATAAGATTGTAATAGACAAGAACAACCTACTCACACATAAGGCATATGTTTCTCAAATTTGTTTTAAAGGAGAATTATATTCTTAAGTGATTAAAACTATGAACTACGAAACCTTTCGAAAATGAGAAACTTGAGCATTTGAAATTAGGCAAACTTGAACGTTTGGAAAATAATGTGTTACTTGATTTTACAAGGGAAGTGTTTTGGTTTACTTAAAAGATAGTCACTCTATTTTATACTACGAACATTGTGTGACT
The DNA here is from genome assembly GCA_029844215.1 of Przewalskia tangutica. Taxonomy (NCBI): domain Eukaryota; kingdom Viridiplantae; phylum Streptophyta; class Magnoliopsida; order Solanales; family Solanaceae; genus Przewalskia; species Przewalskia tangutica. The sequence goes on from CM056734.1 coordinate 75,799,217, forward strand.
TTTGTGAAAGAAACGTATCTTTTTAAAAGAGTTAATGTATGTAATACTTTAGGGTCAGAACCGGGATTTTTGCATAAAATGATAGTACCTTAAGTTGTGTGTAACTTGCCTATGTTTGTGTGTGATAGCCTTGTTGTGCAAGTACTGTATTTTACTCGACTACCGGTTCATGGGATGAACCGGGAATGTATTTCACTCGACTACCGCGTCCATGGGATGGACCGGGAATGTATTCCATCCGACTACCGAGTTCATGAGATGAACCGGGAATGTATTTCACACGTTTCTATACTGGGTCCATGAGATGGGCCAAGACATGTTATACGTATCACATGGTTTGTACCTAGACTGCCGGCAGTGAGGAAGGAGTTCCACGGGCATGAGGGATGACTTTGAGGGCGTGAGTCCCTGACTTGACATGACTGCTTTTATGTTATGAGATGTAGTTTGGTTATCATACATGTCTCCTATTTTATATAGACTGTTATGATTTCATTCTGATATTTTGATTTCACATACTTGGTACTGTTGTATTGACCTCGCCCGGGTGCGTTCATGCCGCAGAGTAGGTACATCGGTTGTGGATCCTCGCTCATAGGATCACGATTCAGCGTATTGGGAAGACGTTTCTCGGAGGCTTATCTTTTGGTATGTTACCACAGTGCAGAGGTTCTTGTACATTCGAGGTATGGCGGGGCCCTGTCCGTCATAGTTATTATCACTTCTTAGGTGCATGTAATCTTGTTGTGTGGCGAGTTTGTAAAAGGATAATCTGTTCGGTTTTATGAATATATACTGCAAGCCTTTTGGTTGCCCTGTTTATTTATCATGTCTCTTGTTTCATGTTTATGTTTTTATTTCCGCTGATTCTCTCTGATGTTGTATCACGAGGGTGCCCGGGGTAAGGCACCAGTCACGGGCCCCGGTTCGGGTCGTGACAATAATCCAAAAGCAGTTACCTCCCCTTAATTTTTTTTACAAAGCGACCCACAAGATATGACTACAGACCTCTAAGAGTTTGGACATAACAACTGTGACGGGACAGGGCCCCGCCATACCCCTGAATGTACATAAATCTACAACCTCAGGGAACCTTACCAAAAGACAAAGCTGTCACGACCCGACCTCGGGCCCGCGACTGGTGTCTTACCCCAGGCACCGTAGTGATAAAACATCGGAGAAAATCAGCGGAAATAAAAACTCAAAGATATGAACAATATGAAATAAGAAACAGGCTAAACCAAAACGGTCGCCTTTCTGCATATATATATATACAACCGAACAGTTACATCCTTTACCACCATTGCCCACAATAGTACTACAGACCTCTAAGAGTTTTTATAACAACTATGACGGGACAGGGCCCCGCCATACCCGTGAATGTACAAGAACCTACAATCTCAGGGACACATACCAAAAGATAAGCCTCCGGAGAAACGGAGCTTCCCAAAATGCAGAACTGTAATCCTATGAGCAAGGATCAACAACCTGCGGCATGAACGCAGCCCCCCGAAGGAGGTCAGTATAACAGGTACCAAGTATGTGAAACTGAAAATACTATAAATGAAATCATAACAGTCTATATAAAACAGAAGACATGTGTGATAACCAAACTACAGTACACAATATATATTAACAGTCATGTCAAGTCAGGAACTCACGCTCGTAAAGTCATCACTCAAATATAACCCGGGAATTTAACCCGCACAATGGCCGCATGCCCCGGCATCTTACCTCGGTATAAGCATGGCCCTGGGACCATCCTAATGGGCGCATACCCGTGGACCATCCAACGTGTCAGTATGCCCAAAGGAAATAACAAGATAACACCCATAGTGGAAGCATACCCGTGGGCCACACAACGTGTCAGTATGTCCAAGAAGATAACAAGATAACACTCACCGTAGAAGCATACCCGTGGGCCACCCAACGTGTCAGTATGTCCAAAGAAAATAACCAGATAACACTCCTAGTGGAAGTATACCCGTGGGCCCCCCAACATGTCAGTATGTCCAAATGGAATAACCAGATAACACTCCTAGTGGAAGCGTACCCGTGGGCCCCCCAACGTGTCAGTATGTCCAAAGGAAATAACAAGATAACACTCATAGTGGAAGCACACCTGTGGGCCACCCAACGTGTCAGTATGTCCAACATGATCGATAGTAACACGACCGGCCCTCCATCGAGAGATGCGGTAGCATAAAGATACAATACTTGTACACCAAGACTATCACAAGCAAACATAGGCAAGTTATTCACACTCAAGGTACTTTCATTCTATGCCAAAAATCCGGGTTTTAACCCCAAGATACTACTTACTTTATTTCTGTAAAAAGTCCATTTCTTTTTCACAAAAGTCACATGCTACTAACACCCATGGTATCAAAATAGAGTAACTATTATTTGAAGAAAACCAAAAACAATTTGCATACTTCCTTTTCAAATAAACAAGACAATACCATGTCTTCCTTTTAAACCAAAACAAGACAATGCCATGCCTTCTTTTTCTATATCAAATCACTTCTCGAACTAGTATAAGTTTCAAAACTTCAAATTCTCAAGTCTCTTACTTTTAAACCAAATCCCACAACGGGGAAAAATCAAGTCTCATATCTTTTAAAACAAATGCCAAGTTACCATTTTAAAGCACATAATAAACCATTCTTTCGTTTTCATAAAGTCGTTATAACTAACTTCCCATAAAGCTATTATAACACTTATGTTTAAAACCAACCAAATACAACTATAAGCATTTATGAGACCGAGAGGGCTTATTCTTTAACAACCAAGTACCCATTACTAACGAATAAGGTTTTCCCACTTTTCAACACAATCCAGTCCTTTACACTTCATATCAAGTCAAGGGCACAAAAGAAAATCAAACTCCTTTAACACACGTGCGTCTACCGCATTGTATATTTTACAAATAATCATGCTTAAGAGAATAGGAAGAATCACATACCTCGCGACGATTATCGACAAGTAGCAAGATGCTCCAAAATACTATAACCTTGCTAGTCTTTTCCACCCTTCAAATGGAATACGCTATTCGTAGTACTTCACCCTATAATGGCCATAATACGTCTATTAGCTTCTAGCTTTAACGTAGAATATTCTAATTGAAAAGTCCCTTATTCCTACGGAAAATTGGACAACACTTTCTTTGTTTCTACATACTTTGCCACATTTTTCAAGGCCGAATTCAATAACCAAAAACGCCACCTTTAAGGCTCAACAATGTAGTTAACAAATAGGGGATTACACGCCTAGTAGATGTGTAAAATTCCGCCCCACAATTAATATCAAACTAGTACAAACTACAAGGTCCAATTCGGCAACTTTGAGTTATAACCACATAAATTCTTATCCAATTCCTTTTTAATCCAAATTCTTATCCAATTCCTACATGCAATATATCTAAAGGCAATATTGACAACTACAAGTCCTTTCTTCCATACATGCAACACAATTTTACTTAAAGAAATGAACGGATTGTTACCTTGGAGTTTACCCAAATTAGTCCAACAAATTCCACTTGCCTTCCTTCCACAATCACCTCCACAAACCTCCTACAAGCTTGTCAACATGTTTCCTTCTTGCCACCTTTCCAAAATTTCTCTAGACCTTAGTTTCTCCTTGAATTTCTAGAGAGAAGGGAGAGGAAATTTTTAGAGAGAAGGAGGAGGAATTTTTAGAGAGAAGGGTGTTCTTTCAAGAATGACCAAGTCTTCAAGACTTGGTCAATAAATAGGACATGCACAAAATCAGATGGGAGGGGACACTTGTCACCCTCCCATGGCCCTTTTTTAAAAAAAACAGTTCTGATTTTTCTCCCCAGATTCACAGAAACCCGCCTCGGCGCCGCGGCCCTGCAAACGGCGTCGCGGCGCTGAAACTTCCGAGAATCTTCAGGACTTCCGACGCCGCGGCCCTGTATTCCGGCACCGCGGCGCTGCAACTTCCCGCTTCGGCGCCGCGGCCCTGCATCCTGCGCCGCGGCGCTGTGGACCCTGACCGAAAATGCATTTCTGCCCGACTTCGCACTGAACTTGAAACTTCCATAACTTTCTACTCCGATGTCCTATCGACGAACGGTTTGTTGCGTTGGAAACTAGACTCAACGAAATTCATAATGGGCTGTTGAAACACCTAAAAACTCCTAATGAACTAGGAGATATACCGCTCCAAAGTTGACTCCAAACTGTCCAAAACATTCTGTCAACTTATCTTTCCAATTTCAACTCTTATTTCCCTTCGTACGTTCCCAATACATGACCTGAAATTCCGGGGTGTAACATTCTCCCCCCTTAGAAACATTCGTCCCGAATGTTCCTTCTAAGTCTCCAAAACGTATGCGCCGGTATAGTCTTCACTACTATACCTACAAAATCAATTATGTCACACATGACCATAATATAATAACCACGCAAAAACTTGAATCCCAGCCAACGAGGGATCACCTCTAAAGCGTATAACAACACTATTAGCTCTCACCCATGGTCTAAGGGTACTCTCTTCACCTCTTCTCTTCACAAAAATGATCACTTCCATTCTCTTAACACATGTTCGCTTCTTTTCTTACTCGTCGTATCCTCCTCGTACACTCGTCGTATCCTCCTCGTACACTCGAACTCTTTCTATCATACGTACCACATTTCTATCATTGCTCCAGTTCTCAAAATCTCAGGGTTGCTATTTCCAACTTGGTCATTACTAGCCCCAATTTCTTTTAAGGCCATTCCCGGCCTTCATGATCCGATTCTGGTCGAACGCATCCACGAACTCGTACGATGATTACCTAAACTTGGGCCTAGTACCTTTGTGACCTTATCACCTAGAGGACCCCTCAAACTTACCTCACTTCGTTCCGGGTTGCGGGTTCACCCGTGATTGGTCCTCAACACGACCCATTACGTACACAACTCTTGTTCCCGGCCCGGAACAATCCCACTATTCAGGTCACGAAAAACCTTGTGGTTTCCTTAGCTTAACTACCCACTATCATTTCACACCACTCAGGGACTTATTACCCATGTATACCCCACGTATACTACGTTCCTCGACAAAGATCACCCGTAGAATCCTCCACCCAAGATGACCCTGTATCTAAGGTTCCCACGGTTATCAAAATTCTAAGGCTCACAATTTTCATGTCCCCAAACTTACCTTTTCTACAAACCAGGCTTTATAAATCACAATTTACATAAAATTACCCGCACATAACACTTACATGTAACCCTCTTATCACACACACTAATCTTTAGAGGGTTAAGGATATACCTGTAACTATTTCTTCACTTTCCCTTTGTCGTTCTAATAATGATCCTTCCCTGCACGACGTATAGCAAAAGAAGGCGATGAACCAGCCACTGATCCCGAAGGCTGAGTCTCTACATCCGCGCTACCTCTGGTCGGACAATTTCTCGCAAAATGGCCCTGCTGGCTGCATGTAAAACAAACTCCCATACTAGCACGACACTCCCCATAATGGAGCCTACCACAATGGCCACAATGAGGTAGGGGTGGCCCCATCTGACTAACATCACTGTTCCCCTGAAAACCTAAAACCCTGGAGCCCGACTGCCTCAATCCCCGAACGCCCCAAGATCGTGGTGGAGCACTGCATCGGGCCGAGGTATATATCCGGGCCATCTACTGAGGCTGCCTTCCTCGAAAGTCACCAAAGGACCCTGCTGTCCTGGCCATCTTCTGCTGATCTTGGTTATTCCGTCGACCTCTACGTTTCTCAGTCTGCTGCGCACAAGCCTGGATGCGGGCAATGTCCATGCCCGGCTAAAGATCTACTCCTGTGCACCTCTCCGCTAAATAATTATCGAGCCCCGTGACATAACGGTGCACTCTATCCTTCATGTCTACCACTAAAGCGGGGACATACCGAGCCAACGAGTCAAACTCTACATTGTACTCCCGAACAGTCCGCTCGTTCTGCCTCAACATCAAAAATCTATCTGCCCGGGCTCTCCTCACCTGCGAAGGCAAGAAGTGTGCAAGAAATGTTTCTGAGAACTCGTCCCAACCAGCTGGAGGCGCATGCTCCCAGGACGCTTCCATGAATCAAACGCCGATCGCAGATCACGCAACGATGTGAACCCAAAACTACCGACTGTCTCCGAGGCCTTGATCACTCTCATGATCCGTCAGAATCGTCGGATAAACTCCCGAGGATCATCCTCGCCTCGACCCATAGAACTCGGTGGTTGCAACTCAAAAGTCCCGGTCTCAAGCTATCCGACAGGGTGAACTATGGGTACAACCGAATCGCTGTCTCCGATCGCCCTCCCGCCGCCACGATCACGGCTAATAATCGCCATCTCTCAGAGCCCAAATCCTGCGCTTCAGCTATCTAACGGAGGCTCGTAACGCGGTCTCGATGGCCGCCGCCGCCCAACCTCGCTGGGCCGGGCGACGTCGTGGAACTCGCCGCTCAAACATCACCTCGTAAAGATCGGCTCAGGCTCGTGAACCTCTCAAGGTCCTACTAGCGGCTCCTCGGGCGCCTTGCCCTTCGGGCCCCGATTGCCTTACGTGAGGCATAATCGGTATAAAAGAATACGTCGAGAGAGTCCAACTTATAACACGGCTCTAAGGCACGATCTCAGAGTGAGAAGAATGGAAACCAATCCTAAATATCTCTGACCTCCACGATTATAGGTGTGGTGCACAACACGCCGATAATCAAGACTCTACTAGATATCGTCAGAGACACTTTCCGAGGATTAATCGCTCGATACCACTTTTGTCACGACGACCGACTGGCGCGATCGTGCCTTACCGGGCACCCTAGTGATAAAACATCGAGAAAATCGTGAAATAAAAACTCAAAGATATGAACAATATGAAATAAGAAACAGGCTAACCAAAACGGTCACCTTTCTGCATATATATATACAACCGAACAATTACATCCTTTACAAACCTTGCCCACAATAGTACTACAGACCTCTAAGAGTTTTTATAACAACTATGACGGGACAGGGCCCCGCCATACCCCTGAATGTACAAGAACCTACAATCTCAAGGACATATACCAAAATATAAGCCTCCGGAGAAACGAAGCTTCCCAAAATGCAGAACTGTAATCCTATGAGCGAGGATCAACAGCCTGCGGTATGAACGCACCCAGGGCGAGGTCGATAACAGTACCAAGTATGTGAAATCAAAATATCAGTAAATGAAATCATAACAGTCTATATAAAACAGGAGACATGTGTGATAACCAAACTACAGTACACAATATATATTAACAGTCATGTCAAGTCAGGGACTCACGCCCGTAAAGTCATCACTCAAATATAACCCGGGAATTTAACCCGCACAATGGCCGCATGCCCCGACATCTTACCTCGGTATAAGCATGGCCCTGGGACCATCCTAATGGGCGCATACCCGTGGACCATCCAACGTGTCAGTATACCCAAATGAAATAACAAGATAACACCCATAGTGGAAGCATACCCGTGGGCCACCCAACGTGTCAGTATGTCCAAGAAGATAACAAGATAACACTCACCGTGAAAGCATACCCGTGGGCCACCCAACGTGTTACACCCCGTAAGTCCAGGACATGTTTAAGAGAATGTACGTAAGGAACATAAGACTTGAAATTGGTACGAAAGGAAGAATTGTTTTTCCGACGGAAAATCATCCGAACGTCGGAAAGGAAAAATGTTCGATGAGGAGAATTGGATTCTCAAAATGCATTAATTGAAGAAGTATGGAACTTATTATCATTATGGAAATTTATTTTTACGGATTTGGTCACGTGGGGCCCACCCGAGGAATTTTACGTTTTGTGTGGCCCACGAGGGTTGCGGAATTTTATGGACGAATGAGAGGGCGACACGTGGCATCCCCCCCCCCCCCACATGTTCTTGGACGAAATTATGCAAGGGTAGTATGGTCATTGACCATGATAGAAGACTAAGTCTTGCAAGTAGAGCTTGACATTGTTGACTAAGTCCAAGGGCCACTTGGCTTGATCCCTTTCATCCAAATGTAACATGTGTTGTAATCTAGACCCTCCAATGTATTATATAGTCATCCATGTAGCAAGACAAGGCTATTTTACACTTAGAAAAAATTAGAACACTTAGGATTCTTGAGGAAGGCTCTCGGGTTTGAGCATTAGAGAGCAAGAAAAATTTGTAATTTTGTTCCATTATTCATGGTAGTTTAACCCAAGGTCCCTAAGGGTATTGTAAGGTTATCTCAATAGAAAGATTTCGGAAAAACGACGTTTTTACGTTAGTCGCAAGGCGAAACCCTTAGGTGTTCTTCAACTTTGAAGATGGAACTTGAAGAAGAGTTCTTCATGAGCTTCTAAGGAGTGCTTGGAGCGGATTGGAACATAAGGAAGGGAGCTAAGAATTGCTAAGGAGCGACTTTGAATCTTGGAATTTTAAAGGGCTTGTACAGGTATAATTCTTGTCATTTTAGTAATTGAGATTACTTATTGTTGTAGCTATGGATATTAGCAAGCATGATGTTTATATTATGAAGTTGATAAGTGTTAGGGATATTGAAACCCTAATCCAAAAACTAGCATGTTTAACCCTTAAGATTTCAATTTAAGTTGATTATTAGTTTAGTCGTCACATGTTATATATTGAAGGAAATTGTAGTTGTTGAAGTTGTTTATGACTATATAACATGTTAGACCTAAGGACTTGGATTGGAAAAGAATTGGAAAAGACTTTGAGTTGTTGTTTATGTTAGCCGATAATGGCTTTAATTATGGAACTAGTTTCGTATTAATTTGTGGGGCGGAATTTTACACGTCCTGTTAAGGAGTGTAATCCCCTTTGGTTAGATGAATTGTTGGGCCTTAAATGTGGCGTGTTTGGTTATTGAATTCGGCCTTGAAAAAGGTGGCAAAGTATGTAGAAACAAAGGAAGTGCTGTCCGATCTTCCATAGAATTTAGTTACTTTGCTCTTCGAATATTCTACGTTTGAAGTTAAAGGTTTAATGGACGTATTATGGCCATTATAGGTGGAAATACTTAGTATAGCGTATTCTACTTGAAGGATGGAATAGCTATCAAGGTTGAAGTACTTTGGAGCATTTTGCTATTTGTCGATAATCGTCGCGAGGTATGTGAACCTCTTCCTTCTTTTGACATGATTCTATGTATGGAATGTACATGTGGTATTATTTCATGTTTCCTTCTACTCTTAGAAGTTAAGAAGTATGTGTGTTGATTTACTCTATGTAAAGGTTATGTCTGAGTTATCCTAAGTTCTTACCAAGTCTTATGGGGGATGTTGGTAAGAGTCGTTAGGAGGTATTTTGGAGCCAAGTTGACTTGGCTAATTTACGGCACGAATGAGAATAAGTATCGAACAAGCCATTGCAGCGTTAATAAAGGAAAATGTAATGACGATAAATTATATTAAAACAAGTAGAATTCTCCATCTGCATAGAAGCTAAGATAAGACAAAATTATATTACATTTTCTAGATCATGGCTGCTTTAATGAGATCAGTATAAACAAGTATAATCTATTCACACATATAAGGCATATGTTGCTTAATTTAAAGAGTTTACGTTATGAAGTGTTAAGACTATGAACTACGAAACTTGATTCTGAAAGATAAGAGACTTGAAGTATTTTGAAAGTATACGATACTTGGTTTTCGAAAGTATAAGTCTCTTGGTTGTAAAAAGAATGTATTTGCCTAAAGTATAAAGTTAGTATAACGACTTTATGGGAAGTGGGTTATAATAGCTTTATGGAAAGTTAAAAGAGTGGTTTACTCTAAGTAATGATAAATGTTTTGAAATAAAGAAAGGAAAATGGATTTAAAAGCATCAATTGCTTAAGTTTTAAGGAAAGAAGTCACTTGATTTAGAAGCCGAAAAATGTATTTCTAAAAGTATAGTGACTTAGGTAAAATGTAAACAAGCCTTGATACTACGGGTGTTAGTATCTTGGGGTTTTATATGAAAAGGAGTCTTTTGAAAATGATGTAATCACGTAGTACTTTGGGTTAAATTCCCGGATTTTTATGTGTGAAACGAAAGTGCCATGAGTTTATAAAAATGGAAGTCTAAAGGTTTAATGAACTTGCCTATGGTTGCTTATGATAGCTTTGAGTGCAAGTATTATATGTTTACGTCGTCGTGACTCTCAGTTGGAGGGCCGACTGTCTTGTTGTAAGTTTACTTGGACGTACCGACAGTGATGTGAGATTCCACGGGTATGCTTCCATTATGATTGATCCTTGGACATGCTTATACGATGTAGGATTCCGGGGCATGTTGTTATACCCCGTATTTCCAGAGTATGTACGTGAGGGCGTACGTATAAAAGTTTAAGCCTTAAGTTAGGCTAGAGACGAAATTTTGTGCACAACTACCAAAAAGAATTGTTTTCCGATGAAACGTTTTCCAAACTTTGCGAAGGGAAAATTACGGCTATGTCATTTATTATTTTTGCGGATTTTTCCGAGAGATGAAATATTTTGGACCAACGAGAGGGCAACACTTGGCCCTCAAGTGGACGACAAATCTAGGGGAGGTCTTGGCACGTTTTTTGTGTTGAGACTTTGGTCAAGGAGTTGGTAGGATATTTGTAGATATTTTGTGTAGTTGATGAGCAAGTGGGACCCACAAACACTTCCAAATCTTGACCCTCCACTTGCCCACCACTTGTCTTGATCTTGGCCATTGGTTGGCTTATAAATACCCCCCCCCCCCTTTGTTGAAGACTTCTTCATCCTAAAAACATTTCTAAGTCTTGAAAATCCTCCCTCCCTTGTAGTGAAGCTCTCGTCCAAAGAGCTCCCCCTTTGTGAGGCCTTTTGGCCGAGAGTACCCCCCCCCTACCTTGAGTGTTGTCTCGTAAATACACCCCCCCCCCCTTGGTAGAAAAGTATTCTCCAAGTATTGTTACTATTCCAAAATACCTTGGCCCAAATACCTTGTAGTATTCCAAGGTTACCCTTATACTAAAAGCCCAGAAATACTATTATACTTCCCTTCAGTCACAAAACGAAACCCTAAGGAAAACCTTCATAGTCGGTTGAAGTGTTAAGTAGAAGTTGCGTAGAACTTCTAAGGGTTGTTTGGAGCGGGTTGGAGCGCCCAGAGTAGGAGCTAAACGTTGCTCAGGATCGACATTTAATCTTGGATAATTTTGGGCTTATCGAGGTAAATATCTTGTCCCCCTTTTGTAATTGGAAATTACATACTGTAGTAGTATAGAAATGAATATAAGATTCATAGAAGAGATTTGAACTGTAATAAAAGGATATTACAGATAAGACTCGAACTGAAATCACATCAGAAGAATATTAAAGTAGAAGATTGAATCAGATTTACATAGACTGTATTCTGATGACTTGTGAAGTTTGACGGGTAGGGAAGTGCTGCCCAATTTTTACTTAAGAGAGATAAAAGGAACGGTTTACTTAATTGTTTATGAAAGCCTTATATTGATTTCGGAAATGAGAATAAGTATCGAACAAACCACATCAGCGCTAATAAAGGGAAATGTTTTGACTAATAAAGTATTATTAAACTAGTAGAAACCTCCATTTGCATAGGAGCTGAGATCAGACAAAATGATATTTCCTAGATCATGACTGCTTTAATAAGATTGATTATGAACAAGAATAACCTACTCACATATAAGGCATATGTTTCTCAAATTGTTTAAAGGAGAATTATATTCTTAAGTGATTAAGACTATGAACTACGAAACCTTTCGAAAATGAGAAACTTGAGTATTTGAAATTAGGCAAACTTGAACGTTTGGAGAATAATGTTGTTACTTGATTTTTACAAAGGGAAGTGTTTTGGTTTACTTAAAAAGATAGTCACTCTATTTTTATACTACGGGTATTGTGTGACTTTTGTGAAAGAAACGGATCTTTTAAAGAGTTAATGTATGAAGTACTTTGGGGATAAAAACCCGAACTTGCTAACATAAAGTAGAAAGTACCTTGTCTGAATAACTTGATTGTGTTGGTTTGTGATAGCCTTGTAATACTTTCTTGTTGATTTAATAAGTAAACATGTTTAGGATGCTACGTGTGTTAGTATCTTGTGATGTTCGTGTAAAGGGGTTTCCCTTGATTGTGCTTATGTTGTTTAACGATAAGCCGTTATAATAGTATTGTACCACTCACCTCTTGACATGATACCGGGGGTTAAGCTGCCCTCCGATGCGGGGTATACCTTAGGCAGTCTGGGACTATGATTCGAGAATACCTCATGCGGATCCAGGGGACCTATGCGGAGCTACGAGAGTTCCAGGTTAGTGTGCGGTCTTTATGGCCATGCGGTCTATGTGGCCATGCGGACCACGGGTCCAGGACGATGCCGGGGAGTAGCTACCCTCGATGCGGGGAATACCTCATGCGGGCCTATGTGTGTGGCCTATGCGGAGCTGCGGGAAGTTCCAGGATTAGACGCGCACATTTGATACTGCGGGCGAGTGGCCAGCTTCGATCATGTGGCGGTCTAGACAGACCTCGTGATACAGTTTATGACTTTGTTGGTACTGTGGGTTTTAGTAGTCGGCTATGCCTTCGTACTTACCCCGTACGGTTTTATTATGACACAAGTGGGACCTGGTGTTCATGTGTATTCCTTGGTGCTTTTATATCATAGACTGCCGGCAGTGAGGAAGGTATTCCACGGGCATGATTGATGTTGTGGGCGTGAGACCCATAGTTATATTTGAGTGATGACTATGAGGGCGTGAGTCCCTGACTTGACATGACTGCTTATTTATTGTGAACTGTAGTTTGGTTGTCATACATGTCTCCTGCTTTATATAGACTACTATGATTTCACTTACAGTATTTTCAGTTTCACATACTTGGTACCTGTTATCGACCTCGCCGGGAGTTGCGTTCATGCCGCGGTAGAGTACACCCGATTGTTGATCCTCGCTCATGGGTCACGATTCAACGTTGGGAAGCTCCGTTCCTCCGGAGGCTTATCAGTGGTATAGTCCCCTGTCGTTGTAGGTACTTACATTCAGGGGTATGGCGGGGCCCTGTCCCGCCATTGTTGTCATATCATTCTTAGAGGTCTGTAGTACTGTTGTGGGCAGAGTTTGTAAAAAAAAAAAAAAGGATGTAACTGTTCGGATTTAAGTTTTTACATATATATGCCGAAAGACAACTTTTCTTCAGATAAACTGTGTCTCTTTTACATTGTTTCATGTTGTGTTTTATATTCCGCAGATTACTCTGATGTTGTATCACTAGGGTGCCCGGGGTAAGGCACCAGTCACGGGCCCGGGTTCGGGTCGTGACACATGTGACCAGGATGCGGGTTAGATTCCCGGATTTGTTTTATTACCCATGGCCATGCTTATACGATGAGGGATTCCAGGGCATGCGACCATGCTATGTACGACTATTTCTCCATGGGCTAGCTCCCCATGAAGACATGTACCCACGATGAGGGATTCCGGGGACATGTTATATTATTACTCCATGGACTAGCTCTCCATGAAGACCTGCACCTACGATGAGGGATGCCGAGGGCACGTTATGGCCATGCTTATACGATGAGGGATTCCGGGGCATGCGGCCACGTTATATATATATATATATATATATATATATGTGTTGTATATGTTACACCTGTGGCTATCGGCAGTGATGTGGGATTCCACGGGCAGGAGATATATATATGTATTGTGTATGTGTACGCCGGCAGTGAGGTTGGATGCCACGAGCACGTCACATGGTTATATTTTACACTTATGACTGTCGGCAGTGATGGGGGATTCCACGGGCACGCTTTGATATTTGTGTGACTTGATCGCGTCCCAGATTGGGCCGGGTAGTATATGCGTCCCTCCATAAAGGGCAGGATTATGTTATGAAATATAAGTAAGTTATATGGTAATTAACTTGACGATTTTCCTAATTATGTACGTAAGAAAGTGACTATAACTTTTATTGAAAAATGGGAAAAGATAATAAGGTACGATTAAGTTCACGAGATGGTAATGACACGGTAGGATCTGGTATGTACCATTTTTATACTTGCCTCTGTCATTCTTTTGTACAGTTATGATTTGTTTACTGTACCTTATTTTCCGTTCCATATTCGGTACCTGTTGTACTGACCCCCTTCGGGGGGCTGCGTTCATGTCCGCAGGTTTAGGTACACAATTGTGGATCCGCGAGCTTAGGATCCTGATTCAGCATTTGAGATGACTCCAATGTTCCGGAGTTGTCATGGCTATGTATATTCAGGGGTACGGCGGGGCCTTGTCCCGTCATAGTATTTGTTCAAATCTTAGAGGTCTGTATTCATCTGTGGGCTGGACTGGCTAGAGTTGTTTTGTTTACATTGTTAAGCAGTGTAGCCCCTTTCGGGTAATTTTTATGATTATGGCAGCCTTATCGGCTTGGCCTTAGTTTTAAAAAAAAAGTGCTATTTATCTTCCGCAGTTTACTATGTTGTATGATTAGAAGGGTGCCCAGGTAGGGCACTAGTCGCCGCCCGGGGTCGGGTCGTGACAAAAGTGGTATCAGAGCCAGGTTGTCCTCGGAAAGTGTCTACAGACCGTGTCTAGTAGAGTCTTAATTATCGGTGTGTTGTGCACCACATGTATAATCAGGAGGCTGCAGGACATTTAGGATTGGTTTCCATTCTTCTCACTCTGAGATCGTGCGATAGAGCTGTGTTGTTAGGGTCGTCTTTCCCTAACAAGTTATGTTGATTGCAGCTACGAGAAAGGCAGCAGTGACCCAGGAAGGACTCTGTGGATTGCGAATCCAGGTTGGTAATGATTGTAGTATAGTTGGTATTGTGACATACATCTATACGGAGTTATGTATGAGGGTCAGACACGTGTTGCCTAGAATGATTTTAGATTACCAAGAGTTGGTAAAGACTAATTCGATACCGGGAAGGTATGGAACAATTAATGAATTCTCGCCAAGGTCTTATGTTTTATTTTGAGATAATTGGGGAAGGATGAGCTGTCTGATAGGGTAGTGAACCCTTAAGAAGCCATGTTAAGGAACTTAAGGAATACCATGTTAATATATTAAGCTACGTGGTAGGCTTAAGAGAATTGTACGGATGAGGTCCGTATAGAGTAAGTAATGGTTGTTGTGATCAAGGCGACACGATTATGGTATTATGAGAAGTTTTTGTACCGTTCTTGGGAATGGTAAGGTAGGCTTGGAGCATGGAAATTGCGAGCCTAAGAATATTGATGACCCGAGACCTTAGATGTACAAGGTCTTCTCGGGTAGAAAGATTTATTATAGGCCAAGAATAAGAGTTAAGTGCGACGGTGGGACGGGGTGAGGACCTATTGCGGGTCGCCCCATAGCCTGAAATGGGGTGGGATCAGTTGGTAGTAGTTCCGCTACGTGACAGGGTCACGAGGGTGCAAGGCCCAAGTCTAGTTAATTGTTTTACGGGTTCGTGGACGCGTTCCACCGGAACCAGGTCGTGAAAGCCGAAAATGGCCTTATATTGTTTTATAGAGAGACTCCAAAGATTAGAGATCAGAATGGTATGGAAGTTATGTAAGTATTCTAGTATGAGTTGGAAGTACGGAAAGAGTACGACCAATAAGAAAGATAGCAACCAAGTGTAAAGGAGTAGAGCCTGAATCCATAAGAACCTTTCGAGGTAACTACACCCGTGAGTGTGTGGGGTGGTAGCTGAGCGGGAATATGAGATTTTCCCGGTGATGATACAGTCGTCAGACCCTAATAGACATTGTAGAGATGATTATGACAGACTTTGAGGTCATTATGAGTATGGACTAGGTGGCTTCGTGAGAGCCAAGATTGATATCTTAGTATAAGTATTGTTATGTGGCCATGGGTGGCATATGTAATATGAAGGGTGCAGTAAAAGGAGACTATGTCGCTATTTAATTAGATTGGACTCCGAAAGAACATTTGAGGACGAATGTTTCTAAGGGGGGAAGAATGTTACACCCCGTAAGTCCAGGACATGTTTAAGAGAATGTACGTAAGGAACATAAGACTTGAAATTGGTACGAAAGGAAGAATTGTTTTTCCGACGGAAAATCTTCCGAACGTCGGAAAGGAAAAATGTTCGTTGAAGAGAATTGGATTCTCAAAATGCATTAATTGAAGAAGTATTGAACTTATTATCATTATGGAAATTTATTTTTACGGATTTGGTCACGTGGGGCCCACCCGAGGAATTTTACGTTTTGTGGGGCCCACGAGTGTTGCGGAATTTTATGGATGAATGGGAGGGCGACACATGGCACCCCCACATGTTCTTGGATGAAATTATGCAAGGGTAGTATGGTCATTGACCATGATAGAAGACTAAGTCTTGCAAGTAGAGCTTGACATTGTTGACTAAGTCCAAGGGCCACTTGGCTTGATCCCTTTCATCCAAATGTAACATGTGTTGTAATCTAGACCCTCCAATGTGTTATATAGTTATCCATGTAGCAAGACAAGACTATTTTACACTTAGAAAAAATTAGAACACTTAGGGTTCTTGAGGAAGGCTCTCGGGTTTGAGCATTAGAGAGCAAGAAAATTTTGTAATTTTGTTCCATTATTCATGATACTTTAACCCAAGGTCACTAAGGGTATTGTAAGGTTATCTCAATATAAAGATTTCGGAAAAACGACGTTTTTACGTTAGTCGCAAGGCGAAACCCTTAGGTGTTCTTCAACTTTGAAGATGGAACTTGAAGAAGAGTTCTTCATGAGCTTCTAAGGAGTGCTTGGAGCGGATTGAAACATAAGGAAGGGAGCTAAGAATTGCTAAGGAGCGACTTTGAATCTTGGAATTTTAAAGGGATTGTACAGGTATAATTCTTGTCGTTTTAGTAATTGAGATTACTTATTGTTGTAGCTATGGATATTAGCAAGCATGATGTTTATATTATGAAGTTGATAAGTGTTAGGGATATTGGAACCCTAATCCGAAAACTAGCATGTTTAACCCTTAAGATTTCAATTCAAGTTGATTATTAGTTTAGTCGTCACATGTTATATATTGAAGGAAATTGTAGTTGTTGAAGTTGTTTATTACTATATAACATGTTAGACCTAAGGACTTGGATTGGAAAAGAATTGGAAAAGACTTTGAGTTGTTGTTTATGTTAGCCGAGAATGGCTTTAATTATGGAACTAGTTTCGTATTAATTTGTGGGGCGGAATTTTACACGTCCTGTTAAGGCGTGTAATCCCCTTTGGTTAGCTTAATTGTTGGGCCTTAAATGTGACGTGTTTGGTTATTGAATTCGGCCTTGAAAAAAGTGGCAAAGTATGTAGAAACAAAGGAAGTGCTGTCCGATTTTCCATAGAATTTAGTGACTTTGCACTTAGAATATTCTACGTTTGAAGCTAGAGGTTTAATGGACGTATTATGGCCATTATAGGTGGAAGTACTTAGTATAACGTATTCTACTTGAAGGATGGAATAGCTATCAAGGTTGAAGTACTTTGGAGCATTTTGCTATTTGTCGATAATCGTCGCGAGGTATGTGAACCTCTTCCTTCTTTTGACATGATTCTATGTATGGAATGTACATGTGGTATTATTTCATGTTTCCTTCTACTCTTAGAAGTTAAGAAGTATGTGTGTTGATTTACTCTATGTAAAGGTTATGTTTGAGTTATCCTAAGTTCTTACCAAGTCTTATGGGGGATGTTGGTAAGAGTCGTTAGGAGGTATTTTGGAGCCAAGTTGACTTGGCTAATTTACGGCATGAATGAGAATAAGTATCGAACAAGCCATTGCAGCGTTAATAAAGGAAAATGTAATGACGATAAATTATATTAAAACAAGTAGAATTCTCCATCTGCATAGAAGCTAAGATAAGACAAAATTATATTACATTTTCTAGATCATGGCTGCTTTAATGAGATCAGTATAAACAAGTATAACCTATTCACACATATAAGGCATATGTTGCTTAATTTAAAGAGTTTACGTTATGAAGTGTTAAGACTATGAACTACGAAACTTGATTCTGAAAGATAAGAGACTTGAAGTATTTTGAAAGTATACGATACTTGG
This sequence comes from Przewalskia tangutica, assembly GCA_029844215.1. Classification (NCBI taxonomy): domain Eukaryota; kingdom Viridiplantae; phylum Streptophyta; class Magnoliopsida; order Solanales; family Solanaceae; genus Przewalskia; species Przewalskia tangutica. The sequence continues at coordinate 75,817,246 of CM056734.1, forward strand.
TTTTCGAAAGTATAAGTCTCTTGGTTGTAAAAAGAATGTATTTGCCTAAAGTATAAAGTTAGTATAACGACTTTATGGGAAGTGAGTTATAATAGCTTTATGGAAAGTTAAAAGAGTGGTTTACTCTAAGTAATGATAAATGTTTTGAAATAAAGAAAGACAAATGGATTTAAAAGCATCAATTGCTTAAGTTTTAAGGAAAGAAGTCACTTGATTTAGAAGCCGAAAAATGTATTTCTAAAAGTGTAGTGACTTAGGTAAAATGTAAACAAGCCTTGATACTACGGGTGTTAGTATCTTGGGGTTTTATATGAAAATGAGTCTTTTGAAAAGGATGTAAGCACGTAGTACTTTAGGTTAAATTCCCGGATTCTTATGTGTGAAACGAAAGTGCCATGAGTTTATAAAAATGGAAGTCTAAAGGTTTAATGAACTTGCCTATGGTTGCTTGTGATAGCTTTGAGTGCAAGTATTATATGTTTACGTCGTCGTGACTCTCAGTTGGAGGGCCGACTGTCTTGTTCTAAGTTTACTTGGACGTACCGACAGTGATGTGGGATTCAACGGGTATGCTTCCATTATGATTGATCCTTGGACATGCTTATACGATGTGGGATTCCGGGGCATGTGACCAGGATGCGGGTTAGATTCCCGGATTTGTTTTATTACCCATGGCCATGCTTATACGATGAGGGATTCCGGGGCATGCGACCATGCTATGTACGACTATTGCTCCATGGGCTATCTCCCCATGAAGACATGTACCCACGATGAGGGATTCCGGGGGCATGCTATATTATTACTCCATGGACTAGCTCTACATGAAGACCTGCACCTACGATGAGGGATGCCGAGGGCACGTTATGGCCATGCTTATACGATGAGGGATTCCGGGGCATGCGGCCACGTTATATATATATATATGTTGTATATGTTACACCTGCGGCTGTCGGCAGTGATGTGGGATTCCACGGGCAGGAGATATATATATGTATTGTGTATGTGTACGCCGGCAGTGAGGTGGGATGCCACGCAAATCACGTGGTTATATTTTACACTTATGGTATCGGCGGTGATGGGGATTCCACGGGCACGCTTTGATATTTGTGTGACTTGCTCGCGTCCCAGTTGGTAGCGTAGTATATGCGTCCCTCCATAAAGGGCAGGATTATGTTATGAAAGATAAGTAAGTTATATGGTAATGAACTTGACGATTTTCCTAAGTATGTACGTAAGAAAGTGACTATAACTTTTATTGAAAAATGGGAAAAGATAATAAGGTACGATTAAGTTCACGAGATGGTAATGACACGGTAGGATCTGGTATGTACCCTTTTTATACTTGCCCCTGTCATTCTTTTGTACAGTTATGATTTGTTTACTGTACCTTATTTTCCGTTCCATATTCTGCACTGTTGTTAATCGACTTTCGAAGGCTGCGTTCATGTCCGCAGGTTTAGGTACACAGTTGTGGATCCGCGAGCTTAGTGTTACACCCCGTGTTTTCAGGACGTGTTTTAAGAACGTACGTAAGAACTCACAAGTGTTGAGAATTGAGACTTGTAAAAATTTATCGGAATTATGAAATTGTCGGAAAACGAATATAGTGACGAATGAGAGGGTGACACGTGTCACCCCCTTAGAATGCCTTGGACGAATTGATCATGGACTAAAGGGTCATTTGACCCTTGTTAGGAAGACAAGTCTTGCTAGCCTTAGAGCTTGACAACATTGACCAAGTCAAAGGTCCCACTAGTCTTGATATTTAATTAGACCTCATCCAAACCACCCATTTGTTTAGACCTTAACCCTCCATTACACTATATAATACTAGTAGTAGTATGACAAGCTTAACACTTAGTAAAATTTCACAAAAACTTGAAGGAAGAGCAAGAGTGCTCTCGGGTTCAACAATCAAGAAGGAGAAATTTTTTTGTTTCTTGTCCAATAATCTTCCCACTTTAAACCAAGGTTCATGAGGGTATAGTAAGTGTATCTCAATAGAAAAATCTCGGAAAAAGATAGTTTTCGGGATAGTCGCAAAGTGAAAACCTAGTGGCTTTCTAGGTTTTGGATTGGAAGTTTGAAGGAAAGTTGTTGGTGTGGTTCAAAGGGTCTCAAGTAGCGGATTGAAGTATCTTGAAGAGGCTCTAGGTTGCTAAGGAGCGACTTCGGAGTTGGAGTTGGATTAGGATTCGTTGAGGTATAATCTTGTTCTTTGAAAATGTTACAAGATTATTTATATTGTTGTTAGCTATACTTGTTGCTAGCATAAGGAATATGTGTTGAAGTTTGTAAGGATTATGGATTGATTGTGGCCTTGGAAATCCGAAATGTGATGTGAGCCATGTTAAGTTAGATTACAATTGGGTCGTTATTAGAATCGTCGCATGTATTGACTTGAAGATTATAGTAGTTATAATTGGTTGCGACTTGATATCATGTTATGCTAACAACTTGGATTGAATTGGAGATTGGATAAAATTTATGTTGTAGTACCTCTATGTAGCCGAATTGGCCAAGTTTGTTGTATTAAATTAATATCGTTTGTGGGGCGGAATTTTACACGTCTAGTAGGCGTGTAATCCCCTATTGTTCATTTGCATTGGACTAATTTCTAAATTGTGAGCCAATTGGGGCTGTTTGGTTATTGTATTCGGCCTTGAAAAAGGTGGCAAAGTAAGTAAACACAAAGGAGGTGCTGTCCGATTTTCCGTAGAATTTAATGACTTAGCACTTAGAATATTCTACGTTTGAAGTAAGAGGTTAATGGACGTATGGTGACCATTCTAGGTGGAAGTACTAAGTATAGCGTATCCTATTTGAATGATGGAATAGCTATCAAGGTTGAAGTACTTTGGAGCATTTTGCTACTTGTCGACAATCGTCGCGAGGTATGTGAACCTCTTCTTTCCTTGGCATGATTCTATGTATGGAATATACCTGTGGTGTCATTTCATGTTTCTATATACTCTTAGAAGTTAAGAGGTAGTTGTGTGACTTACTTTATATAGAACTTTTCCTATCCTTTGAGCATGAATAGTTGCACGTATGTAGTACGGTAGACGTACAAGACCTTGATATCCTTTACTAGTTTTATGAATAGCCATGTTGGGTGAGTTAGGAGATTAACTCGCTTCTTTGAGAGTATTAAGGATGTCTAATGTTTTTTGAAAGTTAAGTGAATTGATTTGGAAGTATTTAATACTTGACTTCAAAAAGTAGAAGTCTCTTTGTTAGAAAAGGAACGAGTTTTGTCTAAAACCATAAAGGGTTATAACGGCTTTATGGGAAGTTGGTTATGACGGCTTTATGGAAGGTTATGAGAATGGTTTTCTCTAATAGTATAATAAAAGAAATAACTTGTATTAAGGAAGGGCAATGTGATTTAAAGGTATCACTTGCTTAAAGCTTTTAAGTAAGAAGTCGCGTAATTTAGAAGCCGGTTATTGAATTTCTAAAAAGGTATTGTGACTTGTCCTGAAAGGTAGAGATGACTTGATACTACGGTTGTTAGTATCTGGGGAGTTTTAGTTGAAAAAGAGTCTTTCTAAAGGAGTAGAGGGGCGTAGTACGTTGGGTTAAATTCGGGCGATACCTGCAGGCGCACTATATGACATTATCGACCCAGAGATGGGCCGGGCAGTATACCTTTACGGGCAGACTATATGACATTATCGACCCAGAGATGGGCCGGGCAGTATACCTTTACGGGCAGACTATATGACATTATCGACCCAGAGATGGGCCGGGCAGTATACCTGTACGGGCAGACTATATGACATTATCGCGCCCGAGATGGGCGGCGGTATACCTTTACGCGCACTATATGACATTATCGACCCGAGATGGGCCGGGCAAGATACCTTTATGGGCGAACTATATGACATTATCGACCCGAAGATGGGCCGCAAGATACCTTCAGGCGAACTATATGACATTATCGACCCAGAGATGGGCCGGGCAGTATACCTTTACGGGCAGACTATAGGACATTATTGCGTCCCAGAGATGGGCCGGACAGTATACCTTTAGGGGCAGACTATGTGACTTTATCGCGTCCCAGGTTGGGCCGGGCAGTATAGGTGTCCCTCCTTAAAGGGCCGGACTAGGTTGTGTAAGGTAAGTAGGTTATATGGCAGTGAACTTGATGATTGTCCGAAGTAAGTACGTAAGGAAGTGACTATAACCTTTATTGAGAAATGGGAAAAGATAATAAGGTACGATTAAGTTCACGAGGGGGTAATGACATGGTAGGCTCATGTATTTACTTCTTTTTACACTTACCCCCCGTCATGCTTTTTTTACAGATATGTTTTAATTGTTGTACCTTATTTCCGTTCCATATTGCACTGTTGTGCTTGACCTTTGAAATGCGTTAAATGCCCGCAGGTTTTAGGTACCCAGGTTGGTGATCCTTGCTCTTAGGATCTCGGTTCAGTTTTTGGGAAAAAGCTCCATTTGCTCCGGAGGCTTATCTCTTGGTACGGTTTTTCCCTGAGGTAGTAGATGCATGTATATTCAGGGGTATGGCGGGGCCCTGTCCCGCCACAGTTGTTATGATAAAAACTCTTAGAGGTCTGTAGTCACATATTTGTGGGTCAGTTTGTAAAGAAATGAGGCAACTGTTTCGGTTGTATATATTTATGTCCAGGAAGGTAGCCCTATCGGCTAACCTGTTGTTTTACTTATGTTGTTTTATTTTATAAGTTTCATGTATGTTCCGCTGATTATCTCTGATGTATACCTGTAAGGGTGCCCAGGTAGGGCACCAGTCGCGGTCCCGGGGTCGGGTCGTGACACTTAGGATCCTGATTCAGCATTTGAGATGGCTCCAATGTTCCGGAGTTGTCATGGCCATGTATATTCAGGGGTACGGCGGGGCCTTGTCCCGTCATAGTATTTGTTCAAATCTTAGAGGTCTGTATTCATCTGTGGGCTGGACTGGCTAGAGTTGTTTTGTTTACATTGTTAAGCAGTGTAGCCCCTTTCGGGTAATTTTTATGATTATGGCAGCCTTATCGGCTTGGCCTTAGTTTTAAAAAAAATGTGTTATTTATCTTCCGCAGTTTACTATGTTGTATGATTAGAATGGTGCCCAGGTAGGGCACTAGTCGCGGCCCGGGGTCGGGTCGTGACACAACGTGTCAGTATGTCCAAAGAAAATAACCAGATAACACTCCTAGTGGAAGCATACCCGTGGGCCCCCCAACGTGTCAGTATGTCCAAAGGGAATAACAAGATAACACTCATAGTGGAAGCATACCCGTGGGCCACCCAACGTGTCAGTATGTCCAAAGAAAATAACCAGATAACACTCCTAGTGGAAGCATACCCGTGGGCCCCCCAACGTGTCAGTATGTCCAAAGGAAATAACAAGATAACACTCATAGTGGAAGCATACCCGTGGGCCACCCAACGTGTCAGTATGTCCAACATGATCGATAGTAACATGACCGGCCCTCCATCGAGAGATGCGGTAGCATAAGGATACAATACTTGTACACTAAGACTATCACAAGCAAACATAGGCAAGTTATTCATACTCAAGGTACTTTCATTCTATGCCAAAAATCCGGGTTTTAACCCCAAGGTACTACTTTATTTCTTTAAAAAGTCCATTTCTTTTTCACAAAAGTCACATGCTACTAACACCCATGGTATCAAAATAGAGTAACTATTATTTGAAGTAAACCAAAAACAATTTCCATACTTCCTTTTCAAATAAACCAAGACAATACCATGTCTTCCTTTTAAACCAAAACAAGACAATGCCATGCCTTCTTTTTCTATATCAAATCACTTCTCGAACTAGTATAAGTTTCAAAACTTCAAATTCTCAAGTCTCTTACTTTTAAACCAAATCCCACAATGGGGAAAAATCAAGTCTCATATCTTTTAAAACAAATGCCAAGTTACCATTTTAAAGCCCATAATAAACCATTCTTTCGTTTTCATAAAGTCGTTATAACTAACTTCCCATAAAGCTATTATAACACTTATGTTTAAAACCAACCAAATACAACTATAAGCATTTATGAGACCGAGAGGGCTTATTCTTTAACAACCAAGTACCCATTACTAACGAATAAGGTTTTCCCACTTTTCAACACAATCCAGTCCTTTACACTTCATATCAAGTCAAGGGCACAAAAGGAAATCAAACTCCTTTAACACACGTGCGTATACCGCACTGTATATTTTACAAATAATCATGCTCAAGAGAATAGGAAGAATCACATACCTCGCGACGATTATCGACAAGTAGCAAGATGCTCCAAAATACTATAACCTTGCTAGCCTTTTCCACCCTTCAAATGGAATACGCTATTCGTAGTACTTCACCCTATAATGGCCATAATACGTCTATTAGCTTCTAGCTTTAACGTAGAATATTCTAATTGAAAAGTCCCTTATTCCTACGGAAAATTGGACAACACTTCCTTTGTTTCTACATACTTTGCCACCTTTTTCAAGGCCGAATTCAATAAGCAAACACGCCACCTTTAAGGCTCAACAATGTAGTTAACAAATAGGGGATTACACGCCTACTAGACGTGTAAAATTCCGCCCCACAATTGATATCAAACTAGTACAAACTACAAGGTCCAATTCGGCAACTTTGAGGTATAACCACATAAATTCTTATCCAATTCCTTTTTAATCCAAAATCTTATCCAATTCCTACATGCAATATATCTAAAGGCAATATTGACAACTACAAGTCATTTCTTCCATACATGCAACACAATTTTACTTAAAGAAATGAACGGATTGTTACCTTGGAGTTTACCCAAATTAGTCCAACAAATTCCACTTGCCTTCCTTCCACAATCACCTCCACAAACCTCCTACAAGCTTGTCAACATGTTTCTTTCTTGCCACCTTTCCAAAATTTCTCTAGGCCTTGGTTTCTCCTTGAATTTCTAGAGAGAAGGGAGAGGAAATTTTTAGAGAGAAGGAGGAGGAATATTTAGAGAGAAGGGTGTTCTTTCAAGAATGACCAAGTCTTCAAGACTTGGTCAATAAATAGGACATGCACAAAATCATATGGGGGGGGGGGGGACACTTGTCACCCTCCCATGGCCCTTTTAAAAAAATCAGTTCTGATTTTTCTCCCCAGATTCGCAGAAACCCGCCTCGGCGCCGTGGCCCTGCAAACGGCGCCGCGGCGCTGAAACTTTCGAGAATCTTCAGGACTTCCGGCGCGCTGCAATCTTCCGCCGCGCCGCGCCTCAGATCCGCGCCACGCGCGTGGCCCCTGACCGAAAATGCATTTCTGCCCGACTGCGCACTGAACTTGAAACTTCCATAACTTTCTACTCCGATGTCCTATCGACGAACGGTTTGTTGCGTTGGAAACTAGACTCAACGAAATTCATACTGGGCTATTGAAACATCTAAAAACTCCTAATGAGCTAGGAGAGATACCGCTCCAAAGTTGACTCAAAACTGTCCAAAACATTCTGTCAACTTATCTTTCCAATTTCAACTCTTATTTCCCTTCGTACGTTCCCAATACATGACCTGAAATTCCGGGGTGTAACAAAAGCCTCCGAAAAAATGGAGCTTTCCAAAAACTGAACAGTGATCCTAAGAGTGCGGATCAGCAAGCTATGTACCTCAACCTGCGGCATGAACGCAGCCCCCCGAAGGAGGTCAGTACGAAATATGTACCAAGTATGTAAAACTAAAAGTACTGTAATGAAATCATAATAATCTAAAATAAAGCTGGAGACATGTATGATAACCAAAATAACAGTACACTGTGCCTTGCCGAAGTGAAAGTAATGAAAGTCAATTTTACCTTTTTAAAGACTATTTCAACATATGAACAATAGTCACACCAGAGCTATGGACACAAGCCCTCAAATATCATCACACAGTCCAGTAAGGGTCTCAAGCCCACAAATATCAAATCGTGCCCGTGGAATCCCCCATCATTGCCGACAACCTTAATTGTAAAATATAACTATGTGACACTCCCGTGGCATCCTACCTCACTATCGGCGTACACATATGCAATACATATATATATCTCCTGCCCGTGGAATCCCCCATCACTGCCGACAGCCGTAAGTGTAAAATATAACCATGTGACGCGCCCGTGGCATCCTACCTCACTGTCGCCATACACATATGCAATATATATATATATATATATATCTCATATCCGTGGAATCCCTCATCTCGGGTACATGACTTCATGGAGAGCTAATCCATGGGGGTAATAATCATATATAACATGCTCGTGGAATCCCTCATCTCGGGTACATGTCTTCATGGAGAGCTAGTCCATGGAGTAATAGCATATAACATGGTCGAATGCCCCGGAATCTCTCATCGTATAAGCATGGCCATGGAGTAATAATAACATCCATGAATTTAGCCCGCATCCTGGTCGCATGCCCCGGAATCCCTCATCGTATAAGCATGTCCAAGGATCAATCACAATGGAAGCATACCCGTGGAATCCTCCGTCACTGCCGGTACGTCCAAGTAAATTTACAACATGACGGCCGACCCTCCAACTGAGAGTCACGACAGCGTAAAAATATAATACTTGCACTCAAAGGCTATCACAAGAAATCATAGGCAAGTTCATAAAATCTTTAGACTTCCATTATCATAAACATGAATTTCATTTTATAAACTCAAGGCACTTTCGTATCACATAAAAATCCGGGAATTTAACCCCAAAGTACTACGTACTTCCATTCTTTTCAAAAGACTCATTTTTACATAAAACCCCAAGATACTAACACCCATAGTATCAACGCATGTCTATTTTTCAAATTAAGTTACTAAACCTTTAGAAATTCATTTCAAGACTTTGAAACCAAGTAACTTCCAATTTCACAACCTAGGCAACTCATGCCTATCAATCAAAATAGACAACTCTCTTAACCTTCCATAAAACCGTTATAACTAACTTCCCATAAAGCCGTTATAACTCTTTATGGTTTAGAGAAATTCATTCTTTTTATAACCAAGAGACTTATACTTTCAAATCAAGTTGCATAATTTTCAAAATACTTCAAGCCTCTTATCTTTAGAAATCAAGTTTCTTAACTTTAGAAATCAAGTCTCTTATCTTTAGAATATCAAGAAATCAATACTTTCCAAATCAAGTATTCTATACTTTTAAATCAAGTCATTTCTTCCTTTAAGAATCAAGTCCCATAACTTGAAAAATAAAGTCTCTTAACCTTTTAAGAATTCAAGGTTCATAGTCTTTAAAACTTCATAACGTAAACTCTTTAAATTAAGTAACATATACTTTTATGCGTTGTGAATAGGTTATACTCATTTATAACGATCTTATTAAAGCAGCCATGATCTAGAAAATGTAATACAATGTTGTCTTATCTTAGTTTCTATGCAGATGGAGAATTCTACTCATTTTAATATAATTGATTGTCGATACATTTTCTTTTATTAACGCTGCAATGGCTTGTTCGTTACTTATTCTCATTCGTGCAGTAAATTAGCAAAGTCAACTCGACTCCAAATACTTCCTAACGACTCTTACCAACATCCCCAGAAGACTTGGTAAGAACTTAGGATAACTTAGACATAACGTTTACATAGAGTAAATCAACATACATACCTCTTAACTTCTAAGAGTAGAAGGAATCATGAAATAACACCACATGTATATTTCATACATAGAATCATGCCAAAAGAAGGAAGAGGTTCACATACCTCGCGACGATTATCGACAAGTAGCAAAATGCTCAAAAGTATTTCAACCTTGATAGTTATTCCATCCTTTAAGTGGAATACTCTATATGTAGTACTTCAACCTATAATGGCCATAATACGTCTATTAACCTCTAGCTTCAAACGTAGAATATTCTAAGTGTAAAGTCACCGAATTCTACGGAAAATCGGACAACACTTCCTTTGTTTCTACGTACTTTTCCACATTTTTCAAGGCCCGAATTTAACAACCAAACATGCCACATTTAAGGCCTAACAATTCAGCTATCCAAAGGGGATTACACGCCTTAACAGGACGTGTAAAATTATGCCCCACAATAATACAAAACAATCCAATAATTCCATGTCATTCTCGGCTATAATGTATCATACTACAAAGTCTTATCCAATTCCTTTTCAATCCAAGTTGTTACGTCTAACATGTCATCTAGCCACAACTAGTTGTAACAATTATAACCACTTTAATCAACTCTTTAGATAACAAGCGACGACTAAACTAGTAACTAAATTGAATTACAATCTTAAAGGCTAAATCATGCAACTTTCGGATTCCATCCAAATATTCCATAACACTTATCAATCTTCATAATATATTTCACATGATCATTTCTAACTACTACAACATGAAATCTTGAATTACAATAGCAAGACGGAGATTATTACCTCTTTAAACCCAAAACAATCCAAAACCTAAAGTCGATCCTTAGCAACTTCAACTCTTTTTCTTGACGTTCCAATCCGCTATTTGCAACCTTTAGAAGCTTGTGAAAAACTCCTCTTCTATTTCCAACTTCAAAGTTGAAGAACACCTTGGGTTTTCGCCTTGCGACTAACGTAAAAAAGCAGTTTTTCCGGGATCTTTCTATTGAGATATCCTTACAATACCCTTAGGAAACTTGGTTTAAAGTATTGGGATTATTGAACCACAAACGAATTTTTTTTTTCTTCTTTAAGAGCAAAGCCGAGAGCATTCTTATGCCTAGCTCAAGTTTCCCTAAAAGTTTTCTAAGTGTTTAGACAAGTCTTGCTACAAGGATGATTATATAAAACATTGGAGGGTCTAGATTAAAACATTTGGGTGGCTTGGATGAGTTTCATTAAAAAGAAATCTAGACAAGTGGCTCATTGACTTAGTCAATAATGTCAAGCTTGGGCTTTGCAAGACTTGATCATCTTTGTCTTGGTCATTTGACCATTCTATCCTTGGTCTAAATGTCCACGACCATCTAAGGGGGGGGGGGGGGGGTGGGCCGTGTCACCCTCTCATTCATCGTAATATTTCGTTTCCCGACATTTCTATAATTCCAATAAATTCTACAAGTCTCAAATTTTAACGTCCTGATTCTTACGTATGTTCTTATATACATGTCCTGGAATTACGGGGTGTAACATTCTTCCCCCCCTTAGAAACATTCGTCCCCGAATGTTCTTTCGGAGTCAATCTAATATTTCTCGGTATAGTCTCATAAAACTACACTTAATGAAACTTAATTATGCCACCTATGGCCCTAATACCTCGCACACACATATCCATCCATCATAAGCCAAATGAGAAAACAAATCCAAAGTGTGCACCATCACTATTTACTCCCATTCATGGCCCAAAATAATTTTCTTTTCGTACTTCCGAACTCATTCTAGCATATGTACATAGTCTCAATATTATCTGTTCATGACACTTAAACTTACAACAACCTTATCATGCATACAAGTCTCTAAAGGGTCAAAGATATACCTGAAATCATATAGGAGAGTCAAAGGACCGCTAAAACTGGGAACTTCCACCACGACCTCTGTCACGGCCTGCCGTTGCATGAACATCTTGCCTAGGTATTGAAGGCGAATAACCCGCAACTGATCCAGTAGACTGTGCTATCCCACCAGTGCCACCTCTGGTCGGACAGTCTCTCACCAAATGGCCATGCTGGCCGCAAACATAATAAGCTGTCGAAGTAGTACGACACTCCCCAAAATGGAACCTACCATAGTGACCACACCGAGGCAAAGGTGGATTCCCCTGGCTACTACCCTCAGACATCTGTGAACTCGCACCGAGCCACGACCGCTCCGAATATCCTCCGATCAAACCTCCTGCCAGAAGACCGGGAAGGAGCACTCTGTGTCGGCTGAAATGTAGACCTAGCTCACCGAGGCCGTCCGCCTCGAAAGTTACCTCAAACCTCGCCCCCGGCCCTCTGGCCGGCCTGGTCCGCTGATCCTCTCTTTCTCTGTCCTCTATTCCCTGTGCATAAGCCTGTATCCTGGCAATATCCATATCTGGTTGAAGGGCCACTCCCAGGCATGCAATAACCATAATAACGATCTAGCCCCATCACATAGCGATGAACTCTGTTCGCCATATCAGCCACAATAGTGATCGCATATATGGGCAACGAGTCAAACTCCAGGTTGTACTCTCTTATGGTCCTCCCATTCTGCCTTAATGACAAGAACCTATCAACACGGGCTCTTCTCATCTCAGGAGGCAAAAAGTGATTAAGAAAGGCCTCTGTGAACTCATCCCAAACTGCTGGAAGAGTACCCACACCTCTAGACAACTCCCATGACTCAAACCAGTTCAACGCAATATCGCGTAACCGGTAAGAAGCTAACACAACTGACTCTGTCTCCGAGGCCCTAAGCACCTGCATAGTCCGTCAGATTCGCCGAACGAACTCCCGGGATCATCCTCGATCTCGAACCATAGAACTCGGGTGGATTACAACCCGTAAAATCTCGAATCCTCAAACCGCTTGGCCTAGGTTAGCTACTGCTCCCGTCGCCACGCCTACCACTATGTTAGTCAATAACCTGACCGCTCTCCATAATCTCTAAACTCGCCTGGCCGCGAATCGAGGCTCGGGTATCGGAACCTCTGAGCTGCGCCGTTTCTCGCCTCTAATACCGCTTGCCAGAATCAACTCGCATAACTGGGCTCGAGTATCGTAATCCTTCAGTGTACCACTAGCACTCATGCCGCCGCTGCCCTTCTAGGCCCCGTCGCCTCCGTAGGCATAATCGATACATAAGAATAGGTCGGAGAGGATTCAACCTATTGTAGGATGCTCTCGCACGATCTTAGAAAGAGAAAAATGGAAACCAATCGTAAATGTCCTGCAGCCTCCTGGTTATAGATGTGGTGCACAACACACCGATAACCAAGACTCTACTAGACACGGTCTATCGACACATTCCGATTACTAACTGCTCTGATACCACTTTTGTCACAACCCGACCCCGGGCCCGCGATTGGTGCCCTACCTGGGCACCCTTACAGGTATACATCAGAGATAATCAGCGAAACTTACATGAACTTAACAAGAAATAAATAACAGGTTAGCCGATAAGGCTACCTCCCGGGATATATATATATATATAATCCAAAAGCAGTTACCTCCCCTTAATTTTTTTTTTTACAAAGCGACCCACAAGATATGACTACAGACCTCTAAGAGTTTTGACATAACAACTGTGACGGGACAGGGCCCCGCCATACCCCTGAATGTACATAAATCTACAACCTCAGGGAACCGTACCAAAAGACAAAGCCTCCGGAGAAATGGAGCTTTCCAAGAACTGAACAGTGATCCTAAGAGTGCGGATCAGCAAGCTATGTACCTCAACCTGCGGCATGAACGCAGCCCCCCGAAGGAGGTCAGTACGAAATATGTACCAAGTATGTAAAACTAAAAGTACTGTAATGAAATCATAATAGTCTAAAATAAAGCTGGAGACATGTATGATAACCAAAATAACGATAATCGCGGCCTTGCCGAAGTGAAAGTAATGAAAGTCAGTTTTACCTTTTTAAAGACTATTTCAACATATGAACAATAGTCACACCAGGGCTATGGACACAAGCCCTCAAATATCATCACACAGTCCAGTAAGGGTCTCAAGCCCACAAATATCAAAGCGTGCCCGTGGAATCCCCCATCACTACCGACAGCCGTAGTTGTAAAATATAACCATGTGACGCGCCCGTGGCATCCTACCTCACTATCGGCGTACACATATGCAATACATATATATATCTCCTGCCCGTGGAATCCCCCATCACTGCCGACAACCGTAAGTGTAAAATATAACCATGTGACGTGCCCGTGGCATCCTACCTCACTGTCGGCGTACACATATGCAATACATATATATATATATATCTCATGTCCGTGGAATCCCTCATCTCGGGTACATGACTTTATGGAGAGCTAATCCATGGGGTAATAATCGTATATAACATGCCAGTGGAATCCCTCATCTCGGGTACATGTCTTCATGGAGAGCTAGTCCATAGAGTAATAGCATATAACATGGTCGCATGCCCCGAAATCCCTCATCGTATAAGCATGACCATGGAGTAATAATAGCATCCGTGAATTTAGCCCGCATCCTGGTCGCATGCCCCGGAATCCCTCATCGTATAAGCATGTCCAAGGATCAATCACAATGGAAGCATACCCGTGGAATCCTCCGTCACTGCCGGTACGCCCAAGTAAATTTACAACATGACGGCCGTCCCTCCAACTGAGAGTCACGACAGCGTAAAAATATAATACTTGCACTCAAAGGCTATCACAAGCAAGCATAGACAAGTTCATAAAATCTTTAGACTTCCATTATCATAAACATGAATTTCATTTTATAAACTCAAGGCACTTTCGTATCACATAAAAATCCGGGAATTTAACCCCAAAGTACTACGTACTTCCATTCTTTTCAAAAGACTCATTTTTACATAAAACCCCAAGATACTAACACCCATAGTATCAAGGCATGTCTATTTTTCAAATTAAGTTACTAGGCCTTTAGAAATTCATTTCAAGACATTGAAACCAAGTAACTTCCAATTTCACAACCTAGGCAACTCATGCCTATCAATCAAAATAGACAACTCTCTTAACCTTCCATAAAGCCGTTATAACTAACTTTCCATAAAGCCGTTATAACTCTTTATGGTTTAGACAAATTCATTCTTTTTATAACCAAGAGACTTATACTTTCAAATCAAGTTGCATAACTTTCAAAATACTTCAAGCCTCTTATCTTTAGAAATCAAGTTTCCTAACTTTAGAAATCAAGTCTCTTATCTTTAGAATATCAAGAAATCAATACTTTCCAAATCAAGTATTCTATACTTTTAAATCAAGTCATTTCTTCCTTTAAGAATCAAGTCCCATAACTTGTAAAATAAAGTCTCTTAACCTTTTAAGAATTCAAGGTTCATAGTCTTTAAAACTTCATAACGTAAACTCTTTAAATTAAGTAACATATACTTGTATGCGTTGTGAATAGGTTATACTCGTTTATAACGATCTTATTAAAGCAGCCATGATCTAGAAAATGTAATACAATTTTGTCTTATCTTAGTTTCTATGCAGATGGAGAATTCTACTCATTTTAATATAATTGATTGTCGATACATTTTCTTTTATTAACGTTGCAATGACTTGTTCGATACTTATTCTCATTAGTGTAGTAAATTAGCAGAGTCAACTCAACTCCAAATACTTCCTAACGACTCTTACCAACATCCCCCATATGACTTGATAAGAACTGAGGATAACTTAGACATAACTTTTACATAGAGTAAATCAACATACATACCTCTTAACTTCTAAGAGTAGAAGGAATCATGAAATAACACCACATGTATACTTCATACATAGAATCATGCCAAAAGAAGGAAGCGGTTCATATACCTCGCGATGATTATCGACAAGTAGTAAAATGCTCCAAAGTACTTCAACCTTGATAGTTATTCCATCCTTTAAGTGGAATACGCTATACGTAGTACTTCAACCTATAATGGACATAATACGTCTATTAACCTCTGGCTTCAAACATAGAATATTCTAAGTGTAAAGTCACCAAATTCTACGGAAAATCGGACATAACTTCCTTTGTTTCTACATACTTTTCCACCTTTTTCAAGGCCCGAATTTAACAACCAAACATGCCACATTTAAGGCCCAACAATTCAGCTATACAAAGGGGATTACACGCCTTAACAGGACGTGTAAAATTCTGCCCCACAATAATACAAAACAATCCAATAATTCCATGCCATTCTCGACTATAATGTATCATACTACAAATTCTTATCCAATTCCTTTTCAATCCAAGTTGTTACGTCTAACATGTCATATAGTCACAACTAGTTGTAACAATTATAACCACTTTAATCAACTCTTTAGATAACATGCGACGACTAAACTAGTAACTAAATTGAATTACAATCTTAAAGGCTAAATCATGCAACTTTCGGATTCCATCCAAATATTCCATAACACTTATCAATCTTCATAATATATTTCACATGATCATTTCTAACTACTACAACATGAATTCTTGAATTACAATAGCAAGACGGAGATTATTACCTCTTTAAGCCCAAAACAATCCAAAACCTAAAGTCGATTCTTAGCAACTTCAACTCCTTTTCTTGCTATTCCAATCCTCTATTTGCAACCCTTAAAAGCTTGTGAACACCTTGGGTTTTCGCCTTGCGACTAACGTAAAAATGCGGTTTTTCCGGGATCTTTCTATTGAGATATCCTTACAATACCCTTAGGAACCTTGGTTTAAAGTATTGGGATTATTGAACCACAAACAAATTTTTTTTTCTTCTTCTTTAAGAGCAAAGCCGAGAGCATTCTTATGCCTAGCTCAAGTTTCTCTAAATTTTTTCTAAGTGTTTAGACAAGTATTGCTACAAGGATGATTATATACAATATTGGAGGGTCTAGATTAAAACATTTGGGTGGCTTGGATGAGTTTCATTTAAAAAAAATCTAGACAAGTGGCTCATTGACTTAGTCAATAATGTCAAGCTTGGGCTTTGCAAGACTTGATCATCTTTGTCTTGGTCATTTGACCATTCTATCCTTGGTCTAAACGTACAAGACCATCTAAGGGGGGTGACACGTGTCACCCTCATATTCGTCGTAATATTTCGTTTCCGACATTTCCATAATTCCAATAAATTCTACAAGTCTCAAATTTTAACGTCCTGATTCTTACATATGTTCTTATATACATATCCTGGAATTACGGGGTGTAACAATAATGTTACCGGCCCTCTAGTGAGGGACGCAGTGATGTGAAAATATATTATTTGCACGAATAGCTATCATGAGCAACCATATGCAATTTAAATTATCTTTGACTCTCATTAGAACAAATAGAATGAACTATCATTTTAGAAAAACCCATGGAATTACCATGTCATGTAATATTAGGGACTTGAACCCAATAGCACCATGTACGTCCGCCGTACATCCTTTTTATAAAAGAATCATATCGTATAATATTAGGGACTTGAACCCAATAGCACCATGTACGTCCACCGTACATCCTTTCATTTATAAAATCCCAAGACACTAGCACATGTAGCATCAAGGCACTTCCACATTTTAAAATCAAGTTACTTACACTTTTCAAATCAAGTAATCTTACACTTTTTAAATCAAGTAACTCATACTTTTCAAATCAAGTAACTTATCATTTTCAAATCAAGTCACTTATACTTTACAAATCAAGTCCATACCATGCCTTTCATTTTCGAAAATACCAAGACAATATCATGCCTTCCTTTTTAAAAATACCAAGGCAATACCATGCCTTCCTTTTTAGAAATACCAAGGCAATACCATGCCTTCCTTTTTAGAAATACCAAGGCACTCTCATACCTTTCATTTTAAATCCTCATTTGGAAAATCAAGACACTTATCATATCAAGTATCATTTTAAAACCTCATTTGGTAAATTAAGATACTTATCAAATCAAGTATCACTTTAAAACCTCATTTGGTAAATTAAGATACTTATCAAATCAAGTATCACTTTGAGATTAAGATCCAATAAAACTACGTACGTCCACCATACACTTACTTTAAATAAACAACTTTCAAAATAAGAAATGATAGTTCACACACCGCTTGTCTGTACCAAATCGATAATCTAAATTCGTCTCGCTCCTCTGTCTAACATTATGAAAACATTTGCATAGTGATAACTGATCTGAATTGCCAAATTAATCCATTTTATGAGCCTTTAGCAGGTTATATATTAATAATGATCTTATCTAATCAGTTGTGAACCTAGAAAGTGTAAAATGAACTGGTTATATCTTAGCTTCTATGCAGATGGAAATTCTACTCATTTCAATATAATTGATTGTCAATTTCTTTTCATTTAACGCTGCAGTGGCTTGTTCGATACCTTTTCTCATTCGTGCTGTAACTTAGCAAGATCAACTCGACTCCAATGCTTACTAAAAACTCTTACCAACATCTCCATAAGACTTGGTAAGGACTTAGGAATAATTTAGACATGCCTTTAGCATAGAATCAATAACATGGATACTCCTTAACTTCTAAGAGTAGAATGAATCATGGAACAATACCACATGTATATTTCATACGTAGAACATGCCAAAGAAAGAAGGAAGAGGTTCACATACCTTATTGACGACTAACCAACACGACAAGGAGAATATGTCCCAAATAGGTACTTCAACCTATAATGACAACAACACGTCTATCAATTCCATGATACTAGTGTAATACATATACCAAGTAATGACTCTGTATTCTTATAAAAATTTGGACAACACTTCCCCTATTTATACGTATTTTTTCACCTTTCAATAAGGCCAATTTCCTCAACAACCAAGCATCAATTAAGGGCACAACCAACCAGTTAACCAAGGTGACTAACACACCTATTTCTCACGTAAAAACAACCCCTTAATCACGTATAACAGTCCACTAAAATCAGCCCATAAAATAGTCCCTAAAACTGCACAACAATATCCAACAGTTTTATACAAGTCTCGGCCAAACAACCACAACTAAGGCCCTTTTCAATATTCCTTATAATCCAATTCATATTTCAACACGTTTATAAATATCATAACAACTCTTAACAACAATATTTCCTTCATTTTAACATGCGACTAGTGATTATAACAACAACAATAACCAACGAGCCTAACAACACCAAAACTGTACACAATCGGCTAACATGCCAAAACTGTCTCATGCACTTCTTATTCTCCTTTCCACTCAATACAAGTTCATATCTTAACTATAACATCATGAAACTTCCATTAATCTTAAAGAGGAAGAAGAAATCTTTACCTTCACTTTAGCCAAAATTTCCCACAAGTCCTCGGCCAAACTAATTCCTTTTACACCACCTCTTCGCGTTACAATCACGCACACATATCCTCTACAAGATTGTATCCATATTCCTTTCATGTTTTCCTTTCAAAAAGTTCATTTCCAAGCCTAGGGTTTCACCACCATTTTCGGCCATACCATGACTTATGGTTCTTGGAGAGTTAACTTGGCTTAGAACTAGATTAGGGTGCTTAATCTTGGAAAATAAGTTGTCTTGTTCTTCACTTTGGCTAGGGAATTTCGAAATTTCAAGAACAAGGGAAGGGATGGGAGAGTTTGGATGAAGATCTTTTTTGTGGGGCACAAGTCTTCCAGACTTGTGCCCAATATGAACTTGTAGGACAAGTGGAGAGGGACCCATGAACCCCACTAGTCCACTTGTCACAAAATATCTTCGGATTGAAAAATTCCGCATAGACACCGCGGTATTGCCCTTTGGCACCGCGGTGCCAAAAGTCCTGCAATCTCTTAGTAGTTGTGGCACCGCGGTGCTGCATTATTTCACACCTGATCTGCAAAATTTTGTCCTTTATGTTTCAGGAGCTCCTTTTCTGCCCACACTCTATTGGGAAGAACTCAATTTCTAGTACTACTTCTCATCGTCACCTTTATTGTATCCAAAAAATTTCCTTATTGAAAATATAAATATACTTTCCTTCCAACCTTCACATCTTATTTCCTTACTTACGTTCTCACTTATATGCCCTGGAACTACGGGGTGTAACATAAACCCTCCTGAATATTTTCTCTTATAAAATGACAATATATGTCTCTGTTTTTAGTTCTCTCAAGCTGCATTTTGTATGGCAGCCTTACTATCACAAAACATAGTCACATGCACTGCCAACTTCATGCCTAGTTCCTCAAACAATCCATTTACCCAGGTGACTTCAACAATAGTGGAGGCCATGCTCTTTAACTCAACTTCTGCTGAGCTTTTTAAAACTGTCTGTTTTCTTATCAGTGCATCACCAAACTTCATAACATACATTGTAACATACTTTCTAGTCTCAAGATATGAACCTCAATCAGAGTCACAATATGCAGTCAATTTGTCATCACCACTAGCAGGCATAAACAAGTCAAGACTAACAATACCTTTGATGTAACTGACTACCCTCCTAGTTGCTTCCATGTGTGATGACTTGGGTGCATACATGTGTTGACTAAGTACCTGAACTACAAATGCCAGATCAGGTCTTGTCATGGTTAAGTATCGTAGCCTTCTCACAATCCTCTGATAGTTTCCTTTGTCAGTTAGTAAAGCATCATGTTCCACTACTTTAGGTTGAACTAAACTGTCACATTCAACTGAAGTAAGCTTGAGATTAAATTCAAATGGTGTAGCAGCTGGTTTGCGGCTAGTTATCCCCAACTCTAACACTAACTCAAGTGCAAATTTTCTTTGACATAAATGAATACCCTTCTTAGATGTTGCAAACTCTATGCCTAGAAAATATTTCAATTCTCCCACCTTCATCTTGAACATGGCTTAAAAATCATGTCTTACTTATTGTATCAATCTCAGGCAGCTACCAGTCACTAGAAAATCATCTTCTTAGAGAAGTACAATAAAGATGGAACCTTCCTTTTGCTGAGTAAACAAGGAATAATCATAGTGTGATTGCACAAAGCCCATATCTGTGTGTCACGACCCGATCTCGGGCCCGCGACTGGTGCCTTACCCCGGGCACCCTAGTGATACAACATCAGAGAAAATCAGCGGAAATAAAAACTTAAACATGAAATAAGATAAAATAAGAAACAGGCTAACCAAAACGGTTACCTTTCTGCATATATATATACCTGAACAGTTAAATCCTTTTATAAACCCTGCCCACAATAGTACTACAGACCTCTATGAATTTTATAACAACTATGACGGGACAGGGCCCCGCCATACCCCTGAATGTAAGCACCTACATCGACAGGGGACTATACCAAAGATAAGCCTCCGGAGAAATGGAGCTTCCCAAACGCTGAACTGTGATCCTATGAGCTAGGATCAACAACCGTGTATTCTACCTGCAGATGAACGCAGCCAAGGAGGTCGATAACAGTACCAAGTATGTGAAACGAAAATATCAGAATGAAATCATAGTAGTCTATATAAAATAGAGACATATATGATAACCAAACTACAAGACATAATATGTGGCAAATATGTCAAGTCGTGGACTCACGCCTCAAAGTCATCACTCAAATATAACAACGGGTCTCACGCCCACAACATCAATCATGCCCGTGGAATACCTTCTCATCACGGCAGCCTATGATATAACAACACCAAGAAGTACACATGAACACCGTGTCCCACTGTGTTATAAAAACCGTGACGAGGCAAGTACGGGCTAACTACCGATACCAAAGCCGCGATCATCAATCGACCGGGCAAGTACGAAGCCAACTACCGATACCAAAGCCGTACTAACAATACTATACAACCAAACCACGGCGTCACGGCAAGTACGAAGCCAACTACCAGATACCAAAGCCGCGGTCACGAGTCGACCCGCAAGTACGAGGGCTAACTACCGATACCGAGGTCAGATCACGAATTCGCCACGGTTCGACACGGCAAGTACGAAGCCAACTACCAGATACCAAAGGCGTGTCACGTAGTCGACCGGCAAGTACGAGGGCTAACTACCGATACTGGCGTCAGATCACGAGACTTCGCCACTAAACCGAGCGGGCAAGCGCGAAGGCTAACTACAGTACCAAGGCCGAATCACCACGAGACGGCAAGTACGAAGCCAACCACCGATACCAAGGCCGACCAAGAAACCTCGCGGAGAGCTAGTCCATGGAATAACGCTATCAACGAGCGCACTGCGGAATCCTCCACACCGCCAGACGCCCAAGTAAGATCATAACAAATCACCGCCCTCCATCGAGAGACGCGGTGGTATAGCAAATAAATACGAGCACGTCAAGGCTTTCACACGCAAACATTCGCAAGTTAAACACAACTCAAGGTACTTTTATTTTATGTCAACAATACGGGTTTCAAACCCAAAAATAATACCTACTTTCATTCTTTCAAAAAGACCTTTTTACGTAAAAGATACTAATACTCGTAGTATCAAAAACACATTTCCTTTTCAAACCAAATTACTTTACTTTCGTAAAAACCTTTACAAGACTTTTAAAATCAAGTACTCTATACTTTTTAAACCAAGTGCCTTTCTTTTAAAACAACATCAAGTATACTCTTTAAAACTCAAATACTTACTCTTTTCAAAACAAGTAACCTATACTTAAATCAAGTTACCATTTTAAAACCAATGATAAAACCATTCTTTTGCTTTCATAAAGTCGTTATAACTAACTTCCCATAAAGCTGTTATAACACTTTATGTTTTAAACCAATTTAAGACAAAACCATGTCTCTTTTAAACCAAAACTCTTCGATTCCTCAAGTCTCTTTTCTTTTAGAAATCAAGTTCCTTTTAAAGACCAAATACGCATTACTCGCGAATGAGGTTTCACAACTTTCTACACAATTCGAGTTCTTCATATATCATATCAAGTCAAATATAAGTCAAGTCCTTTATCTTTTAAAATTAGTAAACCAACCAAATTCACTTAGAACTTGTACGTCTACCGTACTACATAGTTCACAACAATCATGCTAGAAAAGATAGGAAGAGGTTCACATACCTCGCGACGATTATCGACAATTAGCAAAACGCCCACGCATTTCTAACCTTGCTCGCCTTTTCCACCCTTCAAGTAGAATACGCTACTCGTAGTACTTCAACCTAAAAAGGCCACAAAACGTCTATCAACCTCTAGATCTCTTCGTAGAATAATTCTAGATACAAGATTCCTTATTCTACGGAAAATTCGGCAGAACCTCCCCGCAACCACATAAATCTCCTCTCTAACGAGGCCTCACCAAACCAACAATCCTGGGGTTACACGCCTAACCTGACGTGTACAATTCTACTCCACAATAATACTACAAATCTATCAGAATACAAATTCTATGTAAATACATTTCGATTCTTATCCATATTCATTATACATATAGTATACTCAACTATACATTACTACAACATGTAATATCCAATTACAATAGGGGGACAAAGATCATTACCTCGATAAGCCCAAAATTATCCAAGTTTATAAGTCGATCCTGAGCAACGTTTAGCTCCAATTCCTTACGTTCCAACCCGCTCCAAGCAACCCTTAGAAGTTTCTAAACAACTTCTCTTAACACTTCAACCAAGCTTATGAAGATTTTCTAGGGTTTCATTTTGCGACTATTGGAATAAAGTAGTATTTTCGGGCTCCTAGTATTGAAAACTTTGGAATACTACTAGGGATACTAGGCCAAGGTATTTGGGATTATACAATAATACCCAAAGTATTTTCTACTCAAGTGGGGGAAGGGGGACGAAAACAATCACACGACCGAACCGGTTCGTGGATCGTGCCTTACCCTGCACCCAAGTAGACATACATCGTAGTAATCAATGAACAAACACAACAATATGAGATAATGTATATAAAACAATAATCAGGAAAACTTGCCTTTCGCATATATATAAATGACAACTTTTAACATGAGCTTAATCCTTTTACAAACCCCGCCACAACAAGATTACTGCACTTCTAAGAATGATATGACAACAATGGCGGACAGGCCCCGCCAAACCCCGAATGTAAACACTTACTACGACGGGGACTACACCACCGATAAGCCTCCGAGAAACGGAGCTTCCCAAACGCCGAATCGTGACCGAGAGCTAGGATCAACGATCGTGTACCTCAACTCGCGGCATGAACGCAGCCTCAAGCGAGGTCGCATAACAGTACCGAGTATGTGAAACTAAAAATACCGCAAATGAAATCATAATAGTCTATAAAGCGAGAGACATGTATGATAACCAAACTACGCTTTTACAATAACTAAGCAATATATCAAGTCGTGACTCACGCCTCAAGTCATCACTAAAGAACATAAGCCGGTCTCACGCCACAACATCAATCGTGCTCGTGGGACACATTCCTCACCGCAGCTTATGATATAAAAGTTCCAAGGAACACACATGAACACCGTGTCCCACTGCGCTATAATAACACCGCACGGGTAAGTACGAAGGCATAACCGACTACTAACACCTACGCATCAACAAGGTCATGAATCAGATTATAAGATCTGCTTGCACCGCCACATGATCAAAGCCGCCACTTGCCCGCAGATCTAATGCGCGTCTAGTCTCGAACTTCCCGCAGATCCGCATAGGCCAATATCATCGGCCCGCATGAGGCATCCACCTCATCGAGGGTAGATACTCCCGCATCGCCCCGACTTCGCACCGCACGCCACAAGGACCGCATGCCCATAAAGGACGACACTAACTCGAACTCTCGTAGTTCCGCATAGGCCCCGGGACTGCATGAGGTATTCTCGAATCATAGGTCCATCGACTACCGAAGTCTACCCCGCACGGAGGCGCTTAACCCGGAATCATCTCAAGAGATGAATGCCACAATACTATCATAACGATCGATAGTTAATAAGCACAATCAAGGAAACCCTTCACACAAACATCACAAGATACTAACACACGTAGATCCCAACACGTTTACTTATCAACGCAATCAAGAAAGTATTACAAGGCTATCACAAACCAATACAATCAAGTTGTTCACACAAGGTACCTTCTACTATATGATTAACAAAATCGGGTTTTTATCCCCAAAGTACTTCATACATCAACTCTTTAAAAGATACGTTACTTTCACAATGTCACACAATACCCGTAGTATAAAATAGAGTGACTATCCTTTTAAAGTAAATCAATTACTTCTCTTTGTAAAATCAAGTAGCAACATTCTTTTCCAATGATCAAGTTTGCCTAATTTCCAATGTTCAAGTTTCTCATTTTAGAAAGGTTTCGCAGTTCATAGTCTTATTCATTTAAGAATATAATTCTCTTTTAAACAATCTGAGAAACATAAGCCTTATATGTGAGTAGGACATTCTTGTTTATAACAATCTTATTACAGCAGCCATGATCTAGGAAATATCATTTTGTCTCATCTTAGCTTCTATGCAGATGGAAGTTTCTACTGGTTTTAATAATACTTAATTATTCAAAACATTTCCTTTTATTAACGCTGCAGTGGTTTGTCGATACACATCCTGATCAGTAAAACGTTCTTAAGCCGTTATACCTAACTTCCCATAAAGCTAGTATAACTCTTAAGTTCTCAAAAAACCAAGTATTACTTCTTCAAAACGATTTGAAATCTTTTGAAATACTTCAAGTTCTTTATGATCACACATCAAGCCGCTTATAAACAAACCATTTACCTTTTAAAACCACAAAGTGTTTTCTTATCTACATAAAGTCGTTATAACCAACTTCCCATAAAGCCGTTATAACACTTTATGTTTTAAACCAATCGAATACATTTAGCACATGACGCCTACCATACTACATAGTGCACACATATCATGCTAGAAGAGATAGGAAGAGGTTCACATACCTCGCGACGATTATCGACTAATAGCAAAATGCTCCGAGTACCTCGCCGCCGGCTACTCCTAAGCCAAGTAGAACGCGCCACACGTAGTACTTCAACCTATAAGGCCACAAGGCGCTTATTAACATTTAGGTCTCATCGTAGAACTTTCTACGTAAATTTCGCAAAGACCTCCCCGCAACAACAGAAACCTCCTCCTCTAACGAGGCCGCTACCAAGCCAACCAGAGGGTTATACATCTAACCCTAACTGCACAATTCTACTCCACTGCACTACTACACAAGTCTACTCAGAATACGCCCCATGTAATTACAGTCAAAGACTATATATAGTATCCTTCTACTATATAATCTAACAACATGTAATTTCCAATTACAATAGGGGGACAAGATAATTACCTCGATAAGCCCATAATTATCCGAGTTTAATGTCGATCCTTAGCAAAGTTTTAGCTCCAACTCCGAGCGCTCCAACCCGCTCTAAACCACCCTTAGAAGTTCTAACCAACTTCTACACAATACTCCAACAGACTATGGAGATTTTCCTGTGGTTTTGTGGACCGACGAAGTATAATAGTATTTCTGGCTTTTCAGAAAGGTATAACCTTAGAATACAACAAGGTATAAGGCTAAGGTAATTGGGCATAACAACAATACTTTTGAGAGTATTTCTACCAAGAGTGGGTATTTATACGAAACACTAGGCTGTGGGTACCCCACGCCACACCACAAAGGGGAGAGTGGAGGCTCTCGCCACAAAGGCCTATCTAGGGAGTGGGGCTCTTGGACGAGAGTCAAACAAGAGGAGAGGAGGGACTTTAACACTTAGGAAATATTTGGAATGGATGAATAAGTTCATCAACCTTAGAGGGTATTTATAGCACAAGCCAAGGCCAACCAATGGCCAAGATCTAGCCAAGTGCCTAGCAAGTGTAGGCCAAGATTCACCCACGAGTCCTAGCCAACTTGCACACAAAATATCTACCAAAAATATCTCCCACTTGCCTTCCCAAATCGTCCACGCCGCCCACTTTGCCCACCAATGAGAGGGTGCCATGCCGCCTCTCGTTGGTCCAAAATGTTCCGCCTCTCGGAAAAATCCGCAAAAATACTAAATGACATAGCCTAAATTCCCTACGAAAGTCGTGGAAAACGCTTCATTTAAAAACGACTCTAACCGTGTTGTGCACAAACATATTTCGCCCAAAGGTGCCACATGGGTGACACGTCGCCCCGATTCGCCCAAAAATATTTCGCCTTCCGAAAATATCCAAAACGCCAAAATCTCAAAATCAAAGCGCTCTACAAAATCAGAATTTCACCCGTGGCCCCACGTGACCATTTCCAAAATAAAATTCCATAATTCTCTAATATTCCAGAAGTCCGAATACCAAACTGGGAATCCAATTCCCATTAACGAACCTTTTTCCTTCACAAAACCGAAACTTTTCCGTGGAAAAATCGCCTCTTTCTTCCTTCCCAATCTTTCGTCAGATTCTCGCACGCACGCCCTCGCATACATACCCGAACTACGGTATTACATTCTCTCTCTTAGAAACATTCGTCCCAATGTTCCTTCTAAGTCTCAAAACGAACACGTGCCAGTATAGTCTTCACTACTATACTTACGAAACAATCCTGCCACAGCTGGCCATGGAAACACCTGCGCAAAACTTACATCTAAGTCCACGAGGAAACACCTCTACATCACCACAAATAATACTACTTTTGTCACTTTGTCGCGAGCCTTGCTCCGACGACTCCAACAAATGGTACCGCCGCATGCGATCATCAAGCCGTTGTACACTCGATTCTTATCACATTTCGAGCATCGCTTTAGTATCCAAAACTCGGTTACTATCTCTAACGTGGTCATCATTAATCGGGAACATTCGATGGATCTTCGATACTTTCCGAACATAACAATACGAAGACGGACGCCCTTCCTCCTAAGTCGGACGGCAAATGCTAACATATAGGCAACCCGCCTATTCTTCACATGAACTCACAAAGGCCCAAAGTAACTCGCTAAGTTCCTTCGCTTCAAACTCGCCACACCGCCCGGTGGTACTTTCAAGAAGACCGACCAACTCAACTCTAAGCGCCGCCGATTATCCGCACGATTCCTCCGAGCCGCCGTAACTCCTTCTAGACAAGCTTCACACTATCCACGACCGGAACAAGCTCAACCAACTATCTCAACCCCGCCAACATCGAACCAATCGACCGCAACTTGCATTTCTGCCTACAAGGCGCCACAAGACGACATCCGAACACCAAATGGTAGCTTAAACACTTCAACCGAGACAACGATCTCACAAATACCCTCAAATCAAAACACCGCCCGAGGCGAATGCGATACGAGACTCACCGAAGTTCCTAGCCCCGCTCGTACAAACTCCCAGAAGAGAAACAGCCTGCACTGGCTCCACTGTCCGTCATAAGGTGAAGGTAGGCACCTGCAACCTCACAACCTTTTCGATAACATCAACTGCCGAGGAACGACTCGACCAAGAACACGATAGGTCGCTTCATCGCCCGACCACCGGTCGAACGCATCCACGAACTTGCACGCTGGCTAACTAAACACGGGCCTAACACCCTCGCGACCCTAACACAAAGAGGACCACCACAAACTGACCCCACCACCAACCCTACCGCGGGTTGACCCGCACGTAGCCTCAACCCTGACCCGGCAAGGCGCAAAATACCATCACCCCGAAGGAACAATCTTACTAAACACGTTACTAAAACCTGGCGGTCTTCTTAGCTCGACTACCTTCTTTCAAATCACGCTACTCGTGACTTATCCCACGAACATAGCTCACGTGCACTATGCACTCCTATAAGGGTCAAACATAACACTACACCTTTCTCGAGACGGCCTTATCTCTAAGGTCTTTACGTATAACACTCTAAGGCTCACACCTTCTCTATCCCCAAAATCTTACTCTGCTAACCCACCATGATTCCTAATCACAACTCACACCGCCATCGTAACGTAGCACTTAAGGTATACTCACCTTGAAAGTTACCGGCGACTCACGCCCGCCCTCTTCACGCTCTCGTTAACCCGCCGATCTCTACGCTTTCGCTCACGCGCATAAGCCCGCATACGTGCCATGCCGCTTCAATCAAGAATTACTCTTGCACAACCTCTTTAGATAGTCCTCCGCATCGCGGTACATCGGTATACTCTCGTAGCCAAATCTATAGCTAGTAATGTGGTTGTCCTCGCAATCTATATTCTGCTCCTGGCCGTGGAACCGAAGGTTCAAATATCATGGCCGCAGAGGAACCGCCGCCGCCGTGCTTAAACTCACGGGCTAGTGACGCCGCAGAAATCCCCGAACGGCACTACCCTAGGTAATGATTGGGCCTGTGCCCTCGCCACCCTCTGAACTCTACTGCAGCCTCTCTGCCGCTTTGCCCTCCCCGGGTTGCCTACGCGAGGCATGACGATAAGTGGAAAAGATTTCGTCGAGGGTTCAACTTACAACACAGCCTCTAAGGCACGATCTCGAGTGAGAAGAATCGAAACCAATCATAAATAACCTATAGCATCCTGATAATTGATTTGGTGCACAACACACCGATAATCAAGACTTCATCGATACGGTTCAGACACTTTCCGAGGATTAATCGCTCGATACCACTTTTGTCACGACCAACCGGTTCGTGGATCGTGCCTTACCCCGCACCCAAGTAGACATACATCGAGTAATCACGAACAAACACAACAATATGAGATAATGTAAGTATAAAACAATAATCAGGAAAACTTGCCTTTCGATATATATAAATGACAACTTTTAAACATGAGCAGTTTAATCCTTTTTACAAACCCCGCCACAACAAAGATTCATGCACTTCTAAGAATGATATGACAACAACGGGACAGTGGCCCCGCCAAACCCCCGAATGTAAACACTTACTACGATGCGGGACTACACCACCGATAAGCCTCGAGAAACGGAGCTTCCCAAACGCCGAACCGCGACTCGAGCTAGGATCAACGATCGTGTACCTCAACTCGCAGATGAACGCAGCTCGGGCGAGGTCGCATAACAGGTACCGAGTATGTGAAACTAAAAAAAATACCGCAAATGAAATCATGCTCCGACGACCCAACAAATGGTACCGGGCTGCTTGCGATCCCTGAGGTTTGGACCTTCTCAGGACGTGCCATACGGAGAGCCACTTGCCGTTCTGTTTCGGTAGAGGCTCGCCTCTTTATACGCCACTTCCGATTCGTCCAAAAATATTTCGTCTTCCGAAAATATCCAAAACGCCAAAATCTCAAAATCAAAGCGGCTACAAAACCGTAAATTTCACCCGTGGGCCCCACGTGACCATTTCCGAAAATAAAATTCCATAATTCTCTAATATTCCAGGAAGTCCGAATACCAAATCTGGGAATCCAATTCCCATTAACGAACCTTTTTCCTTCACAAAAACCGGAAACTTTTCCGTGGAAAAATCGCCTCTTTCTTCCTTCCCAATCTTTCTGTCGTATTCTCGTACGTACGTCCTCGCATACATACCCTGGAACTACGGGGTATTACAACAACTACAAAGGGGAGGGGAGTATTTTGCCTTGGAAGCTTAAGTGTGGGATGAAAATTGTATTCAACCTAAGGGGGTATATATAGAAGAATCAAGGGTCAAGATTAATGCAAGTGGGTGGTGAGGATGGGTACATGTGTGTGGGTAGTTGGCCAAGCAAGTGTTCACCACAAAAGTGGGACAAGTGGCCACCACAAAAATGGGCCACTTGTCCACCTAAAAAAACGTCCACTTGCCCTTCTCCAATTCGGCCAACATGGCCACACGGGGGTGACACGTGTCGCCCCCCTACTCGTCCAAAATATTTCATCTTCCGAAAATATCCGTAATGCCAAAAATCCGAAAATAAAGTGGGCCCACAAAATCAGAATTTTCCCGTGGGCCCCACGTGACCAATTTCGGAAATAAAATTTCATAATACTCAAATATTCTAAAAAGTCCAAATACCAAATCTGGGAATCCAATTCCCATTAACGAACCTTTTTCCTTCACAAAATCCGGAAACTTTTCCGTCGAAAAATCACATCTTTCTTCCTTTCCAATTTTTGTGTCGTATTCTCGTACGTACGTCCTCATATACATACTCTGGAACTACGGGGTGTAACACTGTGAATGCTTCAGTAAATTTCAGGTTCCATTATCTAGGAGCTTGTTTTAAACTATACAAGGATTTATGTAGCTTGCACACTTTCCTCTGAGACTCCTCCTGGCTTGAAAAGCCATAAAATGTGCATATACATATCCTCCAATAGATCACCTTGAAGAAAGGCATTGTGAACATCCATTTGGAAGACATACCAAGAAGAAGATACAACTAAAGAAACCACAACTCTAATTGTGACCATCTTGGTCATAGGAGAGAATGTTTCAGCATAATCCAATCCTTCTTATTGACTATAGCCCTTAGCTACCGGCCTAGCCTTATATCTCTCCACTTTTCCTGAAGACTTATACTTCACTTTAAACACCCACTTGAAACCAATGGGATGCTTATCAGCAGGTAAATCAATAAGAAAACCAAGAATGTTTATCTTCTAAGGTAGCAAGTTCAACCACCATAGCATGTACCCACAAAGGGTCTTTGATGGCTTCAGCGAAGGATCTAGGCTCAACAATAGCAGAGAAAGAAGTCAAGGATTCCATATAAGCTGGTAAAGATGATCATAAGATACATAATTTGCGAGAGGCTAAGGACAAGGGATAACCTTAGAAGGAATCACATAATCAGTCATCCAGACTGGAGGCTTGATGTGTCTAGAAGACCTTCTCACATCATCAGAGGGAACAATAATAAGAGCAGGAGCAAGAAGACCAGGATCAGGTGAAGCATCAACCTGATCTATCAGTGATCGTGGAGATTCAGGTGCATGAGGTATAACTGGAGAAGGTCGAGATAAGGTAAAGGCAACTTCATCATCATCAGTTAGAGTCAACACAAGAAATATATGAGACACATCATGATGATCCAATTTTTTTAAAAAACTATTCTCTTTGAAGGAAGTATCCCTGCTGACAAAGACCTCTTTAGGGCACAAATCAAAGAGGATATAACCTTTTGAGAAGAAGAATATCCAAAAAGAACAGATGGAACAACTTTAGGAATGAACTTGTCTGTCCTTTTTTACTTTGGAAGCACTGTAACAACTCGTTTGATTATTATGTGTTGTGACTATTTTACCCCTGTTGACCCAATTCTCAAAGTTATCGGGCGATACTAGTGAGAATTTGTCACAACCCGAACTCCGGGCCCACGACTGGTGCCCTACCTGGGCACCCCCCTCTTATACCCTCACATCCCATATAACACATATGCCAGATAACATATGGAAAACTGTATATGTAACAACAAGGCAAGCCGACAAGGCTGCCGCTATATATATATATAAATGGGAACATCCCGACAATACAATAGTACAATTGGCCAACAATATATACAATTCCCTCAAGTCCAGCCACATATGAATACAGACCTCTAGGAGTTTGGATAGTAAATTATGACGGGACAGGGCCCCGCCTTACCCCTGAATGTACATAAGCCTACAATACAAGGGTCTGTATCAAAATGATAAGACTCCGAAGTAATAGAGCTTTCCCAAAAACTGAGTAGAAATCTTAAGAGCGAGGATCACAAACTGTGTACCTACACATGCGGCATGAAACGTAGCCCCCCGAGGAAAGGGGGTCAGTACGAAAGATGTACCAATTATGTGAAACAATAAGTACTGTAAATGAGATCATAACAGTCCAAAAGATAACGAGAGACAAGTGTCATAATCAAACTACCAGTACAACTGTGCCTTGTAAAAATGAGAGTAATGAGAATCAGCTTTACCTTTGCAAAAGATCATTCCAACATATGAAATCAACTGTATCATTTTATCATATGAAAAGTCATGTCAAAATCAGGGACACCTGCCCTCAGAATCATTATGAAATCCTAATCATGGGACTCGAACCCGTATTTCGAAAGCAACCCCATGAAATTCCAACATCACGGAATCATGTCATCATCGAGAGCTAGTCCATGGAATAATATAACAGAAGCATGCCCATGTAATTCCAACATCACGGTAGCATGTCCATGAAATAATATAACGGAAGCATGCCCATGGAATTCCAACATCACGGTAGCATGTCCATGTAAATAATATAACAATGTTGTCGGCCCTCTAGTGAGGAACGTGGTGATGTGGGGTGCACAAATAGCTATCATGAACAACCATATACAAGTTAAATCATCTTTGACTCTCATTAGAATAACTAGAATGAACTTCCATTTTAAAAAAACCCATGGCATTATTGTCACGACCCGAACCCGGGCCCGCGACTGGTGCCCTACTTGGGCACCCTTCTATCCATTCATCCCAAGTAACCCGCGGAAGATAAAGATAATCATCATTATATTTTTAAAACAAGCAAAGGCAAAGCCGGCAAAGCCGCCGCTATATATATATATATATAAGCCAAAATGAAACTACACTGTACACGAGTCCAATCCCACATATGAATACATACATCTAAGAGTTTGGACAATATACTATGATGGGACAAGGCCCCGCCGTACCCATAAATGTACAAAAACCTGTAATGAAAGATCATTACCAAAATAATAAACTCCAGAACAATGGAGCTATCCCAAAACTCTAAGCAAGGATCCTACATTTGTAGATCACCAAACTGCATACCTAAACCTGCGACATGAACGCAGCACCCAGGAGAAAGGGGGTCAGTATGAAAAATTGTCACGATCCGACCTCGGGAAAGCGACTGGTGCCTTACCCCGGGCACCCTAGTGATAATACATCAGAGAAAAACCAGCGGAATAAAACTCATAGACATGGAACAATATAAAATAAGAAACAGGCTAACAATTACGGTCACCTTTCTGCATATATATCAAAACTCGAACAGTTACATCCCTTACAAACCCAACTCATAACAAAACTACAGACCTCTAAGAGTTTGATATAACAACTATGACGGGACAGGGCCCCGCCATACCCCTGAATGTACAAGTACCTACAATGACAGGGAACCATACCAAAAGTGTCACGACCCGACCCTGCTCGCGATCGTGCCCTACACAGGCACCCTTACAGTATACATCGAGATAATCGGAACATACATGAAACTTATAAAATAAACAACAATAAAACAACAAAGTTAGCGATAGGCTACCTTCCCGACATATATATATAAAAACAACCAAGCAGCTTGCCTCCTTTTCTTTACAAACCGACCCACATATGTGACTACGCACTCAAGAATTTTTAACATAATAACTGGCGGGACAGGCCCCGCCATACCCGAATATACATGAACTACTACCTCGTGGAAACTGCACTGGCGGATAAGCCTCCGAGCAAATGGAGCTTTCTCCCAAAATCAACCGAGATCCTAAGAGCAAGGATCACCAACCTGGTACCTAAAACTCTGCGGCATTAACGCAGCTTCGGGGTCGCATAACAAAAATTTAATATGGAACTAAATAAGATACAACAATTAAAACATATCTGTATAAAAGCATGACAGGGGTAAGTGTAAAAGAAGTAAATACCTGAGCCTACCATGTCATTACCCCCTCGTGAACTTAATCGTACCTTATTATCTTTTCCTATTTCTCAATAAAGGGTATAGTCACTTCCTTACGAACTTACTTTGGAAAATCATCAAGTTCACTACCATATAACCTACTTACCTTACACAACCTAGTCCGGCCCTTTACGGAGGGACACCTATACTGCCCGGCCCAACCTGGGACGCGATAAAGTCACATAGTCTGCCCCTAAAGGTATACTGTCCGACCCATCTCTGGGACGCGATAATGTCCTATAGTCTGCCCGTAAAGGTATCGCCCGCCCATATCCGGGTCGACATCGCATATAGTTCGCCTGCAAAGGTATACCGCCCGCCCATCTCTCGGTCGATAATGTCATATAGTCCGCCCGTAGGTATACCGCCATCTTCTCGGGTCGATAATGTCATATAGTTCGCCTGCAGAAGGTATACCGCCCCATCTCTCGGTCGATATTGTCATATAGTGCGCCAGAAGGTATACCGCCCGCCCATCTCGGTCGATAATGTCATATAGTTCGCCTGAAGGTATACTGCCCGCCCATCTCTCGGTCGATAATGTCATATAAAAATCCGAATTTAACCCAACGTATCACGACCTCTACTTCTTTAGAAAGACTCTTTTTCAAATAAAACTTCCAAGTCACTGACAACCGCAGTATCAAGTCATCTCTACTTTTTTTTGACAAGTCACATTACCCTTTTTAGAAATTCAATAACCGGCTTCTAAATTACGTGACTTCTTACTTAAAAGCTTTAAGCAAGTGATACCTTTAAATCACATTGCCCTTCATTAATACGAGTTATTTCGTTTATTACATTATTAGAGAAAACCATTCTCTTAACCTTCCATAAAGCCGTCATAACCAACTTCCCATAAAGCCGTTATAACCCTTTATGGTTTTAGACAAAACTCATTCCTTTTAACCAAGAGACTTCTACTTTTTGAAACCAAGTATTAAATACTTTCAAATCAATTCACTTAACTTTCAAAAATACAATTAGTCTCTTAACCTTTAGAAATCAAGTGACTCCTTTTATTATACAACCTTAGGCAATTGATGCCTTAAAAAATCAAGTTGCCTTTTTCACTAAAAACAAGTCATTTATCTTTCCATAAAGCAAATATAACCAACTCCCCATAAAGTCATTATATTCACTTTATGCCTTAGCTAAATACAATTTCCTATCCAATGGACTTATACGTTTAAAACGAAACAAGTATCAAATACTTTAAAACTCTTCAAGTCCCTTAACTTTAATAAAACATTAGACATCCTTAATACTCTCAAAGAATTGAGTTAATCTCCTAACTCACCCGACCTGGCTATTCATAAAACTAGTAAAGGATATCAAGGTCTTGTACGTCTATCGTACTACATACGTGCAACTATTCATGCTCAAAGGATAGAAAAAGTTCTACATAGAGTAAATCACACCACTACCTCTTAACTTCTAAGAGTAGAAGGAAACATGAAATGATACCATAAGTATATTCCATACATAGAATCATGCCAAAGGAAGGAAGAGGTTCACATACCTCGCGACGATTGTCGACAAGTAGCAAAATTCTCCAAAGTACTTCAACCTTGAGCTATTCCATTCTTCAAGTAGGATACACTATACTTAGTTCTTCAACCTATCATGGTCACAATACGTCCATTAACCTCTTACTTCAAACGTAGAATATTCTAAGTGCTAAGTCGCCAAATTCTACGGAAAATCAGACAGCACCTCCTTTGTTTCTACTACTATGCCACCTTTTTCAAGGCCGAATACAATAACCAAACACGCCTCATTTAAGTCCCAAACAATGAAATCAACAATAGGGGATTACACGCCTACTAGACGTGTAAAATTCCGCCCCACAAACGATATTAACTCAATACAACATACTTGGCCAATTCGGCTACATAGAGGTACTATAACATTAATTCTTATCCAATTTCCAATTCAATCCAAGTTGTTAGCATAACATGATATCAAGTCGCAACCAATTATAACTACTATAATCTTCAAGTCAATAACATGCGACGATTCTAATAACGACCAAATTGTAATCTAACTTACATGGCTCACATTACATTTCAGATTTCCAAGGCCACAATCAATCCATAATCCTTACAAACTTCAACACATATACTTCATGCTAGCAACAAGTATAGCTAACAACAATATAAATAATCTTGTAACACTTTCAAAGAACAAGATTATACCTCAACGAATCTTAATCCAAATCTTCAAATCCGAAGTCGCTCCTTAGCAATCTAGAGCCTCTTCAAGATACTTCAATCCGCTCCTTGAGACCCTTAGAGCAACTCCAACACTTTTCCCTCAAACTTCTCAACAAAACCTAGAAAGACAACTAGGTTTTCTTCTTGCGACTAACACGAACACCATCTTTTTCCGGGATTTTTCTATTAAGATACGCTTACAATACACTTAGGAACCTTGGTTTAAAGTGGGAAGATTATTGGACAAGAAACAAAATTTTTTTCCTTTTGAATGTATGTAACCCGAGAGCATTCTTGCTCATCTCTCAATTTTCTTGAAAATTTTCTAAGTGTTAGACAATGTCTTGCTACTACTAGTATTATAAAGGGACATGGAGGGTCAAGATGCAACCATTTGGGTGGCTAGGATGAGCTCTAGCTAAATATCAAGACTAATTGACTCCTTTGACTTAGTCAATAATCTCATGCTCACAAGTTGCAAGACTTAGTCATACAAGACTATGGTCAATGACCATTTTAGCCATGCTATTTTTCATCCAAGGCACATTAAGGGGGGTGACACATGTCGCCCTCCCATTCGTCACAATAATACATTTTTCGACAATTTCATAATTCCGATAAATTTTTACAAGTCTCAAATCTTAGCACTTGTGAGTTCTTACGTACGTTCTTAAAACATGTCCTGTAAATACGGGGTGTAACATTCTTCCCCCCTTAGAAACATTCGTCCTCGAATGTTCTTTCGGAGTCAAACTTACCATTAGCAACATAGTTTCCTTTCACAACCCCGACATACCAAAAATTCCACACATGGCCCTAATACCTCGCACACGCATATCTGTCCATCATAAGCCCAAAAAGGGATTATCTTTTCGTACTTCCAACTCCTTCTAACTTATACACAGTCTCAATATAATCTGTTCATGACACTTAAACATACCACAACTTTATCATGCATACAAGTTTCTAAAGGCCAAAGACATACCGAATCATATAGGCGGTTCAAGGACCGCTAAAATCGAACTCCCACCACGACCTTCTCGCCACTACCGGTGTATGAACCTCCTGCCTAGCTATTGAAGGCGAAGAACCTGCAAATGATCCAGTAGACGGTGTTGTCCCACCAGGACCCCCTCTATAAGGACACTCTCTTAACATATGGCCTAGACGACCACAAGAAAAACAAGCACCGTCACGCCGACATACCCCGTAATGTAACCTACCACATCACGTTGAGGCACAGTGGCCTCGATCGATCGAACCCCATCTCCCCGAGGATCTGAAGCTCTAGAGACTGACCGCCTCGCATTCCCGGGTTGTAAAACCCCGCCGGAAATCGCGTGGAGGAGCACTCTCTGGCCGCAATGTAGACCTAGTTCGGCCGAGGCCGCCCGCCTCTAAATCGCCTGAGACTCGATGTCACGCCTCTTGGCCGGCTCGAGTCAACTGGTCCTCCTCTCTCTATCCTCTATCCCTTGCGCATAGGCCTGCATCCGGGCGATGTCCATACCGGGCTGAAGAGCCACTCCCAAGCATGCGGTAATCATATGACGGTCAAGCCCCATCACATAATGATGAACCCTATCCACCATGTCAGCTATAATAGTATGCGCATGTCTGGCCAAGGAGTCAAACTCCAAGCTATACTCCCGACAGCCTCCCGCTCGCCTCAAGGTCAAGAATCTGCCTACCCGGCTCTCTCATCTCGTGAGGCAAAAGTGATCCATGAAGGCCTCTCAGAACTCCTCCCAAACACCGGAAGAGCATCATCACCCTTGAAAGCAACCACGACTCAAACCGGTTCAACACAATATCGCGCAACCCAGAAGAGGCTAGCGTAATGCACTGTCTCTCAAGCCCTAAGAACTCGCATAGTCCATTGAGTCGCCGAATGAACTCCTCGGATCCTCCTCGCACTGGAACCATAAAACTCGGGCGGATGACAACCTAAAATCTCGGATCCGCAAACTGCCACTTCAGGTTAGCCGCTCGCTCCTATCGGCCGCTCGCTACTATATCGGTCAATAACCGGACCGCTTCTCGTAGTCTCTATACTCAGCCCCAGGTGTGGATCGAGGCTCGTGCCGAACTTCAGAGCTACCGCCGCCTCGCCCTCTAATATCTTTGGCGTGGCTGAACTCGCCGACCGCTTACTACCTCGTGCATAGTCCGTGCTCGAGTCCGAGTAACCCTCCGAGTACCGCTAAGCTCGCCGCCGCTTTGCCCTTCGGGCCCCGGCCGCTCCGCGAGGCATAATCATACATAAGAAAGGGGCCGAGAGGATTCAACCTACTATGATGACCTCATCGCACGATCTCAGAGAGAGAAGAATGGAAACAAATCCTAAATGTCCTGCAGCCTCCTGATTATAGATGTGGTGCACAACACACCGATAATCAAGACTCTACTAGACACGGTCTGTAGACACTTTCCGATGACTAACTGCTCTGATACCACTTTTGTCACGACCCGACCCCGGGCCCGCGACTGGTGCCCTACCTGGGCACCCTTACAGGTATACATCAGAGATAATCAGCGGAACATACATGAAACTTATAAAATAAACAACAGAATAAAACAACAGGTTAGCCGATAGGGCTACCTTCCTGGACATATATATATAAAAACAACCGAAGCAGTTGCCTCCTTTTCTTTACAAACTGACCCACAATATGTGACTACAGACCTCTAAGAATTTTTAACATAACAACTGTGGCGGGACAGGGCCCCGCCATACCCCTGAATATACATGAACTACTACCTCAGGGAAAACCGTACCAAGGGATAAGCCTCCGGAGCAAATGGAGCTTTCTCCCAAAAACTGAACCGAGATCCTAAGAGCAAGGATCACCAACCTGGGTACCTAAAACCTGCGGGCATGAACGCAGCCCCCCGAAGGGGGTCAGTACAACAGGTACCGAATATGGAACAGAAATAAGGTACAACAATTAAAACATATCTGTATAAAAGCATGACAGGGGTAAGTGTAAAAGAAGTAAATACCTGAGCCTACCATGTCATTACCCCCTCGTGAACTTAATCGTACCTTATTATCTTTTCCTATTTCTCAATAAAGGGTATAGTCACTTCCTTACGAACTTACTTCGGAAAATCATCAAGTTCACTACCATATAACCTACTTACCTTACACAACCTAGTCCGGCCCTTTACGGAGGGACACCAATACTGCCCGGCCCAACCTGGGACGCGATAAAGTAACATAGTCGGCCCCTAAAGGTATACTGTCCGGCCCATCTCTGGGACGCGATAATGTCCTATAGTCTGCCCATAAAGGTATACTGCCCGGCCCATCTCTGGTCGACATCGCCATATAGTCCGCCTCAGAAGGTATACTGCCCGGCCCATCTCTGGGTCGATAATGTCATATAGTCTGCCCGTAAAGGTATACTGCCCGACCCATCTCTGGGTCGATAATGTCATATAGTCTGCCCGTAAAGGTATACTGCCCGGCCCATCTCTGGGTCGATAATGTCATATAGTCTGCCCGTAAAGGTATACTGCCCGGCCCATCTCTGGGTCGATAATGTCATATAGTCTGCCCGTAAAGGTATACTGCCCGGCCCATCTCTGGGTCGATAATGTCATATAAAAATCCGGGAATTTAACCCAACGTACTACGCACCTCTACTTCTTTAGAAAGACTCTTTTTCAAATAAAACTTCCAAGTCACTGACAACCGCAGTATCAAGTCATCTCTACTTTTTTTGACAAGTCACATTACCCTTTTTAGAAATTCAATAACCGGCTTCTAAATTACGTGACTTCTTACTTAAAAGCTTTAAGCAAGTGATACCTTTAAATCACATTGCCCTTCATTAATACAAGTTATTTCGTTTATTACATTATTAGAGAAAACCATTCTCTTAACCTTCCATAAAGCCGTCATAACCAACTTCCCATAAAGCCGTTATAACCCTTTATGGTTTTAGACAAAACTCATTCCTTTTAACCAAGAGACTTCTACTTTTTGAAACCAAGTATTAAATACTTTCAAATCAATTCACTTAACTTTCAAAAATACAATTAGTCTCTTAACCTTTAGAAATCAAGTGACTCCTTTTATTATACAACCTTAGGCAATTGATGCCTTAAAAATCAAGTTGCCTTTTCATCGAAAACAAGTCATTTATCTTTCCATAAAGCAAATATAACCAACTCCCCATAAAGTCGTTATATTCACTTTATGCCTTAGCTAAATACAATTTCCTATCCAAGGGACTTATACGTTTAAAACGAAACAAGTATCAAATACTTTAAAACTCTTCAAGTCCCTTAACTTTAATAAAACATTAGACATCCTTAATACTCTCAAAGAAGTGAGTTAATCTCCTAACTCACCCGACCTGGCTATTCATAAAACTAGTAAAGGATATCAAGGTCTCAGACGCTCACCGCACTACATACGTGCAACTATTCATGCTCAAAGGATAGGAAAAGTTCTACATAGAGTAAATCACACCACTACCTCTTAACTTCTAAGAGTAGAAGGAAACATGAAATGATACCATAAGTATATTCCATACATAGAATCATGCCAAAGGAAGGAAAAGGTTCACATACCTCGCGACGATTGTCGACAAGTAGCAAAATTCTCCAAAGTACTTCAACCTTGATCTATTCCATTCTTCAAGTAGGCTACACTATACTTAGTTCTTCAACCTATCATGGTCACAATACGTCCATTAACCTCTTACTTCAAACGTAGAATATTCTAAGTGCTAAGTCGCCAAATTCTACGGAAAATCGGACAGCACCTCCTTTGTTTCTACTACTATGCCACCTTTTTCAAGGCCGAATACAATAACCAAACACGCCTCATTTAAGTCCCAAACAATGAAATCAACAATAGGGGATTACACGCCTACTAGACGTGTAAAATTCCGCCCCACAAACGATATTAACTCAATACAACATACTTGGCCAATTCGGCTACATAGAGGTACTACAATATTAATTCTTCTCCAATTTCCAATTCAATCCAAGTTGTTAGCATAACATGATATCAAGTCGCAACCAATTATAACTACTATAATCTTCAAGTCAATAACATGTGACGATTCTAATAACGACCAAATTGTAATCTAACTTACATGGCTCACATTACATTTCGGATTTCCAAGGCCACAATCAATCCATAATCCTTACAAACTTCAACACATATACTTCATGCTAGCAAAAAGTATAGCTAACAACAATATAAATAATCTTGTAACACTTTCAAAGAACAAGATTATACCTCAACGAATCTTAATCCAAATCTTCAAATCCGAAGTCGCTCCTTAGCAATCTAGAGCCTCTTCAAGACACTTCAATCCGCTCTTTGAGACCCTTAGAGCAACTCCAACACTTTTCCCTCAAACTTCTCAACAAAACCTAGAAAGACAACTAGGTTTTCTTCTTGCGACTAACACGAAAACCATCTTTTTCCAGGATTTTTCTATTAAGATACGCTTACAATACACTTAGGAACCTTGGTTTAATGTGGGAAGATTATTGGACAAGAAACAAATTTCTTTTCCTTTTGAATGTATGGAACCCGAGAGCATTCTTGCTCATCTCTCAATTTTCTTGAAACTTTTCTAAGTTTTAGACAATGTCTTGCTACTACTAGTATTATAAAGGGACATGGAGGGTCAAAATGCAACCATTTGGGTGGCTAGGATGAGCTCTAGCTAAATATCAAGACTAATTGACTCCTTTGACTTAGTCAATAATCTCATGCTCACAAGTTGCAAGACTTAGTCATACAAGACTATGGTCAATGACCATTTTAGCCATGCTATTTTTCGTCCAAGGCACATTAAGGGGGGTGACACATGTCGCCCTCCCATTCGTCACAATAATACATTTTCCGACAATTTCATAATTCCGATAAATTTTTACAAGTCTCAAATCTTAGCACTTGTGAGTTCTTACGTACGTTCTTAAAACATGTCCTGTAAATACGGGGTGTAACAAAAAGATAAGACTCCGGAGAAACAAAGCTTCCCAAATACACAGAACCATGATCCTATGAGCGAGGATCAACAACCGGTGTACCTCTACCTGCGACATGAACGCAGCCCCCCGAAGGAGGTCAGTACAAAAGGTACCAAGTATGTGAAAATGAAAGTACTGTAATGAAATCACATTTCATCCTTTTAAAAGACCATTTCACTATATATAAACAGTCATGTCAAGTCAGGGACACATACCCTCAAAATCATTACTCACATATAACCATGAGTCTCACGCCCACAATATCAATCATGCTCGTGGAACTCCTTCCTCACTGCCGGCAGTCCATGATGTAAAACAACACCCATATGTGTACCTGAACACTAAATCCCTCCTGCGTCATAAAACCGATCGGGCCAAGTAGAAGAGCCAACTACCAGATCCAATCCTGCATCATAAAACTTAACGGGCCAAGTACGGAAGCCAACTACCAGATCCAACCTGCGTCACGCAACTGACCGGGGCAAGTATCTTAAGCCAACGTACCAGAGCCTACCGTCTCACGAGATATGACCAGGGCAAGTATCTTAAGCTATCTACCAGAGCCTGCCGATACACGAGAAATGACCAGAACAAGTATCTAAAGTGTGCCTGTAACTACATGTACAAATCAAGCCTGTGACCACTCATCACTGCGGCAAGCTTCATGGATAGCTAGTCTATGGCCTAATAATATGACCCGGGAATTTAACCCGCACCATGGCCACATGCTCCCGGAACCTCTCATCGGTGTAAGCATAGCCATGGAACAATCCTAGTAGATGCATACCCGTGGACCATCCAGCGTGTCAGTATGTCCAAAGGAACGATATAGTGGAAGCATACCCGTAGGCCACCCAACGTGTCCGTATGTCCAAGGAAATAACAAGATAACACTCATAGTGAAAGCATACCCGTGGACCATCCAGCAACGTTGGTATGTCCAAGTAAACAACAAGATAACACTCATAGTGGAAGCATACCCGTGGACCATCCAGCAGCGTCGGTATGTCCAAGTAAACAACAAGATAACCGTCCCTCCATCGAGAGACGCGGTAACATAGAAATACAACACTTGCACAACAAAGGCTATCACAACTAGCATAGGCAAGTTTAACATACTCTTAGAATTTCATTAACATGTAAACTAATTCACCATTTTATAAACTCAAAGTACTTTCATTTATGCCAACAATCCGGAATTTAACCCCAAAGTACTACATACTTTAATTATTTCAAAAAGATCCATTTTTACGTAAAAGCCACACGATACTAATACCCGTAGTATCAAAACACGTTTTCTTTTCAAACCAAATTACTACACCTTCAGAAAATCATTACAAGACCTTTAAAATCAAGTAAGTAAACCGTTCTTTTATCCTCCTCAAGTCGTTATAACTAACTTCCCATAAAGCTACTATAACACTTATGTTTTAATCTATTCAAAACAACTACATTTATTTGGA
This sequence comes from Przewalskia tangutica, assembly GCA_029844215.1. Lineage (NCBI taxonomy): Eukaryota > Viridiplantae > Streptophyta > Magnoliopsida > Solanales > Solanaceae > Przewalskia > Przewalskia tangutica. The sequence continues at coordinate 75,860,988 of CM056734.1, forward strand.
AAACCAAGAGGACTTATTCTTTTCCAACCAAGTATCAATTTCTTTCCAAATAATGATTCACAACTTTTTAGAATAATTCAAGGCCCTTTAAGATTTAGAAGTCAGGTGAAAGACATCAAAAATAAAACCAAATTCATTTAACACACGTACGTCTACCGTACTATATATTTCATAACAATCATGCTCAAGAGGATAGGAAGAATCACATACCTCTTCGGCTAATCCACTTGCCAAGTCGAATATGCCGCGCGTAGAATATCAACCTATAATAATCAAATACGTCTATCAACGTCTAGATTTCTTCGTAGAATATTTCTAAGTATATGGTCTCTTATTCTACGGAAAATTGGGCAGCACTTCCCCTGTTTTTACGTACTTTTTCACCTTTTTCAAGGCCCGAAATTCAATAACCAACATGCCACATTTAAGGCGTAATAATATAACAATACTAAAGGGGATTATACGCCTAACCGGACGTGTAAAATTCTGCCCCACAATATATAAAATAGTCCATTAGTCCAAAGTAAATACAGTCCAATGTAAATACAGTCCAATGTAAATACAGTCCATTAGTTGGTGTTCTTGGCCAACTACTACAATCAAACTTATCCAATTTTCGGCTAGCATACCGGAATTACTTCTTTAATCTTCCAACTTATATTCCAATCTTTATATAAGTTATTATAACTTTGTTATTAACTGTCAACAGGTAATAGGTGATGTTTTTACCATTTTAATGGCTAGCATGCCAATTTCTCGATTTTTAGCAACTTAACAAGGTCCAAATCCTTTCCATCTTGCTTCCATGTATCACATACTTATTTATATACAACCAACATATATAATATCCAACTTCACAAGGAGGACAAAGTTCAATATCTCAAAAAGCCCAAAATAATCCAAGAACTAAAAGTCGATCCGTAGCACGTTTAGCTCCTATTCCTTACGTTCCAATCCGCTCCAAGCTACCCTTAGAAGCTCCTAACCAACTCCTCCTCAAGATCCAACTTCAAAAAGTGAAGAACACTTTAGGCTTCAAACCTAGCAAGTTTCGTCCAAGGGGGTGTTTTTAGGCTAGGGGTGTGAAATCTTGTCTAACACTTGGTTAACTACCTTCCTAACACATCAAGGAAGAACACTTAAGAGTTTAAGAATTTTTGGACAACTTTTGGTCAATAAATTGGCCCATGGCCGAGAGCACTAGACAAGGGAGAGAGGATTTTCAAGTCTTGGAATTAATTCTAAGTGTGGAAGATTTCATCCTACTGGTGTGATCATATAACACAACCAAGGGCTAGGATTAAGACATGTGTGTGGTTGAGATTAGGGACAAGTGTGTGTGGGTCCCACTTGTCCACTTGTCCAACAAATATCTCACAAAAATATCTAGCACAAGACTTGTCATCTTAGACACCTTGCACGCCCCACATGGGCCCCATGGGGTGACACGTGTCGCCTCCTATTCGTCCAAAATATTTTCATCTCCCAAAAACATCCATAATGGCCAAAATCTCGAAAATAATGTGGGCCCCACAAAACAGTAAATTTCTCCCGTGGGCCCCACGTGACCAATTCTGGAAAATAAAATCTACAATTCTCTTATATTCCAAGAAGTCCAAATACCAAAATTGAGAATCCAATTCCCAATAATAAACCTTTTTCCTTCACGAGGTTCGGAATATTTTCCGTCGGAAGTTCAAAATTTTCTTCCCTTCCGTACTTAGTGTTATATTCTCGTACGTACGTCCTCACATACATACTCTGGAACTACGGGGTGTAATATTTTTCACCCCTTAGAAACATTCGTCCCGAATGTTCCTTCTAAGTCTCTAATAATACATGCGCCGGTATAGTCTTCACTACTATACTTACAAAACCAATCATGCCACATATGGCCATAATATAACACACGCGCAATACTTAAATCCAAGCCAACGAGGAATCACCTCTAATGTGTATAACATCACTATTTACTCCCACCCATGGTCTAAAGAATACTTTCTTCGCACCTTCACTTCACGTAAATAATCACTTCCATACTTTTAACACATGTTCGCTTCTTTTCTTACTCGTCGTACCCTTCTCGTACACCCGAACTCTTTCTAGTACACGTACCACATTTCAGTCATCGCTTCAGTTTTCAAAACCTTGGAGTTACTACCTCCAAACTTGGTCAATACTACCTTCAATTTCCCTTAAGGCCATTCTCGGCCTTCACGACCCGGTTCTGGTCGAACGCGTCTACGAACTTGTACAATGGTTACCTAAACTTGGGCCTTGCACCCTCGTGACCCTATCACCTAGAGCGACCACCTCAAACTTACCCCACTTCATTCCGGCTTGCGGGTTGACCCGCGATTGGTCCTCAACCCGACCCATTATCGCACTAAATCCTCATTCCTCGTCCGGAACAAATCTCAATATTCAAGTCATGAAAGCCTAGTGATCTTCTTAGCTTAACTACCCACTTTCATTTCACACCACTCATGGACTTATCACACTAATATACTCCACGTATACTATGTACTCCGACCAAGATCAACCGTAAAACCTTTTACTCATGACGGCCTTGCATCTAAGGTCTCCACGGTTATCAAAATTCTAAGGCTCACAATTTCCATGTCCCCAAACTTACCCTTTTTACTAACCAGACTTTCTAAATCACAATTTACACAAAACTACCTGTACATAACACTTAACATATAATCATCTTATCAACGCATACTAGTCTCTAGAGGGTTAAAGATATACCTGTAACTATTGATTCATTTTCCCTTTGTCGCTCTAATCATAATCCTGCCCTGCTGGGCGCATAGCTATAAAAGGCGATGAACCAACCATCGATCCCGAAGGATGAGTCTTAACCTCTGCGCTACCTCTGGTCGGACAATTCCTCGCAAAATGGCCCTGCCGACCGCAGGTAAAACAAGCTCTCTGAACACCATGACACTCCCCCGCATGGGGGCTACCACATTGGCCACACCGAGGTAGGGGTGGCTTCATCTGGCTAACACCCCTACTCTCCCGAAAACCTAAACCCTTGGAGCCTTGACCTGCTCCTGAATACCCCAGACTTCCTGAAGACTGTGGAGGACCACTCCGTACTGGCGGAGACACATAACTAGCCTGCTGCTGAGGCGGCCCGCCTCAAAAGTTACCAAAGGACCCTGCTGTCTTGGCCCTCTTATGCTGATCTCGATCATTTCATCGACCTCTACGTTCCTCAGTCCCCTGTGCATAAGCCTGTATGCGGGGAATGTACATGCCCGGCTGAAGAGTTACTCCCGTACAACCCTCTGCTAGATAATCATCAAGTCCCGTGACATATCGGTGCACTCTATCCTCCATGTCTGCCACTAGAGTAGTGGCATACCGAGCTAATGAGTCAAACTCTATGTTGTACTATCGAACCGTCCGCCCAATATGTCTCAACATCATAAACCTATCCACCCGGGATCTCCTCATCTGTGGAGGCAAGAAATGGTTAAGAAATGTCTCCGAGAACTCGTCCCAGCCAGCTGGAAGCGCATGCTCCCCCCGGGACAGTTCCCATGAATCATACCAGTTGACTGCAATATCACGCAGCCGATGAGAACCCAATACCACTGACTCTGCCTCTGAGGCCTTGATCACCTTCATGATCCGCTGCAGCTGTCGAATAAACTCCTGAGGATCTTCCTCAGTTCTCGATCCATAGAACTCTGGTGGACTGCAACTCAAGAAGTCCCGAAGCCTCAAACTATCGGTTCTGGGGTGCGCCACCGGTACTACCGGCTCCCGTCTGTCCTCATGCCTCGCCACAATCCTAGCTAGTAACTGGGCCATCTCCTTGTAACCCATATCCTCTGTTCCTGGCCGTGGGACTGGAGGCTCAGGTACTGTGGCCTCAGTAGAGACCGCTGCTGCTCTAAACTCTCCTGGGGCTGGCGGCGTCGTAGAACTCGCCGTCTGAAGCACTACCTCAGGTAATGACTGGGCCTGTGCCCTCGTAACCCTCTGTGTTCTACTAGCAGCTCCCTCTGCTGCCTTGCCCTTCTGGGCCCTGGTTGCCTTGCGTGGAGGCATAACTGGTACATAAGAATACGTCAGAGGGAGTCCAACTTATAACACAGCTCTATCGCACGATCTCAGAGTGAGAAGAATGGAAACCAATCCTAAATATCCTGTAGCCTCCTGATTATAGGTGTGGTGCACAACATGCCGATAATCGAGACTCTACTAGATACGGTCTGTAGACTCTTTCCGAGGATTAACTGCTCTGATACCACTTTTGTTACGACCCGACCTCGGGCCCGCGACTGGTGCCTTACCCCGGCCACCCTAGTGATAATACATCAGAGAAAAACCAGCGGAATAAAAATCATAGACATGGAACAATATAAAATAAGAAAAAGGCTAACCAATACGGTCACCTTTCTGCATATATATCAAAACTCAAACAATTATATCCCTTGCAAACCCAACTCATAACAAGACTACAGACATCTAAGAGTTTGATATAACAACTATGACGGGACAGGGCCCCGCCATACCTCTGAATGTACAAGTACCTACAATGACAGGGAACCATACCAAAAGATAAGCCTCCGAAGAAACGGAGCTTCCCAAATACGCATAACCGTGATCCTATGAGCGATGATCAACAACCGGTGTACCTCTATCTGCGGCATGAACGCAGCCTCCCGAAGGAGGTCAGTACAACAGGTACCAAGTATGTGAAACTGAAAGTACTGTAATTAAATCACATTTCATCCTTTTAAAAGACCATTTCACAATATATAAATAGTCATGTCAAGTCAGGGACGCATGCCCTCAAAATCATTACTCACATATAACCATGGGTCTCAAGCCCACAATATCAATCATGTCCGTGGAACTCCTTCCTCATTGCCGACAGTCCATGATGTAAAACAACACCCATATGTGTACCTGGACACTAGATCCCGCCTGCGTCATAAAACCGATCGGGCCAAGTAGAAGTGTTATACCCCGTAGTTCCGGAGTATGTATGTGAGGACGTACATACGAATGTTTAAACCCTAATTAGGGTAAAAGAATTGTTTTCCGACGGAAAATATTCCGAACCTTGTGAAGGAAATTTTTCGTTTTCAATATTTTTACGACTATGGAATTTTTCCGAGAGATGAAATATTTTGGACCAATAGGAAGGCGACATGTGTCACCCCAAATTGGACATAAGTGGACGATTTTTCAAGACAAAGTGGGCTAGTCATATGGTCAAAGTCTTGCATGGCATTTGTGGGACAAGTGGAGAAAGGAACCTACACAAACAATCTAAACCATACACATGTTTCAATCCTAACCCTTGGTTGTCCTATATAAACCCCTCTAGTTGATGAAAATCTTCCACACTTAGAACATTTCAAGACTTGAAAATATTTTCTCTCCCTCCCTTCTTGTTCTCGTCCAAACCCCCCTTTACTTGAGCAAATGTTGTCCAAAAATTCTTAAACTTATAAGTGCTCTTCCTTAATTTATTAGGAAGATTATTAACCAAGATTTATACAAGTTTTCACACCCCCACCCAAAACCCCCCCCCCCCCCCCCCCTTGGCCGAGAGTGGGCAGATTTTCGGGACTGTTTTGGACAGATTTTTAGTCATGTTTGAAAGGGAATATCTCCTAGCATATTAGGAGTTTTTGGGTGTTTCAAATACCTAAAATGAATTTCATCGAGTCTAGTTTCCAACACAACAAACCGCTCGTCGATAAGACACTGGAGTAGAGAGTTATCGACGTTACAAGTTCAGCTGACGAAACAGTGGCTAAATATCTGGACAGTCACGTTTTTTTTGGGCTATTTTGAGGTAATGAACCTTAACCTCCTTGTGAAGTTGATTATTATGTATATATGGATATTATACATATATTGGAAGTATATTATGGACTATAAAATATAAAGAAAGATTTGGATCTTGTTAAGATGTTAAAAGGAGAATTGACATATTATCCATTAAAATGGTAAAAATGTATCCATTACTTACTAAGAAGTTAACAACAAAGGAACTATAACTTATATTAAGATTGGAATATAAGTTGGAAGACTAATGAAGTAATTGGATAAGTAAAATTGTAAAAGTTGGCCAAGGACCCCAACTTAAGGACCGTATTTACTTTGGACCGTATTTACTTTGGACTGTATTTACATTGTTGTTAAGGGGAAGATTGTTAAATCGCGTTCCGTTTGGGCGTGTGATCCCCTTCTTTAATTATTGTTGTTATGAAGGAGAGATTGTTAATCGCGTTCCGTTTGGGCGTGTTATCCCCTTCTTTAATTATTGTTGTTATGAAGGAGAGATTGTTAATCGCGTTCCGTTTGGGCGTGTTATCCCCTTCTTTAATTATTGTTGTTATGAAGGAGAGATTGTTAATCGCGTTCCGTTTGGGCGTGTTATCCCCTTCTTTAATTATTGTTGTTGTTAAGGAGAGATTGTTAATCGCGTTCCGTTTGGGCGTGTGATCCCCTTCTTTAAATTTCGGAATTATTGCGCCTTATTTATGGCATGTTGGTTACTATTATCGGGCCTTGATAAAGGTGGAGAAGTATGTAGAAACAAAGGAGGTGCTGCCGAATTTTCCGCAGAATATGGAATCTTGTACTTAGAAATATTCTACGAAGAGATCTAGAAGTTGATAGACGTTTTGTGGCCTTTATAGGTTGAAGTACTACGAGTAGCATATTCTACTTGAAGGGTGGAAAAGGATAGTAAGGTTATAGTACTTTGGAGCGTTTTGCTAATTGTCGATAATCGTCGCGAGGTATGTGAACCTCTTCCTATCCTTTCTAGCATGATTGCTGTGAACTATGTAGTACGGTAGACGTTTATATGTTAAACGAATTTGGTAGGTTTAAAACATAAAGGGTTATAACGACTTTATGGAAAGTTGGTTATAACGACTTTATGTAAATAAAAGAATGGGTTGTTGATTTTAAAAGATAAGAGACTTGACTTATAAATGACTTGATGTGAAATATTAAGGACTTGGTTTGTGTTAAAAAGTTATGAAACCGCATTCTTGAGTAATGAGTATTTGGTCTAAAAAGAAAAGGGATAAGTTATATTGATTTCGGAAATGGGAATAACTATCGAACAAGCCATTGCAGCGTTAATAAAGGAAAAAGTAATGACAATTAATTATATTAAAACAAGTAGAAACCTCCATCTGCATAGAAGCTAAGATAAGACAAAATTGTATTACATTTCCTAGATCATGGCTGCTTTAATAAAGATCATTATAAACAAGTACTGATTTTCTTAATTTCCAAAGTAAGGAACTTGATTTCTAAAGGAAAGGAGACTTGAGGAATTGAAATGTTTTTGGTTTAAAAGGAAGGCATGGTTCTGTCTTAAATTGGTTTAAAAATAAGGTATGGAAATTGATTTTGGTTTACTTAAAAAGATTGTTACTCTATTTTGATACTATGGGTATCGGGTGACCTTTATAAAAGAAATGGGTCTTAGAAGGAATTTAAGTACGTAGTACCTTGGGGTTAAAACCCGGATTTGTGGTCATAAAATGAATGTCTAAGAGTATGTTGAACTTGCCTATGCTTGTTGTGATAGCCTTTGTTTTGCAAGCGTTGTATTTCTGTGCTACCGCGTCTCTCGATGGAGGGCCGGCTATCTGGTTGATTGATGGACATACTGACATGATGGGTGACCCACGGGTATGCTTCCACTATATCGATCCTTTTGGACATATTGACACGATGGGTGGCCCACGGGTATGCTTCCATTAGGAGTGTTATCTTGTTATTTGCTTTGGACATACTGACATGTTGGGTGGCCCACGAGTATGCTTCCATTATAAGTGTTATCTTGCTATTTCCTTTGGACATACTGACACGATGGGTGGCCCACGGGTATGCTTCCATTAGGAGTGTTATCTTGTTATTTACTTTGGACATACTGACACGTTGGGTGGCCCAAGAGTATGCTTCCATTATAAGTGTTATCTTGTTATTTCCTTTGGATATACTTACACGATGGGTGGCCCACGGGTATGCTTCCACTAGGAGTGTTATCTTGTTATTTTCTTTGGACATACTGACACGTTGGGTGGCCCACGGGTATGCTTCCACTAGGAGTGTTATCATGTTATTTTCTTTGGACATACTGACACGTTGGGTGGCCCACGAGTATGCTTCCACTATGAGTGCTATATTGTTATTTCCTTTGGACATACTGACACGATGGATGGTCCACGGGTATGCATCCATTAGGGTGGTTACATGGCCATGCTTATACCGAGGTAAGATGCCGGGCATGCGGCCGTTGTGCGGGTTAAATTCCCGGGTTATATTTGAGTGATGATTTAGAGGGCGTGAGTCCCTGATTGGACATGACTATGTATATGTTGTGTACTGTAGTTTGGCTATCATACATGTCTCCTGCTTTATATAGACTATTATGATTTCATTACAGTATTTTCAGTTTCACATACTTGGTACCGTTGTCGCGACCTCCTTGGGTGCGTTAAATCATGCCGAGTTGAGTACGTAGTGTTATACCGTATTTCGAGTATATGCGTAGGGCGTGCGAGAAAAGTTGAAGCTTAAAGTATGTAAGGGCCGAATTTCACTTTGTGCACAACACCCGATTAGAGTCGTTTTTCGACGAAACGTTTTACACAATTCGCGTAGGGTAAATTACGTCTATGTCATTTCTAATTTTTGCGGATTTTTCCGAGAGACGAAACATTTTGGACCAACGAGAGGGCGACACTTGTCACCCTCTCATTGGGGACGTTGGGCGGTAAAGGGTGGCCGATTGGGTTGGCTTTTTGTCAAGGAGTTGGTAGGATATGTTGATGTAGTAGTTAGAGTGGACACTTGCCTAAATCCTCACCCTACACTTGCCTTGCACTTGGCATCATCTTGGCCATTGGTTGGCCAATGCTTGACCTATAAATACCCCCCTTTAGATGAAGAGTTCTTCATCCACAAACTCCCTTTCCAAGTCTTGAAATTCCCTCCCCTCTCTTGTTATAATTTCGTCCAACACCTCCCTCCCCCTCTAGCCTTAGTGGCTTGGCCGAGAGCCCACCCGCCCTCTAAAGCAAGCCCTAGCCGAAACACCACCCCCCCTCCCTTGGTAGAAATGTTGTCTTCCAAGTATTGTTATAATGCCCAAAATACCCTAGCCCAAATCCCTTATAGTATTTAAGTAAGTAGAAGTGTGTAGCAACTTCTAAGGGTTCTTGGAGCGCATTGGAGCGTGCGGAGTAGGAGCTAAACCTTGCTCAGGAGCGACTTTTATCTAGGATATTATTGGGCTTACCGAGGTAAATAACCTTATCCTCCCTTTGTAATTAGAATATACATACTGTAGAAGTATAGGAATAAGTATTAAATACTTAGAAGGATATTACAGAATTAAAATGGCTGTTATCACGATGAAGGGTTTAAAGAAGAATAATAGAATCAGACTTACATAGAATTTGTTTTCACGATGAACTTGAGTAGCTCACGGGTAGGAAGTCTGCCCAAATGTCCATAGAATAGCGAACCCTGCTAGAGCTTTATGCGATCTGATCTGAGCGTTGATAGACGTATTTGGTATTATGAGTCGATTCTCTGCGACATATTCAACTTGGCGGTGGATTTTGCGAAAGGTATGTGATTCTTCCTATCCTCTTGAGCATGATATTTTAAAGAATATGTATATAGTACGGTGACGTCATGTGTTAAGCGAATAATAATTACGGCAATGTCTTGGACTTAAGCTGAATAATAATTACGGCAATGTCTTTTGACTTAAGCCTGAATAAAAAGAATCTGAAGTAGTTCAAAAGAATTAAGAAACCTTTTTAAGAGTAACACTTGGTTTTAAAAGCTTAAGAGTTATACTAGCTTTATGGGAAGTTAGGTATAAGGGCTTAAGAGTGATAAAAAGAATGATTTATTGATTTAAGAAAATAAGAGACTTGACTTAATTATACAAATGAGAATTTTGTTAAAAAGTGTAAAACCTCATTCGTGAGTAATGAGTATTTTGGTTTTCAAAAGGAATCTTTGTTTCTTGATTTGAAATCAGAATGAATGTCGAACAAACCACAACAGCGCTAATAAAGGGAAATGTTTTGACTAATAATGTATTATTAAAACCAGTAGAAACTTCCATCTGCATAGGAGCTAAGATGAGACAAAATGATGTTACATTTCCTAGATCATGGCTGCTGTAATAAGATTGTTATGAACAATAATAACCTACTCACACATAAGATATATGTTTCTCAAATTGTTTTAAAGGATTAAAACTATGAACTACGAAACCTTTCGAAAATGAGAAACTTGAGTCATTGAAATTAGGCAAACTTGAACGTTGGGAAAAGAATGTTGTTACTTAATTTTACAAAGAGAAGTGTTTTGATTTACTTCAAAAGATAATCACTCTATTTTTATACTACGGGTATTGTGTGACTTTTGTGAAAGAAACGGATCTTTTAAAAGAGTAATACATGAAGCACTTTGGGGCTAAAAACCCGAACTTGTTAACATAATGTAGAAAATACCTTGTGTGAATAACTTGATTGTATTGATTTGTGATAGTCTTGTAATACTTTCTTGTTGACTTGATAAGTAAACATGTTAGGATGTTACGTGAGTTAGTATCTTGTGATGTTTGTGTAAAGGGGTTTTCCCTTGTTGTGCTTAGGTTGTTTAACGATAAGCTGTTATGTTAGTATTATATCACTCATGATTCCGGGGGTTAAGCTGCCCTCCGATGCGGGGTAGACTCAGGCGGGTCTGTGTGACCTATGATTCGAGAATACCTTATGCGGGTCCGTGTGGCCTATGCGGAACTGCGGGAGTTCCAGGTTAGTGTGCGGCCTTTGTGGTCATGCGGTCTATACGGCCATGCGGACGGCGAGTCCAGGACGCTGCCGGGGAGTAGCTACCCTCGATGCGGGGAATACCTCATGCGGGCCATTGGAGTGGCCCATGCGGAGCTACGGGAAGTTCGGGGCTGAAGCGCGCGCATTAGATCTGCGGGCGGTGGCCATCTTTGATCATGTGACGGTGCAGACAGATCTCATGATACGATTTACGACCTTGTTGATGCGTGGGTTTTAGAGTCGGCTATGCCTTCGCATTTACCGTCACGGTTTTATGATGACACCGTAGGACCTGGTGTTCTTGTGTATTCCTTGGTGCTTTTATATCATAAGCTGGCGGTGAGGAAGGTATTCACGGGCATGATTGATGTTGTGGCGTGAGACCCATTGTTACATTTGAGTAATGACTTTGAGGCGTGAGTCACGACTTGACATATTGCTTATTTATTGTGAGCTGTAGTTTTGGTTATCATACATGTCTCCCCTTTATATAGACTACTATGATTTTATTTACTGATATTTTGATTTCACATACTTGGTACTGTTGTCTTGACCTCCTTGGGCCGCGTTCATGCTGCAGGTAGAGTACTCCTACGTTGATCCCGTTCTTAGGATCACCGTTTGCGTTGGAAAAGCTCCGTTTCTCGGAGGCTTAGCATTTGGTATGGTCCTGTCGTTGTAGATATTTGCATTCAGGTATGGCGGGGCCTGTCCGCCATTGTTGTTTTAAACTCTTAGAAGTGCAGCACTGTTGTAAGGTTGGGATGTAATCGTTCATTTTGGGGTATTTATATACATATATGCCGAAAGACAACTTTTCCCGAAGCGTGTCTTATTTATCTTTGTTTCATATCTTGGTTGTTTTATATTCCACGATTTCTCGATGTATGACTACTTGGGTGCCGGGTAAGGCACGATCCACGAACCGGGCAGTCGTGACAAAAGTGGTATCGAGCGATTAATCCTCGGAAAGTATCTACAGACCGTATCTAGTAGAGTCTTGATTATCGGTGTGTTGTGCACCACGCCAATAATCAGGAGGCTATAGGATATTTAGGATTGGTTTCCATTCTTCTCACTCTGAGATCGTGCTTTAGAGCTGTGTTACCAGTTGGACCCCTCTAACGTATTCCTTTCCTTTAGCTTTGTGGGATTAATTGATTGGATACCCGAGACCCATAATCTTTCCTAGGAACAGCCAGTGATGCCTCCGCACCAGGCAACTCGGGCCCAGAAGGGCAAGGCAGCCGAGGGAGCTGCGAGTGGAGTTCAGAGAGTTAGAAGGGCACAGGCCCAATCATCACCTGGGGTGATGCTTCATGCGGGAGTTACGAGGCGTCGCCAGCGGCGAGTTTGTACGTGGCGGCGATTCCTCTGCGGCCATGACATCTGGACGCCGGTTCCACGGCTTGGAAGCGAAAATGTGGATTGGAAGGAGACGGCCCTGTTACTAGCAAGGGATTTGGCAGCCAGAGAGTATTTTATGTACCGGTATACCAAGGATATTGATGATTATCTAAAGAAGGGTTGTGAAGAAGTAGCTCTGCAGTCAGGAATGAGCCAGGCTTACGTTCAGGATTATGTGCAGCGGGCTGAGAGATGTAGAGATCAACAGATTAACCAAGATCAGCAGAAGAGGGCCCAATTGGCAGGATCATTTGGTAACTCTCGAGGCGAACCGCCTCGGCCGAATTAGACATGCGCCTCGCCCGATGCAGTGTCCCTCCGCGAGGTTGATTTTCCTCGGTGTTCACGGTGTGGCAAACGTCATCCGAGGATGTCGTCTTTGATGGTTCTTGTTTTACTTGCGTCGTGAGCCGTATGGCAAAAATGTGCAGAAGGAGGACTCACCTACTAAATCGATTTGCGGATTGATGGTGCGGAGAGGAAGGGTGTTAGCAGGAGGCCACCCCACCGGTGTGGCCATTGTGGTCAATGTCATTTTGGGAGTGTCGTGCCTGCGGCGACTGTTATGTTTGCGGCCAGCAGGGCCATTTTGCGAGAAATTGTCCAACCAGAGTTGGCGGGGATGTAGGGACCCAGCCTTCGGGATCAGTGGATAGTTCATCACCTTCCCCAGCTATGCGCCCAACAGGGCGGGAGTGATTAGAACGACCTAGGGGAAGTGCAGCGTAGATACAGGTATATCCTTAACCCTCTAGAGATTTGTATGTATAGTAAAATGCGAATATCTTAAGTATTATTTTCGGTTAGCATTGTGTTAATTGTGATTAGAAATTATGGTTAGTTAACCGGGAAAGATTGGGGGATAGAAAAAGTGTGAGCCTTAGAATATATACGTAGAGACCTTAGAGGCGAGGCCATCTTTGGTAAAAGAATTATTTCATGTTTGACCCTTATCGAGGTGCATAGTATGCGTGAGATATTTTTGTGGGATGAATCCCTGAGTGATGTGAAATGAAAGAGGGTAGTTGAGCTTAGAAGACCGCTAGGTTTTCGTAACGTGATTAGTGAGATTGTTTCGGATTAGGGAGCTAGTGTTTTGCGCGTTGCCGGGTCGGGTTGAGGCCATGTGGAGGGTCGACCCGCGGCCTGTATGGTGGTGGGGTCAGTTTGTGGTGGTCCCGATTTGTGTTAGGATCACGAGGGTGTTAGGCCCAAGTTTAGTTAACCATCGTACGAATTCGTGGATGCATTCGACCGATAGTCGGGCTGATGAGGTCAGCCCATCTTATCTTTTAGTCAAACCGTGTACTCGGTAGTAAGTTGCGAGATGATTTTCAGGAAGGTTGTAAGGCTGCACGGGGTGCCTACCTTGACCTTATGGTGTGATGGAGTCGATTACGGTGTTTCTTTCTGGAATAGTTACCGAGCAAGGTTAGGAACTCGTGAATCTCGATGTCGCATTCACCCTCGGGCAAGTGGTTGGATTTGGGGTAGCGTAAGGACTCTTCGCCTCTTGTTGAGTATGTATTATATAGCTACCGTTTGATTCGGGTGTCGCCGTTTGGAGCCTTTTATAGCGCTAGAGTAAGATTGTCGATCGATTGATTCGATGTAAGCAAGGTGCAGATAGTTGGTTCGTACTTGTTCAGCAGGGCGTGGATAGGGTGGAGCTTATCCAGAAGAGGTTATTGGCAGCTCAGAGTCAGTGGGAAGCAGTACCAGAAACATGGTAAGTTATGAGAAAGAGTTCGAGTGTACGAGAGAAAGTGCGACAGTAAGGGAAGAGGCGAGCATGTGTAAGGACATAGATGTGATCATTTCGTTTGTAAAGAGTAGGTGCGATGGGAAGTATCTTTTTAGACCCCTGGAGGGGAGCTTTTGTGATGATAGAGGTGATTCCCCGGGGAATTAGATGTAAGCTTTTGCGCAGGTGTTCTGTGGCCAGGTGTGGCATGGTTGTTTTCGTAAGTATAGCAGGGAGGACTATATTGGTGCCTGTTTGTTTTGAGACTTATAAGGAACATTCGGGACGAATGTTTCTAAGGAGGGGAGAATGTTAAACCCCGTATTTCCAGAGTATGTACGTAGGGACGTACGTAGAAAAGTTGAAGCTTAAAGTATGTAAGGGCCGAATTTCACTTTGTGCACAACACCCGATTAGAGTCGTTTTTCGACGAAACGTTTTACACAACTCGCGTAGGGTAAATTACGGCTATGTCATTTCTAATTTTTGCGGATTTTTCCGAGAGACAAAACATTTTGGACCAACGAGAGGGCGACACTTGTCACCCTCTCATTGGGGACGTTGGGCGGTAAAGGGTGGCCAATTGGCTTGGCTTTTTGTCAAGGACTTGGTAGGATATTTTGATGTAGTAGTTAGAGTGGACACTTGCCTAAATCCTCACCCTACACTTGCCTTGCACTTGGCATCATCTTGGCCATTGGTTGGCCAATGCTTGACCTATAAATACCCCCCTTTAGATGAAGAGTTCTTCATCCACAAACTCCCTTTCCAAGTCTTGAAATTCCCTCCCCTCTCTTGTTATAATTTCGTCCAACACCTCCCTCCCCCTCTAGCCTTAGGGGCTTGGCGAAACACCCGCCCTAAAAGCAAGCCCTAGCCGAAACACCACCCCCCTCCCTTGGTAGAAATGTTGTCTTCCAAGTATTGTTATAATGCCCAAAATACCCTAGCCCAAATCCCTTATAGTATTTAAGTAAGTAGAAGTGTGTAGCAACTTCTAAGGGTTCTTGGAGCGCATTGGAGCGTGCGGAGTAGGAGCTAAACCTTGCTCAGGAGCGACTTTTATCTAGGATATTATTGGGCTTACCGAGGTAAATAACCTTATCCTCCCTTTGTAATTAGAATATACATCTTTGTAGAAGTATAGGAATAAGTATTAAATACTTAGAAGGATATTCTGAGAATAGAAATGGTATTATCACGTAGAAGGGTTTAAAGAAGAATAATAGAACTGTACTTACATGAGTGTTTTCACGATGAACTTGAGTAGCTCAGGGTAGGAAGTGCTGCCCAAATGTCCATAGAATAGCGAACCCTCTGCTTAGAGCTTTTATGCAGTCTGATCTGAGCGTTGATAGGCGTATTTGGTATTATAGGTCGATTCTCTGCGCGTCATATTCAACTTGGCAGGTGGATTTCGCCGAGAAGGTATGTGATTCTTCCTATCCTCTTGAGCATGATATTTTAAAGAATATGTATATAGTACGGTAGACGTACGTGTGTTAACTGAATAATAATTACGGCAATGTCTTCGGACTTAAGCCTGAATAATAATTACGGCAATGTCTTTTGACTTAAGCCTGAATAAAAAGAATCTGAAGTAGTTCAAAAGAATTAAAAAACCTTTTTAAGAGTAACACTTGGTTTTAAAATCTTAAGAGTTATACGAGCTTTATGGGAAGTTAGGTATAACGGCTTAAGAGTGATAAAAAGAATGATTTATTGATTTAAGAAAATAAGAGACTTGACTTAATTATACAAATGAGAATTTTGTTAAAAAGTGTAAAACCTCATTCGTGAGTAATGAGTATTTTGGTTTTCAAAAGGAATGCTGTTTTACTGATTTCGGAAATCAGAATGAATGTCGAACAAACCACAACAGCGCTAATAAAGGGAAATGTTTTGACTAATAATGTATTATTAAAACCAGTAGAAACTTCCATCTGCATAGGAGCTAAGATGAGACAAAATGATGTTACATTTCCTAGATCATGGCTGCTGTAATAAGATTGTTATGAACAATAATAACCTACTCACACATAAGATATATGTTTCTCAAATTGTTTTAAAGGATTAAAACTATGAACTACGAAACCTTTCGAAAATGAGAAACTTGAGTCATTGAAATTAGGCAAACTTGAACGTTGGGAAAAGAATGTTGTTACTTAATTTTACAAAGAGAAGTGTTTTGATTTACTTCAAAAGATAATCACTCTATTTTTATACTACGTATTGTGTGACTTTTGTGAAGAAAGCGGATCTTTTAAGAGTAATACATGAAGCACTTTGGGGCTAAAAACCGAACTTGTTAACATAATGTAGAAAGTACCTTGTGTGAATAACTTGATTGTATTGATTTGTGATAGTCTTGTAATACTTTCTTGTTGACTTGATAAGTAAACATGTTAGGATGCTACGTGAGTTAGTATCTTGTGATGTTTGTGTAAAGGGTTTTCCCTTGTTGTGCTTAGGTTGTTTAACGATAAGTTGTTATGTTAGTATTATATCACTCATGATTAGGGGTTAAGCGCCTCCGTGCGGGAGTAGACTCGAGCGGTGCATGTGACCTATGATTCGAGAATACCTTATGCGGTCAGTGTGGCCTATGCGGAATCTGCGGGAGTTCCGGAGTTAGTGTCGGCCTTTGTGGTCATGCGGTCTATCGGCCGTGCGGACGGCGAGTCGAGGCGGCTGCGGGAGTAGCTACCCTCGATGCGGGAATACCTCATGCGGGCCATTGGAGTGGCCCGTGCGGGCTACTGGGAAGTTCGGGGCTGAACGCGCATTAGATCTGCGGGCGAGTGGCGGCTTTGATCATGTGACGGTCTAGACAGATCTCATGATACAGTTTACGACCTTGTTTGTACTGTGGGTTTTAGGAGTCGGCTATGCCTTCGTACTTACCCCGTACGGTTTTATGATGACACCGGTAGGACCTGGTGTTCTTGTGTATTCCTTGGTGCTTTTATATCATAGACTGCCGGCAGTGAGGAAGGTATTCCACGGGCATGATTGATGTTGTGGGCGTGAGACCCATTGTTACATTTGAGTGATGACTTTGAGGGCGTGAGTCCCTGACTTGACATGACTGCTTATTTATTGTGAACTGTAGTTTTGGTTATCATACATGTCTCCTGCTTTATATAGACTACTATGATTTCATTTCTGATATTTCGATTTCACATACTTGGTACTGTTATCTTGACCTCGCCGGGTGCGTTCAATCCGCAGTAGAAGTACTCCTACTGTTGATCCCCGTTCTTAGGATCACCGTTTCAGCGTTGGAAAAGCTCCGTTTCTCCGGAGGCTTAGCATTTTGGTATGGTCCCCTGTCGTTGTAGATATTTGCATTCAGGGGTATGGCGGGGCCCTGTCCCGCCATTGTTGTTTTAAACTCTTGAAGTGCATAGACTGTGGTAAGGTTGGGATGTAACTGTTCATTTTGGGGTATTTATATACATATATGCCGAAAGGCAACTTTTTCCCAGAAACTGTGTCTTATTTATACTGTTTCATATCTTGGTTGTTTTATATTCCGCTGATTTCTCTGATGTATGACTACTTGGATGCCCGGATAAGGCACCAGTCACGGGCCCCAGAACGGGTCGTGACACGTAGCTTACTGATCCACGCTCTTAGGATCACTGTTCAGTTCTGGGAAAGCTCCATTTCTCCGGAGGCTTTGTCTTTTGGTACGGTTCTCTGAGGTCATATACTTTTGTACATTCAGGGTATGACAGGGCCCTGTCCCATCATAGTTGATTTCATTCTTAGAGTGCATGTCTTTGTTGTGGGCAAGGTTTGTAAAAAGGATTTAACTGTTCAAGTTTTTAATTTATATACAGAAAGGTAACCGTTTTGGTTAGCCTGTTCTTATGTTAATCTATTGTTTCATGTCTTGATTTTATGTTATACCCCGTATTTACGGAGTATGTACGTGAGGACGTACGTACGTTTGTACAAACCCTAATTAGGTTAAGAATGAGATTGTAAGCTTTCGACGGAAAAGATTCCGAACCTTGTGAAGGAAATTCTACGTTTTTAATATTTTAACCGATTACAGATTTTTCCGAGAGACGAAATATTTTGGACCAATAGGAGGGCGACATGTGTCACCCTTAGTTGGCTTAGGTTGGACGAAAAGGTTGGGCAAGTGGGCAAGTCAATTGGTCAAGTATTGCAAGTTGATTTTGTGTGAGTGGGAGTTGGTTGGGGTGGACGGTTTGGGTGAGTTAGTGGAGTCCACATGGCTCATTGTTGTGGTGGGCATGTGTTCCAATATTCTGGTGGACATATGTCCAAATGTTGTGGGAGACACTTGGTTGGAAGACCTCATCTTTCACTTGGATCATAATCCCAACCCTCCACTTGTTTTAATCTTGTCCCTTGAGTGTTCTATAAATACCCCGCCTTGAGTGAAGACTTCTTCATCCACTCCACATTCTCTAAGTCTAAAAATCCTCCTTCTCCCTTGTAGTGTTTTCGTCCCAACTCCCTCCCCCCTTCCTAGTGGCTTCGGCCGAGAATACCCCCCCCCCCCCCTCTTTGTAGAAAGTTGCCTTCTAGTATAATTACTATTCCAAAATACCCTAGCCCCAAATCCCTTATAGTATTTAAGTAGAAGTTGTGTAGAACTTCTAAGGGCTTCTTGGAGCTATCGGAGCGTGCAAATTAGGAGCTAAACCTTGCTCAGGATCGACATTTAACTTGGATAATTTTGGGCTTATCGAGGTAAATACTCTTGTCCTTCTATTGTAATTGGATATTACATATAAGAATAGTTAAGACTTGAGTATAAGATCTAGAAGGATATTAAAGATTAGAATTGAACTGTAATCACGATGAAGGGTATAAAAGAAGAGAATTGAAATGTACTTACATAGGGTGTATTCTGATGAACTTGAGTAGTTTGTGAGTAGGGAAGTGCTGCCAATTTTCCGTAGAATGAGAACCCTCCGCTTAGAACTTTATACGGTATAGTCTAGGCGTTGATAGACGTATTTGGTATTATAGGTCGATACTCTGCGCGACATATTCGACTTGGCGGTGGTTTTTCGTAGGAGGTATGTGATTCTTCCTATCCTCTTGAGCATGATATTTTAAATATATATATATATATATAGTACGGTGACGTCGTGTGTTAAGCGAACATGGTTTTACTTGGCGTCTTTTCGACTTGAGTCTAAATAATAAGAACCTTGAAGTATTTCAAAAGAATTATGAATCATTTTGAAAGAAGAGTAATACTTGATTTTTAAGCGAAAGCTTAAGAGTTATACTAATTTGTATGGGAAGTTAGGTATAACGACTTAAGAAAGATAAAAGGAACGATTTTACTTATTGTTTATGAAAATCTTGTATTGACTTCTGCAAAGTGTAGTAAGATGGTTGATAGGAAAACATGTTATGATGCTACGTGTGTTAGTGTCTTGTGATGTTGTGTAAGGGGGTCATTCTTGTTGTGCTTACCTTGTTAAGCGTTAAGACCGTTATCTTGTTATTATATCACATACCCCTTGACTTGTTATCCGAGGTCTTGCCACCCTTGATGCGGGTCTATACGGCCTATGCGATGCAGTGTGACTATGCGGGCTGCGGGAGTTCGAGATTGATCATTAGGATGTTTTATCCGTCACGGGAGATGCCTATGCGATGCGTGTGACTATGCGGTCTATGAGAATATGCGGTGCGGGAGTCGAGGAGAGTGCAGGGTTAGCTACCGTCACGAGAATACCTCATGCGCGTGCATGTGTGACCTATGCGGACTGCGGGAAGTCCAGGATTAGGCAAGCATAATGATACTATGGGCGATTGGCCTTGCTTCGATCATTCGCGACCTAGAAAAGAACAGTTACATTATATCTATTTTGCTCTTGTTTATGTTGTGGAACTATGTGCAGTTGAACTGGTTGTATTTGCAAATGGTTTTAAATACTTTGATTTTACTTCAGTACTTTACAGTTTCACATACTTGGTACCTGTTATCGACCTCCTTGGCTGCGTTAAATGCAGGTAAGGGAAAGCAGGTGCTAGATCCACATCCTTAGGATCTCTACTTTGGTGTCAGGAGCTCCATCTTCTCCGGAGGCTCGACTTTTGGTATGGTTCTCCCTGATGTTGTAGATATATGTAAATTCAGGGTATGGCGGGGCCCTGTCCCGCCATAGTTGTTTACATTCCTAGAGGTCTGTAGTCATGTTGTAAAGTTGGGATGTAATTGTTCACTCTTTATATATATGCCGAAAGGCGCCTTTTTCCTCAGATAAACTGTGTCTCATTTTACATTGTTTCATGTCTTTTTTTTATATTCCGCTGGTTACTCTGATGTATGACTACTTGGGTGCCCGGGTAAGGCACGATCCACGCCCCGAGCAGTCGTGACAAAAGTGGTATCAGAGCAGTTAATCCTCGGAAAGTGTCTACAGACCGTATCTAGTAGAGTCTTGATTATCGGTGTGTTGTGCACCATACCTATAATCAGGAGGCTATAGGATATTTAGGATTGGTTTCCATTCTTCTCACTCTGAGATCGTGCCTTAGAGCTGTGTTATAAGTTGGACCCCTCTAACATATTCCTTTTACATATGATTATGCCTCACGTAAGGCAACCGGGCCCGTAAGGGCAAGGCGGGAGGAGCTTCTAGTAGGACACCGAGAGTCACGAGGCACAGGCCCGATTCTTACTCGGCGATACCTCGAGGCGAGTTCCATAGCGCCGCCCGACCCAGCGAGACCACGATACCGCGCCTCGGTCCACGGCACAGGGGCGAGGAGTTAAGTACAGAGATAACGATTCTTGGCGAGATCGTGGCGAACATGAGGATAAATTTGGATCTGGCGATTCTAGTTCTAGCGATTCGTGGTCACCCGAGATCGGACGATTTGAGGCTACGGGATTTTACGAGTTGTAGCCGCGAGTTCTAGGTCGAGGCACGAGGATGATCGCGAGGAGTTCGTCCGTCGATTCTGAGAGGATCATCACGGGTGATCAAGGCTTCAGAGACCGATTCCGTGATCTTCGGTTCGCATCGGCTGCGTGATACCGCAGTCGACTGGTTTGACTCGTGGGAGCTTTCCCGGGGAGAGCATGCGCCTTCAGCAGTATGAGACGAGTTTTCAGAGGCTTTTATCACTCACTTCTTGCCTCCGCAGATGAGGAGGGCACGGGCCGACAGATTTTTGTTGCTGAGGCAGAGAGGGCACACAGTTAGGGAGTACAACGTTGAGTTCGATTCGTTGGCTCGATATGTCCCTGCGTTGGTAGCAGATATGGAGGACAGGGTGCATCGCTACGTCACCGGGCTAGATGATTATATGGCCGAGTCTTGTGCGGGTGTGGCTCTTCAGCCAGGCATGGACATTACCCGCATGCAGGCTCATACACTTGGATGCGAGGAGCGCAGAGACCGACGGGTCGATAGATTTCAGCAGCAGAAGAAGGCCAAGACGGCTGGATCTTTTGGTAGCTCTCGGGGTGGATGGCCTCGTGAGCGTCTGGGTGCACCACGGCCGGCTCGAGCACTCCTACATCGTTTTGGTGCAGCCCGAGTATTCGGAGGCGGGCGGGGCCGTGACTTGGACTTCCAGGGTAGCAAGGGTGCTAACCGATCGAGGTGCGCTCAGTGTGTCCGATGTGGTAGATTCCATTCAAGGAGTTGTGGTACTACTTCGGGAGTTTGCTACACTTGTGGCGTGAGTCATTATGCGAGCTGTCAGGCGAGGGCATCGCGGATGGTAGGGGTCGACCACGAGTGCATTGCCGGTCTTCATCTCTGATTACTCGCCCGGGCGAGGGTACTCATGGGCCAGTCGCGGCGAGTCGTGCACGGGTCCCGATTCTGGCGGTCCTCGAACCGCATTTATGCCTTGTCGGTAGGTAGGACGGAGGCCTCACGATGTAAATCCGCAGTACTTTATCGATTTCATGTTGTGACGTGTATGCCTTGATAGATCCGGGTTCTACTCTGTCCTATATATCTCCCCTTATTGCTAGTAGGATAGGGATAGAGCCTGAGTCCATAGACCCTTTCGAGGTAGCTACGCCAGTGGGTGATTCAGTGGTAGCTCGGCGAGTATATAGGTCTTGCCCAGTGTCTTTATGCAGTCGTCAGACCCTAGCCGACTTGATAGAGTTGGACATGACTGATTTCGATGTGATCATGGGTATGGATTGGTTAGCTTCTTGCTACGCCAATGTAGACTGCAGGGAGAGAGTGGTACGGTTCCAGTTTCTTGGGGAGCCGGTTATTGAGTGGGAGGGGAACACTGTGTCGCCGAGGGGTAAGTTTATTTCCTACCTCCAGGCTAAGAAGATGGTGCAGAAGGGGTATATCTACCATCTCATTCGGGTGTTTGATCACGAGGCGGTACCAGATTTTTGATCGATTCGGTAGTCAGAGAGTTCCCAGATGTGTTTCCAGACGACCTCCCGGGTATCCTTCCTGAGAGGGAGATAGAGTTTTGTATCGATGTGCTGCCAGACACTCGGCCTATTTCCATTCCGCCATACAGAATGGCACCTGCCGAGTTGAGAGAGTTGAAGGACCAGCTGAGAGATTTGCTGGAGAAGGGCTTCATCAGGCCTAGTGTTTCTCCCTGGGGAGCGCCGGTATTGTTCGTGAAAAAGAAGGACGGGACGCTGCGCATGTGTGTTGATTACAGGCAGCTGAACAAGGTGACCATTAAGAACAGATACCCCCTTCCCAGGATTGATGATTTGTTCGACCAGCTACAGGGTGCGAGATGTTTCTCCAAGATTGATCTGCGATCGGGCTATCATCAGGTGCGAGTCAGAGAGGCGGATGTCCCTAGATCGCATTCCGACGTACGGGCATTATGAGTTCAGGGTCATGTCTTTCGGTTTGACCAATGCTCCGGCGGTATTTATGGATTTGATGAACCGAGTGTTCAAGCCATTTTTGGACACGTTTGTGATAGTGTTCATTGATGACATCTTGGTTTATTCGCTCGGGCGAGCATACGAGCATTTGAGGCCGTGTTGAGAGTTCTCGGGACCGTGATTTATCGCCAAGTTTTGAAGTGTGAGTTCGGTTGACTTGGTTGCTTTTCTTGGGCATATAGTCGGGGCCGATGGTATTCGTGGAATCGCCAAGATCGAAGCGATCGAGTTGGCCTAGACCTACTACTCCGGAGTGCGC
Source organism: Przewalskia tangutica (assembly GCA_029844215.1). NCBI lineage: Eukaryota > Viridiplantae > Streptophyta > Magnoliopsida > Solanales > Solanaceae > Przewalskia > Przewalskia tangutica. The sequence continues at coordinate 75,884,156 of CM056734.1, forward strand.
GATTTTACGGGCCTTGCAGTTATTATCGGTTCGTAGAAGTTTGCTTCAATCTACGCACCATTGACTAGGTGACTCGAAAAGCGGCTAAGTTTGATGGTGATGCTTGTGGCGAGTTTCATGTCTTGTTTTATATTCCACGTTACTCTGATGTATGACTACTTGGGTGCCCGGGTAAGGCACCAGTCACAGGCCCCGGAACGGGTCGTGACAAAAGTGGTATCAGAGCAGTTAATCCTCGGAAAGTGTCTACAGACCGTATCTAATAGAGTCTTGATTATTGGTGTGTTGTGCACCACACCTATAATCAGGAGGCTATAGGATATTTAGGATTGGTTTCCATTCTTCTCACTCTGAGATCGTGCCTTAGAGCTGTGTTATAAGTTGGACCCCTCTAACGTATTCCTTTTCTGTAACAGTTATGCCTCCACGTAAGGCAACCCGGGCCCAGAAGGGCAAGGCAGCCGAGGGAGCTGCTAGTAGGACACCGAGAGTCACGAGGGCACAGGCCCAGTTCTTACCCGAGGCGATACCTCAGACGGCGAGTTCCATGACGCCGGCCCAGCGAAGACCACGATACCCGCACCTCGGTCCACGGCTGAGGCGAGAGGAGTTAGGGTACAAGGAGATAACCCGATTCTGGCGGGATCGTGGCGAACATGAGGATAAGTGAATCACGGCGTTCGATTCAGCCGATTCACATGGTCCACGAATCGGACGATTTGAGGCTACGGGATTTTTACGAGTTGTAGCCGCGAGTTCTACGGTCGAGGCACGAGGATGATCCGCGAGTTCGTCCGTCGATTCTGAGAGGATCATGCGGGTGATCAAGGCTTGAAGACCGAGTCCGTGATCTTGGTTCGCGTCGGTGCGTGATACGCGATGATCGGTTTGACTCGTGGGAGCTTTCCCGGGGAGAGCATGCGCCTTCAGCAGTATGAGACGAGTTTTCAGAGGCTTTTATCACTCACTTCTTGCCTCCGCAGATGAGGAGGCGCGGGGTCGATTTTTATTCTTTGAGGCGAGAGGGCACCTGATTAGGAGTACAACGTTGAGTTCGATTCGTTGGCTCGATATGTCCTGCGTTGGTAGCGAATATGGAGGGCGAGTGCATCGCTCGTCAGGGCTAGATGATTATATGGCGAGTCTTGTGCGGGTGTGGCTCTTGACCCGAGCATGGACATTACCGCGTCTGAGCTCATACACTTGGATGCGAGGCGCGAGACCGGCGGTCGATAGATTTCAGCGAGAAGAAGGCGAGGCGGCTGGATCTTTTGGTAGCTCTCGGTGGATGGCCTCGTGACGTCTAGATTTGCACCACGGCCCGGCTCGAGCACTCCTACATCGTTTGGTACAGCAGAGTATTCGGAGGCGGGCGGGGCCCGTGACTTGGACTTCGGGGTAGCAAGGGTGCTAACCGATCGAGTCGCTCGGTGTGTCGATGTGGTAGATTCCATTCGAGGAGTTGTGGTACTACTTGGAGTTTGCTACACTTGTGGCGTGAAGTCATTATGCGAGAGCTGTCAGGCCGAGGGCATCGCGGATGGTAAGTCACCCTACGGTGCATTCTTGGGTCTTCATCTCCTACAGTTACTCGCCCCGGAGGGCAGGGTACTCATGGGCCAGCAGGTCGCGGCAGAGGTCGTGGCACGGGTCCCAATTCTAGCGGTCCTCAGAACCGCATTTATGCCTGTCGGCCGGTAGGACGGAGGCCTCACGATGTAAATCCGCAGTGTACTTTATCAGTTTCATGTTGTGACGTGTATGCCTTGATAGATCCGGGTTCTACTCTGTCCTATATATCTCCCCTTATTGCTAGTAGGATAGGGATAGAGCCTGAGTCCATAGACCCTTTCGAGGTAGCTACGCCAGTGGGTGATTCAGTGGTAGCTCGGCGAGTATATAGGTCTTGCCCAGTGTCTTTATGCAGTCGTCAGACCCTAGCCGACTTGATAGAGTTGGACATGACTGATTTCGATGTGATCATGGGTATGGATTGGTTAGCTTCTTGCTACGCCAATGTAGACTGCAGGGAGAGAGTGGTACGGTTCCAGTTTCTTGGGGAGCCGGTTATTGAGTGGGAGGGGAACACTGTGTCGCCGAGGGGTAAGTTTATTTCCTACCTCCAGGCTAGGAAGATGGTGCAGAAGGGGTATATCTACCATCTCATTCGGGTGTTTGATACTGAGGCTGCGGTACCAGATTTTCAGTCAGTTCCAGTAGTCAGAGAGTTCCCAGATGTGTTTCCAGACGACCTCCCGGGTATCCTTCCTGAGAGGGAGATAGAGTTTTCTATCGATGTGCTGCCAGACACTCGGCCTATCTCCATTCCGCCATACAGAATGGCACCTGCCGAGTTGAGAGAGTTGAAGGACCAGCTGAGAGATTTCTTTGGAGAAGGGCTTCATCAGCCTAGTGTTTCTCCCCGGGAGCTGGTATTGTTCGTGAAAAAGAAGGGCGGGACGCGCATGTGTGTTGATTACTGAGCGGTGAACAAGGTGACCATTAAGAACAGATACCCTTCCCGAGATTGATGATTTGTTCGACCACTACGAGTGCGAGATGTTTCTCAAGATTGATCTGCGATCGGGCTATCATCAGTGCGAGTCGAGAGACGGATGTCCCTAGGATCGCATTCGGACGTGACGCATTATGAGTTCGTGGTCATGTCTTTCGGTTTGACCAATGCTCGGTGGTATTTATGGATTTGATGAACCGAGTGTTCAAGCCATTTTGGACACGTTTGTGATAGTGTTCATTGATGACATCTTGGTTTATTCTCGCCAGAGCGGAGCATACTGAGCATTTGGCGACCGTGGTTGAGAGTTCTCCAGACCGGCCAGACGCCAAGTTTTCGAAGTGTGAGTTCTGGTTGACTTCGGTTGCTTTTCTTGGGCATATAGTCGGGGCCGATGGTATTCAGGTGGATACGCCAAGATCGAGGCGATGAGGAGTTGCCTGCACCTACTACTCCGGCAGAGCGCGATTTCGGGCCTTGCGAGTTATTATCGGCGGTTCGTAGAAGTTTGCTTCAATCTCGCACCATTGACTAGGCCGACTCGAAAGCGGCTAAGTTTGATGGACTGATGCTTGTGAGCGGTGGTTTCCATTATTGAAGGAGGATCGGCGATCGACCCGTTCTTACTCTTCCGCAGGTCTAGACGGCTATGTCGTGTATTGTGATGCGTCAGGCATCGGGTTGGGATGTGTGTTGATGCAGCAGGGCAAGGTTATAGCGTACGCATCCCGACAGATTAAGAAGCATGAGAGGAACTACCCCACCCATGATTTGGAGTTGGCAGCGGTGATTCACGCCTTGAAGATCTGGAGGCACTATTTGTATGGGGTTCATGTGGATATTTATACAGACCACAAGAGCCTTCAGTATATCTTCAGCCAGAGGGAGCTGAACTTACGACAGAGACGGTGGTTAGAGTTACTCAAGGATTACCATGTCGATATCCTGTACCACCCGGGGAAGGCCAATGTTTTGGCAAATGCTCTTAGTCGTAGGTCGATGGGGAGTCTATCAGATGTGCAGCCAGATAGGAGGGGCATGATTCGCGATTTACATCAGTTAGCGAGCCTTGGAGTCCGATTGATTGATTTTGATAGCAGTGGGGTCCGAGTTCGTGAGGTTGCCGAGTCTTCCATCGTCGAGGAGGTGAAGAGGCAACAGTTTGAGGATCCGGTTTTGACACGGTACCGTGATACGGCCCTTCGTGAGGGAAAGGGTCCTTTTGAGGTAGCACCTGATGGGGTGCTAAGGTTTGAGGGCAGGTTGTGTGTTCCAGATATTGCAGGACTTCGGCAGCAGGTTCTAGGGGAAGCACACAGCGCGCGTTACTCTATCCATCCGGGGTCGACAAAGATGTACCACGACCTCAGATCAGTGTATTGGTGGGATGGCCTGAAGAGGGACGTCGCAGAGTTTGTTGCTCAGTGCCCGTGTTGTCAGCAGGTGAAGGTAGAGCACCAGAGGCCTGGTGGTTTATTGCAGACGATAGAGATCCCGACCTGGAAGTGGGAGGTGATCAACATGGACTTTATCACAGGGTTACCTCGCACTCCGAGGAAACATGATTCTATTTGGGTTATCGTCGACAGGCTGACGAAATCAGCCCACTTTCTTCCCGTCAGGACGACTTTTTCGGCTGAGGATTATGCCAGACTTTACATCCGAGAGATCGTCAGACTGCATGGAGTCCCTATTTCTATCATATCAGACAGAGGAGCCCAGTTTACGGCTAACTTCTGGAGGTCTTTCCAGAAGGGTTTAGGGACGCAGGTGAGCTGAAATCGCATTCCATCCTCGCATGCACGGACAGCAGAGCGCACTATCCGAACTCTTGAGATATCTGCGAGCCCGTGTTATTGACTTCGAGGGTAGCCGGGAGGATCATTTGCCTCTAGTTGAGTTTGCGTATAATAATAGCTACCACCCAAAGATTCGATGGCGCCTTATGAGGCCTTGAATGGAGGAAGTGCGATCGCCGATAGGCTGGTTCGATGTAGGCGATGTGCGCTAGTAGGACCAGACTGCATGTATGCAGCGGATAAGGTGAAGCTTATCCGAGAGCGCTATTGATACCTCGAGTCGGCAGTCGTATGCGCAGATCATCGCCGAGATCCGGAGTTTGAGGTTGATGATTGGGTTTTCTGAAGGTGTCACCCATGAAGGTGTGATGAGATTTGGCAGAAAGGAAGCTCACCAAGGTACATTGGGCCTTATCGATTGTCCGCAGTGGGCAAGGTCGCCTCGAGTTGGATCTGCCGTCCGATCCTGAGTCGGCATCCGATTTTTCATATTTCTATCTTTGAGAGATGTATCGGGGATCCATTTAGAGTGCACCGATTGGCGATGTCCGGTGACCAGGGGTTATCGTATGAGGAGATTCCCATGCGATAATCGATCGTCGGAGTTAGCGTCTCGCGACCAAGGGCGTAGCTTCCGCAAGGTCTTGTGGCGGAATGAGCCTGAGAGGAGATGGCGTGGGAAGGCGGCGAGGACATGAGGCGTATATCCTCACCTATTCCCCACACCTCCAGGTAACTCACTTTCCTACTTGTAAATTTTAATTATCATATTTGCTTAAGTGTTGTATTGTGGCCATGTGTGGCATTTGCAAACTGTTAAGTTGTGAGAACCTATATCGTTATCTGTCTTGAGAAGGAATATTCGGGACGAATGTTTCTAAGGAGGGGAGAATGTTATACCCCGTATTTCCAAAGTATGTACGTGAGGACGTACGTACGTTTGTACAAACCCTAATTAGGTTAAGAATGAGATTGTAAGCTTTCGACGGAAAAGATTCCGAACCTTGTGAAGGAAATTCTATGTTTTTAATATTTTAACCGATTACGGATTTTTCCGAGAGATGAAATATTTTGGACCAATAGGAGGGCGACATGTGTCACCCTTAGTTGGCTTAGGTTGGACGAAAAGGTTGGGCAAGTGGGCAAGTCAATTGGTCAAGTCTTGCAAGTTGATTTTGTGTGAGTGGGAGTTGGTAGGGGTGGACGGTTTGGGTGAGTTAGTGGAGTCCACATGGCTCATTGTTGTGGTGGGCATGTGTTCCAATATTGTGGTGGACATATGTCCAAATGTTGTGGGAGACACTTGGTTGGAAGACCTCATCTTTCACTTGGATCATAATCCCAACCCTCCACTTGTTTTAATCTTGTCCCTTGAGTGTTCTATAAATACCCCCCCTTGAGTGAAGACTTCTTCATCCACTCCACATTCTCTAAGTCTAAAAATCCTCCCTCTCCCTTGTAGTGTTTTCGTCCCAACTCCCTCCCCCCTTCCTAGTGGCTTCGGCCGAGAATACCACCCCCCCTCTTTGTAGAAAGTTGCCTTCTAGTATAATTACTATTCCAAAATACCCTAGCCCCAAATCCCTTATAGTATTTAAGTAGAAGTTGTGTAGAACTTCTAAGGGCTTCTTGGAGCTATCGGAGCGTGCAAATTAGGAGCTAAACCTTGCTCAGGATCGACATTTAACTTGGATAATTTTGGGCTTATCGAGGTAAATACTCTTGTCCTTCTATTGTAATTGGATATTACATATAAGAATAGTTAAGACTTGAGTATAAGATCTAGAAGGATATTAAAGATTAGAATTGAACTGTAATCACAGTAGAAGGGTATAAAAGAAGAGAATTGAACTGTACTTACATAGGACTGTATTTACAGTAGACTTGAGTAGTTTGACGAGTAGGGAAGTGCTGCCCAATTTTCCGTAGAATAGAGAACCCTCTGCTTAGAACTTTATACAGTATAGTCTAGACGTTGATAGACGTATTTGACTGTTATAGGTCGATACTCTGCGCGCGACATATTCGACTTGGCAGGTGGTTTTCGCCGAGGAGGTATGTGATTCTTCCTATCCTCTTGAGCATGATATTTTAAATATATATATATATATAGTACGGTAGACGTACGTGTGTTAACTGAACATGGTTTTACTTGACGTCTTTCGACTTGAGTCTAAATAATAAGAACCTTGAAGTATTTCAAAAGAATTATGAATCATTTTTGAAAGAAGAGTAATACTTGATTTTTAAACAGAAAGCTTAAGAGTTATACTAGCTTTATGGGAAGTTAGGTATAACGACTTAAGAAAGATAAAAGGAACGGTTTTACTTATTGTTTATGAAAATCTTGTATTGACTTCTGCAAAGTGTAGTAAGATGGTTGATAGGAAAACATGTTATGATGCTACGTGTGTTAGTGTCTTGTGATGTTGTGTAAGGGGGTCATTCTTGTTGTGCTTACGTTGTTAAACGTTAAGACCGTTGTACTGTTATTATATCACATACCCCCTTGACTTGTTATACCGAGGGCTTGCCACCCTTGATGCGGGTCTATACGGCCTATGCAGTCTGTGTGACTATGCGGAGCTGCGGGAGTTCCAGGATTGATCATTCCGGGTGTTTTATCCCGATGCGGGGGATGCCCTATGCGGTCTGTGTGACTATGCGGTCTATGAGACTATGCGGACTGCGGGAGTCCAGGAGGGTACCGGGGGTTAGCTACCCCCGATGCGAGGAATACCTCATGCGGGTCTGTGTGTGACCTATGCGGACTGCGGGAAGTCCAGGATTAGGCACGCATAATGATACTATGGGCGATTGGCCTTGCTTCGATCATTCGCGGCCTAGAAAAGACCAGTTACATTATATCTATTTTGCTCTTGTTTATGTTGTGGCACTATGTGCAGTTGAACTGGTTGTATTTGCAAATGGTTTTAAATACTTTGATTTTACTTGATTTTTACGCTTCACATACTTGGTACTGTTATCTGACCTCCTTCGGGCCGCGTTCATGCCGGGTAAGGAAGCAGTGCTAGATCCACATCCTTAGGATCTCTACTTTGGTGTCAGGAGCTCCATCTTCTCCGGAGGCTCGACTTTTGGTATGGTTCTCCCTGATGTTGTAGATATATGTACATTCAGGGTATGGCGGGGCCCTGTCCCGCCATAGTTGTTTACATTCCTAGAGGTCTGTAGTCATGTTGTAAAGTTGGGATGTAACTGTTCACTCTTTATATATATGCCGAAAGGCGCCTTTTTCCTCAGATAAACTGTGTCTCATTTTACATTGTTTCATGTCTTGTTTTTATATTCCGCTGGTTACTATGATGTATGACTACTTGGGTGCCCGGGTAAGGCACCAGTCACGGGCTCCGGAACGGGTCGTGACATTTTATTTCCGCTGATTTACTCTGATGTTGTATCACTAGGGTGCCCGGGGTAAGGCACCAGTCACGGGCCCGGGAACGGGTCGTGACAAAAGTGGTATCAGAGCAGTTAGTCCTCGGAAAGTGTCTACATACCGTGTCTAGTAGAGTCTTGATTATAGGTGTGTTGTGCACCACATCTATAATCAGGAGGCTGCAGGACATTTAGGATTGGTTTCCATTCTTTCACTCCAAGATTGTGCAATAGAGCTGTGTTATAGGTTGAACTCCCTCTGACATACTTTCCTGTATCAGTTATGCCTCCACGCAAGGCAACCAGGGCCCAGAAGGGCAAGGCAGCTGAGGGAGCTGCTAGTAGGACGCCGAGAGTTACGGGGGCACAGGCCCAGTCTTTACCTGAGGAGATGTTTCAGACGGCGAGTTCCACGACGTCGCCACCCCCAGCAGAGTTCGGGGCGGCAGCAGCGGCTACTGAGACCGCGATACCTGAGCCTCCAGTTACACAGCCTAGAGCGGAGGATATGGGCTACAAGGAGATGGCCCAGTTATTGGCCAGGATCGTGGCTAGGCAGGAGGATAGACGGGAGGCAGCAGTTCCGGTTGTACCCGTAGTTCACCCGAGGTCGGATAGTTTGAGACTTCGGGACTTTCTGAGTTGCGGCCCGCCAGAGTTCTATGGGTCGAGGCCTGAGGATGATCCGCAGGAGTTCATCCAAGCGATTCTGACGGATCGCGAGAGTGACCAAGGCTTCGGAGACCGAGTCAGTGGTCTTAGGTTCACATCGGCTGTGTGATACTGCAGTCGACTGGTTTGATTCATGGGAGCTGTCCCGGGGGGAGCATGCGCCTCCAACTGGTTGGGACAAATTCTCAGAGGCATTTCTTGCACACTTCTTGCCTTCGCAGATGAGGAGAGCGCGGGCCGATAGATTTTTGATGTTGAGACAGAGCGGGCGGACAGTTCGGGAGTACAATGTAGAGTTTGACTCATTGGCTCGGTACGTCCCCGCTTTAGTGGCAGACATGGAGGACAGAGTGCACCGCTACGTCACAGGGCTCGATGACTACTTGGCAGAGGCTTGCTCGGGTGTAGCTCTTCAGCCGGGCATGGACATTACCCGCATACAAGCTTATGCACAGGGGATGGAGGAGCGTAGAGACCGACGTAGGGACCATAATCAGCATAAGAGGGCCAAGACAGCAGGGTCCTTTGGTAACTTTCGAGGCAGCCAGCCTCCGCAGCAGACTGAATATATACCTCATCCAATTTAGAGTGGTCCTCCACAGTCTTCAGGACGTCGGGAGTATTCAGGAGCAGGTCAGGGCTCCAAGGGTTCAGATTTTCGTGGGAGCAGGGGTGTTAGCCAGATGAAGCCACCCCTACCTCGTTGTGGCCGATGTGGTAGGCTCCACGATGGGGAGTGTCGTGTTGGTAGGGTAGTTTGTTTTACATGCGGCCAGCAGGGCCATTTTGCGAGAAATTGTCCGACCAGAGGTAGCGCGGATGTAGAGACTCGGCCTTCAGGATCAGTGGCTGGTTCATCGCCTTCTCTAGCTGGCTTTACTGCAGGCGTGCCTATGATTAGAGTGAAGCAGTAGTTACAGGTATATCTTTAACCCTCTAGAGATTTGTATGCGTGAGATGATGATTTTAGGTTAAAGTGTTATGTTTGGATAGCACTGTGTAAAATTGTGAGGCTTAGAATATTATAACAGTTGAGACCTTAGATATAAGGCCTTCTTGAGTAAAATATTTTACAGTTAGCCTTTGTCAAAGTGCTTGGTATGCGTGAGAAGTATTGTGGGATAAGTCCATAGGTCGAGCAAGATAAAAGTGGTAATTTTCATGACGAGAATAGTAAGATTGTCCCGGGCGGGAACAAGAATTTAGAGCGATAATAGGTCGGGTTGAGGCAAGATCGCGGGTCAACCCGCAGCCCGGAATGAGGTGGGGTCAGTTTTGGGGTGGTCCCGCCAGATGATAGGGTCACAAGGGTGTTAGGCCCAAGTTTAGGTAACCATCGTACGAGTTCGCGAATGTGTTCGACCAGAATCGGGTCGTGAAGGCCGGGAATGACCTTAGAGGAATGTAAGGCTAGTAAAATGACCGGGTTGGGAGGTAGTAACTCCAAGGTTTTGGAAACTGAAGCGATGACTGAAGTATGGTACATATACTCGAAAGAGTTCGAGTGTACGAGGAGGATACGACGAGTAAGAAAGAGGCGAGGATGTGTTAAGAAGGTAGAAGTGTTCCTTTTATGAAGTAAAGATGCGAAGGGAGTATCCTTTAGACCTTGGGTGGGAGCTAATAGTGTTGTATACGCTTTAGAGATGATTATTCGTTGGCTCGGATGTGAGTTTTTGCGCGTACGTTGTATTATGGCCAAGTGTGGCAAAATTGGTTTCGTAGGTATAGTAGGGAAGACTATACCGGCACAGGTATGTTTGGAGACTTAGAAGGAACATTCGGGACGAATGTTTCTAAGGGGGGAAGAATGTTATACCCCGTAGTTCCGGAGTATGTATGTGAGGACGTACGTACGAATGTTTAAACCCTAATTAGGGTAAGAATGAAAGAATTGTTTTCCGACAGAAAATATTCCGAACCTTGTGAAGGAAATTTTACGTTTTCAATATTTTTACGACTATGAAATTTTTCCGAGAGATGAAATATTTTGGACCAATAGGAAGGCGACATGTGTCACCCCAAATTGGACATAAGTGGACGATTTTTCAAGACAAAGTGGGCTAGTCAAAGGGTCAAAGTCTTGCATGGCATTTGTGGGACAAGTGGAGAAAGGAACCTACACAAACAATCTAAACCATACATATGTTTCAATCCTAACCCTTGGTTGTCCTATATAAACCCCTCTAGTTGATGAAAATCTTCCACACTTAGAACATTTCAAGACTTGAAAATATTTTCTCTCCCTCCCTTCTTGTTCTCGTCCAAACCCCCCTTTACTTGAGCAAATGTTGTCCAAAAATTCTTAAACTTATAAGTGCTCTTCCTTAATGTATTAGGAAGATTATTAACCAAGATTTAGACAAGATTTCACACCCCTCGCCTCACCCCCCCCCCCCCCCCCCCCCCCCTTGGCCGAGAGTGGGCAGATTTTCGGGACTGTTTTGGACAGATTTTTAGTCAGGTTTGGAAGGGAATATCTCCTAGCATATTAGGAGTTTTTGGGTGTTTCAAAAGCCTTAAATGAAGTTCGTCGAGTCTAGTTTCCAACTCAACAAACCGCTCGTTGATAGGACACTGGAGTAGAGAGTTATCGACGTTACAAATTCAGCTGACGAAGCAGTGGCTAAAAATCTGGACAGTCACGTTTCTTTTGGGCTATTTTGAGGTAATGAACCTTAACCTCTTTGTGAAGTTGATTATTATGTATATATGGATATTATACATATATTGGAAGTATATTATGGACTATAAGATATAAAAAAAAGATTTGGATCTTGTTAAGATGTTAAAAGGAGAATTGGCATATTATCCATTAAAATGGTAAAAATGTATCCATTACTTACTAAGAAGTTAACAACAAAGGAACTATAACTTATATTAAGATTGGAATATAAGTTGGAAGACTAATGAAGTAATTGGATAAGTAAAATTGTAAAAGTTGGCCAAGGACCCCAACTTAAGGACCGTATTTACTTTGGACCGTATTTACTTTCGACTGTATTTACATTGTTGTTAAGGGGAAGATTGTTAAATCGCGTTCCGTTTGGGCGTGTGATCCCCTTCTTTAATTATTGTTGTTATGAAGGAGAGATTGTTAATCGCGTTCCGTTTGGGCGTGTTATCCCCTTCTTTAATTATTGTTGTTATGAAGGAGAGATTGTTAATCGCGTTCTATTTGGGCGTGTTATCCCCTTCATTAATTATTGTTGTAATGAAGGAGAGATTGTTAATCGCGTTCCGTTTGGGCGTGTTATCCCCTTCTTTAATTATTGTTGTTGTTAAGGAGAGATTGTTAATCGCGTTCCGTTTGGGCGTGTGATCCCCTTCTTTAAATTTCGGAATTATTGCGCCTTATTTATGGCATGTTGGTTACTATTATCGGGCCTTGATAAAGGTGGAGAAGTATGTAGAAACAAAGGAGGTGCTGCCGAATTTTCCGCAGAATATGGAATCTTGTACTTAGAAATATTCTACGAAGAGATCTAGAAGTTGATAGACGTTTTGTGGCCTTTATAGGTTGAAGTACTACGAGTAGCATATTCTACTTGAAGGTTGGAAAAAGATAGTAAGGTTATAGTACTTTGGAGCGTTTTGCTAATTGTCGATAATCGTCGCGAGGTATGTGAACCTCTTCCTATCCTTTCTAGCATGATTGTTGTGAACTATGTAGTACGGTAGACGTACATGTGTTAAACGAATTTGGTAGGTTTAAAACATAAAGGGTTATAACGACTTTATGTAAATAAAAGAATGGGTTGTTGATTTTAAAAGATAAGAGACTTGACTTATAAATGACTTGATGTGAAATATTAAGGACTTGGTTTGTGTTAAAAAGTTATGAAACCGCATTCTTGAGTAATGAGTATTTGGTCTAAAAAGAAAAGGGATAAGTTATATTGATTTCGGAAATGGGAATAACTATCGAACAAGTCATTGCAGCGTTAATAAAGGAAAAAGTAATGACAATTAATTATATTAAAACAAGTAGAAACCTCCATCTGCATAGAAGCTAAGATAAGACAAAATTGTATTACATTTCCTAGATCATGGCTGCTTTAATAAAGATCATTATAAACAAGTACTGATTTTCTTAATTTCCAAAGTAAGGAACTTGATTTCTAAAGGAAAGGAGACTTGAGGAATTGAAGTGTTTTTGGTTTAAAAGGAAGACATGGTTTTGTCTTAAATTGGTTTAAAAATAAGGTATGGAAATTGATTTTGGTTTACTTAAAAAGATTGTTACTCTATTTTGATACTATGGGTATCGGGTGACCTTTATAAAAGAAATGGGTCTTTTGAAGGAATTTAAGTATGTAGTACCTTGGGGTTAAAACCCGGATTTGTGGTCATAAAATGAAAGTCTAAGAGTATGTTGAACTTGCCTATGCTTGTTGTGATAGCCTTTGTTTTGCAAGCGTTGTATTTCTGTGCTACCGTGTCTCTCGATGGAGGGCCGACTATCTGGTTGATTGATGGACATACTGACACGATGGGTGGCCACGGGTATGCTTCCACTATATCGATCTTTTTGGACATACTGACACGATGGGTGGCCCACGGGTATGCTTCCATTAGGAGTGTTATCTTGTTATTTGCTTTGGACATACTGACACGTTGGGTGGCCCACGAGTATGCTTCTATTATAAGTGTTATCTTGTTATTTCCTTTGGACATACTGACACGATGGGTGGCCCACGGGTATGCTTCCATTAGGAGTGTTATCTTGTTATTTGCTTTGGACATACTGACACGTTGGGTGGCCCACGAGTATGCTTCCATTATAAGTGTTATCTTGTTATTTCCTTTGGACATACTGAAACGATGGGTGGCCCACGGGTATGCTTCCACTAGGAGTGTTATCTTGTTATTTTCTTTGGACATACTAACACGTTGGGTGGCCCACGGGTATTGTCACGACCCATTCCGGGGCCCGTGACTGGTGCCTTACCGGGGCACCCAAGTAGTCATACATCAGAGTAATCAGCGGAAATATAAAACAAGACATGAAACAGTTTATAAAATAAGACACAGTTTATGTGAGAAAACATCGCCTTTCGGCATATATATATAAACATGGTTTAGCAGTTACATCCGATACTGTACAACATGACTACAGACCTCTAAGGAAATATACAACTATGGCGGGACAGGGCCCCGCCATACCCTGATTGTACAAAACTATCTACAACAGGGAGATCATACCCAAAAGTAGAGCCTCCGGAAAAGATGGAGCTCCCGACACCAACGTAGAGATCCTAAGAATGTGGATCTAGCACCTGATTGCCCTTACCTGCGGCATGAACGCAGCCCCCCAAAGGAGGTCAGTACAACAGGTACTAAGTATATGAAACTGTAAAATACTTAAATGAAAACATATCATTTTAAAATCAGTTTTGCAAGTATGTATGAAACAACCAAGGGGACCACACATAGTGCCACATCATAACCAAGAGCAACAATAGGTAAACTGTAACAGGTCTTTCCTAGGCTGCGAATGATCGAAGCAGGGCCAATTGCCCGTAGTATCACCATGCAAGCCTAATCCTGGACTCTCGTAGTCCGCATAGGCCACTCACATAGGCCCGTATAGGGTACATAACCCTGCATCGAGGGTAGCTACTCCTCGGCATCGTCCTGGACTCGTAGTCCGCATGGCCACATAGACCGCATGAGGTATAACCCCGCATCACTAACCTGGAACTCCCGTAGCTCCGCATAGGTCCCCTGGACCCGCATGAGGTATTCTCGAATCATGGTCCCAGACCGCCTGAGTCTACCCCGCATCGGAGGGCAGCTTAACCCCCGGTAATATGTCAAGAGGTGAGTGATAGTATACTAACATAACAGCTTATCTTTAAACAACATAAGCACAACAAGAACGTTACAAGACACTAACACACATAGCATCATATCATGTCTACTTATCAAACCATCTTATTATTCTTTTCACAATTCAATATAAGTCTGTTATAAACACATAGGCAAACTGTTTCTTTTATTATTCTTAAGTGGTTATACTTAACTTCCCATAAAGCTAGTATAACTCTTAAGCTTCGCTTTAAAACCAATTAGTTCTCTTCATTAAAAATGATTCAGTATTCTTTTGAAATGCTTTCAGTTCTTTATTATTCAGGCTTAAGCCGTGAGGCATTGCCGTAAGTATTATTCAGGCTTAAGCCGTGAGGCATTGCCGTAAGTATTATTCAGGCTTAAGTCAAAGACATTGCCGTGGTTATTATTCAGTTAACACATGTACGTCTACCGTACTACATATATATTGTAAAATATCATGCTTTAGGAAGAATCACATACCTTCTCAGCGAAAACCACCTGCCAAGTTGAGTATGTCGCGCGCAGAGAATCAGCCTATAATAGTCACAGACATCTATCAAAGTCTAGACTACTCTGAAGGTCATTCTAAACAGAGGGTTCACAATTCTATGGAAAGTCGGGCAGCACTTCCCTACCCGGTGAGCTATATATGTCTACTGTGAAAACAGTCCTATGTAAGTACAGTTTGATTATTCATCTTTTAAACCCTTCTACTGTGATAACAATTCAATTCTATTCTGCAATATTCTTCTAAGTATTTAATACTTATTCTTATATTACTACAGTATGTATTCTCTAATTCAAAAGAGGGTTAGGATTATTTACCTCGGTAAGCCCAATAATATCCTAGATAAAGTCGCGCCTGAGCAAGGTTTAGCTCCTAAGTTGTACGCTCCGGTAGCTCCAAGAAACCTTAGAAGTTCTTCACAACTTCTACTAAAGACTAAGGGATTTGGGCTAGGGTATTTTGGGCATTATAACAATACAAGAAGGCAACTTTTTTACCAAGGAGGGGGTAGATTTGGCTAGGCTAGGGAGGCCTCGCCAACTTACTCAAGGGGGAAAGTGTTTGGACGAAATGGCTTTAAGGGAGAGGAGAGGATTTTTCAAGACTTGGAAGTAATTTTGTGGATGAAGAACTCTTCATCTAAGGGGGTATTTATAGGTCAAGCCATGGCCAACCAAGGGTCAAGATGATGCCAAGTGCAAGGCAAGTGTAGGGTGAAGATTTAGGCAAGTGTCCATTCTATCTACTACACACAAATATCCTACCAACTCCTTGACTTGTGCAAAGGCACAAAAAACGTGCCAACCTTGTCCAATTCGTCCAATGGACGATTTCAAGTCCACCAATTGGAGGGTGCCAAGTGTCGCCCTCCCGTTGGTCCAAAATGTTTCGTCTCTCGGAAAAATCCGCAAAAATTAGAAATGGCATAGCCGGAATTTACCCTACGAAAGCTGTGGAAACGTTTCGTCGGAAAACTATTCGTTTTGTGAGTTGTGCCCAAAAAAAACGTTTTGTGCCTAAACTTTAAGGCTAGACTTTTGTACGTATTCCCTTACGTACATACTCTGGAAATACGGGGTATAACATTCTCCCCCCCTTAGAAACATTCGTCCCGAATGTTCCTTCCCAAGACAGTTAACGATAAGATTCTTCATAACTTAAACAGTTGCAAATGCCACACACGGCCACAGAACAACACTTAGGCATAAACGATAATGAAGATTTACAAGTAGGAAAAGTGAATTACCTGGAGGTGTGGGGAATAGGTGAGGATACCTCCGCCTCATGTCCTCCTCAGCTTCCCACGTCATCTCCTCCCTAAGCTCGTTCCGCCACAAGACTTTGACGGAAGCCACATCCTTGGTCCGCAGACGCCTAACCTGACGATCGACTATCGCTATGGGAATCTCCTCATACGATAACCCCTCGGTCACCTGGACATCGTCAATCGGGTGTACCCTAGATGGATCCCCGATACATCTCCTCAGCATAGATACGTGAAACACCGGATGCACTGCCTCCAGATCGGACGGCAGATCCAACTCGTAGGCAACCTTGCCTACCTCGCGACAATCGAAACGCCCAATGTACCTTGGCCGAGTTTCTTCTTCCCGAATCTCATCACACCCTTCATGGGTGACACCTTCAGTAAAACCCAATCATCAATCGCGAACTCGGATGTCGACGACGATGATCTCGTGATACGACTTGCCGACTCGAGTCGTCAATAGCCGCTCTCGGATAAGCTTCACCTTATCCACTGCCTGCTGCACCAAATCTGGTCCCACTAGCTGCACCTCGCCCACATCGAACCAACCTATAGGCGATCTGCACTTCCTCCCATACAAGGCCTCATAAGGCGCCATCTGAATACTGGAGTGGTAGCTATTATTGTACGCGAACTCAACTAGAGGCAAATGATCCTCCCAGCTACCCCTGAAGTCGATAACACAGGCTCGCAGCATATCCTCAAGAGTCTGGATAGTGCGCTCGGCCTGTCCATCTGTCTGTGGATGGAATGCGACTGTGCTCACTGCGCCCCTAAACCTCTCTCGAAAGACCTCCAGTTAGCCAGAACCGGGCTCCTCTGCGATATGATCGAAATAGGGACTCCATGCACCGACGATCTCTCGGATGTAAAGTCCGCATAATCCTCGGTACCGAAAAGTCGCCCCGACGGGAAGAAAGTGGGCTGATTTCGTCCACCGTCGACGATAACCCATATAGAATCATGTCTCCTCCGAGTGCGAGGTAATCACGTGATAAAATCCATGTTGATTACCTCCCACTTCCGTGTCGGGATCTCAATCGCTCGCAACAAACCACCGTGCCTCGGTGCTCTACCTTCACCATCGACAACACGCACCGAGC
Source organism: Przewalskia tangutica (assembly GCA_029844215.1). Lineage (NCBI taxonomy): Eukaryota > Viridiplantae > Streptophyta > Magnoliopsida > Solanales > Solanaceae > Przewalskia > Przewalskia tangutica. Next base: position 75,901,254 of record CM056734.1, read on the forward strand.
TACGAACTCGCAACGCCCTCTTCAAGCCATCCCACCAATACACGATCTAAGGTCGTGGTACATCTTGGTCGACCGATGGATAGAGTAACGCCGCTACAGGCTTCCCCAAGAACTCACGAAGTCCTCAAACATCCGGAACACACACCGCCTCAAACCTTAGCACCCCATCGTGCTACTCAAAAGGACCCTTGCCCTCACGAAGAGTCAGATCACGATAACGTGTCAAAATCGATCCTCGAATCGTTGCATCTTCACCTCCTCGACGATGGAAGACTCGGCAACCTCACGAACTCGAACCCCATCGCTATCGTAATCAATCAAACGGACACCAAGGCTCGCTAATCGATGCAAATCACGAACCATGTCCCTCCTCTCTAGCTGCACATCCGATAGGCTCCCATCGACCTACGACTAAGAGCATCCGCCACAACATTGGCTTTCCCGGGTGGTACAGATATCAACATCGTAATCCTTAAGCAACTCTAACCACCGCCTCGCCATAAGTTCACTCCTCGGCTGAAGATATACCGAGGCTCTTGTGGTCCGTAAAAATATCCACGTGAACCCCATACAAATAGTGCCTCCAGATCTTCAAAGCGTGAATCACACCGCTAACTCCAAATCATGGGTGGGTAGTTCCTCTCGTGTTTCTTCACCGGGATGCATATGCTATAACCCCGCCATGCTGCATCAACACACATCCCAACCCGATGCCCGACGCATCACAATACACGACATAACCATCCGACCCTCCGAAGAGTAAGAACGGGGCCGCCTTCTCTTCAAAGAATCGAAACCCCGCCACAAGCATCACCATCAAACTTGGCCGCTTCTCGAGTCACCTAGTCAATGGTGCGTAGATAAGCAAACTTCTCCACGAACCGATAATATCCTGCAAGGCCCGTAAAATCGCGAACCTCTGCCGGAGTAGAGGTTCAGGCCAAGTCCTCGATCGCTTCGATCTTGGCCGATCCACTGAATGCCATCACCCGGCAATATGCCCAAGAAAAGCCACAAGTCAACCAAAACTCACATTTGGAAAACTTGGCGTATAATCGCTGGTCCCGAGAATCGGCCAAGATACCTCAAATGCTCCGCATGCTCCTCGCTCGAGCGAGAATAAACCAAGATATCATCAATGAACACTATCACAAACGTGTTCAAAAATGGTTTGAACACTCGGTTCATCAAATCCATGAATACCACGAGCATTGGTCAACCCAAAAGACATGACCTGAACTCATAATGCCCGCATCGTCCGAATGCAATCCTAGGGACATCCACCTCTCTCGACTGCACTGATGATAGCCCGACCGTAGATCAATCTTGAGAAACACCTCGCGCTCGCAAATCGTCGAACAAATCATCAATCCCGGAAGGGTATCTGTTTAATGGTCACCTTGTTCACCGCTCGTAATCAACACACATGCGCAGGCCCCGCCCTTCTTCTTTACGAACAATACCGGCGCCTCGCGGAGAAACACTAGGCCTGATGAAGCCCTTCTCCAAAGAAATCCCTAAGCCGATCCTTCAACTCTCTCAACTCGGCAGTGCCATTCTCGTATGGCGGAATGGAAATAGGCCGAGTGTCCGCAATATGTCAATACAAAACTCAATCTCCTCTCGTGAGGATACCCGAGGTCGTCTGAAACACGTCTGGGAACTCTCGACCACCGAATCGACGGAAAATCGTACCGCAGCCTCGTGATCAAACACCCGAACGAGATGGTAGATATACCCTTCTCGCACCATCTTCCTAGCCTTGCGGTAGGAAATAAACCTACCCTGGCGATACCTGCTCCTCCCACTCAACAACCGGCCTCGTGAAATCGAACTGACTACTCTCTCTCGCAGTCTACATTGGCGTAGCAAGCTAGCCAATCCATCCCCATGATCACGCCGTCGAAGTCAATCATCTCCAACTCTATCAAGTCGCTAGGTCCGACGATCAAATGTTCACAGACAAGCTCTATATACCCGCCGAGCTACCATCGAATCATCCATCGCGTAGCTACTCGAAGGGTCTATGGACTCGTGCTCTATCCCTATCCTACTAGAAACAAGGGAGATATATAGGACAGAGTAGAACCCAGATCTATCAAGGCATAAACATCAAACCCAGAAACTGATAAGGTACCTGTGACGACGTCAGGTGAGGCCTCCTGATCCTGCCGGTTGGACAAAGCATAAATGCGGTTCTGAGGACCGCTAGAACTGGTACCCGCGCCACGACCTCTGCCGCGACCTGCTGGACCATGAGTACCCTGCCCTCCGGGGCGAGTAATCGCTGGGATGAAGAAGACCCGAAAGAACTCGTAGGTCGACTTACCATCAAGATCGCCTTGGCTGACAAGCCGTGATAGTGACTTCAGCCACAATCAAACAAGCCCTCGTAGCACCACAACTCCCGGCGGACCGCCGACGCCACACCGGCGGAGGGGGTGGTCCCGACGCCGCATCACGCTCGATGTCCAAGTCCCGGGCCCCGGTTCGCTCTCGAATGTCTCCGGCCGTGGCCGAGGACGGTGCAGAGTGCTCGAGCCGGGCCGTGGTGCAAATCTCGATCCGCCGAGGCCGCCACCACGATAGCCACCAAAAGACTCGCTGTCCGGTCTTCTTCTCGATGCCGTCACAACCCGCTTGTCTCTACGCCTCACATCCAAGAGCATGAGCTCGCATGCGGTAATGTCCATACCGGCCGAAGAGAAACACCCGCATATGACTCGCCATATAATCATCTAGCCCGGTGACGTGGCGGTGCACCCTATCCTCCATATCTCGCTACCAACGCCGGGACATATCGAGCCGCTGAATCAAACTCGACATTGTACTCCCGACAAGGCCCTCTCCGCCTCGCAGAAAAATCTATCACCGCGCCCTCCTCATCCGCGAGGCAAGAAGTGAGTGAGGAAAGCCTCCGAGAACTCATCCCAAGTAGCCGGGACGCGTGCTCTCCCGATAACTCCCATTAATCAAACCAATCGATCGCGGTATCACGCGCCTATGTGAACCAAAGATCACGGACTCGGTCTCCGACGCCCGATCACTCGGAATCCTTCAGAGCCGACGGATGAACTCCTCGCGATCATCCTCCGCCGACCAGTAAAACTCGCGGGCTACAACTCGTGAAGTCTCGTAGCCTCAAACTCTCGCCTCGGGTGAACCACGGTACGATCGGGCTGGATCGAATCACGATCCAGCTGTCTCATGTTCGCCACGATCTCGCCGAGGTGGGCCATCTCTCATTTCCTAACTCTCCGCCCAGCCGTGGGACGAGGTGTGGTACTGTGGTCTCGCTGGATCGGGCGGCGAGTAGAACTCGCCGCCTCGTATAGACCGGGCCCGAGCCCTCGTGACTCTAGGTGTCTCATCGCGCCTCCTCCGCCTTGCCCTTCTGGGCCCGGTTGCCTTACGTGAGGCATAATCATAGGTAAAAGGAATACGTTAGAGGGGTCCAACTTTAACACACTCTAAAGCACGATCTCGAGTGAGAAGAATGGAAACCAATCCTAAATATCCTATAGCCTCCTCGATTATTGGTGGTGCACAACACACCGATAATCAAGACTTACTAGATACGGCTCAGTAGACACTTTCCGAGGATTAATCGCTCGATACCACTTTTGTCACGACCCATTCGGCCCGTGGATCGTGCCTTACGGCACCCAAGTAGTCATACATCGAGTAATCAATGAAATATAAAACAAGACATGAAAGCTTTATAAAATAAGACACGCTTTATATGAGAAAACATCGCTTTCGGCATATATATATAAACATGGTTTAACAGCTATATCCGAGCATCGCATAAACACGACTACTGCACTTAAGGAAATATACAACTATGGCGGACAGGGCCCGCCATACCCTCGATCAGACAAAACTATCTACAACAGGAGATCATACCCAAAAGTAGAGCCTCCTAAAAGATGGAGCTCCCGACACCAACGTAGATCCTAAGAATGTGGATCTAGCACTGCCCTTACTGCGGCATGAACGCAGCCCCAAGGAGGTCAAGACAACAGTACTAAGTATATGAAATCAGAAATACTTAAATGAAAACATATCATTTTAAAATCAGTTTTGCAAGTATGTATGAAACAAACCAAGGGGACCACACATAAGGCCACATCATAACCAAGAGCAACAATAGGTAAATCAGAATGTGTCTTTCCTAGGCCGCGAATGATCGGCAGGCCAATTGCCCGTAGTATCACCATGCAAGCCTAATCCTGGACTCTCGTAGTCCGCATAGGCCACTCACATAGGCCCGCATAGGGTACATAACCCTGCATCGAGGGTAGCTACTCCTCGGCATCGTCCTGGACTCGTAGTCCGCATGGCCACATAGACCGCATGAGGTATAACCCCGCATCACTAACCTGGAACTCCCGTAGCTCCGCATAGGTCCCCTGGACCCGCATGAGGTATTCTCGAATCATGGTCCCAGACCGCCTGAGTCTACCCCGCATCGGAGGGCAGCTTAACCCCCGGTAATATGTCAAGAGGTGAGTGATAGTATACTAACATAACAGCTTATCTTTAAACAACATAAGCACAACAAGAACGTTACAAGACACTAACACACATAGCATCATATCATGTCTACTTATCAAACCATCTTATTATTCTTTTCACAATTCAATATAAGTCTGTTATAAACACATAGGCAAACTGTTTCTTTTATCATTCTTAAGTGGTTATACTTAACTTCCCATAAAGCTAGTATAACTCTTAAGCTTCTGTTTTAAAAACCAATTAGTTCTCTTCTGTTAAAAAAATGATTCAGTATTCTTTTGAAATGCTTTCAGTTCTTTATTATTCAGGCTTAAGCCGTGAGGCATTGCCGTAAGTGTTATTCAAGCTTAAGCCGTGAGGCATTGCCGTAAGTATTATTCAGGCTTAAGTCAAAGACATTGCCGTAGTTATTATTCAGTTAACACATGTACGTCTACCGTACTACATATATATTGTAAAATATCATGCTTTAGGAAGAATCACATACCTTCTCAGCGAAAACCACCTGCCAAGTTGAATATGTCGCGCGCAGAGAATCAGCCTATAATAGTCACATACATCTATCAAAGTCTAGACTACTCTGAAGGTCATTCTAAACAGAGGGTTCACAATTCTATGGAAAGTCGGGCAGCACTTCCCTACCCGGTGAGCTATATAGGCCTACTGTGAAAACAGTCCTATGTAAGTACAGTTTGATTATTCATCTTTTAAACCCTTCTACTGTGATAACAGTTCAATTCTATTCTGCAATATTCTTCTAAGTATTTAATACTTATTCTTATATTACTACAGTATGTATTCTCTAATTTAAAAGAGGGTTAGGATTATTTACCTCGGTAAGCCCAATAATATCCTAGATAAAGTCGCGCCTGAGCAAGGTTTAGCTCCTAAGTTGTACGCTCCAGAGTCTAAGAAACCTTAGAAGTTCTTCACAACTTCTACTAAAGACTAAGGGATTTGGGCTAGGTATTTTGGGCATTATAACAATACAAGGCAACTTTTCTACCAAGGAGGGGGTAGATTTCGGCTAGGCTAGGGGAGGCCTCGCCAACTTACTCGTGGGAAAGTGTTTGGACGAAATGGCTTTAAGGAGAGGAGAGGATTTTTCAAGACTTGAAGTAATTTTGTGGATGAAGAACTCTTCATCTAAGGGGTATTTATAGGTCAAGCCATGGCCAACCAAGGGTCAAGATGATGCCAAGTGCAAGGCAAGTGTAGGTGAAGATTTAGGCAAGTGTCCATTCTATCTACTACACACAAATATCCTACCAACTCCTTGACTTGTGCAAAGGCACACAAAACGTGCCAACCTTGTCCAATTCGTCCAATGGACGATTTCAAGTCCACCAATTTGAGGGTGCCAAGTGTCGCCCTCCCGTTGGTCCAAAATGTTTCGTCTCTCAGAAAAATCCGCAAAAATTAGAAATGGCATAGCCGAATTTACCCTACGAAAGTCGTGGAAACGCTTCGCCGAAAAACTATTCGCTGTGAGTTGTGCCAAAAACGCTTTGTGCCTAAACTTTAAGGCTAGATTTTGCACGTATTCCCCACGCATATACCGAAATACGGGTATAACATGTATGCTTCCACTAGGAGTGTTATCTTGTTATTTTCTTCGACATACCGACACGCCAGTGGCCCACGAGTACGCCCACTATGAGTGCTATATTGTTATTTCCTTTGGACATACTGACACGATGGATGGTCCATGGGTATGCGTCCATTAGGGTGGTTCCATGGACATGCTTATACCGAGGTAAGATGCCGGCACGCGCCGTAGCGGTTAAATTCCCGGTTATATTTGAGTGATGACTCAGGCGCGAGTCCTCGATCGACATGACTATGTATATGTTGTAATCGTAGTTTGGCTATCATACATGTCTCCGCTTTATATAGACTATTATGATTTCATTACGATTTTCGCCACATACTTGGTACTGTAATCGACCTCCTTCGGGGCCGCTCATGCCGCAGTCGAGGTACGTAACTTGCCGATCCACGCCTTAGGATCACTGCTCGATTATGGAAAGCTCCATTTCTCCGAGGCTTTGTCTTTGCACGCCTCGAGGTCATATACTTTTGTACATTCAGGTATGACGGCCCCGCCCCGTCATAGTTGATTTCATTCTTAGAGGTCCGTAGTAATCACAGGGCAAGGTTTGTAAAAAGGATTTAACTGTTCAAGTATTTAATTTATATACAGAAAGGTAACCGTTTTGGTTAGCCTGTTCTTATGTTAATCTATTGTTTCATGTCTTTGATTTTATTTCCGCTGATTTACTCTGATGTTGTATCACTAGGGTGCCCGGGGTAAGGCACCAGTCACGGGCCCGGGAATGGGTCGTGACAAGAAGAGCCAACTACCAGATCCAATCCTGCATCATAAAACTTAACGGGCCAAGTACGTAAGCCAACTACCAGATCCAACTCGCGCCACGAACCGACCGGCAAGTATCTTTTAACGCATCGTGAGCCTACCGTCTCATGAGATATGACCGGGGCAAGTATCTTAAGCTATCTACCAGAGCCTGCCGATACACGAGAAATGACCAAGACAAGTATCTAAAGTGTGCCTGTAACTACATGTACAAATCAATCCCGTGACCACTCATCACTGCGGCAAGTTTCATGGATAGCTAGTCCATGGACTAATAACATGACCCGGGAATTTAACCCGCACCATGGCCACATGCCCCCGGAACCTCTCATCGGTGTAAGCATAGCCATGGAACAATCCTAGTGGACGCATACCCGTGGACCATCCAGCGTGTCAGTATGTCCAAAGGAACGATATAGTGGAAACATACCCGTGGGCCACCCAACGTGTCAGTATGTCCAAGGAAATAACAAGATAACACTCATAGTGGAAGATACCGCTGACCTTCCAAAGAAGTCGGTATGTCCAAGTAAACAACAAGATAATCACACGACCCAACCCGGCCGGATCGTGCCTTACCTCGCACCCTAGTGATACAACATCGAGTAATCACGAACATAAAACACATACATGAAACCAATGAAGTACTAAACAAGAACTCGAGGAAAACTTGTCTTTCGGCATATATATAAATAACAACTCTTACAAATGAACAGTTTAATCCTTTTACAAACCCCGCCACAACAAGATTCATGCACTTCTACGAATGATATGATAACAACGACGGACAGGTTCGCCATACCTCGAATGTAAGCACCTACAACAACAACAGGGACTATACTAAGATAAGCCTCCGAGAAACGAGCTTTCCCAAACGCTGAATCGTGACCCTAAGAGCGAGGATCAACGATCGGTGTACCTTTACTGCGGCATGAACGCACCTCAAGGAGGTCAAGATAACAGTAATGAGTATGTGAAATGAAAATAACATCAGAAATGAAATCATAGTAGTCTATATAAAGCAGAGACATGTATGATAACCAAACTACGCTCACAATAAATAAGCGATATGTCAAGTCGTGACTCACGCCTCAAAGTCATCACAATAGAACCGCACGGTAAGTGCGAAGGCATAGCCGACTACTAAGACCCACGCACCAAAAATGTCATAAATCAGACACGAGGTCTTTCTGCACCGCACCACATGATCGGCCGCCACTCGCCCGCAGATCAATGCGCGCCTATCCTCGAACTACCGCAGCTCCGCATAGGTCACCCATGCACCCGCATGAGGTATTCTCGAATCATGGTCCTGCATCACCGAGGTATACCTCGATCGGGGCGTTAACCCCCGGTATCCGCCTAGGCTCCCGCAGCACGCATAGTCCTCAAAGACCGTGATAGTCCTCAAAGACCGTGATAGGGCATCCCCGTGATCAAGCTAAACACCCGAATGATCAATCACGAGCATACCGCTGCTCGCATAGTCTTAGAGACCGTGATAGGCCGATAGACCGTGATCAAGGGTGGCAAGCCCTCGATAATAAGTCGGGGGTATGTGATATAATAACAGTACAACGGGCTTAACGTTTAACAACGTAAGCACAACAAGAGTGACCCCCTTACATAACAATCACAAGATACTAACACACGTAACATCCTAACATGTTTACTTATCAAATCAACAAGAAAATATTACAAGGCTATCACAAACCAATACAATCAAGTTATTCACACAAGGTACTTTCTACTAACAAGATCGGGTATCTATCCCCAAAGTACTTCATACATTAAATCATTAAAAGATCTGTTTCTTTCACCTAAGTCACACAATACCCGTAGTATAAAATAGAGTGACTGTCCTTTTAAGTAAACCAAAACACTTACCTTTGTAAAATCAAGTAACAACATTATTTTCCAAACGTTCAAGTTTGCCTAATTCCAAATGTTCACGTTTCTTATTTTAGAAAGGTTCCGTAGTTCATATTATTAACCACATAATAATATAATCCTCTTTTAAAACAACCTGAGAAACATATGCCTTATATGTGAGTAGGTTATTCTTGTTCATAATCAATCTGATTAAAGCAGCCGTGATCTAGGAAATGTAATATCATTTTGTCTCATCTTAGCTCCTATGCAGATGGAGGTTTCTACTGGTTTTAATAATACTTAATTAGTCAAAACATCTCCTTTTATTAACGCCATGTGGTTTGTCGATACACATCCCGATTTCAAATCGTGAAACATTAACCCTTTTAAAACCAAGTACTCATTACTCACGAATGAGGTTTCACACAAAATTCACATAATTCATTTAAGTTAAGTCTCTTATCTTACAAGATCAAGTCTCTTAACTTCTAAAATAATTAAATCATTCGTTTTATCTTTCTTAAGCCGTTATACCTAACTTCCCATAAAGCTAGTATAACTCTTAAGCTTTTAAAACCAAGTATTACTCTTCTTTAAAAACAGTTTAATTTTCTTGAACTACTTCAAGATTATTATTATTCGCTTAAGTCAAAAGACATTGCCGTATAACTACGCTCAATTAACACCCGTGACGCTCACCGCACTACATAGTTATACACATATCATGCTAGAAGAGATAGGAAGAGGTTCACATACCTCGCGACGATTATCGACTATTAGCAAATCGCTTCCATCGCTATAACCCGGCTAGCCTGGTCCACCTTCTCCAGTAGCACATGCTACTCGCAGACCATTCAACCTCGATAAGCCCATAATTATCCAAGTATACATGTCGATCCTGGGCAACGTTTAGCTCCAACTCCGTGCGCTCCATCCCACTACAAACCACCCTTAGAAGTTCTAACCAACTTCTACATAACACTCCAACTAACTATGGAGATTTTCCTTGTGGTTTCGGTTTGTGATCGACGGGAAGTATAATAGTATTTCGGGCTTTTCAGATAGGTATAACCTTAGAATACTACAAGGTATACGGCTAAGGTAATTTGGGCATTATAACAATACTTGAGAGTACTTCTCAACCAAGGGGGTGTGTTACACGAGAACAACACTCAAGAGAGTGGGGCTCTGCCAAGGCTCACAAAGGAGAGGGTTTCTGCTAAAGGCCTGACTAGGAGTGGCTCTGGACGAGTCAACAAGAGGGAGGAGAGGGGTTTTCAAGATTTAGACAAGTGAGGAGTGGATGAAGAAGTCTTCACTTGCCGGTATTTATAGGCTAAGCAAAGGCCAACCAACGGCCAAGATCAAGCCATGTGCAAGGCAAGTGTAAGGCCTTGATCAAGCCATGTGCACCCTAACCCTACTCCACAAAACACTCCACAAAACACTCCACAAAACAAGGCACAAACAAGGCACAAAACAAGGCCAAAAGATCAAGCCAAAATCGTCCCACTGACGCCCAAATCGCCCAAAGCCGCCCCACTTGCTTCCAATGCGAGGGTGACACGTCACCCTCCCGTTGGTCCAAAATGTTTCGCCTCTCTAAAAATCCGCAAAAATTCTAAATGACATAGCCGAATTTTCCCTACGAAAGTCGTGGGAAACGTTTCATCAAACGACTCTAACCGTGTTGTGAACAAAATAATTTTCGCCAAGCCAACTTTAAACTTCAAATTTTTCTATGTACGCCCTACGCATATACTGAAATACGGTATAATCACACGACCCGACCGGCCCGTGGATCGTGCCTTACCCTCGCACCCTAGTGATACAACATCGAGTAATCAACTAACATAAAACACATACATGAAACAAATGAAGTACAAAACAAGAATTGAGGAAAACTTGCCTTTCGATATATATAAATAACAACTCCTACAAATGAAGTTTAATCCTTTTTACAACCCCGCCACAACAAAGATTTCTGCACTTCTAAGAAATGATACGATAACAACGGACAGTATTCCCGCCATACCACGAATGTAAATACCTACAACGACAGGACTATACCAAGATAAGCCTCCTGAGAAACGGAGCTTTCCCAAACGTCAATCGTGACCCTAAGAGCGAGGATCAACGATCGGTGTACCTTTACTCGCAGATGAACGCACTTCGGGCGAGGTCGATAACAGTACCAAGTATGTGAAATCAAAATAAATATCAGAATGAAATCATAGTAGTCTATATAAAGCAGAGACATGTATGATAACCAAACTACGCTCACAATAAATAAGCGGTATGTCAAGTCGTGGGCTCACGCCTCAAAGTTATCACAATAAAACCGTGACGGGCAAGTACGAAGGCATAGCCGACTACTAAGACCTACGCATCAAAAATACCACAAATCAGATCCCGAGGTCTTTCTAGACCGCACCACATGATCGAAGCCGCCACTCGCCCGCAATATCAATGTCGCGCGTCTATCCTCGAACTCTCGCAGCCTCCGCATAGGTCACCCACGCACCGCATGAGGTATTCCTCGAATCATGGTCCTGCATCACCGAGGTATACCTCGCATCGGGCGCAAATTAACCTCGGTATCCGCCTAGGCTCCCGCACCGCATAGTCTCAAAAGACCGCATAGTCTCACCGCAGACATGGAATCCCCGTCGTGCTAAACACCCTAATGATCAATCCTCGAGCTACCGTGACTGCGTAGTCACAAGGATCGATAGCCGATAGACCGCATCAAGGGTGGCAAGCCCTGATAATAAGTCAAGGGTATGTGATACAATAACAAGATAACCGCTTAACGCTTGACAACGTAAGCACAACAAGAGTGACCCCCTTACACAATAATCACAAGATACTAACACACGTAGCATCCTAACATGCTTACTTATCAAATCAACAAGAAAGTATTACAAGGCTATCACAAACCAATACAATCAAGTTATTCACACAAGGTACTTTCTACTAACGAGTTCGGGTACCTATCCCCAAAGTACTTCATACATTAAATCTTTAAAAGATACGTTACTTCACAAAAACCACACAATATCTGTAGTATATGAAAATAGAGTAATTATCTTTTTAGAGTAAATCAATTACTTCTCTTTGTAAAATCAAGTAGCAACATTCTTTTCCAATGTTCAAGTTTGCCTAGTTTCCAATGTTCAAGTTTGCCTTTTTAGAAAGGTTTCGTAGTTCATAGTCTTATTCATTTAAGAATATAATTCTCCTTTAAACAATCTGAGAAACATAAGCCTTATATGTGAGTAGGATATTCTTGTTTATAACAATCTTATTACAAAGACCATGATCTAGAAATATCATTTTGTCTCATCTTAGCTTCTATGCAGATGGAAGTTTCTACCGGTTTTAATAATACTTAATTATTAAAAACATTTCCTTTATTAACGCCGCAGTTGGTTTGTCGATACACATTCGATTTCCAAAATCAAGAAACATTCTTAAGCCGTTATACCTAACTTTCCATAAAGCTAGTATAACTCTTAAGTTTTCTAAAAATCAAGTACTACCTCCTCTTTCAAAATGATTCAAAAATCTTTGAAATACTTCAAGTTCTTTATTATCACATAACAAGCCGCTTATAGTTCAAATCGCTTACCTTTTAAAACCACAAGTATTTTCTTACCAACATAAAGTCATTATAACTAACTTCCCATAAAGCCGTTATAACACTTTATGTTTTAAACCAATCAAATACATTTAGCACACGTACGCCTACCGCACTACATAGTTCACACATATCATGCTAGAAGAGATAGGAAGAGGTTCACATACCTCGCGACGAGTATCGACTAATAGCAAAACGCCCAAGTACTTCCAACCGCTTACTCCTTTAAGCCAAGTAGATCGCGCCACACGTAGTACTTCAACCTATAAGGCCACAAGGCGCCATTAACATTTAGATCCCTTCAGAACATTCTACGTAAAATTCGGCAAAGACTCTCCCCGCAACAACAGAAATCTCCTCCTCTATCTGGCCGCTACCAAGCCAACCAGTGGGGTTATACGCTTAATCCGGATGTGCACAATTCTACCTCACGTAAAAGCTACACAAGTCATCAGAATACAATCCTATGTAAATACAACAAGATTTCTTTCAAAAGGTTTCTTATTATTCAGCTTAAGTCAAAAGACATCACGATAACAACGCTCAAGACTATATATAGTATACTTCAACTATATAATCTAACAACATGTAATTTCCAATTACAATAGGGACAAGATATTTACCTCGATAAGCCCATAATTATCCGTGTTTAAATGTCGCTCCCGAGCAAGGTTTAGCTCCTACTCCGCGCTCCGACTCGCCTCCAAACAACCCTTAGAAGTTCTAACCAACTTCTACTTATAACTTCAACTACGTGAAGATTTACTTAGGGTTTTGGTTTTGGATCAAGGGAAGTATAATAGTATTTCGGCTTTTGTAAAGGTATAACCTTAGAATACTACAAGGTATATGGCTAAGGTAATTTGGGCATTATAACAATACTTTGAGAGTATTTCTAACAAGAGTGGGGTATTATACGAAGACAACTAGGCAGTGGTACACTTCTACTAGCACCCCTAGAGATGGGGTGCTCTCGCCACATGGGAGGCCCTACCGAACTCAACACAAGTGGGAGGAGAAGGAGAGCTTTCAAGACTTAGGCAAATTTATGGATGAATTAGTCTTCAAAGGAGCCGGTATTTATAGGTCAGTGAAGGTCAACCAATGGCCAAGATCTTGCCAAGTGCAAGGCAAGTGTAGGCCAAGATCTTGCCAAGTGCACCCTAACCAACTACACACAAAATATCCTACCAACCCTTGACCAATTTAACCACACTTTCGCCACCCCTTTACCGCCAAGCCTAACTAATGAGAGAGTGACAAGTGTCGCCTCTTGTTGGTCCAAAATGTTTCGCCTCTCTAAAAATCCAAAAATTAAAAATGACATAGCCGAAATTCCCTACGAAAGTCGTGGAAAACGCTTTCGCCGAAACCGAGTCTAACCGTGTTGTGAACAGTTAATTCGCCAAGCCTAATTCTCAAGTTCAAATTTTCTACGCACGCCCCACGCATATACTGAAATACGGTATAACATTCTCCTCCTTAGAAACATTCGCCCCGAATGTTCCTTCTAAGTCTCCAACAACGTGCGCCAAGATAGTCTTCACTACTATACTTACGAGAATCAATCCTGCCACACCTGGCTACAGAAAAAACTTGCGCAAAATGCTTACATCCAAGTCCACGAGTAAACATGTAACGCCCGAACCCGGCCCGCATCGTGCCTTACCCGCACCCTAGTGATACAACATCGAGAAAACCAAATGAAAATAAAACATGAATCATAAAACAAGAGATATAATAAATAAACAGCAACCAAAACAAATGCCTTTCAAGATATACATAAAACACGAATGCTTTAATCCTTTTACAACCCCGCCCACAACAAGATTATGCACTTAAGATTTATACAACAACTATGACAGACAGTGGCCCCGCCATACCTCGAACGCATAAGAACTTACATGCACTTGTGGTAACATACCAAAGATAAGCCTCCGACGGAACTGAGCTTCCCAAAACGTAAATGAGATCCTAAACGCGGATCGATAAATGATGTACTTCTACCGCGCAGATTTAACGCAGCCTCAAGGAGGTCAAGACAACAGTACCAAGTATGTGAAATCAGAATATCAGTAAATGAAATCATATTAGTCTATAAAGCAGAGACATGTATGATGACGCACCAAACTACAAGATATAACATATAACCGCCATATCAAGACAGTGGACTCACGCTCCAAATTATCACTGCGTGGAATTTCTTCCTCACCGCAGCTTTATGATATAACAATACCAAGGATTATACATGAACACCATGTCCCACCTGTGTTATAAAACCGTGCAGACAAGTATAACTACCAGATCCGACCGCACTCAATAATACAATGCAACCAAAACACGGCCGATACGGCAAGTGCGAGCCGACTATCGGATACAAGGCCGGCCACGCACCGACCGGCAAGTACGAGGCTGACCACCGTGGACCAAGGTCAGATCACGAAACTTCGTCACTATATCGAACGGCAAGTCGAGGGTCGACTACCGATACCAAGGCCGAATCACCACGAGACGGCAAGTACGAGCCGACCACCGATACCTGTGCCGAGCAAGAAGAAACCTCAACTACCAACCGCCTCTATCGAGACGCGCAGAATACGTAAACACCACACTTGCACAACAAAGGCTATCATCACAAGATAGGCAAGTTTCACAACAACAAGCATAGGCAAGTTTCACAACAACAAGCATAGCAAGTTTCACACAACTCAAAGTACTTTCATTTTATGCCAAAGTCCGGGTTTTTAACCCCAAAGTACTACATACGTTAAATTCTTTAAAAGAGATCCATTACTTATCAAAGTCACCCGATACCCGTAGTATTAGAATGACCAACCCACATTCCTTTTCAAAATCAAGTAACAACATTCTTTTCCTAAGTTCCAGTTTGCCTAGTTTCAATTACTCAAGCTTCTCATTTTCAAATGGTTTCATAGTTCATAAACTTAATCACTTGATTCCGTTTTAGAACAATTGAGTAATATAAGTCTCACGTGAGTAGGTTATTCTTGTTTACAACATTCTTATTACAAAGAAATGCATGATCTAGAAAATGTAATATCATTTTGTCTCATCTTAGTTTCTATGCAGATGGAGGTTTCTACCGGTTTTAATACAATTCATCATTATTCAATACATTTTCCTTTATTAACGCCGCAGTTGGTCCTGTCGATACACATTCGATTTCCAAATCAAGAAACATTATCCTTTAAATAAACCAAGTACTCATTACTCACGAATGAGGTTTCACACAAACATCCACATTAAAACAAATAAGTTAAGTCTCTTATCTTATAAGATCAAGTCTCTTAACTTCTAACATCAGTAAACCATTTTCTTTACCTCTCTTAAGACATTATACCTAACTCCCCATCAAGCTAGTATAACTCTTTTTAAAACCTTTAAAACCAAGTGTTACTCTCCTTCAAAACGATTTAGAAATCTTTTGAAATACATCAAGTTCTTTATTATAACTAGCCGCTTATAATTCACATCAGTTACCTTTTAAAACCACAAAGTATTTTCTTACCTACATAAAGCTGTTATAACCCACTTCCCATAAAGCCGTTATAACACTTTATGTTTTAAGAACAATCAAACACATGTACGTCTACCGTACTACATAGTTCACACATATCATGCTAGAAGAGATAGGAAGAGGTTCACATACCTCGCGACGATTTAACGACAATAAGCAAAATGCTCCAAGTACTACAACCTTGCTAGCCCTTTCCACTCCTCGAGTAATACGCTACTCTTAGTACTTTCACCTATAAAGGCCACAAACGCTCATTAAAATCTAAAACACACGCTCCCATCTTTCTACGTAAAATTGCAAAGACTCTCCCAACAAACAGAAATCTCCTCCTTCTATCGAGGCCTGGCCACCAAGCCAACCGTGGGGTTAACACGCCTAACCTGACGCTGCATAATTCTACTACACAAGAATGCTACATAAGTCTCATCAGAATACAACCCTAGGTAATTACGATTCAGCTTCTTCTTTATTAACCTTCTATGTGATTACTGCTCAAATCTTCATTCTTCGTGCTTAAGTCAAAAGACATTGCGAATACTAAGTATAGTTCCATATATAGTATACTTCAACTATATATCCTAACAAACATGTAATTTCCAATTACAATAGAGGGACAAGATAATTACCTCGATAAGCCCAAAATTATCCAAGTTATAATGTCGATCCCGAGCAAGGTTTAGCTCACTCCGTGCGCCCAAACCACTCCAACAACCCTTAGAAGTTCTAACCAACTTCTACTCAAATACTTCAACCAACTATGAAGATTTCCTTGTGGTTTGGTTTGAGACTAAAAGGACAAAAGGTAGTATTTCCTGACTCTACGAAAGAGGTATCTTTGGAATACTACAAGGTACAAGGCTAAGGTATTTTGGGCATTATAACAATACTAGGAGTATTTCTATACCACAACAAGGGTATTATACGAAACAACTAGCAGTGGGGTACCCCACGCCAAGGCACCACAAAGGGAGGAGGCTCTCGCCACAAGGCCACTCAAAGGGAGGGGAAGGCTTGGGACGAGCAACAAGAAGAGAGGGAAGGATTGCAAGACTTAGAACACATTGGACGATGAAGTCTTCAACAGGGAGGGTATTTATAGCAAAGCCAAAGGCCAACCAATGGCCAAGATCTAGCCAAGTGCTACACAAGTGTAAGGCCAAGATATGCCCAAGTGCCCCTAGTCCCTACTCCTTAAAACCTCACAAATATCTACCAAAAATATCTACCCACTGACACCCCAATCGCCCAAGTCACGCCCCACCTAGTTTCCAATGTGAGGGTGACACACGCCACCCTCCCGTTGGTCCAAAATGTTCCGCCTCTCGGAAAAATCCGCAAAATACAAAACGACATAGCCGAATTTTCCTTCGCAGCTACGCAAACGCTTCGTCGAAAAACGACTCCAACCAAAGTTGTGCACAAATGTAATTCGCCAAGGTGCCATACGGGTGACACGTGTCGCCCCAATTCGCCGAATATTTCGTCTTCCAAAATATCCAAAATACCGAAATCTCAAAACGGCGGCTCTACAAAATCAGAATTTCTCCCGTGGCCCCACGTGACCATTTCCAAAATAAAATCTCAAAATTCTAATATAATCTATGAAGTCCAAATACCAACCGGGAATCCAATTCCCATTAACGAACCTTTTTCTTCACAATTAACCGAAACTTTTCCGTTAAAACTCATATCTTTCTTTCTTTTCAAAATTTCGTACTCACTGCACGCACGTCCTCACATACATACCCCGCAACTACGGGTATAACATTCTCCCCTCCTTAGAAACATTCGTCCGAATGTTCCTTCTCAAGTCAAATAACGATAAAGTTCCTCTAACAAGTTGCCAATGCCACACCGCCACGAAATAACATACGCCCTCTTCTTTCCTTACTCGTCGTGCCCTTCTCGAACGCTTGAACTCTCCCAAGACGTACCATACTTCACCATTACTTGCTCTCAAAATCTCTGAGTCACTACCTCCAAACTTGGTCATCTTACTAACCTCGATTTCCGAGGCCATTCCCGCCTTCACGAACTAATTCGATCGAACGATCCACGAACTCATACGATGGTCATCTAAACTTGGGCCTAGCACCTCGTGACTACCACCGCGGGACCACCCAGAACCGACCCCACCCCAAATCGTTACGGGTTGACCCGCAAATGGTCCTCAACCCGACCCCCAATCACGCAACTCTTGTTCCCGATCCTAACAATCTTACTATTTCACATCGCAAAGCTACCACTTCCATCTCACACTACCCAGGACTTACCCTTTTCACTAACTGTGTTTCTAAATCACATTTTAGCACAAAGCTATCCAAACATAACATTAAACACATCAACAACATCAATACAACAAAACTCTAGAGGTTAAGAATATACTCAAACTAGGCGTTCAAGGACCGCTTAAAATCGAACTCCCACCGCGACTCTACCGGGCCTTCCGTGTACGAACATCCCGCCTGCTACGGAAGGTGAAGAACCCGCAATCGCCTAGTAGTCCATGCCATCCTACCAAGCTACTCGCCTGACAGCCTTTGCCGATGGCCCTGCTGGCCGCAAAAATAACAATCTCCCGAGTTAGTACGACACTCTCCCTTATGAAGCTTTCCACAACGCCACACCGAGACAAGGGCAACTCATCCGCGAGCACTCGCTCCTCAAAATCTGAAACACAGGAGCCCCGACCGCCTCCCGAATATCCCGGCGTCCCAAAGCCGGGAGGACCACTCAGATCGGACGAGGTACATAACTAGTTCACTGGCCGAGGCGGTCCGCCTCGAAAGTCACCAAAGGACCTCGCTGCTCGCCTCTTCGCCGACTTTGGTCATTCCGCCGATTTATCCACTCTCACATCCAAGTGTATACGCCGCACGCGGCAATGTCCATGCCCATGAAGAGCTACACCAACAACTCTCGCAAGGCAATCATCGAGCCTCAGAACATATCGGTGCACTCGATCCTCCATACTAGCTACTAACGCGGACGCGTCGCCAATGAGTCGAACTCCACATTGTACTCCCGAACCGCACGCCTGCTCGCCAGAACACCAAAAACTGTCCGAGCCCTCTCATCCGGGAGGCAAGAAATGTGCAAGAAAGGCCTCGAGAACTCGTTCCATACCGCTGAAGTGCATGCTCTCCTGGACAGCTCCCAAGAATCAAACTACCGATCACGGTATCACGCAGCTGATGTGAACCTGTGCCACCGACTGATCTCCGATGCCTTGATCACTCACGATCCGTCAGAATCGCCGGATGAACTCCTCGGATCATCCTCGTGCCTCGACCCATAAAACTCGCGCCTACAACTCGTAAAATCCCGTAGCCTCGAACTATCCGATCTAAAGTGAACCATCAAGCATCGAACCGCGCCCAGCCTATCCTCAAGTCTGCCACAACCCCGCCATTAATCGGGCCCACTCTTGTAACTCATCTCCTCTCGCCTGCATCGCGGATCGAGGCTCAGTATCGTGGTCTCTCGCCACGCTTTACTCGCAGATCCTCTCGCCGCCTTGCCCTTCTCGCCCGGTTGCCTTTCGCAGAGGCATAATCGTAAAAACGAACACGCCGGAGGGTCCAATCTTATCACACTTCTAAGGCACGATCTCGTAATGAGAAGAATGGAAACCAATCCTAAATGTCCTATAGCCTCTCGATTATAGATGTGGTGCACAACACACCGATAATCAAGACTCTACTAGACACGGTCAGAGACACTTTCCGAGGATTAATCGCTCGATACCACTTTGTAACGCCCAACTCGGCCCGTATCGTGCCTTACCCTGCACCCTAGTGATACAACATCGTAGAAAACCAATGGAAAATAAAACATGAATCATAAAACAAGAGATATAATAAATAAACAAAGCAACCAAAACAGCTTTTCAAGATATACATAAAACTCGAATAGCTTTAATCCTTTACAACCCCGCCACAACAAGATTACTGCACTTCTAAGATTTATACAACAACTATGACAGACAGGCTCCCGCCATACCTCGAACGATAAGAACTTACAGACTGTGGTAACATACCAAAGATAAGCCTCCGACGGAACTGAGCTTCCCAAAACGCTAAATGAGATCCTAAACGCGGATCGACAAATGATGTACTTACCGCGGCATGAACGCAGCCCCCAAGGAGGTCAAGATAACAGTACCAAGTATGTGAAATCAGAATATCAGAATGAAATCATATTAGTCTATAAAGCAGAGACATGTATGATGACCAAACTACAAGATATAACATATAACCGATTCATCAAGACAGTGGACTCACGCCTCCAAATTATCACTGCGTGCGTGGAATTTCTTCCTCATCACGCAGCTTTATGATATAACAATACCAAGGATTATACATGAACACCATGTCCCACTGTTATAAAACCGTGACAGACAAGTATAACTACCAGATCCGACCGTACTAATAATACAATGCAACCAAAACACGGCCGATACGGGGCAAGTGCGAGCCGACCATCGGATACCAAGGCCGGCCACGCAGCCGACCGGGCAAGTACGAGGGTCACCACCAGGACCAAGGTCAGATCACGAAACTTCGCTACTATAATCGAACGGGCAAGCGCGAGGGTGACTACCGATACCAAGGCCGAATCACCACGAGACGGCAAGCACGGAGCCGACCACCGATACCCAGCCGAACGAAGAAACCTCAACGACCAACCGCCTCTATCGAGACGCAGAATACGTAAACACCACACTTGCACAACAAAGGCTATCATCACACGCATAGGCAAGTTTCACAACAACAAGCATAGGCAAGTTTCACAACAACAAGCATAGGCAAGTTTCACACAACTCAAAGTACTTTCATTTTATGCCAAAGTCCGGGTTTTTAACCCCAAAGTACTACATACGTTAAATTCTTTAAAAGAGATCCATTACTTATCAAAGTCACCCGATACCCGTAGTATTAGAATGACCAACCCACATTCCTTTTCAAAATCAAGTAACAACATTCTTTTCCTAAGTTCCAGGTTTAGTTTCAATTACTCAAGCTTCTCATTTTCAAATGGTTTCATAGTTCATAAACTTAATCACTTGATTCCGCTTTTAGAACAATTGAGTAATATAAGTCTCACGCGAGAGTAGGTTATTCTTGTTTACAACATTCTTATTACAAAGACCATGATCTAGAAAATGTAATATCATTTTGTCTCATCTTAGTTTCTATGCAGATGGAGGTTTCTACTGGTTTTAATACAATTCATCATTATTCAATACATTTTCCTTTATTAACGCTGCAGTGGTCTGTCGATACACATTCTGATTTCCGAAATCAGTAAAACATTATCCTTTAAATAAACCCAAGTACTCATTACTCACGAATGAGGTTTCACACAAACATCCACATTAAAACAAATAAGTTAAGTCTCTTATCTTATAAGATCAAGTCTCTTAACTTCTAACATCAGTAAACCATTTTCTTTACCTCTCTTAAGACATTATACCTAACTCCCCATCAAGCTAGTATAACTCTTTTTAAAACCTTTAAAACCAAGTGTTACTCTCCCTTCAAAACGATTTAGAAATCTTTTGAAATACATCAAGTTCTTTATTATAACTAGCCAGTTATAATTCACATCAGTTACCTTTTAAAACCACAAAGTATTTTCTTACCTACATAAAGCTGTTATAACCCACTTCCCATAAAGCCGTTATAACACTTTATGTTTTAAGAACAATCAAACACATGTACGTCTACCGTACTACATAGTTCACACATATCATGCTAGAAGAGATAGGAAGAGGTTCACATACCTCGCGACGATTTAACGACAATAAGCAAAATGCTCCAAGTACTACAACCTTGCTAGCCCTTTCCACTCCTCGAGTAGAATACGCTACTCTTAGTACTTTCACCTATAAAGGCCACAAACGTCTATTAAAATCTAAAACACACGTTCCCATCTTTCTACAGAAAATTCAAAGACTCTCCCGCAACAAACAGAAATCTCCTCCTTCTATCGAGGTCGGCTACCAAGCCAACCAGGGGTTAACACGCCTAACCTGACGCGTACAATTCTACTACACAAGAATGCTACATAAGTTCATCAGAATACAACCCTAGGTAATTACTCGATTCTTCTTTATTAACCTTCTATGTGATTACTGCTCAAATCTTCATTCTTCAGCTTAAGTCAAAAGACATTGCCGAATACTAAGTATAGTTCCATATATAGTATACTTCAACTATATATCCTAACAAACATGTAATTTCCAATTACAATAGAGGACAAGATAATTACCTCGATAAGCCCAAAATTATCCAAGTTATAATGTCGATCCCGAGCAAGGTTTAGCTCCACCCGTGCGCTCCAAACCACTCCAAACAACCCTTAGAAGTTCTAACTAACTTCTACTCAAATACTTCAACCAACTATGAAGATTTCCTTAGGGTTTCGGTTTGAGACTAAAAAGGACAAAAGGTAGTATTTCCGGACTCTACGTAAAGAGGTATCTTTGGAATACTACAAGGTACAAGGCTAAGGTATTTTGGGCATTATAACAATACTAGGGAGTATTTCTATACCACAACAAGGGTATTATACTAAAACAACTAGGCAGTGGGGTACCCCACGCCAAGGCACCACAGGGGAGTGAGGCTCTCGCCACAAGGCCACCCAGGGGAGGGGGAAGGCTTAGGACGAGAGCAACAAGAAGAGAGGGGAAGGATTGCAAGACTTAGAACACATTTGGATGATGAAGTCTTCAACAGCGAGGGTATTTATAGCAAAGCCAAAGGCCAACCAATGGCCAAGATCTAGCCAAGTGCTACACAAGTGTAAGGCCAAGATATGCCCAAGTGCCCCTAGTCCCTACTCCTTAAAACCTCACAAATATCTACCAAAAATATCTACCCACTGACACTTAATCGCCCAAGTCACGCCCCACCTAGCTTCCAATGTGAGGTGACACATGTCACCCTCCCGTTGGTCCAAAATGTTCCGCCTCTAAAAATCCGCAAAAATACAAAACGACATAGCCGAATTTTCCTTCGCAAGCTACGAAAACGCTTCGTCGAAAACGACTCCAACCGTGTTGTGCACAAATGTAAATTCGCCAAGGTGCCACATGGGTGACACGTGTCGCCCCAATTCGCCTGAATATTTCGTCTTCCAAAATATCCAAAATACCAAATCTCAAAAACGGGCCCCTACAAAACCAGAATTTCTCCGTGGCCCCACGTGACCATTTCCAAAAATAAAATCTCAAAATTCTAATATAATCTATGAAGTCCAAATACCAAACTGGGAATCCACCCCATTAACGAACCTTTTTCTTCACAATTAACCGGAAACTTTTCCGTCGAAAACTCATATCTTTCTTTCTTTTCAAAATTTCTGCCGTACTCTCGTACGTACGTCCTCACATACATACCCTGCAACTACGGGGTATAACAAAACACCTCTAACATCACCAAAATGATACCACTTTTGTCACTTTGCCTGAGGCATTAACCTTCTCAAGCGACCCAACAAATGGTACCGGTCGCACGCGATCATCGCTCGCCAGACATTCGAACTCTTACTACATTTACGATATCGCCAGATTCAAAACTCGGGGTTATTATCTTCAACTTGGTCATCATTAGCTGGGAACACTCGATGGATCTCCGATTTCTTCTCGAACATAACACGAAGATCGACGCACCGCTTCCTAAGTCGGACGCAAGAATGCTAACATATAGCAACTCGACCTATTCTTCTTCACATGAACTCAAAGGCCCAAAGTAACTCGGGCTAAGTTCCTCTCAGATTCCAAAATGGTCACACCTAACCCGGTGGTACTTTCAAGAAGACCGATCGTCAACTCGAACTCTGGCGCCGCCGATTATCCGCACGATTTCTCTCACCGCCGTAACCTCTTCTAGACAAGCTTTACTCTATCCACAAATTGGAACAAGCTGAACCAACTATCTCAATCTCGCCAACATCGAACCAATCGACCGCGACTCACACATCCGCCTACAAGGCTTCATAAGGCGACATCCGAACACCGAAATGGTAGCTTAAACACTCCTTCAACAGAGACAACAATTCTCGCAACTATCCTCGAAATCCAAACACCGCCCGAGGCGAATGTGATTCTCGAGACTTACTGAGTTCCTAACCTTGCTCGTAAAACCTCCGGAAAAGAAACAAACCGCAACTGGCTCCACTGTTCGACATAAGGTGAAGGTAGGCACCTCGCAGCCTTACAACCTTTCTCGATATATCATCTCGCATAACCTCTCGCGAGTAAACGGTCTTTGCTGAAGACAAGACGATCGACCTCTCGCCCGACCATCGTCGAACGATCCACGAATTAAACGTTGGTTAACTAAACTTGGGCCTAACACCCTCGTGGCCCTACCACAAGGCGGGACCACCACAAACTGACCCCACCACCATACATGCCGCGGGTTGACCCGCGACGTGGCCTCAACCCTTCCCGGCAACGCGCAAAACGCTAGCTCCCTGAAGGAAAACTCTCACTAATCACGTTACGAAAACCTAGCGGTCTTCTTAGCTCAACTACCCTCTTTCATTCCACACTACTCAGGGACTAATCCCACACACATAACTCACGTGCACTATGCACTCCTATAAGGGTCAAACATAAACAATACATCTTTTACTCGAGATGGCCTTACCTCTAAGGTCTCTACGTATAACACTCTAAGGCTCACACTTTCTCTATCCCCCAAATCTTACTTGGTTAACTAACCAAGATTTCTAATCACCATTTACACAATGCTATCAGAATATAACACTTAAGGTATACTCACCTTATCACACATACTAAACCCTAGAGGGTTAAAGATCTATCTCAGATTCATCGCTTCACTCCCTTAGTCGTCTAATCAAACTCGCCTGTAGGCGCATAGCTAAGGAAGATGACGAACTACCCACCGATCCTGAAGGCTAAGTCCTCCCGCAAGGACACTCTTTCGACATCAGACCCTGACGGTCATAAGTACAACAAGTACCAACTAAAAGGTGACATTCCCTGAGATGACGCCTGCCACACTGTGAACATCGAAAAATCAATCCGTATGGCCGAACCTTCGCAGATCGTGGAACCTAAGCTCGAGCTCGACCAACTTCGTGATACCCCGAACGCCCCAACCCTCGTGGAGGACCTTTCGCATCGTGGATGCGCATAATCTAATCACGCGAGGCGACTTCGCCGAAAGTTACCAAAGGACCTTGCCGCTCGCCCTCTTCTCGCCCTTCGTTAACCCGCCGATCTCTACGCTTTCGGCCGCGCATAAGCCCGCATACGTGCCATGCTCGCCCAATCAAGAATTACTTGCACAACCTTCTCGTTGATATTCATCAAGACTCGCATCGGTATACTCTCCGTAGTCAAATCCATAGTTAGTAATGTGGTCGCCTCCTTGAAATCTATATTCTCTCGCTCCTGGCCGTGAACGAAGGTTCAAATATCATGGCCGCAGAGGAATCGCTGCCGCTGCTAAACTCATTGGGCTAGTGACGCCGCAGAACTCCCGAATGAAGCACCACCCAAGGTGATAATTGGGCTGTGCCCACGTAACCTCTCAGACTATACTCAGCCTCCCTCGCCGCTTTGCCTCCCGGGTTGCCCTTCACGCGAGGCATAACGGTAAGGAAAGAAATACGTTAGAGGTCCAACTTACAACACGCCTCTAAGGCACGATCTCGAGTGAGAAGAAATAGAAACCAATCCTAAATATCTCATACCTCCTCGATTATTGGTGTGGTGCACAACACACCGATAATCAAGACTCTACAGATACGGTCTCAGACACTTTCCGAGGATTAATCGCTTCGATACCACTTTTGTCACGACCGAATGCCCGTGGATCGTGCCTTACCGGGCACCCTAGTGATACAACATCGTAGTAATCGGAACATAAAACACATACATGAAACAAATGAAGTACAAAACAAGAATTGAGGGAAAACTTGCCTTTCGATATATATAAATAACAACTCCTACAAATGAACAGTTTAATCCTTTTTACAACCCCGCCACAACAAAGATTTGCTGCACTTCTAAGAAATGATACGACAACAATGGCGGGATGGCCCGCCATACCACGAATGTAAATACCTACAACGACAGTGGACTATACCAAGATAAGCCTCGGGAGAAACGGAGCTTTCCCAAACGCCGAATCGTGACCCTAAGAGCGAGGATCAACGATCGTGTACCTTTACTGCGGCATGAACGCACTTCAAGGAGGTCAAGATAACAGTACCAAGTATGTGAAATCGAAAATAAATATCAGAAATGAAATCATAGTAGTCTATATAAAGCGGAGACATGTATGATAACCAAACTACGATTCACAATAAATAAGCGAATATGTCAAGTCAGGCTCACGCCTCAAAGTTATCACAATAAAACCGTGACGGCAAGTACGAAGGCATAGCCGACTACTAAGACCCACAGCACTAAAAATACCACAAATCAGATCCCGAGGTCTTTCTGCATCGCACTACATGATCGGCCGCCACTCGCCCGCAATATCAATGCGGCGTCTATCCTCGAACTCTCGCAGCCCGCATAGGTCACCCATGCACCCGCATGAGGTATTCCTCGAATCATGGTCCTGCATCGCTGAGGTATACCCCGCATCGGGCGCACTAACCTCGGTATCCGCCTAGGCTCCGCAGCCCGCATAGTCTCAAAAGACCGCATAGTCTCAACAGACCGCATAGGAATCCCCGCGTCGGGCTAAACACCCGAATGATCAATCCCGAGCTACCGTGACTCGCATAGTCACAAGGATCGTGATAGCCGTATAGACCGCATCAAGGGTGGCAAGCCCTGTATAATAAGTCAGGGTATGTGATACAATAACAAGATAACGGGCTTAACGTTTGACAACGTAAGCACAACAAGAGTGACCCCCTTACACAATAATCACAAGATACTAACACACGTAGCATCCTAACATGCTTACTTATCAAATCAACAAGAAAGTATTACAAGGCTATCACAAACCAATACAATCAAGTTATTCACACAAGGTACTTTCTACTAACAAGTTCGGGTACCTATCCCCAAAGTACTTCATACATTAAATCTTTAAAAGATACGTTACTTCACAAAAACCACACAATACCTATAGTATATGAAAATAGAGTGATTATCTTTTTAGAGTAAATCAATTACTTCTCTTTGTAAAATCAAGTAGCAACATTCTTTTCCAATGTTCAAGTTTGCCTAGTTTCCAATGTTCAAGTTTGCCTTTTTAGAAAGGTTTCGTAGTTCATAGTCTTATTCATTTAAGAATATAATTCTCCTTTAAACAATCTGAGAAACATAAGCCTTATATGTGAGTAGGATATTCTTGTTTATAACAATCTTATTACAATGAAATGCATGATCTAGGAAATATCATTTTGTCTCATCTTAGCTTCTATGCAGATGGAAGTTTCTCTGGTTTTAATAATACTTAATTATTAAAAACATTTCCTTTTATTAACGCCGTGGTTTGTCGATACACATTCCGATTTCCAAAATCAAGAAACATTCTTAAGCCGTTATACCTAACTTTCCATAAAGCTAGTATAACTCTTAAGTTTTCTAAAAAAAATCAAGTACTACCTCCTCTTTCAAAATGATTCAAAAATCTTTTGAAATACTTCAAGTTCTTTATTATCACATAACAAGCCGCTTATAGTTCAAATCGTTACCTTTAAAACCACAAGTATTTTTACCAACATAAAGTCGTTATAACTAACTTCCCATAAAGCCGTTATAACACTTTATGTTTTAAACCAATCAAATACATTTAGCACATGACGCTACCGCACTACATAGTTCACACATATCATGCTAGAAGAGATAGGAAGAGGTTCACATACCTCGCGACGAGTATCGACTAATAGCAAAACGCTCCAAGTACTTCCAACTGTTGGCTACTCCTTTAAGCCAAGTAGATCGCGCCACACGTAGTACTTCAACCTATAAGGCCACAAGGCGCTCATTAACATTTAGATCCCTTCAGAGAACATTCTACGTAAAATTCGCAAGACTCTCCCGCAACAAACAGCGTAAATCTCCTCCTCTATCGGCCGCTACCAAGCCAACCAGGGGTTATACGTTTAATCCGGACGTGCTCAATTCTACCTCAAAGAAAAGCTACACAAGTCATCAGAATACATCCTATGTAAATACAACAAGATTTCTTTCAAAAGGTTTCTTATTATTCACTTAAGTCAAAAGACATTGCACGATAACAACGTTCAAGACTATATATAGTATACTTCAACTATATAATCTAACAACATGTAATTTCCAATTACAATAGGGGACAAGATATTTACCTCGATAAGCCCATAATTATCCGTGTTTAAATGTCGTTCTGAGCAAGGTTTAGCTCCTACTCCGTGCGCCCGACTCAGGCCTCCAAACAACCCTTAGAAGTTCTAACCAACTTCTACTTATAACTTCAACTACGGTGAAGATTTACTTAGTGGTTTTGTGGATCAAGGGAAGTATAATAGTATTTCGGCTTTTTGTAAAGGTATAACCTTAGAATACTACAAGGTATATGGCTAAGGTAATTGGGCATTATAACAATACTTTGAGAGTATTTCTAACAAGAGGGGTATTATACGAAGACAACTAGGCTGTGGGTACACTCGCTAGCACCCCTAGAGATGGGGTGCTCTCGCCACATGGGAGGCCTCGGCGAACTCAACACAAGGAGGGAGAAGGAGAGCTTTCAAGACTTAGGCAAATTTATGGATGAATTAGTCTTCAAAGGAGGGTATTTATAGGTCAAGGCGTCAACCAATGGCCAAGATCTTGCCAAGTGCAAGGCAAGTGTAGGGCCAAGATCTTGCCAAGTGCACCCTAACCAACTACACACAAAATATCCTACCAACCCTTGACCAATTTAACCACACTTTCGGCCACCCCTTTACCGCCCAAGCCTAACCAATGAGAGGGTGACAAGTGTCGCCCTCTTGTTGGTCCAAAATGTTTCGCCTCTCTAAAAATCCGTAAAAATTAAAAATGACATAGCCGAAATTCCCTACGAAAGTCGTGGAAAACGTTTCGTCGAAAACCGACTCTAACCGGGTGTTGTGAACAAAGTTAATTCGGCCAAGCCTAATTCTCAAGTTCAAATTTTCTACGTACGTCCTTACGTACATACTCTGGAAATACGGGGTATAACAATAACATTCTCCCCTCCTTAGAAACATTCGTCCCGAATGTTCCTTCTAAGTCTCAAAACAAACGTGCGCCAGTATAGTCTTCACTACCATACTTACGAAACAATCCTGCCACAATGGCCACAGAAACAACTTGCGCAAACTGCTTACATCCAAGACCACGAGGAAACACCTCTAATATCACCAAAATGATACCACTTTTGTCACTTTGCCTGAGGCATTAACCTTCTCAAGCGACCCAACAAATGGTACCGGACTGCATGCGATCACTGAGGCTGTCGTACCCTCGAACTCTTACCACATTTCTGATACTTCTTTAGTTTCCAAAACTCGGGGTTACTATCTCTAACGTGGTCATTATTAACTGGGAACACTCTGGATGGATCTCCGATACTTTCCCGAACATAACAATACGAAAGACCGGATGTACTGCCTCCTAAGTCGGACGGCAAAATCTAACATATGGGCAACCTGGCCTATTCTTCACATGAACTCAAAAAGTCCCAAAGTAACTCGGGCTAAGTTCCTTCTGTTTTCCAAAACTCGTCACACCCTGTCCGGGGTGGTACTTTCAAGGAGACCGACCGTCAACTGAACTCTAAGCGCCGTCAGATTATCCGCACGATTCTCCGAGCCGCGTAACTTCTTCTAGACAAGCTTCACTATCCATACCGGAACAAGCTCAACCAATCGAACCTTGCCAACATCGAACCAATCGACCAAGAACTTACACTTCCGCCCCTACAAGGCTTCATAAGGCGACATCCAACACCAAGAGGTAGCTAAAAACACTTCTCTCCACAGGAGACAACAATCCCTACAACTACCCCTGAAATCCAAACACTGGCCCGAGGGCGAATGCGATTCTGAGACTCACCTGAGTCCTTAACCCTGCCTGGTAAAACTTCCGGAAACAAAAACAGCCGTACCCTGGGCTCCACTGTCTGTCATAAGGTGAAGGTAGGCACCCCGTGCAGCCTTACAACCTTTCTGATAAATCAACACT